>CANSZD010003294.1:762500-1365000 GCA_947648045.1 Beta corolliflora
ATTTCCCTCAAGATGTTCTTCAATTGGAGACTTGTGCAACAATGGTTGAGTTTGCTCTGTCCGAACCTGAGCTTCGTTCCGAACCTGGAAAAAGGGACCCACCCTGGAGGTTTGGGTGGTGGTAACCCCTCCGAAGCTTAAGTCAGATATCAGAAGTGAGAAGGAAAAGTAGAGAGAGAAAGTGAGAGAGTATTTCCACAGAGTAAGTTTACAATGTTTGCATTGAATTACCATTCTCCTGATTTCGGTGGTATTTATAGTGTTTGTGATATGATGCTACCCTTTTAGGTTACCCTAGAATAGGGGCACGATTGGCTAGGCAATCAAATCATGACACTTGGCAGGTTATGACTGGAGATGGATCATCAACCAATCACCTGTAGCCATTTTAGGGATTTTGGGCTCTGACCAACCTTTGAGCCAAAAGGTGAGCCTTTTCTCCCACCTGAGCAAAACCCAATGGTTAAACCATTATTCCTTATTTCTTTTGATGGGACACGTGTACGGTCCTGATGGATCCATGTATCCGAAAGAGAGCCGTTGATTTTTAGGCTACAACATTTGCCCATGAAAGGATCTTTACTGTTGGCCCATACGACGGTTAAGGCCCTTTTACCTGAGGAAGTTACCTCAAATTCAAAAAGAGGCAAAGACGCGCCATTTTTTGAGCCTTACCGGTCATATTTGACCGTTTTAACCATTACCGGTCAACTTTTAATCGGCTTAGCAGGTTTTTCACCCCCTTATATATATGCTTCTTTTGCCCCTATTTAATCATTTCACACCTTGAGAGAAATTTTCTAGATAGAGAGGCTCTGCATTTTTCTAGAGAGAGAGAGAAATCGTCCAATTTCAGTTTTCTTCACCGAATCGTCCAAGCGTTCCGTCAGGTATCTTTTCTTTCCTCTTTTTTGTTTTCCTTTATTCTTTATTTTTTCTTAGAAAATCAATAAAATGGATTCCTCTTCTTCTTCAAATAATCCTGGCCAATCAAGAGTTTGCCTTGACCCTAGAACGGATAGTACTTCTTCTTCGGCATATTCTAGAGTTGGGCCTATTCTAGCCGAGTATATATTTTTTTATGGTTTTGGCCGGCAAAGTCAGATGATCCAGTCTTTACCTGTGCAGGGTAATCTGGCGCGCGTCAAGCAAACGGCCCGTCTAGGACGAAGAATAATTCTCCAGTTCTATAGCACTGAAATGGAGGAATCTACTGGACGAGTTCCAGATGAGACGAGGGAGGCCCAAAGTGCTCAGCCTTTGGCCGGGCCTACTTCCCCTGATAACAGTGTTGGGGAGAATCTTGAAATAAACCCCGAGGCCATTCCGTCTGGTAGGGATATCGATATGGAAGAAGTCGGCGAAGGTAATAACGAGGGTGATTCCGGCTCAGCTGAAGGATCGGACGAACTCTCCACCACTTCGTCTGAAATTAGAAGACGCTTAGGTCCTCTTTCTGACCCTGCCTTTATCTTTGTCAACCGTAAATGGTTAGAAAAAATAGGGCCTGGTCCCAGCTACTTGTCCACCTATATGCCCATGTCGGGCTTGTCTTTCGTCATACCCAATAAGGAGGCTACGATTCTGAGAGCTCCCAAGAATCACTTCGCCATCTACAAGCTAGCCTTGGACGCGGGATTGAGGTTTCCTCTTCATGAGTTCATAGAGCAAGTGCTAAGGGATTACAACGTTAGCCATAATCAATCGGCGCCCAATGCCTGGTATAATATTTTGACTTTTATAGCCGTCTGCGAGCTGCCCGGCATGGCCCTTTCTCTCCCGGCCTTTTCCCAAATACACTACGCGTCCAAGGTTCCAGGGACAGTGGACGGAGCGTGGCTCAGCATCTGCAACCGCCCTGGCTTCCTCACCTCATGGGGCAAGCCTTCGAAGATGCATGACTGGAAAGCCGACTTCATCTTTCTCAGAGCGGCCAATGATTTTGCCACTGAAGGGTACCGTTTTTATAGTCGGGCCGTCATGAATACTGGACGAGGGAAATCCTTTTTGGACTTAGAGGATAGATTTGACGAGGAGGTGATGGAATACTTTAAAGTAAAAAAGTATTCCCGACCAGATAACACATCCTTTAAAGGGCCAGCTAACTGGATTCCCTTCAAAGAGATGTTCTATGACAATAGCTTCTTGGTCGTCGCCGGCTTGCGGTTGGCCGAGGATAGAGGTATATTTTCAAAACTTCCAAGTAAAATTCCCCATCCAGAACGTGTTTCTGATTAACCCCTTCATTTCTTTTTTGCAGATTCAGTCAGAGCACTCCTCAGAAAATTTTGGACGGGCGATATCAGTATGTCCAAGTTTACTGATAACTTATGGAAGGAGTTCACAAAGACAAGCGCCGAGAAGAGGGCTGAAACTCTGGTAAATCTTTTTTTTTGGACGAGGGTGGTTCGAGGAAGGAAGTCGACCATAAGTTGGACAGCTTCCTTCAACGAACCTTCCTCGTCTTGATTGGTATACTGGCCTTGGACGAGGTCCTGGCTGGTCCGTCCAAAGTGAGTGCTTTTCTTGGACGAGGGTCACTCGAGGAAGGAGGGCGTCCAGCTTTTTGGACGTTTTCCTTCGTCGCCCCGTCCTCATCTGGAGTGGGATGAAGGCCTTGGACGAGGCCTGGGTGGCCCGTCCAAGGAGTTTGTTGGCTCTTAGACGAGGGTCCTTCGAGGAAGGAAGGCGTCCAGCTTTTTGGACGGTTTTCTTCGTCGCACCATCCTCGTCTGGAGTGGGATGAAGGCCTTGGACGAGGAATGGGTGGCCCGTCCAAGGTGTTTGTTGGCTCTTGGACGAGGGTCCTTTGAGGAAGGAAGACGTCCAGCTTTTTGGACGGTTTTCTTCGTCGCACCATCCTCGTCTGGAGTGGGATGAAGGCCTTGGACGAGGTTGGTTTGAAGAAAGAGGTCGTCCATGTTTGGACGGCTTCCTTCATCGACCAACCCTCGTCTGGAGTTTAATTGGACGCCTTCTTTTAGCAAGTAGGGTTCGTCCAAAACACACTTTTAGCTTTTACCTTCTTTAGACGATCATTCTCCTAACTTGTTTGTTTTTGCAGAAAAATGCCCCAACCAACAAAGCTCCACCTGGGAAGCCTTCTTTATCTAAGAAGAGGCCTGCACCGGCCAGGGATCAGCCTTCGACCAAAAAGCCTAAGGGCTTTGCAAAAAAGAAGACGGAGAAGACCACCCCAGCAGGGAAAGGGGTCGGGGAGCAAACTATCCTTCCTCCAAAGGACAAAATTTTGAAGGGGGCGCCGTCCACCGATGCCCCGGCAGTAAGAGAGAAAGAGCTGGACTCAGTTCTTGTTGATCAGTTGGACACAACTGATCAGACTGAGGTTAAGCTAGACTCTGCTCTGGCGTTGGCGGTCCATGAGCCAGCAACGGCTACTGAAGACAAACCAGCCTTCAGCGGCTCGGTTACCAAGCTGATCTCACAGATGCCGCTATCTATTAGAGCGGCGTCTCTATCTTCGGGTGAGTCGTATTATCCTAACATAGTTAGGAGAGTACGGGTTAGTGGACGTTCAATGAGTCCGTCCAACAGACAAGCAGTAGTCATTCCTATCAAGAGAACTGACTCCCCCCCCTCTTTCAGATAAGGGCAAAGGATCTGCATCCGCCTCGGCTGCTCCCATAATGGACTCAGACGAGGAGTCTTCTGCTGCCTTCGCCAAGATGTCAAAGGCTGAACATGAACGGCTTAATCAAGAGCTGTTCAAGTGCTACCCTGAGTCCTATATAAAGGGCTTAAGGGGAGCATCAGCTGGGCATGTAGGCTACATGTCACAACTTGCTGCCGAGGTAAAGTTTGTGGTCGTTTTTGTTTTTGTACTTGTAACAGTTTTTATTCATTTTGCAACTCGTCTTACTGACTTGCTTGATCTTGTCATTTCAGCTTCTGGCTCGCAGCATTTTGACACTAGTAGAATAATTGCTTATTGCTGCGGTGGAATTGCTGCGGTTTTACCCATACGCAGCAATATATCACTTAAAAAGAAAAGGTAAAATATAAAATAAATGCGGTTTCGGCCAAAAACCGCAGCAATATGGTTTCAACGAAATTTTTTTGAAAAAAAGTTGACTTTTTTACCAGACATATTGCTGCGGTTTCTTTCAAAAACCGCAGCAATATATTAAAATAATATTAAAAAAAAATATTTTAATATATTGTTGCGGTTCTTTTTGGGAACCGCAGCAATATATCATTTGAACTTAACAAAAGCCGCTAGGGTTTGGAGTCTTGGACTTCAGCCGTTTTCCTCCTTCAAATCTTCTCTCTCCTCATTTCACTCTCCTCTTTCCTCATTTCACTCCTTTCTCTCTCCTCCTTCAAACTCCTCTTCGACCTCCTTCGTCGACCAACTCACAGCCGCTTCTCTCTCCTCCTCTCACTCTCCTCCCATCCTCTCATCTCATCTGTCTTCATCGTGTCTCGCCGGTCTTCTCTCATCATCTCGTCGGTTGTCATCATCTCGTCGGTCAAAAATCCATACTCGCCGTCCTTCGTCGCTGCTCTCCGTCGAACAGCACCGCTGCACCGCTCGACTCCATACTCACCTCTCTCAGGCGCCGGTAAGTTCCAGTTCTTTGTAAGTTCTTTTCGTTTTTTTTTGTTTTTTTTTACTTGATGGATTTTTTACATTTTATTTTCATTTTTGTTGGTTTTTTTTTTAGATCTGAGGTTACCTTCAAAACCAACGTATTTGACAGATCTGGTGGTTGTGATATTGTTATTGGTGGTGCTCTTAAGTCAGATGGAAGTTTCAGCAATATGAATCTTTTCGTTTTTTTTTTTGTTTTTTTTTTCAGATCTGAGGTTACTTGATGGTATTTTAGTTTTTGGATTTTTTACATTTTATTTTTATTTTTGTTGTTATTTTTTGGATCTCCTGATTTTTTTGTTTGATATTATTATTTGTTTATTTAGTACTAATTCTTGTCGGTTCTTAAATATTTTCATTTTTGTTGTTATTTTTTTGATCCTATGTTACTCGGTTCTTAATTCTAGTCGGTGCGACTCGATAATATTTTTTTTTGTCTACCTTGCTAATGTAGGCATGGAGTCTATATGAGAATAGTCTAGATGTGAAATTTGTGGATAAGAGATTGGTTGATTTCAACGAGGATGAGGTAAAAAGAGTGATTACAATAGGATTTTTGTGCACTCAAACATCACCGGCACATCGTCCAACAATGTCAACGTATATGTCAGACTGGGCGTTTGATGACTCGAGCTTTATGACCAGCGAGTTTTTTGACGAGAAATACATGAATTTTTTTTTTTAAAAAAGTAACCTATTCTTCGTTGTTGTTTGGTAAAAACAAGCAGAATAGACTAACCTATTCTTTGCGGTTTTAACATAACAACAAAAAGCAATAGGTTGCTTTTAAATTATTATTTTTATTAAAAAACATACCTATTGCTGCGGTTTTGGGTAGGAACCGCATCAATAGGTTGCTTTATTGCTGCGGTTAAAAACCGCAGCAATAGGTAATTACCTATTGCTGCGCCCTTAATTGTTGCGCGGCGAAAACCGCCGCAATAGGCCACTTAATGACCGTAGCAATAAGCAATTATTCTACTAGTGTGACTGAGGAGTGGGCGAGAGAGCTTAGGAAGGAAAATAAGCAGCTCGTCCATCAAACTACAACGGCCGACGACAAGGCCATTCATAACATTGAGATGGCGGAGACTCTTCACCGTCAATCAAGGGAGGCCTGGGAAAAACGTTCATCGAAACGTCCAAGGACTGGGCCGTCAAGGCCTTTGAGTTGCTGGTGGAGCCTCATGAAGTTCCCAGCTTTGTGCCCCGCTTGGAATTTCAGGAGAGCGTCCACCGTGCAATGGTGACTGCTCAAGAGCCTCCTGAATTCCTGGACTTAGATGAGGAGGTTGCTGATGAGGAAGAGTCTCCTGAGGACGACCAAGAAACACCTGCCGAATGAAGTACCAAGATTTAGGTTTATTCTTCTAAGTTTCTTGGCTTGTTCGCCGTTGTAGCTTAGTCTCTTCTTTTTATCTTAGACTAAGTTGTAAGCCTCTTTTGACGGGTATATAATGAAATGACCTTTTTCCAATGCTTTTCCTTTCTTTTATTACACTTAAATTTTCATCAAGTATAAATGAGCCTCGTCCATCTCTTATTGGACATCTTTATAACTTAATTTAGCAATGGATGCATCTGGTCCTTGTCTTTGGACGGTCTTCAAACATTATGCAGATCAGCTTAGTCAAGGAATGGGGGAGCCTCATCCTACTTTTTAGACGACATTCGAGCTTAGTCAAGGAAAGGGTGAGCCTCGTCCTTATCTTTGGACGATCTTCTAACTTTCCTCAAATAAGTTAAGGATAATTGTGGCTCGTCCTGATTTTCGGATGGCCTTCAAGCTTAGTTAAGGGAAGGGTGAGTCTCGTCCTTGTCTTTGGGCGATCTTCTAACTTTCCTTAAATAAGCTAAGTATAATTGTGGCTCGTCCTGATTTTCGGACGGCCTTCAAGCTTAGTTAAGGGAAGGGTGAGTCTCGTCCTTGTCTTTGAACGATCTTCAGACTTTCCTCAAACAAGCCAAGTATAATTGTGGCTCGTCCTGATTTTCGGACGGCCTTCAAGCTCAGTTAAGGGAAGGGTGAGTCTCGTCCTTATCTTTGGACGATCTTCAGGCTTTCCTCAAACAAGCAAGTATAATTGTGGCTCGTCTTTCAAACTATACTCATCCTAAAAGTTCCAAGGGTTTAGCTGTTTCCCCCCCTTCTTGGGCTTAGACAGTCCTTGTATTCTGGACGAGATTTGCACAAAGAAGGAGAGCGGCCAACATTGGCGAAACCAAGCAAACTTTTAGTTTAGGACGAGCTTAGATACTTGTGCACAATTTATATATTACTGTTTTATGGACGAACCATGTTTTGACCGGCTTCCTTGAGGAAGCAACCTTCGTCGTGAAGTAGTGAACCCTTACTAGAGCCTTTACTACTTAGCTGACCCTGCATTTGAAAGTAAGATTCCTTTACTAAGGCTTGCTTATTTCTGGTCGGCTTCCTTTTAGGGACCGTGACATTTCTCTTACTAGAGACTCATTATTTGATTAACCATATGTGCGATATACCTTTTAGGATTATTACACTTTGGCCGGTCTCTTTGAGGAAGCAATGCGTGTCAGAGAAATGGTTATTCCCTGTTGTGGTGTCCATTGTTTATCTACTACTTTGGACGTTTTATTCTTCTTTGTAATTTTGTCTAAGTTAATGTCACTTTTAGACCACTAGACTAACTGGTGGTCAAAATGCCCCAAAGTGAACAACTTAATAAAAATTAAAGGAACAATATAAGGAGGAAGTAGAAATTGTATTATATGAATTTTGCTTGACTAAGAGTCAAGATACATGTATACAATTCTTTTTTCTCTTGTTTGTGCCGTGGCACTTGTTTGGGATTACAAACTACTTGTAGAATCCTTGGCGATTGACTGAGTCAAACGTGGTACTTCTTCAATGTATTTGATTCCAAGTGCACTGTATTGGTCGTCCATCCATGTCTTGGAGACGAAAGGTTCCGCTTCGCACTTCTTGGACGATCAGATAGGGTCCTTCCCAGTTTGGTGTCAGCTTACCCATCTCCTTAGCGCGTCCAACAGCCTCCATCTTCCTTAAAACCAAATCTCCTACCTTGAGTGGTCGTCTAAAAACTCTCTTGTTAAAGTTTCGAGCCATTCGTAGTTTGTACAATTGCATTCTTAGCAGAGCATTGCCCCTGACCTCTGGTACTTGGTCCAAGGCTGTGCGTAATGCAGTCCAGTTGGCTTCTTCTGTGTACAGCATGACTCTCAGGGTGGGTTCTTCAATCTCAATGGGCAAGACGGCTTCAGTACCGTAGACCAACATGAAGGGTGTCTCTCCTGTATAGTTTTTGGTCGTGGTTCTGATAGACCATAACACCAACTGCAATTCTTCAACCCATAGTCCCTTGGCATTGTCCAACTTTCTTTTAATGCCATTTGATAGGATTTTGTTGAACGACTCTACTTGCCCATTGGCTTGTGGGTGGGCGACTGCAGCAAAGTGAGCTTTGATTTCCCTTTCTGCCAACCAATCTTTTAGCTTAGGTGTTTCAAACTGTGGACCATTATCAAAGACGATGGACTGCGGCATGCCAAATTGAGTTATAATGTTCTTCCAGATAAAGCCCTTGACATCATTCGTTGTTATACCCCGCATGGCTTCAGCCTCTATCCATTTGGTGAAGTAATCCACAGCTACGATTACGAACTTCTTTTGCCCAGCGGCCAAAGTTACTAAAATCGTGATTCAAATCTTAAAATCTTACGATTTTACGATTCAAAATATGGTAGACGATTCGATTCACGATTCTAGACGATTCTATACAATTCTGTTGACTAGCGAAAACCTCGCAAATTTAAATAATGCTAACAAAGAAAATAATAGATATATATTGTTAGTTATTATCAATATAATGGATAAGCAACTATTTTTTCCAACTTTTAGGTCTTTTAACTTATAATTTTAGCATATTCAATGAAGATTGAGTGCAATATCTTGATTATACGTGTTTGTAGAATCTTACGATTCTACGATTTGATTTTACGATTCGATTTTAAAGGTCGTTTCCGATTCAAACTAGAATCTCGATTTTAACAACATTGCCAGCGGCCACTGGAAAAGGTCCAAGAATATCCATGCCCCATTTGGCAAAAGGAAGTGGGAACAAGATAGGAGTTATGTAGTTGGACGGCTTCTGATGCAGATTTCCATGTTTCTGACAACTGTCGCACTTCTTTGCATAAACAAGAGCATCTTCCTTTAAGGTAGGCCATTAATACCCAGTCCTTAAAGCCTTTTCCCCTAATGCTCTTCCCCTAATGTGGGATGCACATGCTCCTTCATGAAGTTCCTTCAGTACTTCTAGTCCATCTTCCATGGTGATACACTTGAGAAGAAGACGATTGAATGACTTCTTGTAGAGGGTTTCATCCCACAATTCAAACCACTTGTTTCGGGCTTTTACGTACTTAGCCTCTACGGGATCTAAAGGCAGTCGTCCTGTCTTCTTGAATTCTATGATAGGATCCATCCAAACTGCCCCTCGGCTAAGAAACAATACTTGTTCTTGGTCAATACTCTTTTTTGGTTTAACTTCCCAAAACACTGTTCTTGGTGCATCACAGTCAGCTGAGCTGACCAATTTTGAGAGAGCATCTGCTTGATGATTTTCTGACCTTGGTACTTGGTCGAGAACAAATCGTTTTAATGGCTCAATCTCATCCTTGATTAGACGCATATATTTGCTCATTGACGCTTCTTTACATTCAAAATCTCCATTGACTTGACTGGCGACTAAGAGAGAGCCTGATTTGGCCACAATCTCTATAGCCCCAGCCGCCTTACACATCTTGATCCCAGCCAGAAGTGCTTCATATTCCGCTTCGTTATTAGACGCTTGGAATTGGAACCTTAGCGCATATTCAAATTTATCTCCCTCTGGAGATTGACAAATGATTCCTGCCCCACATCCATTGACAGTGGACGATCCATCAACCATGAGCGTCTAATGCTTCCTTCCTTCGGCTGGATCAAGTATTGGTTCTATAGTTGGCCGAGTGAGCTCTACTATAAAATCTGCTAAAGCTTGCCCCTTAATAGCTTTCCTTGGTTCAAAAGATATGTAAAACATGTTAAGTTCAACAGCCCACTTCAGCATTCGTCCAGTGGCTTCCATCTTTTGTAAGACATGCTTCAGAGGTTGGTCAGTATAGACTAGTATACTGTGAGCCAAAAAGTATGGCCTCAACTTCCTGCTGGCCATGACAAGTGTCAATCCAAACTTCTCGACTGGCGTGTATCTACATTCCACGTCCTTGAGCACATGACTCACAAAGTATATTGGGATTTGCACTGAGTCTCTCTCCGCCAGTAAAACAGCACTCACGGCCTGGGGGGACACAGCCAAGTATACGAACAGTTTTTCCCCCTCAGCTGGACTAACCAATCTTGGTAGCTGACAAAGGTGATCTTTGACTTGCTGAAGTGCTTGTTCAGCTGCTGCTGTCCATTCAAACTTGGCTTTCTTCTTGATAGTAGCAAAAAAATGATGACACTTGTCTCCCGACTTAGACAAGAAACGTCCAAGGGCAGCTAAGCAACCCGTCAGGCGCTGAACTTCCTTTATCTTAGACGGGGACCTCATGTCTAGAATAGCTTGGATTTTCTCAGGATTGGCTTCTATGCCCCTCTGATCCACTAAGAAGCCTAAGAACTTCCCTGCCAAAACACTAAAGACACATTTTTTGGGGTTCAATTTCAGCTTGTACTTCCTGAGAGTTTCAAAGGTTTCTCTCAAATCACCAACATGGTCGCCTTCTTGCTGACTCTTCACAATCATGTCATCTATATATGCTTCCATGTTCCTCCCCAATTGTGGCTGGAAGACCATGTTGATCAGTCTTTGGAAGGTGGCTGGAGCATTTCTGAGGCCAAAAGGCATCCTCAGCCAGCCGTACAGTCCCTTCTCCATGATGAACGACGTCTTGTCTTGGTCCTCCGACCACATGGGTATTTGGTAAAACCCTGAATAAGCGTCCATAAAGCTTAACAAAGCATGGCCAGCCGTGGAATCTACCAGTCAATCTAACTTAGGCAAAGGGAAGATGTCCTTAGGACAGGCCTTGTTGAGATCAGTGTAGTCCACGCACATTCTCCATGTGCCGTTGGGCTTTGGTACCATGACCACATTAGCAATTCAGTCTGGATAGTATGTCTCTCTGATAAAGCGTGATTCCAATAACTTCTGAACTTCCTGGTCGACCGCCTGGTTCCTGGCCGGTCCCAAGTGCATTTTCTTCTGACAAACAGGATTTAAGCTGGGATCAACATTTAGCCGATGGACGGCTACCTCTGGATCAATTCCAGGCATTTCTTCAACACAATAAGCAATCATGTCTTGGAATTCTTCGAGCAGATTGATCTCAAGCCAGGGGAGAGTGAAGATCCAATCTTTAAGGTTCTTTCTTAACGAGCTTCATCCAAACAAACATCTTCTGGGGCCTCTACCGGCTCTGGACGTTCTATTGTCAAGTCCATAATGGCCATCACTTCTCCAGACGAGGGTGGCTCTTCCTTGACGGCCTCATGCTAGGAATAATTTCGGACGTTTTCCTTAAGGGAGCAACCTGCGTCTGAGGACTTTCAATTGTCATTCTCAGAGAGGCCACTTGGTCCTTCACAATCTCGGACGTCTTCCCTTCGCCAGTAGCCTTCGTCTGGTCTTGCTTGTCTACCTTCCATGAAGACGGTTTCAGAGTAGTTAGGTAGCATTCCCTAGCCGCCTGCTGGTCTCCATACAAGGAGCCAATTTGACCGCCATCACATTCAAACTTCATAAGCATTAAGTGAGTTACTATCACAACTTTAACATGATTAAGAGTTGGTCGTCCAAGAATGACGTTGTAAGCCGTCAAATCTCGGATAACCAAGAACTTGATGAACAAAGTTCGCGAGGCGTCCTTCTCTCCAACTCGAACGGGCAGCGTGACTATCCCCAAAGGATGAATGATTCCTCCCCCAAACCCAATGATTGGGTGATGGACGGGGACCAAGTTCTTCCCATCAAACCTCAGTCGAGATAGGCAGTCGGCACTAATGATGTCCGTGGAGCTTCCAGTATCAATTAGAATCCTCCTTACTCTCAGGTTGGTTATCTTCATCTCCACAACCAAGGGATCATCATGGGGGGTTATCAGCTTCCCCCGATCTTGCTCGCTGACGATTACATTGGGGAAGGGCTCAGCCTTTGTCTGATCCGTCAAAAAACTTGGTCGAGCTCCCTAAGATAGTTCTTATACCCATTGTTGGTTGGCCCTCCAGCAACAAATCCTCCCGAGATAACAAGGACAACATCCTCGTCTGTGCTTTCACTTTCCTTCTTCTTACTCTGACGGTCATCTCTCTTTTGAAACTTCTTTCCCCCTTGGGGTAAGTATGGGTTCATCTTTCCTTTTCGAGCTAGATCCTCTAATGCCCTCTTAAGGTGTTTACATTCATTGGTCTCATGCCCACAGTCTTTTTGAAAGTGGCAGTACTTGCCCTTATCCCTATTCCTGTAAGGGGTCTTCATTTCAGCCGGAGCCTTTAGCTCATATTGATCCTTTATCTCCATAAGAATGGAGTATTGATCCTTGCTAAATTCAATGGGATTAGCCGAAGATTCAGACCCTTTCCTCTTGCCTATTCTGGACGAAGTGGTTGTGGAGCTTATAGCCCAAGTCTCAGCCTTTTTGGGGTTTCTCTTCTTTGGTTGAGCTACCTCTTCAGGCTTCTTGGACTCAGGGTGCTTTGCCTCAGCACATACTTCGGTGGCGTGTATCAACGCTTCGGCTTCTTTTAAGGCTTCGGCATGAGTAGTGATTTTCTTCTTCACAAGATCAAACTTAAAACTTCCCGGCCTCAATCCCCTGATGAAGACGTCAAAGACCACACCAGCATTGAGGTCTTGAATTTGAAGGGCGTCTAGATTGAATCTCTTTACAAAACTTCTGGGGGCTTCTTTTGGTCCTTGGACGACCTTGCCCAAGTGCATGCTTGTTTTTTGCTCTTGCCGATTGGCAATATAATGACTAGTAAATAAGAGACTGAGTTCAGTGAAATTATTGATTGAATTGGGGGGAAGATTGTTGAACCACTTCTGAGCTACTCCCTTCAGAGTGGCCAGGAAGTTCTTACACCAAGTAGCATAATCTACTCCTTGGACGTACATCTGATGTTTGTAAGCGGATAGGTGATCGTCTGGATCGGTTGTTCCATCAAAAGGCTCTATGGTAGGGTTTTACCTTTGGGAAGGGGGGCGCTTCCATGATCCTGGCCGAGAATGGAGTAGGCCAGTTGATCCGGAGGGCTCCCAGCTAGGGATGGGCATGGGCCGGATCTGGGGCGGGTCCAACCAGACCCAGACCCGCTTTTTTTTATTTGGACCTAGACCCGCCCCAGACCCACAGGGTCTAAAAATTTCAGACCCTTATCCAGACCCAATGGGTCTGGCGGGTCTTGGGTCCAAAATGGGTCCAAAATGGGTCTCAAACATATTTTGACTTTCTATTTATTTTTTTACCTTGCGATTTTTTACGCACATTTTCCTTAGTAATTAAAATGATATGGGACCAAAAAATAGAAAACTTATACACAATACTTATACACAAATCAAACCAATTTCATTTTCAGTCCATGGTTGTATGTATTTGTTTTGTCAAATTATCACAGATTACTGTTTTCCAGTCGAACAAAATTTCTCAACTCCAATATAACATTACAGAGTTTAAACTCTTCACAACAATTAAGTAAAGGATGATTCAGTGCAACATAAATGTAGGAGATTAACTTTTACTTTCCCTGTCTTGAACATGGGAAATAAGCATATTTATAATGAAAAAACGGCAGACAAACAAAAAGAACAAAAAGAAATGGAATCAACATTGAAGGAGTCAATGGTAGAGATGTGATTTTCTAGTATTTTCTGGAGTAGACTAAGATCAGTTAATAAACTAAACTTCTAAATATTTTGCAGGCTCAGTCCACTTCTCGACTACAAGAACATAATGCGAAAAACCAAACTAAATACAAAAAAAAAAACTTACCGGTGGTAGATTAATGGCGGAGACAGCCGGAACACGGTGGTCTAACTGAAGCCGTGAAGCGGCGAGGTGTATACTGTAGCAGAGAGACAGAGATAAACAAGTGGGCTGGGTCGAAATTCGGTTGTGTGTATAATGTATTAGGGTAAAATTAGCTTATATATTTTATATTATTTTTTATATATTTATGTGTAAAAAAATGCACCGGGTCTCTAGGTCGGGTCTGGGTCTAGAATTATCAGACCCGGACCCAGACCCGTTTTTAGACACTTAGACCCAGATCCGACCCGGAACCAATGGGTCTCAAAATTTTAGACCCAGACCCTTAAAAATGGGTCGGGTCTAACCGGATCTGGGTCGGGTCCTGGACCCATGCCCATCCCTACTCCCAGCTGTCCCTCAATGGGTATGAACTCCTTACGGTATTCTTTCAATACAGGGTTAGATGAAGTGTTTGCAGGGGCTGGACGCCTATAAACCATTGGCTGAACCACCGTCTTCTCTTGTCTTGGACGAACAAGAGAAGGGCCCAAACTTCTTCCTTCCGTTCTGGATGGTATCCTCAAAGGAGGGTCTCTCAAGTACGGTGTAGACCCAGTGGCCGACCGTTGTAATGCAGCAGCTTTCTTTGCCTCTAGGTATTCCCTGTCATCTGTTTCCATTCTGTGCCCATTTGGACGAACATTATCCTGGGTCCTAACCACCAGGTTCCAGTCCATCTTCCTTCGCTGCTCACTACCTTCTGGCTGCTTTTCTCTGGCTGTTCTCCTAGACGGTTCCTGACAAATAGGTCGACTTGGACCTGGACGGTTCTCCTGGGAACGCCCCCTAATAGGAAGCTGGATCGTTAGGCTGGCGCTCAGGATTAATTTAGAAAAATAGCATGTTGTTCTTGATGCGTTCTGACGACGGCTGCTGCCATCTTAGTCTGAAAATCATTTAAGACGTTCTCTAGATGGGCAGCAGTCACTGGACGTTCAAGATTTTCCTGAATAACAGGTTGTTGGATTTGTCCAGGGACATTGATGATGGAGGGAGGTCTATCCCTTCCTCGAGGCGGTCTCTCGTGATCTACTGTATCTTCAACATTAATCTGAAAGCTTCGATTCCTTGCCACGTTGGACGATTGACAGTCAGTGCCAAATGTTTAGTCTGCTTAGCTGGCAAGTAAACTATTTCCCTCAAGATGTTCTTCAATTGGAGACTTGTGCAACAATGGCCGAGTTTACTCTGTCCGAACCTGAGCTTCGTTCTCGAACCTGCAAAAAGGGACCCACCCTGGAGGTTTGGGTGGTGGTTCCCCCTCTGAAATTTAAGTCAGATATCAGGAGTGAGAAGGAAAAAGTAGAGAGAGAAAGTGAGAGAGTATTTCCACAGAGTAAGTTTACACTGTTTGCATTGAATTACCTTTCTCCTGATTTCAGGGGTATTTATAGTGTTTGTGATATGACTGATGTCCTTTTAGGTTACCCTAGAATAGGGGCACCTGATTGGCTATGCAATCAAATCATGACACTTGGCAGGTTATGTCTGGAGATGGATCATCAACCAATCACCTGTAGCCATTTTAGGGATTTTGGGCTCTGACCAACCTTTGGGCCAAAAGGTGAGCCTTTTCTCCCACCTGAGCAAAACCCAATGGTTAAACCATTATTCCTTATTTCTTCTGATGGGACACGAGTACGGTCCTGATGGATCCATGTATCCGAAAGAGAGCCGTTGATTTTTAGGCTACAACAGTAGTAACGTTCTATAACCGCTACTCATGAGTCATGATCTACTCCAACCGCTACCCGCTACTACAATCACTACCTTACCAAACACTCATAATTTTCTTAAGTAGTGTTTTGATCTTGTCCAACCGCTACCCGCTACCTAAAACGCTAGTGCCAAACAGAGCCATAGATTAGATATCCCCTAAATAGAAATCCTTTTTTTATGAATTACATTGGATCTGTACATGAGAAATTCTGAAAGGAAGAGCTTAGGGTAGGATCAAGGTCGTCTTAAAATTTTTGGAGCCCTCTGTGCTATTCATAAATTGTGAAAATATAAATAATGTTTTCTATAAAACAATCGTTATTAAAATACCTTGGCAAAATAAAGTTCGGGTTTGAACAATATGACTAAAATAAACATTTAATGTAAGACTTTCAGGCCCTCAAAAAAGCGGGACCCTGTCCTCTAGATCATTTGCACGCCCTATTAGACGGCCCTAGGAAGGATTGTGTGATGTTAATTTAGGATCCTTCTTGTTAGCATATGATATCTGGATCTCTCTATTTTAACTAGTTTTTCGTCTTTGGATTGTGATAGACTAAATTAAATATGTCGTAACTCATTATTATGTTGTTTACTATTTCAAGCTCTTCACTTCGTATATGACTGTCTTTGTAATTAGAGTACGGGTAAAAAAGCCAATTTGAAATTATACGAGTTAGATTGCGTTTTATCAGTTACAAATTATGGCTCATGAATGATAATTATGACTATTTTCCTATTTTGATCGTATTAGTTGTTTGGCTTATGTTTTTTTGTTTTATGATACACAACTTTGTAGAATTGCATAAGTTGTGTGACGTTGTTCGTCTAGGTATCTAATGGGGGTATGAAACCTTCTAAGGGGGTAGGGATTGGATATAGAATATGGGGTTCATGGTGGTAAACTGGTGATGGTGAGTGGTAGTTTGGTTTAAGAGGCTCATAGTGTAATTTCTCAAATCTTACTCTATCATCTCCCGCCTTGTCTTCTACTTGATAGCTTGTTTTGGAGGTCTGCACAATCGTTGTCCTCCTATTATTATTTTTAGGAAAATTTGCCAAAAAAAACCTTATAAAGTCATTTTTAAAATTATAAAGCGTTTTAAAACAAACCAAATTCAATTTTTTTTTGCGAAAACAAACCTAGTATCATTTTCCGGTGTTGACCATAGAATTTCCGGCGTTGACCACCTCTAGCCACCACTACCAACACCTGCGCCCACCCCTGCAGCCCCCACTTCACCCCTAGCTCGGCCCCCACCACTTGCAACCCACCCCACCCCCCACCCCGGCCCCCAACCCCTCCCTCCACCCCCTCCCTCCACCCCCTCGGGCGCGGCCCCCCACCCCCTTCGCCCCTACCCTCTCTCCTCTCCCTTCTTCCCTCCCTCACCCCGTCCCCCCTCTCCTCTCCCTTTGTCCATCTTCCCCTCACACCGCACCCACCCCATCCCCCCGCGGCTCCCCCCTCCGCAACCCATAAAATCCGAACCCACCACCATCACATGACCATAACACCATGAAACCCCCCACCACAACCACGAAACCCACTACCCACTACCACCACAAATGAAACGAAAACTATCAAAAATCGAAGAACGAAAACCATTGTTTCGGGTGGCGAGCGGTGGGGGGGGGGGTCTGGGGGCGTTGGGTGGCGCAGCGGGGGGCGTTCGGGTGGCGCAGGCGGTTGGGGGGATGGACGAAGGGAAGAGGAGAGAGGGGGAGGGTGAGAGGAGGAAAGAATGGAGAGGAGAGAGAGAGGGCGAAGGGGGGTGGAGGGAGGGTCGGGAGTTCGTCGGTAGTGGTGGCTAGGTTTCATCTTGCAAAAATAATTTTGATTTTGGTTTGTTTTCGCAAAATAAAATTAATTTTGGTTTGTTTTCGCAAAAAATGCTTTATAAGGTTTTTTTCCGCAAAAATGAACTCGTAAAAGGTTTTTTTTGGCAATTTTTCCTTATTTTTATATGCTCCTCTTTATCCTTTTCTTCTCTTTTTTTTCTCGTGAAGGTGGGTATCACTGCTCTTTACTATGAATTCTTTATGGAGAGGCTTAGATCAATTGTATTGAATGCTTAGGTTTCTTTCTCTATCAAATTCTACACAATGAAATTCTATCTTGTATTTCTCATGATTTGGGATGTTATCTCAGATAACCCTGACATATAAACCGTTTTTCTAAATAACCCTGACATTTTCATTCCTATCGCGGATGGCCCTAAACTTGTATTTTGTCATTAAACCTGACATAATGTTGGGCGGCGTTAACTTTTTGGAAAAGTTGACAATAACAGTCCCAACTATGGGCGTTCCGCTGTTTTTAGTCCCAACTTTTGATTATTTTTTAGTGGTCCCAACTATTAATCATTGTTTACAAAAATGGTCCTAGTTGACTGAACATCGTTTTAACCAGTTAAAATTATATTTTTCAAATTTCTTTCACCTTTTTTCCCCTTTCTTCCTCCCCTCTCTCTCCTCCCTCCCCCTTCCCATTCCCTACCACCCTTAAACCCCCTCCCCTCCCACCCTTGAAACCTCTTCCCCTCCCATTATTTGACTCTAAATGAATCAATTCAGACAAAAAATTCATCCCTTAGCTTATAACGAAATTCTTGGGTTAAATACCCAGATCATTTTTCACCCGATTGAAGAAAATAAGAGAAGATTGTGTTAGAATATATGTAGAATGAAGACTGGCCGTCAGTCATGGTGGCTGACTGAAGTTGAATGGCACATAGAGAAGAATATTTGTGAAGCTATTATTGCGACACTTATGAATATTCCGGGCAAGACAAAAGATGTTAAGGCGTCACGACTTTACTTGGAAAAACAGGGGCTTCGACCAGAGTTGTGGGCTCAGAAAAGGGACGGAAGGAAGAAGAAAGTAGTAGAGGAAAGGGTTGATGATGAAACTCAGAAAAGTAAAAAGAAGGTGGAGGATTCGGAGAAGAATTTTTTGCCACCAGCTTGCTACACGATGTCGCGTGCAGAGAAACGGATTTTTTACGAGTCATTGTATGGCATTAAGGTTCCAACTGGCTACTCATCGAATATGAAGCGATTTGTTACCTTAAATGGTGAGTTGAAGTTATCGAGTATGAAATAATCTCACGATTGTCATGTCATGATGCAAGTATTCTTACCGATTGCAATTCGTGGGATACTTCCAAAGCATGTGAGACACACCATTACAGAACTTTGTTCATTTTTCCATACAATATGCAGCAAAGTCCTAGAACCGTCGACCCTCGATTCCCTGCAGACCAGAGTAGTTGAAACTCTATGCAAATTTGAGATGTTCCCCCCCCCATTCTTTGACATTATGGTCCATCTCATTGTCCATCTAGTTCGAGAAATTAAGCTGTGTGGTCCAGTGTTTTTGAGGTGGTGTTATCCTTTTGAGAGATATATGGGTACTTTGAAGGATAAAGTTCGGAATCCTGCACAACCAGAAGGTAGTATAATTCAAGGGATTGTGGGTGAAGAGATCAGTAATTTTGTGGCTGAGTATTCTGCTAGTGTTGATCCTGTTGGACTTCCGACATCCCGACACGAGGGCAGACTTGAGGGCAAGGGTACAATTGGTTCAAAATTGATCACACCTTCCGTAGAAAAGCGTACACAAGCTTCGATTATTTGTATTGCATCACGTAGCGATTTGTCCATCCTTATTTAAATAAACATATGGAGGAATTACGTGTTAGCAATCCCCGGAAAAGGAGTAAGGGCATTGACGCAAATGCATAACAAGACTTTCATTGATTGGTTTCATAAACGAGTAGTGAATGATTTGGATGAAAGTGTTCCTGAAACAGTCAAGTGGTTAGCATTTGGTCCTCGTGAAGCTGTACGCTCTTATAAGGATTATGATATTAATGGGTATACGTTTTGGGATCGAATGTCAAGATCTGAAGTCAACATCGCGATAAAATAGTGGTGTTTCACTTGTGGCGTCATCTACACAATACGCAAGCTCGAAGGATAAGTCGCCTGTACTTGCTGACAGCAATTATTATGGGCGAATACAAGAAATATGGGAGCTAGACTACTGTACTTTTAATATTTGCCTCTTGTGTTGCAAGTGGGTTGACGATAATCGACGTTGCGTAAGAAAAGATGATCCTTGCGGATTCACTCTTGTTGACCTTAGTCGTCTACGTGAAACTCAGGAGTCATTTGTAATTGCATCACAAGTTAAGCAAGTATTTTTTGTAACTGGTCCTGCTGATAATAAGTGGTTAATTGTTGTACTTGGTGAAAGGAGTATCCTCGGTATTGGTGATGTTGATAATGAGGAAGAATATGATGCATTTGAGGACATCCCAACTTTTACCTACCCTGAAAATAGTGTGGAAGATGATGTGAATATGTCGGAGAACTATATGTGTGTAGATCACACGGAAGGGATACATGTACTTGAAGATCCTAAGAAACGGCGGAAGGTCAATAAATCATGAGACATATACTCAGGTCTGTCTAATTTCTCCAATTCGTAACTATTGTGTAGATTTTTAGGCTTATTTTTGTTGTTGGTTGAATTTGGGGAACGAAAAGGTCATTTTAGGCCTACATGGCAATGATGGAGTGCAGTGGGGGGCAGTAGTGGCGGTGGTGGTGGGACTTTGTTACAAATGTGGAGAGTGAGGTCACATGGCAATGGAATGCTCTCCACATTTGTAACAATTCCCACCATCTCCGCCGCTACCAGCTGATGGGCATTCCATTGCCATGTGACCTGATTCTCGGGTCATTTTAGGCCTATTTTGGTCGATTCGTACTTATCGAGTCATTTCACCCCAAATTATTTTTGAACATGATTATATGAGGTATAATGTAACTATTGTGTAGATTTTTAGGCTTACATTTGTTGTTGGTTGAATTTCGGGAACGTAAATGTGATTTTAGGCCTATTTTCGCCTTTTCGCGTCCAATTCGTACTTATCGAGTCATTTAACCCCAAATTCATTTTGAACATGATAATATGAGGTATAATGTAACTATTGTGTTGATTTTTAGGCTTGCAATTGTTGTTGGTTGAATTTTGGGAACGAAAAGGTCATTTTAGGCCTAATTTTGCCTTTTCGCGTCCCATTCGTACTTATCGAGTCATTTCACCCCAAATTCTTTTTGAACATGATTATATGAGGTATAATGTAACTATTGTGTAGATTTTTAGGCTTGCATTTGTTGTTGGTTGCATTTCGGGAACGAAAAGGTGATTTTAGGCCTATTTTCGCCTTTTCGCGTCCAATTCCTATTTCTCGAGTCATTTAACTCCATTTTCTTTTTGAACATGATAATATGAGGTATAATATAACTAGTGTGTAGAGTTTTAGGCTTGCATTTGTTTTTGATTGAATTTCGGGAAGGTATATGTCATTTTTAGAACTACTAACTACGGTAAATGATTAAATTCTTATATAATGTGTTTATTCCTTGGTTGTTTTGCAAGGTTTATATGAATAAGACACCAAGTTTGAGGGCCTTCACCATAGAGGAATTACATGAAGTTCGAAATAAGTCGGCGTCATACCTTTGTGATGATTGCTTATGATATATTTTGGTGGATTTCGTGATATAATTAATTAGCTTGATCTACTAGTTGATGGTATCAATTCTATGTACACTTTTTACATTATTAAATATATATATTTAAAGTTCATTATTACGTTGAAAAACTTGTCATATATTGCAATTCGATCGGTTTTTTTTTGTGTGGAAGGGAGGTACGGTGTTGGGTGGGGGTGGGGGGGCCGCCACGGTGGGCCATGGGCTGGGCTAGGTGGGGTCTTGGAGTGGCCGGGCGGTGGGTGGAGGGGCCGGCAGCAGGGGGGTTGGGGATGGCAGAGGGTGGGCCGGGGTGGCTAGCAAAGCGGTGGGTGGGGCCGGGCAACAGGGGGTTTGGGGATTGCGGGAGGGTGGGTCGGGGTGGTGGGCGCGGGGTGGGATGGGGGTGGGGGGGGGGGGCTGGGGGAGTGCGGGGGTGGGGTGGGGTGGGGGGCAAGGGGTGGTGGGGGTGGGGGCGCGGCGCGGCGGGGGCATGGGGTGGGGCAGGTGGGGGGGGGGGGGTGGGGCGGGGAGGGTGCGGGGGTGGGCGGCAGGGGTGGGGGGGGGTGGGGGGGGCGGGGGGTGGGGGCAGGGGTGGGAGTGCGGGGGTGGGGGTGGGGTGGGGGTGCGGGGGCGGGGTGGGGGTGCAAGGGGGCGTCTGGGGCGGGGTGGGGGTAAGTCTTTGGGCTAGCGATTTTTTTTTTTAAAAAAAAATTTTGAATACGAAGGGTCGCGGTTTTAGGCCTAAACCTCGGCCCTTCACTTATACAAGGGCCGCGTTTTTACCTAAACCGGACCCTTCACTTTGGCCAAAAAACGCACCCCTAATGGTCGTTTTGACCGCATGACCCTTCCGTTTTTTTCCACTAGTGGTTTTTAACTCAACTCCCATTTAAGAAGTACTTGTGTCACTCATGTGCACAGTATTACCAACTTTAAAATCACTTTTGTTACTCATGAACACATTTTCTATGCGGAGAATCTATTTATTTTGCACCAACATGTGCAAATCGCCAAAATAAGCATAAAAATGCATAAAAATACCATAAGAGTAGGTAAAAAGCGCGAAATTCTATCGCATTCAACCCCCCTTAAAGAAAACGAGTTACGCCCTCGTAACTCACCTCAGGGAATAAGTCTGGATACTTCTTCTTCATCTCGTCTTCGGCTTCCCACGTTGCCTCTTCAGACTCATGGTTAGACCAAAGCACTTTCACAATATTCACATCCTTATTGCGTGTACTATTGTGGTATCCGATTTTTTACTGTCTTAATTAACGGTCTGAATCCCACGAAAGTCTCTCATTGGACTTTGAGTTTTAGAAAACTTAGAAGTCGCCACCCTATTAATATCTGAATAGGGACAGATTTATTTAATAAATCATTTTAAAATCAATTTCAAGAAAAACCATTTAAAACGATGATGACTTCATATGGATAAGGCTTTTTTGAAAATTGGTCTTTCATACCATGAGATAGAGTTCGGGGTTTAGGTTAAGAGGTGCGAACGTCTGGAACTCGTCTCCTCTTCCGTTCTAAAGAACGGGCTCTTACTAAATGCGTTATTTTCCATTTTAAAGTAATCATGGCTATTAAAAAGAAAGAAAATCACATAATTTGCACATATACACATTAACCATTTTTATTTAGGACCAATATATCATTTGTAGATGGTAGGTTTGAGCACTGAAGTTGCACTACGTACCAATCATTGCGGGATTGGAATCCACTCATGGATCAAAACCGTCGTAGTTCGAGCATATGTCTCACCCTAAATGGCCAATTCCACTAGGGAAAGAAGAGGAGGGAATAGATTATGAATAATTCTCCTTTAGAATTAAACAAATCTATTTAAAATGAGGTAATCACTCCAATTAGTGATTAAGATGGGGTTATGATAATCACTTTAATTAGTGATTAAATATGAAGGATTAAGATAATCACCTTAATTAGTGATTGAAAATAGAGGTTAAGATAATCACCCTAATTAGTGACTAAACTTATATTAAGAGGAAAGATAATCACCTTGATTAGTGATTAACAATGAAGGTTAGGAAGTAATCACCCTAATTAATGATTATTCAAGGTTTAAGATAATCACTCTAATTAGTGATTAAATGAGAAAAATAATCGACTTAATTAACGATCATTACGGTTTAAGATAATCACTCTAATTAGTGATTAAATGGAAGGTTAAATTAATCACCTTAATTAGCGATCAAAAGGAAGGTTAGGATAATCATCTTAAGTAGTGATTAAATGGGAAAAATAATCGTCCTAATTAACGATCATTAAGGTTTAAGATAATCACTCTAATTAGTGATTAAATATGATGAAAGGTTAGGCTAATCACCCTAATTAGTGATTAAACAAGGTTTTAGTTAACCGCTCTAATTAGCGATTAATCGAGGATTGAAATCACCTTAATTAGTGACCATGCTTATGATTTTTAAGAGGTCTTAGAAGAAGAGGTTTGCTTCCTAATTGAAGGCTTTTGAGAAATAATCTTTATTGAAGATTATAAAGTCATTTAGAGAGAAATGATCAATTTGAAATTGAATTTGGAGATTGGTGTTTGGCTAATTGGAATTTGGCCATTTAAAGCGAGACACGTGAAACGGCCTAAAATCAATTTGGATATCATAATTACCAATCTAATTATGTCAAATTATATGATTAATCCATTTAAATATGGAGAACACATTTTTAAAATGTAAGATGGATCATCATACAATTTAACTTAGTTAGATTTGTAATTTTTCCTCTTAATTGAGATTGGGTCATTTGATTCATATACTATGATATATTGGCCCAACATGCAATATTTGTAGCATTGGTTGCTCATTTTATTAAAAAGAGTTGTGGAATTATTTATGAAAATTATGCATAAACATCTCCATGTTTTTTTTTATTAATTGAATGATGCAACAATTATTTACAAAGAAACTATTATTACAACAATATGTACAAAATCTATGATCTATACAAATCTTCAAACTTGGTCTTCACCATGATGCTCCTTGATCTTCACCTCCTTGAATGGGCTTTGGAATTCATGTTTATTTGTGAATTTGTGAATTTGTGAAAGTTAAATATTAATTAACTTATTTGATTTTGACTTTTTATGACAATTTTTATTGATTTTAATTTACATGATAAAATGAGTCATTTTAAGAGAAACTTAGAATTTCATGATTTTTTATTCACATTTTTGTATGAAGAAAACATTTTTTTTTATGAAAGTTGAGTTAATTACTTTATTTTATTTTCCAGATTGTCTTTTTGTTCTTGTACTGACTTTGAAAAATCATAACTTTCTGTACAAAGTGTTAAAATGAGCATATGATACATCTATAGATAGATCAGTGCGTTCTTTATGTTGTATCAAAATTTCACAAGTTTTTAGTGACCACTTGAATTATAGTGAATTTTATGTCAAAACCGGTCAAAACTGGACCTTTATTCAATTTGTTCTTTGAGATCCAACTTATTGAACTTATTTTGAACTGAAATTTGGTATGAACATTCTAGACATTTTTAAAGACTGGACTGAAAATTTTTACTTGAATTGGACATTTGTAAAACCATTTTTATTTATTTTCTTTACCTAAGAGAAAATCCGTATTCTGAAATTTAGTGATTTACATGAATTATTTTGTAAAAATGATGTAAAATTGTATAAAATTCATATGAACATGATTTTTATATTTTTGAAAGACTACTGATGTTTTCTTAAAACTTGATGTTTTTAGTTTTATCTAAATGATTTAATTTTTAACTTTATTGACAGAACAATCCTAGGTGGTACTGGACAAAATCAGTTTTGCACAATAAAGTTGTATGATTTTTAATTATTTACAAAAAATTCGTTTTTTAGAAATTCCAAATCCCAATTTCTGAAAACATCTTGCAATTCATAGGAAAAATATTAAAGGAAAAATTGTTTTAAATAAGTCAACCTTTGCGCGGTCTTTCCATTTTAAGTCTACCTTTTGATTATTCCTGATTGAGTTAGGCTTGTATGTCTGTTTTCTTCTATTGAGTTTTAACCTGTTTTTGACTTGTTTAGTAGGTTACTTATGATACGTGTTACAATGTCCATTCTTCTAAAACAGGCGAGGGAGGCGAGAGTGGGGGTGGGACATTGTAACACGTATCATAAGTAACCTACTAAACAAGTCACAAACAAGTTAAAGCTCAATAGAAGAAAACAGACATACAAGCCTAACTCAATCAGGGATAATCAAAAGGTAGACTTAAAATAGGAAGACCGTGCAAAGGTTGACTTATTTAAAACAATTTTTCCAATATTAAATCCTACAAACTATTCTGATAACACAGACGAAAAATAGAATGAAATACGAAATTAAAACTGATTATAATTACAGCATCATGTTTTCTTTTTTATGGAGATGTTTTTACACAATTTTTCTTGAATTTTTTTATGAAATCATTTTTGGTGATGAATAACAGCTTGATTAAGGAAAATCACATAATCACATTGTTTCCTAAGAGTCACCCCATTAGAGGTGATTATTCTAGGTGGGGTGATTTAAGGTTGGGAACCTATTAGGACTTCCACATACCCAAATCACTCCAAAGATTAAAAAAATGATAAGAAGAAAACAAGGAAGAAGTTAGTAGATGATTAAGAAGATAATCAAAATAACAAGAACTTCAACTTTACCGTGCTAGCTCAATGATGCACTTCCTTTTTGCAAATTTTTCTACCTTTTTTTTTATTTTTTTAATTTCTAAGTGAGTTTCCAAATCCACTTAATTACTAACTTAAACTCCTTTTTGTGTTTTTTCTTCTTTTGATGAACTTCTTTTACTTACTAATTAGGACTTTTGCTTAGATAAAAAGATTAAAGGAGGAGAAGAGTAGTAGAGAAGATGAGAGTGAAGTTGAATTGTGTTTTTTTCAACTTCTTTACTTACTAATTAAGACTTTTGAATAGATGAAAAAATTAAGGAAGAGAAGAGTAGTAGAGAGAGAAGTTGTGCAGTTGAATTGTGTTTTTTTCAACTTCTTTACTTACTAATTAAGACTTTTGATTAGATGAAAAAATTAAGGAAGAGAAGAGTAGTAGAGAGAGAAGTTGTGAAGTTGAATTGTGTTTTTTTCAACTTGGTTTACTGAATAATTAAGACTTTTGCTTAGATGAAAAAATTAAGGAGAAGAAGAGTATTAGAGAGAGAAGTTGTGAAGTTGAATTGTGTTTTTTTCAACTTGGTTTTGAAGTGAAAAGGGGAGGGAATTTATAGAGAAATGAGGAATGTGAACTAGCGTTTCAAAGAGGGAGAAAATCAGAATTTTCATCCAAAAATCTGATTTTCTTCATCCTTAATCACCTTAATGACATCACTCTAATGACCTCACCCTAATGACATCATCAAATCTCTTTGGAAACACAAATATTCTTATTCTTTTTAGATTTGCTCATTAATGAGGCAAGATCAGATTTTCAGAAAATATTCTTCCTAAAACATCCTAATACGTAAAAAAATTGCATTGAAAATCGTACAAAATAGAACTGATCAGGATGCTGCACTAGGCGCAAGGCTCTGCGTCTAGCGCAGAGCATGCTTGTGCGCTAGGCGCACAATCATGCGTCTAGCGCATGATTGTGTGCTTGGCGCACACTTGATTCTTTCGGAAAGAATCCGGATTTCCCCCTCTTACACATGGGATTTGATTCTTATTCTCACATCTTTTCATGATTCTTATTCTCTAACTAATGGATAAAGGATGTGTTTAGTGGATAAAGAATATATTCTTATACTTTATCCAATGAACAATGACTTGACCATCAAGGAAACTGATTAATGCCGGTTTTGGGATACGACTAAAATCCCAACACCTAATCGCGACTCGTTTTTCATTTTTCCGAAAGACTAACTTAAGACAATTAATGAAAACTCGTCAAATTAATAAAGACGAGTATGATTATACTACGAATCATTTTATTAAAACGGTGGTGGTAGTTATTGACTACGACTCACGAAAATTATACTTCTAAGCCGAAACTGTATGACTAATACGCAAAAATGGAAAATCGTGCGACGGAATGAAACCCGCGCTCCGGGGCACGCGCTTTACGATGCATGACGATTTTGTTATTTTTATTTTTCAAAACCTTTATTTATCCGGAAAAAAAAGGGTTCAAAATTTGGTGTCTACAACTATGCACCTTCTTATCAAGAATTCTCACAGGTCTTTCCTCATATGTGAGGCTACTATCAATTTGGATTCTTTCAGGCTCCAAAACATGATGCTCATCAGGGATATATCGCTTGAGTTGGGAAATATGAAACACGTCGTACATCTTCTCAAATTCCATTGGCAACGCCAACTTATAAGCTACCTTTCCAATTCTTTGTAAAATTTCATATGGGCCTACATATTTGGCACTTAATTTGCCCTTTTTCCCAAATCTCATCACTCCCTTAGTTGGTGATATACTTTCAGGAATACTTTATCACCTACTGCAAACTCATCTTCTCTTCGCTTTAAATCGGCATAACTCTTTTGCCTATCTTGAGCAGCGTGAATTCTAGCCTGAATAAATTTGACATTCTTAACAGTCTCCTCAATGAATTCTGTCCTCAATACTATATTCTCACTACATTTTTGTGGTACACACCACCTTCCCTTGAACCTCAAACTACCATCATCATGAATCTTAAAGTCGACTTCCTTACATTGCTTCATCTTCTCCTTAATCTTATCTAGGTGTTCATCCCCAACTTGACACTCTTTGATCTCGTCGAAAACTGACAACCCCAATGACAAAGCACTCATTCTTGCCTCGATCTCCCCAGGATTTAAGATTTCTAGGCTATGCCTTTGCATATCTCGACACAATTCCTCAGGAACTACCAAGGCATTCATGTTATGGCTCGACTTTCTACTCAAAGCATCGGCAACTACATTCGCCTTCCCTTCATGATATTGGATGTCTAGGTCATAATCCTTTATCAACTCTAACCATCTCCTTTGTCTCATATTGAGGTCTTTCTGGGTGAAAATGTACTTCAAACTCTTATGGTCGGTAAAGATCTTACAAGTTGCCCCATAAAGGTAATGTCTCCAAATTTTCAAGGCAAACACGATTGCAGCTAACTCTAGATCATGGGTAGGGTAATTAGCCTATAAGGTTTCAACTGACGCGATGCATACGTGATCACCTTCCCATTCTGCTGCAAAACACATCCCAACCCATTCTTTTAAGCATCACTATACACCTCAAATCCCTCATTTCCATCAGGCAGGGTCAAAACGGGTGCAGAGGTTAAACGCTCCTTTAAAATTTGAAAAGCTTCCTCGCACTTCTCACTCCACTCGAATTTTGACTCTTTCTTTATCAAATTGGTCATTGGCCTCGCTATCTTCGAGAAATCTCTCCCAAATCTTCTATAATAGCCAGCTAGACCTAGAAAACTCTTGATATCTGACACATTCTTTGGAGTAGGCCACTCACTAACAGCTTGAATCTTAGCAGGACCTACATAGACTCCTTCTTTAGGCACATAATGACCCAAAAATGCTACTTTCTCCAAACGAAACTCACACTTAGAGAACTTAGCTTACAATTGATTATTCCTAAGCGTCTCCAATATAATCCTCAAGTGTTCATCATGCTCTTCTTCACTATTTGAATAAATCAGAATATCATCGATGAATACCACAACGAACTTATCTAAGAACTCATGGAATATCCTATTCATCAAATCCATAAATATGGCAGGTGCATTTGTCAATCCAAACGGCATTACAGTGAACTCATAATGACCATAACGCGTCCTAAACGTAGTCTTAGGTATATCCTTATCAGCTACCCTCAACTGGTGATACCCCGAACGCAAATCAATCTTCGAAAACATGCTCGCTCCATTCAACTGATCAAACAGGTCATCTATCCTAGGCAAAGGATACTTGTTCTTGATGGTTACATTGTTCAACTCCCTATAGTCGATACACAATCTCATACTCCCATCTTTCTTCTTAACAAACAACACATGAACTCCCCACGGTGATGCACTAGACCTAATATAACCCTTATCGAATAGCTCTTGCAACTGCGTCTTTAACTCACTCATCTCAGGAGGTGCCATTCTATAAGGTGCCTTAGATATAGGTGCAGTTCCAGGAACTAAGTCTATGGTGAACTCAACAGCTCTAGCAGGCGGCATACCCGAAATCTCACTTGGAAACACATCCATAAACTCATTCACGATTGGAACATCCTCAATATTCACCCCAACCTCTTTACTCACATCTTGCACACTATAGAAAAATAGCTCACACCCCTTCTTCATCAACTTTTTCACTTGCATTGCAGAAATAACCCCAAAGTTCTTAGGCTTCCCAAAACGTCGATACGAAGTTAACTTCCCGAAAGGGCTTCTCAACACTACTTTTTGAGCTTCACAGTCTATTTTGGCCTTATAGAAACCTAACCAATTCATCCCAAGAATAACATCTAGGTCTCCCAGATTAAACTCTATCAAATTAGAAGGAAATACAGAGTCTCCTATCTTCAGAGGCAAATCTCTAAACAACTTAATACACCTTATGACTTCTCCAGTATGTATACTAATAGGCAGGTCAATTACTTCAAAATCTACCATCCCCAGACTTTTAATAACGGACGACGAAATGAACGAATAGGTCACTCCCGAATCAAATAACGCTTTAACTAAAACGGAGTTAATAGAAAAAGTACCGGAAACTACGCCATCAGTAATGACAGGTCACTAGATCCCCTTTACAGTCTCTACTAGGGTGGCTCTTCCATACACAACATCTAGGGATGCAAAAGTCTCACCACCTAACCCCAATTGGATTTCCTCAGTCAAACCTTGCTCAAATCTTTGAGCCTTTAGCTCTTCAGTAGCTACTACCTCAGGTGCAAACCTAGACAATGCTACGAACTTGCTATAATACTTAGAAGTGGTCATACTCCCCATCCTAAGGTTTATGAACTCCTGAGCCTTTTGATTTCTCATAAAAGTAGGGTAAAATTTTCCTATTAAAGCAGCAATAAAGGAATCCCAATTAAACCCTTCAACAGCACTAAGTCTAGCCCCATTCTCTTTTCCACCATAAGTCAGCCTCATCTTTCAGATACAATACAGCTTGACCTACTTTCATACCCTCAGGACAATTCGCACCCCTAAAAATCTTTTCAAACTCCCTAATCCAGCTTTCTAAGAAGGTAGGGTCAACTTACCCCTTAAAGTACGGTGGCTTAATCTTAGCTAGTCTCTCAAACATATCTCCTGCAGGATCGGGACGCTCAGATCTTAAATTTAACGTAACTCTACTTTAGGTTTCGATACACAACTTACTTGACATTTACTATAAAGGCAACATTTGATTTGACCATACAAGATCGCATCAACAAACAATTCTCATGGAGTTATAATAGTGCCAAATTCATTCACTATAAACCATCATCAATCATATACTCATTCATGAATAAATATTCACATCAATAATATATATAAGGATCAAATATAATTTAATCACAACAATAGAATAAAATATTCCCCATTTGCGTACTAAAATAAATTCTTACTCAACTTGAATAGCTAAATAATCACTTTTATTCCTCAAAATGATGATAATAATATTTTTCCAATCCATAATAACCAAACTTATTCCTCAACGAAATAAAGATACTAAAGAAAGAAATTTAAACCATTGTAGCATGGCTACTTATTCAACACTAATCTTAGGACATAAATAAATAATCTATGGAGTTACATTATTATTCCTATCCTTTGATTTCTTGTACTTTTCTAGAGTGAAAACTTCATTTTTAAAATCATCAATGTCCTCAGTATTATAGTAAACATATCTTCTAAATCTCGTGGATCTTCGTAACTTCTTAGATTGAGGCTCATCCTCTTCTGATTCAGAATCACTCTCGGGTCTCAAAACGGCATGGTAGATGTCCATTCTGGTCTGTCCCCTAGCATGGTCAAACTCGTGGAGAACCTCATCGTCACTATCAGGCATGCCTGCTCTTAACACATGACGCATAATGATCTCTAGGCTGGTGTAACTATCACTGTCAGACTCATAACCTCCATCACTCTCATCATCACTCAACACAATAGGGTCGTAGTAGCTCCCTACTCTAGTAGCTTCTCTATCAGACATGGCTAGAGATCCTATATAAATAATATAACTTCTATAAGCAATTGGTACTGTCCCTTAGCGTATGTTCCCAACAATAAACAATAAGCAAGAATAACCATAATTCAAAGCATAGGAATAACGTAAAATAGTTAAGTAGGGAAGAAAAATATAAACATACTGAACTAACTATTTAATGCAGACATATAATATTTTTATCCTATATGCCCTTCTTATACTACCCATCTCTCATAATAAAATAATTAAAAATAATTGAAATAAGCTAGAGTACTAAAATAAAATAATTAAATATATAATTTTCGAAATAAAACGAAAAGAAACGAAAAGTTCGAAATTTTCGAATACTAAAATAGAAAAAAAAAAATCGGACTTCAAAATAATATTTAAAATCTTGTATTTAAAATTTCGAAAGTAATTCAAACCAAATGAATAAATAGGAGCTCAATTCGAAGCAATTCATTTTAAGTAACTAGCTAGTTAGGCGCCTAAAAATTTAAAGTTGGCACGAAAGGCCAATAAAAACCTAAAGCTCCTAGATACCACTTTGTAACACCCCGACAATTCTCTCTTTTCTAAAATACCTTTTTAAATATAAAACTTAGAGAATCATCAAAGTATTATCGCCCGTGTGAAAACGTATCGGCTTATTTAGAATTTTGCAGCGGAAAACATAATAAATAAACTTTATAAATAAAACTTAGTCAACCACAAAGTCAACTCTAAAAGTAAAAGTCAAAGTATGCTAAATAATCTACACAGCTCTCCAATCACGAACACATGATGCATCATCTTCAAACCTGTAGATGGACAATGCACTATTGATCCCTAGAGACTGCTCACCAAAAGGGTCATCACACGATCAATAAGGCATAGCCATGATCAACATACACACACAAAAGCACGTAATCAGCAAAGCTGAGTACTTACATAATAACAAATAAATAATCCTAACATGATACTAATATACGATAAGCAGGAATAAATAATAATAATACAATAACCTTGCAGATAACTTTTACTGAACTAAACTTCACAACCAATATTTTAATTACTTTAGATGGAATAGTCAATGGAACGAGTTGTCTGACTAAACTAGCCTTCCCTTTGGAAGACGAAATACGGGCGCGACTCCGTATTCCCATGACCTACGATATCGAGGAACCTTTAAAATAAAAATAGGACACGGTGATCAATCCGGTCCCAGGAAAAGTCATGGGCTACCACCATGTACTCCAACTCATACTTGTCCAACACTTCAGACGTGCACAAGTCTAAAGCCATTGCTATCCACGTTTCACTTTACATGATTAACAATTTATTCACTTGTTATGACTCACAAGTAGTACAAATAATATAATTATCAAACAATCATAAACTTCCATTTTTATCTTAGGATTAGAAAAGGTGATCAACAACAACTTACCAACCCAAGATTAATTCCAACTTTAATCCAATCTTCCTTTATTTGTTGAACCAAGTCAACAACCAAACAAGCTTTCATAGGTATAAAAATTCAACTTTCCAAACACTAGTGGAAAAAACGCTATATGTCACAACACAACCGTTGCGGTCCTTAAGAGAACCGCAGCGGTAAATTCTTGAAATTTTGGGTGGGAAAATTGGAAACATAAACCGATGCGGTTCCCAGAAAACCGTTGCGGTTAACAGAAAACCGTTGCGGTTTTCCCGTATAAACCGTTGCGGTTAATCGGCCTCAAAGCGGGGAGCCCAAAATTGCTTGGCCCAAACATTTTCCCTTGGCCCATTATTCATCTAGACGCCAGCCATAACGCACACCCCAAACCAAACCCAAGTTCTTTCTCTCTCCTTCCCTACCGCAGCGGTTAATCAGCCTCAAAACGGGGAGCCCAAAAATTGCTTGGCCCAAACATTTTCCCTTGGCCCATTATTCATCTAGACGCCAGCCATAACGCACACCCCAAACCAAACCCAAGTTCTTTCTCTCTCCTTCCCTATCCGGTTCTCTCCTCCCTCCTTCCCTATTACCCAGCCACCAACGAACAATATCCACCAAACCCTCCTCCCTACTCCCTGTTCCAACAACGATCCACCACCATCATCGACAACGATGCCCACAACAACGAATCAGCACCGTCATCGACAGCAACGCCCACAACAACGAACCACCATTATCACCTCCCTAATCGCTCCACAACAACGAACCAGCACCGTCTCCTCATCTCCTCTCTCCTTCACGCATCTCTCTCCTCTTCATCCTCATCTCTTCGATGCCATTTCACAATTTGTACTGAAATTTGGGTTTCTTTTGATGGGTTTGTTTTTAGTATTTTATCGGGGACTGTGATGATTCAACATTGTCAATTGGAGTTAAGATTTTTGACAATTTCTTGGGGGAATGGTAAGTAATGGATGTTTGTTTATTCAATTGTTACTCACATTGGACTATGTTTTTGTTGTAGCTGATGGTTGTGACAATTGCAGGGTATATCCAACAGTTTTGGGCACAAAGCCAACCTTGACTTCTGATCTTTGGGCTCTGCCACTTGGCGAAGATCGGGTTTTGGTTATTAAGAATGGTGCGATCATGGATGATAACCTTTGGTTTCTTGAGGTGTGTATTCTTATTTATAAAAGCATTTTTATGGTTTTGAGGTAATTATTAGGATGGAATGACAAATTTAAGAGGGCATAAGTTATGCCATCTAAGTATTTTGTGTGAATATTGTGTGTTGATGTTTTCTTGGAGAACATATTTTCTGTAAATTGAGGCAACTCTTATTATGGTGGTTGTGATAATGAATGTGAAATTTATTGATAGGTGGACACACCAATTGTTAGACATCAGAATAAGCTGTTGGGAAGTAATGTAGTGGCTTGGAGTAAGGGAGTTATGGGATATGCTGGGAAACCTATTGTGATTAGTGGTCCTTCTGGTGTGGGCAAGGGTACATTGATAGCCAAGCTTATGAAGGACTTTCCTTCAATGTTCGGATTTCAGTTTGTCAATTCTCAATTCTCGAGGTCTCCTTTTTCTTCTCTTCTAATCATAAACCCAAATTTTATCAATTCTTGCTGTTTTTCGGCTTAATTTTTCTTCATGCCTTGTAATTCTTTGAGTTGGTTGGGGGTTTTGTACTTTTTTTTTGTTTTTTAATTCGATTTCTACTAATTGTTTAAGCTGAATTGAGTAACTTTCAACTGTATCTTGTTGTTGATTTTGTTGGAGAAGCGATTTTACTAACTTTTTTGGCTCCTTTGACTATATGCATGTTTTTATGAATATATTTTGCTCTTTTTTGCTATTTATTTGGAGTATAGGTTGTTATGTTATAAACTGGTATTGGTTTGGATTGAATATTGCGTCTTTTGTTGCTATAGTCACTCCGACGTCGTTTTCTGCGTCAATTTTAACCAATTGCTACTGGGGTTTGTTTGAAGGTGTTGATTGATGATAAAATTAGGGTTTCTTTTGCTAAGTTTATTCTTTATGCTATGTACATCTAGATATGAGCATACCATTATCATTGTGTATGACTCGGTGTTGGATTAGTTGTTTATTTGCTTGGTGATTGAAACCTCTGTTTAGCACGGGAACAACAGTGGGGGTGGGTGGCGGGGGGGTTGGGGGAAGTGCAGTGGGTGGGGGCGTGCGGGGAGGGTGGGGGACGGGGGTGTGTGGGGGCGGTGCGGGGGTGGGTGGGGGCGGTGCGGGGGAGTGGGGGGCGGTGCGGGGGGGGGGGACTGTGCGGTGGGTGGGGGCGGTGCGGGGTGGGATGTTAAAACGAGTCGGACTGTTCCGTACTTGTCAAGTATAATCCCAGTTCTAATTCTTTGTTTTCTAATTTGCTTTGAAATTGATTTATACAAGTTCGACAGTTATATTGTTTATTTTTTGCGTGATTTAGATATGAATTTGTATATCTGTTATAAAGACATAAATTTGTCCACATTAGTTGTGGTTTCATCATTGAGAAACCTAATTTATAATCTTTAATCATCTATTGTTTGTTTTAATATGTTTATTATGCTTCTTTGTTTATTATTTCTCAATGATCATTATAATTGAAAGGTATATATATATATATATATATATATATATATATATATATATATATATATATATATATATATATATATATATATATATATATATATATATATATATATGTATAATTGATGGTTTTAAGATCAAAGATTGGTTAGTGGCTATTTGATAGAACCCTAGTCGGTTAATTGATTGGCTGATATGGTTTGCATCAACATCTCTCGTGTACTTGAGTGTTTGATTTCATGAGTTTGTGTTATTCGACTTATTTTGTGGGGTCTGGACAATGGACATGCTGGAGGTGCAGTGGGTTTTTTCTATGATAGTTTAGGATGTCGACTTGCTTAGCATACTACGTATCACCAATATGATAAGACATCACCTATGGAACGTATTGCAGACAACAAAAACAAACTCTGCTCATATAACTTCATTATATGGTGGTAGCTACATAGGGTATATGCGTTTATTGGATGAAATTCAGGGTTCTAAGACGTTTCCATTTAACTTTCTAGTAACTTAAACTCCCTTTTGGTACAAGGTCATAAGTTGATGTAATAGTCACGATTGTGTCTATGCAGCTAATGAAATTACCACCCTCTTAAGTGGACCATGTTTAGTACGGGCACTATCTTTGCTAGTGCAAGTTGGCAGGTCAGAACATCTTCTTGATGCGCAGCTTGTGTATTCGTCCAAGCACTATCCTTGCTCGTCCAAGTCTTCGTATTCTCCTCCTTCACTGATTCAAGGTACAACTTACACCATGTAATGTGGAAACCACCCCCCCCCCAAAAAAAAAAAAAAATCTCACACAATCAATTTTTATTCTTGCTTTTACACAATCTATGACATACTGTATATGACATATGCGTGCTTTATTATGTGTGATGTGCTTCCGCACTTCTGCTTCAACATTGGTTTCCTAGCAATTACAGTCACCAGAACATTGAAGTCTGGCTTTTTTAGCTTGTTGTGTTGGCTTCCTTGAATTTTCTTCTGCTGCGTCGCTGGTTACCTGGCATTAACACTTTCCATTCACACAAGGACAACCTGTTAGTCTGCAGTCATATGGGCTGGTACACTTATATAATGGCTTTGCTTCAGTTCCAGCTTCTCTCAGCAGTGCTGAACCTGGTTACACATTATAAAGCTATATTTTGATGGTTTTTTGGTTGGTTTTACAAGTTGGTGAGGTTCTATACTGAAGATTGGTAATCTGGGTTATGCAGGTAGCAGTAGCTCATACAATTGGACATGTAGCAGCAACAATTAGTATGTCTAAAGTTGATGTTTCATTCACCCATATCATTAGAAGTGGTGAACCAGCTTTTAGTGTATTGGTTTTAAGGTTTTTGCTAGGTGAAACTTTCCCTATTGCCTGTTTATATGTCCAATTGGCTCAAATGAGTGAGGTGATAGACATTGTAAAGGATTCTTCATTAGGGAATTTTTAGTTGAGCTACATTGATGACATTGTAAAGGATTCTTATGCTTCAATTGAGCATAATATGCTTAATAAAATGAGTATTGATATATATTATTGATTTTGTATTGATTAATAATGAAAAAAATGCAAAAAAAATTTTTTTTTTTGGTTTTCGGGGGTGGTCAACCGCAGCAGCTAATCACATTAACCGCTGCGGTTTTTACCCAAAATCGCATCAGTTAGTGACCATCCGATGCGGTTTTGGACCGCAGCGGTTAATCCTTCATAACCGCTGCTAGCCCAACCGTTGTGGCCCAAAACCGCAGCGGTAAGCCCGGTTTTGACCGCAGCGGTTGAACTTTTTTCCACTAGTGAAATAAGGCCCTCGGTCCTTATAAAGTAATTAAATAATCAAAAGGGAACAACATGATTCAATCATGATCCAAACCAATATATATATATATATATATATATATATATATATATATATATATATATATATATATATATATATATATATATATATATTAATCCCTCATATGAATTAATAAAATAATGTTCCCAAACCCATATGCTTGCATCAATCTTCCATACAAACATAATATAAATATCATAACCAACATGTTTCACACAACGGCATAAAACATGCAAAACCAACTTAATAGAAATCACATATGAACTAAAAATAGTTCCCTATACATGATACTACATAATTCTCATCCTTAGAATCATGATACTAATCCAATCAACACATAGGTATGTAAGTACCTTGTGTAGACAAATTGAGAGGCCACTTTCACAACCTTAAAAGTCGCCTAACGAGAATTCTCCGCCTAAAACAACCAATAAAAATCCACAATCAATCCCTTATAAATTTACAGCAATAATAAAATATTTCAACCCTTCCTAAAAGTATTTAAAAACCTTTTCCATCATTAAAACTTGATTATTAAAACCTCCTAGTATAGTACTACTACACTAGTTGTTAAAACTCTCAAAAACCCATGTTTAAATCATAAAACTCCATCATCAATACTCTCTTTAAATTTCCAGCAATATATAACATATTAAAACTCTTTTTAAACTTACTTAAACATATTTAAAATCATAGGAATAATCAATTTCATAAACTATAATATATACTATGATTTTCCAACCTTTAAAACCCTAAAAATTCATGCTTTGATAATTGAAAATCCAATTCAAACCTAATATGTAAATCTGAATTTTTATTTCTTCAATACATAAATTATATAAACTTAGATTCATAAATAAATCATCAAACTATAACTTTTAAACATAATCATATTAAAACAAATCTTAAAAACATAAACTTTGCATAAAAATAAAAACTTGAGGAGGAAGAAATTAACCAAAGCAAAGGAAGAGGAGGAAGGACGGCGGCAACGAGGGAGGAGGCGGCGGTGCGCCGACTGCTGCTGCTGGTTGGTGGTGGCGCCGGTGGCTGCTGCCGTGGCTGACCAAAACCGAAGGAGGAGGGAGGAGCCGAGTGAGAGAGGAAAGAAGAGAAAAAGAAAGAGAGAGAAAATAAGGAGGGGGCCGAAATTTTGGGAGGAAGGAGAGAGAAAATAAGGAGGGGGACGAAATTTTGGGAGGAAGGAGAGAGAAAATAAAGTTGTGTGGGAAAAATTGGGGTTTATGGGGTTTTATATAGGTTCCCCTTGTGGGCTTAGGAAAAGGTGATTGGGCTCAAACTAGAGTTTAATGATTGATGAAATTAGTGTTTGGGTTCCTCATACCCAATTAGGAATCCTTTTCCAAATCCAAAAAGTGTTTTAAACTTTTCAAATATTTTTCAAATCATGACTTAATAAAATGTTTGACTTCTTTAAATCATTAAAATAATTCTTTTGACTTTCAAATAGTCAACATTTGAAGAAATAAATCATTTAAATACTAAAATATATTTAAATATAAATAACTATTCATTAAAATATATTTATAAAATTCATAATTTTACGGGGGATTACAGGTTTGGACTTATTGGAACAAGATTCAGGTATTATATGCAAATGCATGAATGTATTGATGTTATGGTTTTATATCTAGTTTTTCCTCCTTTTTCTTAGTTGAAATGCGTGCTAATGGTGCTCTTATGAGCTCTTTTATACAAATATTTTCCATCTAGTTGTGGTTTTGTGTTTTATGATAGTTTACAGGTTTTAGGGAATTATTTCCCTATTTTCTGCTATTTTTTATGCCACAGTGGATTGGAGGAGTTAGAAGGCGCATGTACGAGTCCCCGAGTCCCGAGGCTGCTTCTTAAAGCCTTCGGGTATGAAGAGAATTGAAGAGTTGGCGTCAAATGCGAAGAAAGCCATGTTTGGAGGATCGCCCGATCTCATCGGGAGACATCCGCCCGATCGGGCGGCCGTTTTTTCCCCAAATCCTATTTTGTCTCGGGCACGATCGGGCGATGCTCGCCTGGTCGTAATTCGTTGAGGGCGCCCGATCGGGCGTATCCGTTCGGTCTAATCGGGCGCCTTGCTTTGCTGAGCTGCTGAAGAATCGTGTTGCTGGAGACCCGCCCGATGGGATCCGACGCCCGACGTCCGATCGGGCGGGTGGCACAGAAGCCTAAATCCGGACTTTTTATTTCCTAATTAGTTCGTTTTTAGGAGTTAGTATAAATACCTTAATGGATTATTTTGCAAGGGACCTTTTTTCCTGATTTTAATTTTCATTTCATTAGTTTTCCTAAACACTAGTTTTCTCTCTTGAGACATAATTAGCATACTTTGGAGATTATTCAAGTTTAATTCAAGTTCTTCCTTCTTCTTTCAATTGGTAATTTATTCGTCCATTGTTCTTTATTGTTTTCAAGTATTTGTGTCTTTATTATTCTTAATTGCTTCGGAGTATGAATCTTTCAATAGTTCTTGCGTTTGTTACTCTTGCCATGAGTGAGTAGATTCGTTTCTAGGGCTTAGTGAGGGAAGTCATGCTTATGCCATGATTTATTATTCTTGATTTCTTTTAGTATTTAGGTTGTGATTAGGGCAATTCCAGTGTGATTTATTTTAATCTGCGATTCTTGTTAGTGTACAATTTCATGAATTGTAACCTGGCTAATAAAAGATGGAGATAGAGTTTTGCAAGGTATGAGATAGATTGAGATGGATTTTTGAAAAAGATGGAGATAGAGTTTCGCAAAAGATAGACCACTTTAATGACTATCAAATTCTATCTTTTGTAATAACTGAAGAGTGACAAAGATGTGATTGACAAAGTAGCAAAGTTCATGGTCGTTGTGCAGCGTGCGAAGTTGTCCCATGGAGGAGCCACTCTAGGTATGTTTGAGCCACCATACCTTGTTGATATGAGGTAATAGGGTTGTGCGGGACCTCTATAAACCAGCGCTTTCCGGGAGGCAACTCGTCTTTTCTTTTCTTTTACAGGTGAGTTCTTTCTTCCCTCTTGCTGCAATGAGGACATTGCCAAGTTCAACTTGGGGGAGGATCTCTGTAAGTACTCTTCTCTCTTTTACTGCTTTCTAGTTTAGTTTAGTTAGTTTAATTGCTTTAAAAAAATGAAAATTCACAAAAATACAAGTTAACTATGGATTGGATTGATTGCTTCCCTGTGCCCTGTACTGTGCTTTGAAAAAAATGGTTTAACTCTTTATACTGGATAGTTGGGCATATGTGATTGTGATGTTGTGATGTGATCTCTGATTGCCTTGATCTTCAGTGAATTTTGATGATAACGCGCTTACTTTGACTGCATGCTTGAACTGGTTAGACTATGAGGATTCATTCTTGCCTATGGATTTATTTCTATATCCAGTTTATTCTTGTGTCTTAGTTCCTCGTAGCATTCCGATCTTGATTTTGACAATGTACTCGTTGATTTCTGGTGACTTTGGACATGTGCTGTGATAGAGGCGTTCCTTTGTTTGATTTTTGAGCCTCATAGTTGATAAATAAATTATTTTCCCTCCTAGTCCCGCTGAGCCTAATGACATTTTTTTTATACTAAGCCACATTACAAGCCTTGAGCCCTATGTTTGATTATTATCCCAAGCCTGGCTTGGGGGAGCATTAGCTTAGGTTGGTATTCTGATGATAAGTTGATTACGGTGGTTCGTTTGAAAAATTTTAACTGTAGTTCAAAGGTTTGAGAAAAAAAAAAGAAAAAAAAGATGTGTTTTGTTAGTTCAAAGAGAAGTGCAAAATTATGAAAAAATGAAAAGAAAGAAAAAAGAGATATTTGATATGTTATTTCACTAGGAACACTACAAGAGGGGGGTAAATTGTAGTGTGGAACTTATTGCCCAAATAATGCGGAATTTAAAACATAAGCAATAAGGAACTGAAAGTGCAAGAGAGATTTTTACGTGGAAACTTCTTGTCTCAATACAAGAAGAAAAACCACGACCTCCTCGGGATTTAAACTCTTCACTATAATAGGAAACCTCCTCTGTTTCAACCTATTACATACGCAAGTTCCACTCGAAACTCCAACTCTCTCACAATCTCCACTCTATACTCTAGACTTAACTCTAAGTCTTTCAAGAGTTCCCACAACTCTTTACAAAAGGTTTACTCAAACCCTTCACTCTTAGATAGAATTCACCCTAAGTCTACGCATACACAACAAGAACTTACTCAAGTTCCTAACTCGAACTTGATACAAGTTTTCACTCAAAATCTTAACCAAGTCCCCATTACAAGAGTTCACTCAAACCCTTTAATCCCAAACTCAAATACAGACATTTGATAATATAGTTTAACTCTAGTATGTAGAAACTGAAGAGCTGTAATGGAACATAGCACTCATAGGAACTTGAAACTCATAGGAACTGACTCAAAACGAGGAATAGAAAATATAAATCTTTTGTAACATTATTCCTTAAGCCAAACCTTATGGAATGACACAAGTCAGACACTATGGAATGACGTGAGTCAGATAATTTGAAACTTAATCGAACTTGTCTATTTATAGCAGTCATTTAGAATGAACGTGGGATTAATCATGTGTTAGTGGTTAAACCATTTTCCCATGATGTTCCTCAACTAGAGGAACACGTTCCTTTTGTTACCCATGATCTCCACGATCTCAGTTGAACGTGGGAGATGGAAATGTTACTGCTTCCTAAAATCTATCATTTACTTATGCAACAGTATTTTAAATTTATTTTTAATTAAAATTTATTTTAATTAATAACACCAAAATTAAATCTTTTTATCAAATAATATCTTTAAAGGATTTTCTTTAAAATCTGAAAATGATTTTATTTTGAAATAAAGATAAAATCTTTTCCATAAAAGATCTTTCCTTTAATATCAAGATTTGAACCACATAAAATCATTTTCCTAAAATATAACCTTTAAAAACTCAACAGATTCCTTTTAAGCGTTGCACAATATTTTACACGCCTAGTTCCTTTAACGTCTACTTCGTACCTTTAACTTAGATTAATAGTACCAGCACGTCTGTTCCTTAGAGAGGAACAGACAGACAATTTCTTTTAACAAAACTCATTATACGTAATATAAATCTAGGCTATTTATTTTTCAAAAACTGAAAAGATAAAATTAAATAAATTAAAAGATATTAAAATTAGATTCCTAACAAACCGATTTTATTTAAAACTTATCTTTTATTTAAAAACTAAATCTTATCCTAAAACAACTAATGCATATTATCTATAAATAATTAACCAAGTAGAGATTTATTAAGAAACAAATTCTAAATAAATTCCTATAGATTAAGATAATAATATGCATCAGACTTATTGACTCTTAAATACTTTTGACTCTAAGTTCCACGAGTTCCTTTAGACCTTACGAGTTCCTTTTGACCTTGGTCCATTTCCTTTCACGTTTCCACATACTTACATGAAGCCTAGAAAATAAACTCATATTTTCTGCCTTCATGCACCATGCTGCTCCAACTCAAGAACCGCATGTTGATAACTCCATCTCTAAAACTTCGGTGTGCTAGTTTCGGAACTAAATATTCAATGTTCCTCTTAGGATGTTCCTTGGAACCGCTCTGTTGGTGTTCCTTATAGGCCCTTTTGTTTTAGGAACTTCACTTGGTGGAAGTCCTTCATAATGTGATATATTCAACCTTCCATGACTTGTTTCATGTTAATGTAATATGCACATCTCAAACACACATGTTAGTTAGATAATCATCATTTGTTTACAATCATCAAAACACTACATGACTCAACATGAGAAATTGTGCTGAAAAAAGAAAGGTTTATTGGTTGTTTGGCACCTCTCCATAGTTGGATGATATTTTGGTTATGATGTTGATGCTATGGGAGTTGAGTAAATCTCGCTTGGTCTTGTTATGAGTGTTATTTGCTACCCTTTTCTTGGTTTTACCACCACATTCCCTAAATTTTTTCCCTACCTTTACCCAAGCCTCAGTACAACCCCGAAAAGTCCTCTTGAGCATGTGTTCTTTGTTTGCTGGATTGATACGGAATCAAATTGCCAAAGTTAAAGAGTACGTTCGCTACTTGAGTCGACCTGAATAGGATGAGTGACATTATACCTTTCTAAACACATGAGGGTGTGAGTGGGAAGGGTTATTATGATTGGGTCGGAGAGTGTTCGGGCACATTTTATGCCTGCCACAAAATTGAGAGGAGTGACACCTTGGTAAGCACCTTTTTGAGATTTGCATGTCATGTAAGGTAGCCGCATTTGATTGCTTGCTTGGGAGATTGGTGGTTAGAGTGAGCTGAACTGTTGAACTTGAATTTTGCCTGCTTGAATGATTTTGAGCTTTGAAAAAAAAATTGATATATGTTTCATATCTAAAGGGGTGAAGCAATTGTATTCATGTTCATGTCATGCTTTGCTTGAGGAGAAGCAAAAGTTTAGCTTGGGGGAATTTGATGTTATGGTTTTATATCTAGTTTTTCTCCCTTTTTCTTAGTTGAAATGCGTGCTAATGGTGCTCTTTGGAGCTCTTTTATACTAATATTTTCCATCTAGTTGTGGTTTTGTGTTTTATGATAGTTTACAGGTTTTAGGGAATTATTTCCCTATTTTCTGCTATTCTTCATGCCACAGTGGATTGGAGGAGTTAGGAGGCGAGTGTACGAGTCCACGAGGCCCGAGGCTGCTTCTTAAAGCCTTCGGGAATGAAGAGAATTGAAGAGTCGGCGTCAAATGCGAAGAAAGCCATGTTTGGAGGGTCGCCCGATCTCATCGGGCGACATCCTCCCGATCAGGCGGTCGTTTTTTCCCTAAATCCTATTTTGTCTCGGGCACGATCGGGCGCTGCTCGTCCAGTCGTAATTCACTGAGGGCGCCCGATCCGCCCGGTCTGATCGGGTGCCTTACTTTACTGAGCCGCTTAAGAATCGTGTTGCTGGAGACCCGCCCGATGGAATCCGGCGCCCGACACCCGATCGGGGAGGGTGGCACGGAAGCCTAAATCCGGACTTGAGAGAGTTCTAGAATTCGTCGACCACAATGATGAAGGAGAGAGAAAGAGAGAGAGAAACGGTCGGGCTGAAATAAAAAGGACGAAATTATTTATGTTAATAGACTAGGTATATTATTAATCATGGGTACTAATTGATTTAATTGGATTGGTGGTGGACTCATATGGTGGAATATAGGGTATTGTAGGAATAAAAAGTATCGAAAAAAAAAGTAGAAGTAAAAGTGGGAGGATTTTCAAATAACGAACCAAAACGAAAAGGGAGAAGTATAAAAATAAAAGGGAAATTCTACATGGTACCACTATACTTTTGACTTTTCCATTTGGTACCCAAAGTTATTTTGGATTTTACATGGTACCACTATGATTTGTACTCTCTACTATAGCATTCTGTTAAAAAAAGTTAGTTGGGGTTAAATAGGGTTAGGATTTTGTCTCGTTTATATGTCTCGCTTTGTGTGTTTTAGTTTCAATGCCGAAAAAAGCTCGTTTAAGGTTTTGGGGGTTATTTGAACCTTTAAGGATCAAATTTAAAGTCGAAATTGGCAAAAAAGACCAAAAACACGTTGTTTTACGTGCGAGGAAAGACTAATTGTTTTTTCTATTGCACAAACTGATATATTTTCAATCATTTTTTTCTATTTTCGGCCTCAAAATTAACCCTTGAGAGCAAAAATGTCCCCTAAAACTTTAACCGACTGATTTTCCTAGTGTGCAAACTAAAACACGCAAAACGAGGCAAACTCCTAACTTTACTTAACTCCCATCTAGACCTGTTCAACGGGTCGGGTCGGGTCAAGGGCTAGACTGACCCAACCCTGACCCTATTTTTTAGAGTAAAATTAGGATAAGAAGTATGTTTCTCACGCACGTTATCTATTTGTGTTGTAAAAGAATGGCATTTTCCCATTGAAAAAACCAATTGCTTTCTGACGGATGAAAAGAACTATATCTCGGAATGGTCATCTCTTTGAGGACTTTCATCAAACACCTTCCGAGCAACTCTCTACTGGTACGTTTTTCAACTCTTCACTCTCTCTCTTCACGCTCACATACCCAAACTCATTCATCACGAAATATTGCATCACAACCACAACAAGAACAACAGCAGCAAGACCCATATGCATTAATGCGAGAAGACCCAATTCAAATATGCTCAGAAATCTGGGTCAAATCCTTCACAACTCCAAAAATTACTGATTTACTAAAGCTGAGTTTTGACTACTATGAACTGATTCCTCCACCAAGTAACTTTAAGGGATTTGCTTACCTTCAAATTCTTGAATTACTCAACACAAAGTTAGACCCTGACAAATTCGAGAGTTTAACTGCAAATTGCCCTCGAGTTATAGTTTTGCGTGCAAAGAGTTGGTAAATCTCACTGGTTTTTTTATCCAAATTTGACATTTGGGTTTTAGCTTACCAGCGCTATGTTGCTCATTTCACCGGCACTTTTCCGTGCCGCAACGGTATTAGCTCTAACACATTGCATGATCTCCTCTCTCTCTCCGAAATGCGGTTGTGAAAGGTCAATTTCATTGGAACATGAAAATTGAGTTGTATATTTGTAGTCCAAATAAAAAACACATTACTGAATTTACCTCTAACACAAGTGATCCTTTTTAGACCCGTCCCGACCCGCTAATGCATTATTAGGGTCAGACCTTGTACGACCCGACCATATTTTCATTAGGTCGGGTCATGACCCTATAATATAAGGTCGGGTCAATGGCTTTTTTTAGGGACCCTACCCATTGAACAGGTCTACTCCCAACTAACTTTTAATTTAATGGAATATTACAGTAGAGAATTAGTCCAAACCACAATGATACCATGTAAAATCCAAAATAATTTTGAATAGCAAATGAAAAGTACAATAATACTATGTACTTCCTCCGTCCCAAAATAGTCTGACACACTTCCTTTTTATGTTTGTCCCAAATTAGTTTGAACACTTTTATTTTTAGCATAATCCCACTATTAATATATTATTTCTTTTGCACATCTTTGGCGCACACTCTACATTTTATCAATAAAAAATTACCCAATTTATTTTCTCTCTCCTCTAATAAAAAATACCCCACCAACTCCTATCACATCAACTTTTTAGATAAAATAATATTTGATAACCACACTATAACTTATCACCTTAAACTACGTGTCCGTGTAGTGTTCAAATATTTCTAGGACGAAGAGAGTAGAATTTTCCAAAATAAAAAAACGGTAGGAGTATATGTGTAGATGCAGATTTGATAAAAAAAAATTTGAAAGTGAAACAAACAAGGTTACAAGGGCATTGCTTGAGCTTGAGGCTCCGAAATCAAGGCTGAAATTTTCGGTTTCTCCGTTACAAAAAAGCTCTGTTAGTCAGTTGAAGTTCACCAAAAAGAAAGTTGAAGTTGGCAAATACAAAAGATTCTGAGATGTATGGTAGATTGAATTAAAGTTTGAAGACGTTGATCGTATACTTAGTTGTAACAGAAACCCTAAATTTACCCTGAAACTGCTAAGAATTGCTGTTATATAACTCAACATACGTAACAGGTATTCTCTACTTTCTAGCAATTTTTCTAAACCCTAATTTGTGCAATTGCGCCTGTTTGATTTGTGAATTGGAAATTGCATTGTTGTTTTGCTTCTAATTTAGAAATTCTGGTATTGCTTGGTTATGAACCCTAGATAATTTGGTGATTTTAGAGGTGAGAGAATGGTCAATGATAAACGTCCTTCGCGAAAAATTAAGGACGATTCATCATCCTCTGTGTTGAATTCAACGTCTGGTGATGGTTCTGGTTTTAGGCGGACAACTAGGAGTCTGAATAATTCGAGCCCGGTGAGTCTGAGGAAGTCTCAGAGGTTAGAAAAGCGGTCGCCGCCATCGACGCCGTCTTCTTTGAGAAAGAAAAATGGGAAGCCGAGCCCGTTGCGGAGGTCAGTGAGGGAGAATAGCTCTCACTCTCACTCTCAATCTCCTAGCTCCAAGGGGATAATGGAGAAGGGTTCACCTTCTTCGAAAGGTTTGAAGGTGTCGAATAAGGGGTCGATCACACCGGAGTCTTCGAAAGAGAAAGAGAAGCAAGATAAGACTTTGAAGGAGATTGCTGAGGAGGTTAAAGAGCAGAGTAAGCAGAATCCTGAAGTTGGTAATAAGAGGAAGAAGAGGTTAGATGCTCGATGTTACAGAGATATGTTTAAGCCTTTAAAGAAGAGTAAAACATCAACTGAGCTAGGTAATATTCTTGCTTTACCTATATAGCTAATTACAATTTACAAAGATAGTTTTAGTATTATAGTCTGTGTTACTCATTGCTGTTACGTCATCCGTTTGTAAATTCTTCTAGAATCGGAATCTGATAAAAAGAGCAGACTAGAAGATTGTGATGACAGTAGAGATAGTGGTCGGGAGAAAGTTGAGGAAGGAGAAGAAGAGCATAGAGAAGCAGAGGAATCTAATGGAGATTGTGCAAATAATACAGATGATTCTCAGCCTGGGGGTTCCGACTCTGATGTCAATAATAATATTTGCGTAGATGGAACTTGTCAATTTGAAGATGCAGAAGGTCCGGAGGTGTCTAGGGTTCACAATCTCCCTTCTCCGTATTCTCCTAAGAATGAGGCTGCTAAAAACTCTGATGAAACTGAACAAGTGCCAACAGATGGCTCTGTGGTCGAGAAACTTTCCGACCAGGAAGTGCTGCCAGTTTCAAACAAGCTATCTGATAATGGCGTTGATATGGGATGCAGTCAGAAAGTGACAACTCTTGGGGATTCTGGTGTTGGAATTGAAGGTACAAAAACCCGTCCTACAGATGCTCTCTCAGTGTCGGCTTCATGCAGAATGAGCATTTTGGCTGAGGAATGTGCCAAATGTTTCAGAAAACGAAGGTAATGATCTCTATATACCCCTTGGCTTGTTGTTGGCATTAGTTCTCATTGAAACTTTGAATTAAACATATATTCTGCAGCCACCATGTCATGCTTCCAATTTACCGCTGTTATCATAGAAACTGTAAACGCCCAGGATAATAAAGTCAATTGTTTTTTAGTGATTGCGTTATTGCTCTGCTCCTTGGTTCAATTCATTTATGTTCAGATGACAAGTATTTGCCTATTTGGTGGAATTATGTTGGATGCCATCACTTTAGAGTTCAAATTCTCTTAACACCTCCTCTCTTCTTTGCAAATTGCAAAAGGTAGAGGTGATTGTTTGAACCAATTCCCTTGTTCGGATAGTTATCTATTCTAGTGGATAAGCTATCCTACAGAAAAAACTTCTTTTTGTCTTTAGGAGTCATTGTCTTCTGCTTTTTAAACTTTCCTTATTTCTTTTTCTAATTTAAATTTTCAGTCTTTTGTGATTCTCGGTGGTTTCAACTCCCCCGTATATCCTTTGTTTTTCCTCTTTTGTCACTTTCTCCCCTCTTTCTACATTTCCAATAGTGTAATTGTGAATATCGAAAATTTCCATATTTTCTTTCTCAACTTTAAGCTTGAGATTTTGCTACACTTGCACTGTTCTAGTGTATTCCTTTTGAAGACAAATATATTCCTTAGGGAGGTACTCCCTATGTCCCTAAATAGAGTTCCCATTTCTTTTGGGCACAAGTATTAAAGAGAAATCACAAGTGGGACCTTAGTTGTATTAAATCAAAATTAAAGATTGAAGTTGGTGCACTATTCATGAATTGTTTATTGAGGAGAGAGAATGTGAGCCATTTTATAAAGTCAATGTTGTTTATGGGGAAATGAGTAATATAATAAAAAAATGAAAGCTAAATAATATTTTAATTGATGGACCCATACCAAATAAGGAAATGGAAAATCTATTTGGGACAGACATAAATAGAAAAATGAGAACTCTATTTAGGGACGGAGGGAGTATTATATAATTGGAGTGTTCATTTGATTATTTGGAGAAGCTTGTTCTAGAGGCTATGCATATCGCATGCACCAAATGTAGTTGGATTACGATTGCCGTATGAGATAATCTTTTAGAGAGTGCACCTACAGGAGATTGAGTATCTTCATTGAAAAAGCTTTTGATTCAGGCCAGTGTTTAAAGTATGACTCTGAAGGTTGTTCTAGAAGGAAATACATTGTGTGGTTAAGTCAAGTAAATGTCTAGCTCAAGTTTGTTTTATTGCTCTATGCCTTGAAGAGGCAAAGTGAAATTGAGGGATATTGAGCAGCGTACTTTTGCATGCATTAAGAGCTTGTAAGACAGAAATGGAACTTTTTTCGACAAGTAGATTACTTTGTAGTAAAGAAAAAAGCGCGTACCAATTTCACTATCAGATGAAGACAATCCAACGAAGCCCTTGAGGCATAAATCTGAAGTGATCCTATTTGCAAAACTCTTCCATTCCTGTTCGACCCCAGATTCCACAAGATGGCCATCAAGCTTTGAGACTGAGTAGCCTGTACCCAATGATACAAGGTTATCATTGTATAAAGTGTAAGAATATGGCTATTTGATGAAGGACCTTTTGCATGGAAGAAGTGAGCCAAGTAATGTTTCTATTAGATGACGATAAGACTTACGATCTGGATGTTTAGTATAAACTTCTTGCAAATTAACAAGGATGGGCCTTAGCATGGTGTTAAACCATTGATGATTGCTCATTTGAAGGATGTATCTCAATTTTTTTCTACTGATTTCATGCTATACTGGGCTGTCAACCGTTTCTGAAGTTGCCTCCTGCTGTCTTGCATAGCACTATAACAAGAGCTTCCCAAGGAAGTTTCCTTATACACATACTGAAGTGGTAATTAAATTTCAGAACATTGTGTAATTGGCAAAAATCTTAAAATATCTTTTGGACTGAGAGGTGGTACTTGTGCTCATTATGTATGACACAAAATTTCACATGAAGTATTATGTGAAAGAGAAAACCCATCTACAGATCACAATTCACCAAACTATGGCTTTATCCTGACTCAAATGCATACTTACCATGAATAGCCACTCTGACAAATGCTGGTGAGATTTACAACCCTTCAAATTCAAAAAGCTAGTAGTCATAGCTCATAGGAAAACAATGAGACATTTGGCAAGCTAGTACATTTTTTTCGCCACCTTCTAGCTGTAGTGTTCAATGTACATGGATCTGTGAACAGTAAATATCAAGATCTACTTTATATCTATTATAAACGAGTCTGTTTTAGGCTTCTTCCTTTCACGCATTTCCTCTGTCAGACTTGTCAACTTGTCTGTAGTTAAAGTTAAAATAGTTATGGTGGTAATGTTTGCTGAAAGTTTGATATTCTTGGAGATATTGGCTGATCATATATCTTGAAGAAGAAACATGATAGCTCACGGGCTAGACTGTTCTTTTCTATCAATTGCAATTTAGACAGTATCCATCTTGTTGTTGCAGGCTGGACCGTGACTCTCCACAGCAGGAGCTCTGCTGTTGTCTTTCGAACACTGTGACCGGCATGGATGATGCTAAGGTTGACTTTTGTGTTATTTTCCTTATTGCTGAAAGATCTTCTATTCCTTTTTTTTTCCTGTGGGGTTCATGTGCTAGAAATGCAGTTAATTGCATAAATCTAGTTGATAGGAGTTCCAATTAGTGCATAGTTGCATCCTAGCTAAACTGCTAAAGATTATTTTTTGAATGGACATTACAGGGTTTTATGCTCTTGATATATTTCCAGATCATCTTTTCTTTTAGCTGCATCATTTGTTTTTATTATCACTCTAAACTTGGGGCTGTGGGGGTGTAAACCAACATTTCTTCGTAATGTGGGAATTGGTTCACTTATCCTCATCGAATGTGGAAGTTTAGACTTATGTAGGAATTAACTAGTACTGAATTGTGAATGGAAACTCTACGCCTTTCTGTTTTATGCTTATGAGTAAAGTGTAATTAACTCACGTGTCCTTCGCTATAGGATATGCATTTTGATCAATAGATCCCTTTTCCCCGCGTAACTACCTCAAAGGTCTTCTTTGACCTTCTTCAGAAACTAATCAGCCTTTTGAGATTCTTCGTGGATATCATATTCTCCATTGTGAAATGGGCTATAACAAAATTTTGAAAGGAGGTAGACAGGCTTTGCATGGGCTCTTTTGGTCTCCTCGCATTACTGTTATTGTTTTGCAGATCGTTTGTTTCTTTCTATAAACAATATGCATTGTTATGATTGCATTCATTTCTACTCTATTTTACTGATAGCCTCTTACAGTAGCTGCTGCTCGATATAATACTTCTTTCTTTAATACTTGTAAAATTTTCCTTTTTAGAAGTTTCAAAATACTTGCAACATTATTTTTTTTGCTTGTGGGATCACATGGGCGTTTTCTAATCTCTCTCCCCCCTCTTGTGTGTGTGTTTTGTGTGTGTGTGTGTGTGTGTGTGTGTGTGTGTCCCATCCCCCATTGCATGCAGCAAAGAACAGAGGAAATATTTTGTTCCTTTGACTGAGATTTGTTTTGATTCCTAACTTTTTGATACAATGAATTAGGATAGAGGGCAATGTGGGACCTGCTTAACTGCAGAGTTTGCTGACGAGCATGGCCAAAATGTAAGCCAAAGTGATTCTTCAGTTGATGTTCAGGGGATTATATGTGTCATTTGCAAACTTGCTGGAAAGCTCTTGTGGGTAACTCTCTTTTGTGTCTTAATTCTTTCTGCTCTTATCATTTCCATTATACAATTCTTCTGATGGAGTTTGTTGTGGGGTAATGTTGACTTTGACCTACCTTCATGTATCCTCTTTGATTAGTTTCTAGGCAAAATACTCTTTGCCCAAAAACCGATTATTTCTTTTCACCGTTCATTTGGATGCTGTATATAGATAACGTCTTTGCTTATTTGTAGTACTTTTTGGTGTCAAGCAACTGATTTCTAGTCATCTAGTGGGTGGTTCATATTGTGGATAGATATTGTGAAGAAGTATTCTTGATATCAACTCATGCATCAAACATTTAGCTTATTTGCCATTATACTATTTGTTTTAATCCTCATCATTTTATCAATATATAAGACAGATTCTAATACCAATTGTTGACATTGCAACATTTGACATCCTCCTTTTTGTTTTATATTTCAAAATTAAACTATTTCTGTTCTTCTTAACTATTCTAAAAATGTTTTTGCCAAAATAAGTAAAGTACAACAATAAAGCCAAGTTCATCTTAATAAGTTAAGTTCAACAAAAATAAGTTAAGTTCAACATAAAATAAGTTTAGGTTCGGCAAAATTAAGTTTTGAGTTAAGCTAAACATAAGCTGAGTTCAGTTGAGATTAGCTAAGTCCAGCAAACTTAAGTTAAGCTAAACATAAGCTGAGTTCAGTTAAGATTAGCTAAGTTCAGCAAAAATATGTTCAGTTAAAGAAAGAATAAGTTCTAGTTTGGCTAAGTTAAGTTAAGTTTCGCAAAACTAAATTAAGTTGCGTCAAATTATAAGAAAACAGGGCCTGAATTTCCTCCCTATAGGAGACTATTAATGTTTGTCTTCTACAGATTAGCAACTAGCATTGTTGTTAATGGGCTGTTTGCTTTTGGGATGGGGAAAGGAGAGGAAACAAGAGAGAGAAAGGGGGAAGGAATTGAATCAAAATCCTGGCAATAATCTTATTAGGTTTGAGAAGGGAAGGGTTTTTGTTCCATTTTCAAGTGTTTGGTGAAACAAGAAAGAGGAAGTAAATGGAACCTTATTCACCATCGGCAAGCTGAACATAGCCCAACCTAGTCAGTAGTCACTGCAGCCAATCAACACTAAACTCCCTCAGACCGTGCCAATATGCCGACAAGGGCTGACCATGCTTCCCTCCTGCTGCTCTTCTCCTTTTTGCTTCTCAGTCCCATCGTGATTGCTCCTTCCTCTCTAATTTTGATTATCTACTGCAAGTTTCCAAAGTTTACGCTACTCTATATTGGTTGAATATGGCCGGAGGTTCATGATAGGGCTAAAATGTACCATTACCTACCTTCAAATATCAGATTAGGTGGTTGGTGTGCATCGGTGAAGGGGCCTTGGTGGTTAGTACTAGTGGTGTGGGTTCATGGTGGTTCGCAAAGGATGGTGGCATCGGGTATTCACGGTGGGTAATTCACAAAAGATGGTGTCATCGGGTGGGTAGGTGTGGACGACGAGTGATGTCGTGTTTGTGCCGGTGGTGGCTTGGTGTAGCCGGTGGTGGGTGATGGTGGTGATGTCGGGGTCATGGTTCAGGTTGTGAAGGATGTTGACGTTTGCAGTGACGAAAGAAGATGCTGATGGACTTTATCTGAAAAATAAGATGGTGATGGAGCTGAGTTGTCCAAACCCAAAAGTTTGGGAATTCAAGTCCTAAGGGTGTGGAGAGTCATGAAGGGGGGGTTTGGGGGTTTTCTATGTAGAGAAACAGAGACAGGGGATGGAAAAAAATGTCGACCAACCCTTGCAAAGGAAGCGAGGTTCATGATTACCTTTCCCTTTCTCAGTTACTCTCAATCATACAGCCTCTAAGAGATTATAAAGGACTTTGTGTGGCGATTTTGAAGAGGTGCACTGAGGCCGTGGGACTATGGCGACGCTCTGCAGCCTTGATCGAAATTAGTAGCAAGCAGAATTCTAGTTCTACAAATGACATAACTCATTAAGTAAAGCTATTAGTCGTTGAGGCTTTCTGGGCATAGTGAGGTGAGCAAAATGGCATGGTTGAAAACTGGTGTTTACGACTCCAGCACTTCACACACAGGGATTTTGCATTTTCAATGGATGCCGCTAGACTTGTCAAATATTGTCTTGATACGAAACATGACCTACAACTGACCCGAAAAAACTGGTTGTTGAACAGAATATTATGACTTGATTTTATTCGAATCCGAAGAACCTGACATTTCTTGGGGGTAAAATCAATGCAGTGCGGTTTTGGCTCGATCGACCCAAAAGTCATTACATTCAAAGGAATGAAGTGGGATTGTAGGAAATTTTTGGCAAAAATCATCAACTGTTAGTACATTTGGTTTATGCATTATATTATTGGACTCGAACATCATTTGTATGCTTGGGCTTTGCTATGAATAACTATATTTAATATGAATTGGTATTGGGTGATGTATATTGTGCATATTTTGGTATACAAAAATAAAATACGAAGGGTGAATTTCCCTTAACCCATTGGGTCAAACTAAGGTCATGAACAAGTGTTTACTCTTTTATTTTATTTTTTGATTTTGGACTGTCTGCACCATCTTCTTTATGGAAATCTTGACAATCTCTTCACGATTTAAGCAGAACTTTATCTTTTGGGTAGGTTCCAGCACTTCCATCCCCCTCCCCTTTTTTTCACTATTTGACATTAATTTATCGTAACTTAACTGAATTACTATTCTGATTGAATTTCTTAGGCTTTATACGGTGAATGAAGCTTTATAACCTTCTAAATCACCAAAACCTTTGAATTTTGAAACTGCACTTCGCTTTAATGAGGTTAGCGCATCTCACCTGCGTTTTGCAACTAGTTATAGGATCCAATCGCTTTAGTGCGTCTTGATCCTTTTCAAACACTTTGTTTCTTTCTTTCCAAGTGTACTATCAAATAGACATTCTTTCCATTTTCTCCTTGGTTTTCCTTTACTCTCTATTCTTCCTCACCCCTGAATTGTTCATATTACAAATTGCCAGCTACCCACAGGCCACAACTCATTGAAATTATTGATTTGGGAGCCATTGAATATTCAGTTGCTCCATGTTTTGCTTCCTGTTCCTTTATCTGGTTGTCCACGAAATCTTGTATTAGTTTGCTTTGCCATGGAAGGCGAGGAGGTGAACTCCCTGTTTTCTTTTTTCTCTTTTTGGTCACCTTACTCAATAAGTTGGTAAATTTCATTTTAGACAAAGCTCAATAGCCTCAAAAAGTGAAGCTGTCAAAGACCCCTCTGTTTTTCTCTCTCTTGAGTCTTGTCCATCAAATCCTCTGAGTTCCTTTTATCCTGTGGATCACATAATAAAACCCTAGATCTTGTGGTACTCAGGGCTCTCAAAATTTTCTGACCGTGAATTTCTTTTCAGTCTGATGTTAATTTTACTTCCAAGACATGTACTCCCTCCGTCCCTTAATAGATTGCCCATTTCTATTTTGGGCACTATTCATAGGTAAAGAAAGTCCTTAAAAACAATTTCCAATATATAAGATAAAACATAGTCATGTGGGGTCTTGTTGGATTCGTCTCATTGTGTACATTTTGAAAATCAAACTTTTATAATTTTTACTAATATATAATTAAAGATATTAACGATACAAAACGTGCATTGGCAAACGTGCATTAGAGAAATGGGCAATCTATTAAGGGAGAGAGGGAGTATTATTTTCTCTTCATCTCATCAAAAGTAGATCTTATAAGTTATAACAGACCCTGTGCATTGTGCTGTCATCCCATCACCACAAAGACCATTATCGTTTACAACCTGAAGTAACTTTTTATTTTTATGATGACTGCTATCTTCAGAAGGATACCTTGAGGGATTCACCCTCAATTTCAACCAGTCTGATAGCTGAGGTTGCCATTACTACTTAGGGAAGCCTTAGATGAAAATAAGAGGACAGGGAGATTCTTTGATGAGAGAGAGCGGGAGGACATAATGTGAGAGGGAAACTTAATTTTCTTGGAATTTCTAACATTATCTGTGAACATTAGAATCCAAGGTGAATGCATTAGCGCCCCCCCCCATCTGCCTCCTCATTTGATACAGTTTTCTTCCTTTTATAACTTTAAATGTTAGTGATTCATCTGGGTAGCTGCGGATTTCTGTTTGCGGTTTTTATTTCTGTATATCTTAAGTCTTGATATGTGCTACTTTGTATTTTTATATATCTTTATTCAATTTTTTTTGGTGCTTCAATATTAATAGTTTTGCTGAAGTTTCATTTTTGGCAACTTTAGCTGAGGATTAATGGTGTGATCCTGGTTGTGCATATATATGAACTTTGGGGCTTAAGTTTTGTGTGATTCATTATAAGTTCTTTCAAGCCTAGGTGCTATTTAATGTTCATTTGTATTCTTCAGCTGAGCCCTATTATCCATTTAAACATGAGATCTTTTATGTTCCTAATTTCTAGACAGTATTGTTTCTCATGTGTGCCTTTGTTTTGTTTTATTTTGCTTTATTCTAGGCACTGTGGTGGAAAAGGGTGCAAAACCAGTTATCATCCTTCATGTGCATTGCCTCCTGAGGAGAATATATATCTTCTAAATTGCTTCTGTTATGACTGCACTAAGAAAAGGTTGGCCATTGGTGTCCATTCAGTTTCTCAAGGCATAGAATCGATTTTGGGTGTTAGAGAAGTGGAACTGTCAGATTCTCAAGGTACTAATAAATCTCATTTTAGGTGCATAGCATAATTGGGACCATATTGTGCACGAATTCATTCCAAAGTCGATGGTCTTGTGTTTCTTTGATCGTTTAATCTTATGTTTTCTCTGAAAGTAAAAAGGAAGAATCATACCCATTGTTTATTTCTTGAGTTTAACTTAAGAATTAAGATTACAGATACTTCACATGATAGTCTGCTTGTTTTAGGTAGACAGAAGCAAAAACAGTGCTTTGTCAAATATAAAGGTCTTGCTCATGTTCATAATCGCTGGGTACCGGAGATACAACTGCTTCACGAAGACCCAGAACTTTGTTTGAAGCTTGGAACACCCAAAGAGGTATCTATGACGTCTCTTGTCTTGGCTTTCTGCAGCTATTGTTTGTGACATGTGAATCAAATTTGGATGCTCTTATGCACCAGTTATTCTCCTTATTTATCTTTTTTCTTTTATCTTGATCTTATCTCTTTGAACAAGCTTCACTTTCTCCAGGGAATACAGTGGAATCCAGCTTGGGCTGTCCCTCATCGTCTACTGCACAGAAGAGCAGTAATTATTGATTCTCACCATAATAAGTCTGATCCGGAGGTTAGCCCTGAATCAAACAGCCAGCACGAATGGCTTGTGAAATGGTGTGGTCTTGATTACGATCAAGCTACATGGGAATCAGAGGATTCTCCATGTTTTAATAAACCTGAAGCTCAACGGTTGATTGATGAATATGAAGCACGTCATAACAAGGCCAGGAAGACAAGCAATGAGGTCTGTTTTTGTACGCCTTAAAAATGTTTATATTCTCTCAGTCAAATTGGTAAATTTTGATGACTATGAAAAATTATGGAGCTTCTTCTATCAGCACTAAAGAGCTCTCTGTGATGAAGGGAAGTGCCATTCTGAAAGGAATATCTATCCTTTTAGGAACTTTACTTATTACATGTTTTCACACTTCACATGTATGTTTCAGGTTCATTCATAAAACTATGTGAGGTTGTTGGTGTATTTTTAGAATTTTCATTCAATACCTTTTTGGCACTGGTCCAAATTCTTCTTTTGGTTAATTCTCATTTATGATTTTTTAATCAATTATATGCAGGTTCAAGAAAAAAGAAAAGGATCACATGTCAAACTTGGAAAACTTTCGGTTGGAGGAGCTGACGGTTGCTATGTGAACTCTGTGAATAAGCTCCGTGATTATTACCACAAGGGGCATAATGCCGTTTTACTAGATGAGCAGGTATGATTGAGTTTCTAAAATGTGATTGTTTTATCTTGAGTTTTTATGTCCATTGTTTTTCTTGGTGGTTGTTATGATTCTTACTTTGATGCATTTGTCCTTGTTTTCTATTTTTAATTTTGATAGTATAGTGGTAATTGTTTCTCAATATGTTTGATTGTTGGAGAAGCTTCCAGTTTAAGGAGGCATTTAGTGTCATGGCCTGCCTCTATGAATTTTGATACGTGTCCAATGTTCCCGGTAACTACAAGGTTTTTAACAATGTCACCTTGTACACGGGTCAGAGCCTCGAATTGCGAATCAGATAGTTCGTCCCGGATCGTGGAATAGACGCATCTCAGATCAGTGATGGATTCATTCCAGATCCCTAGTCCCTTTGTTCCAAAATTCCTCTTCTTCAGTCCTCTAAAACCTCTCCAATTAAGGGTAATTTCAAATGTAGCGTTAACAAAACCCTTGATTATAGGTTATTCATATAAGATTATAGGCGTATCTGAGAGTAGTTTTGGAGATGTAGGCACTGAACAACTAACACCCTAGTCTTACCTGTGTCAACATGACACGACACGGGTTCAGATTTGGTATTTTGATCAGACTTGGGAAAGACAAAGTGGATTCTGCTCCTTGATTACTATTTCACTAGCCCAGGAACAATTTCATTCACTTGATTTGAGATAATCATCATTACATGATAAAGATGGTGCAATAGCCCAGAATCTGCTGTTGCCTTCCTATTTTTGATTCCGTCTTTGTGGTTTGGTGGTTGTAGCAATTTGTTATGTGAAGCAATGTGGATTGAGTTTTTTACATTGAGACTTGCTGTAGTGTTGATAAAATTGTGTGTCCTTTTGGTTTTCCTTTTTGTTGTTCCTGTCTTGGAGGTTTGGTTGTTGTAGGAAATTGTTATGTGAAGTACTATGGGCCGATGAATGTTTCTCATAGATAGTTGATAGCATGGAGGCTTAAATAATTTGTTTTCTGATTCTGAACTATGAATTTTTCTCATGGTTAAGTTTTTCTTGACTGTATGAATTCGTGATTTTTGGAAGATAACTTCTTAGTTGCTACCAATGGTCTGTTTCTTAATTGTAATATTTGCTTGAATGGGTTTTTGCAGGATAGATTTGTGAAAGTGGTCTATCTTGTTTCATCTCTAGTGACAGATGTTTTCCGGCCTTTTCTCATCATCACCACGGAGGCATCTCTGTCTTCCTGGGAGGCTGAGTTTGTGCGCTTGGCAGCATCTGTCAATGTCGTGGTTTATGGTGGAAATGCAGATGCACGTAATATAATAAGAAGTCTGGAGTTCTACAAAGATGATGGCCAAGTGATGCTACAAGTACTTATATCTACTGTTGAAGCCATTGCTGAGGTATGTGAATTAGGGTAATTCCATTAATGTAGTTTGTAGTTTGTACTCCACTCGGAGATTTATAAGGTTAGGTGACTTTCAAGGCTCAAGAAGGCATCTTTAGCCTCAAGGGGAATTTCAGACTCCATCTTTATATATCATTGGTCTGCTTTATTTGTTTTTCTTTTTTGTTTTGGTTGAAAATATGTGCTATCATGATAAGATTGACCTCTTGGCTTGCATTAGTTTTCCATGGAGGTGGACAAATACCATCTCTTGTATTTTGTCTTTCATTTGTTTATAATTCCTAATATCATGATCTTCGGCAAGTATTGTTGCATAGCTCAGAAGTGTTGGTGTGCTTTGCAAATCGGTAATGATTGTCGTACTTATGTGCCCTTTTCCTTCTAAAGTGTAAACATGGATGAGTTCTTTCTCCTTAGGTTTGACATATCTCATTAGATTTGCATATGAAACTTTGTATGTACTGTTTTCTGGATAAAGCCTTATGCACTATCTGCTCGTTGTAGAATGACATGGAAAACAATTTTTTCTGACACAATATCAGTATTTTGATTTTTTTGAAATGTGTTTCTACATGATTCTCAGATATATTATATGGGTATGTACTGTAGAAAAGGTTATTTTCATATTGTTGTCAGGCAAGGAGTATAGATGGCAACAGTATGGTTGTAATCCCAGACGTCAAAAGTAGCATTATTGCATTATTTCATATTATTTCATGTATTTGCTTTCTTAAATTCACTCGTACATGAATTGAGATCTGTACTCTGTAGCTTTGAATTGTTGTGATGTTCTATCATGTAGCTTAATGTGGCTTGTTAAGCATGCTGATATTCCATACAGGATGTTGAAGAGCTGAAAGGCATTGAATGGGAAGCTGTTTTGGTTGATGACTGCCAGCAGTCCTGTATATTAGCCCATTCTGGTTGTATCATGAATTTGGCTACTGGTTGGAGGTTGCTTCTTATGAATGCCCAATTGAAGGTACATTTACTAATGTCTGGCCTGTTGATTCTGATACCAAGCATTTACTTATAGTTTTGTTGAATTTGCAGGATAGCACAGCTGAGTATTTCAACATTCTGTCTTTGCTGGAGCCTGGTGGTAGTCAAAAGCCTGGACCAGTTGCTAATTCCAATGAAGACATTAATGTATTGAAGGATAGATTGTCCTCTTTCATCATTTGTGCAAGATTTTTGGAGTACTGGGTTCCAGTGGAGATCTCTAATCTCCAGCTTGAACAATATTGTTATTCAATATTGTCAAATTCATCCGGACTTCGCTCATTTGTGAAAAGTGATCCTGTCGGCTCCCTCCGTGATATTCTTATCTCACTACGGAAGGTTAGAATTCATAATAGGACATGTAAAATTCAGTTAGATGTTTATATGATTGCTTTCCTTTGGACGCATGATGCTCTAAATATGTTGGTTCACGTCTGTGCATTATTATCTCCAGTTGTTTAGGAATTAAAAAGAAGTGTTTGTATCAATTCTATAACATGTTAATATATTGATCTAAGTTTACAATTTGTAGTGCTGTGACCATCCTTACATCGTGGATCCGCAATTGCAATTTTCACTCGCTGAAGGTCTTACCCAGGAAGCTGTGATGGATTTAGGCATCAGAGCTAGTGGCAAGTTACACCTTCTTGATAATTTCTTGTCCGAGTTCAAGAATCAAGGACGGAAAGTTCTTATCCTTTTTCAGGTACTTAATGTAATTGTTTATATAATGTTTTCCATTACTTTTTACAGAATTCCTCTAAACACTGGAAACTGCATTCCCCCCCTGCCCCCTTTACAGACGACACCCCTAGTTTAAATCTTTCCATCACAGACAAGAAATAATACCAATGCTGTAAAGTTCGCATCTTGAAACTAGATTGAGGTCGTTGAGGAAAAATAGCTAGTATATACATGGAATAAGAAACAGAGGGTCCTCTTTTTGGGACAAAACAATTTCTTTACATAAAAGAAATGGATTCAAGCAATTTAACACAAAGGGTCCTCTATTTATGAAACAAAAAGCAGCTAGTATATTGTACATGAAATAAAAAATCAATCTCTAGAAATTGAATCCCAAAACATAAGCAAGAGCAGCAGCGCAACTTTAACTAAGAATAAGGCTAAACAAAAATCTCAGCAAGAAACTATGGAGCAAAGACAGTAAAATTTACTTACCTCCGCCGTTGCTGTCTCCAAGAGGCTATGTACCAAAGTCAATTTTGGGTGTAACGCATGGTGGGGCTTCCAGTGGTGGTTTGCGCTGAGTGGAGCAAATGCCTTTATCAAAGACGCCAACAAAGGCGTCTAAGGCGTCTGCACTTACTGCAGTGGCAAATCAAAGGTCTCACAAAGACTTGGGAAATGATGAAAGAAGAATCCCTATGAAAGAAGAAAACCAATTGATTAAAAAGTTGTCAAAAAAAGAGAGAAGAAAAAAAGAGATAAGAGTAAAAAATGCTCTTACCATTATAACCCATGAGAAGCCGTCAATTGACTTCATATTCTTCCTCCAGTTCTTCATTCCTTGATAGAGGTAGGACAACAATGCCGCTCCCCAGGCATAGGAGTCTACTTCGTCCAATTTTTCAATAAATTTGACGTAGGAAGTTCCGCAATGTTGCCCATTCCCATTAGGAATGATCAAGCACCACACAATCATAAGGAGGACAACCTTGATCATCAATTTATCAGATCGATGGTCATCAATGCAAATTCCTCTCAAGTCGGCTAGACTAAGTTGAAAGCTCCTAAGTCTCTATTGTTCTCGGGGATGATTGTTCGGCCCTTAATGGGGAAATTAGTCAAATACAGAACGTCCTATGTAACTCTTATTAGGCTCGGCCCTTGAGATTACTTAGCTTCAGCACCAAACCTTCATGCAAAGAGAAAAATAGTCTTAATTCAATGAGATTATCTACTTTGTTTGGTGGCTGAAGGTTTTTCTGCAATTGCTAACCTATGATTTTTGCAATGCAAACTTGTATGAATTAGTCTTAATTATTTCCTCACGTTTCTTTATCGGTTACTGCTGTCTGCTGGTGTTTCCTCAACTGTTGGGAAAAATCCAACTTTATGATATCTTCCCTTTTAGTTTATATCTTGTGTACTTTATCACTAATGGTTTTTGTTACTCATAGTATATGAGGCATTTGATGAATAAATAAATTGTATGCATGTGCTTAAATTCTTATTTTACTTGTGTTAATGTAAGTTGTTAGGTAAATAATTTTTTCATTCGTTCATTTACTGTAATTTTCTGACTTTTCATCTGTGTAATTTTTTTTGGCAATTGACAGCCAACTGGTGGTTCTGGAAGGGATACTACAGGCAACATTCTTGAGGATTTTCTCCGTTGGCGATTTGGTCCAGATTCTTATGAGCATGTTGCAAGCGGATTACTCTCTTCAAAGAAGCAGGCTGCTTGCAACAAGTTCAACAGTGTGAGAGAGATGTCCTTTCTTTTACTGGAGACACGAGCTTGTAGTCAGATTATTAAACTTATGCTGGTGGATGCTGTTGTTATATTTGATAGTGACTGGAATCCTCTTAATGATCTAAAGGCACTACAAAAGATCACGGTAGATTCAAAGCTTGAACAGATAAAAGTCTTCCGATTGTATTGTCCTTATACGATTGAAGAGAAAGTTCTTATCCTTGCAAAGAATAATACGATTCTTGACAGCACTTTGCAAATTAGTCCAAGTATTAGTCACTTGCTTCTGATGTGGGGCTCCTCATATTTATTCTTGAGGCTAGATGAGTTCCATCATGAAAATTTTCCTGATTCGAGGGACAATATTGTTTCCGGATCTTCATTGTTGACTGATGTTAGTCAAGAGATTGTTTCTCTCTTTCAAAATCATAAAAGCATCCACTCAAGTAAGTATATATCAGTTGCTCGGCAAATTGATGGATGTTATATAAAGTCTATACCCTTGATCGGAGAGCAGAAAATTCAGTTAGAAGATGAAATGCCACATGTATTTTGGACAAAGTTATTGGAAGCAAAGCAACCTTTGTGGAAGTATCTTTCAGGTTCATCTCATAGAAATAGGAAGCGAGTTCAATATCGCGAGGAGTCGTCTTCAGGAGTGCAAAGTGATGAAGCAGCAAAGAAGCGCAAGAAGATGGATACTACTAAAATAGATTCTTCTTCTCGACAAGCTGAGGCAAGCCTAGAAAAATCAAATTCTGGGAATAAGGAGCATCAAGGTATTCAAATAATGCCTTGGTGGCCTTTAGTATAGATTTATGTTAAATGTGCTGTACTTAATTTATAATGTTGATGCATACAGCAGAAAAATCTGGAAGTGCCCATAAAAACGTTGGTTCTGCCTTGTCTGTCATGAGCAATGGTATCTTAGGGGATCCTGCGATTACTGAGTTTAATGATATAAAAAATCTGCATAACGAGCAGAGGGGTCATTTTGAATTGTTGAAGCCAACTATATTACAGCTTTGTGAAGCTTTGCTGCTTAAGGTATGCTTTTAGTTAGGAAAATTAATGCATGTGTTATGAAATTTTTTACTTTTTTTTTTCGCTTTGATATTCTTTTGGTTGATTGAGGGGATGTATATCATCTAATAAGATATTATTAGATTGGTTGATTAGATGTAGTAAATCATGTAATCCTGTCTTCTGCGATTTTGCCCATCACTGAATCGCCGTTGCTGAGTAAGATGTTATTTCATGACTATGATGATAGATTTTACTTTGCCTCTAGTTCTTGCCTAGTCACTTCAGAATGTATCTGTTATTTTGCTGGCACTTTACCGTTTTCGTTTGGTTTAGGTCTTCTTGAAATGTTCATGCATTACTGTTCATGAAATACTTGGTTTTCAGCTGCTCTTGCTTCCCCCTTGCAGAGTTAAGTGGTCTTCTTAGATTAGGAGTGGCGTAAGCGTAACTTATGCTGTGAAGTTGCAGACCTCTTTTTCTGAGTTGTATTATATAAACTACTGTTGCTTTTGCATGTATTTGAAGACCTCTTTCTATACACTTTACTATCGAGAAGTTTTTCTGTTGTATGTTGGATAATAATTATGTTCTTTAAGCAATTCATGTCTTGACTTACAATTTATTGGCATACTTTTCGCTAACGAAATATTTATATGTTCTCTATTATGGGTTCTATATTGTCTGGGGATTTGAATCTGTACCCTTAAATACCAATTTCTGAGTGGGATGCTTTACTCATCCTTAATTTCTAAAAGCGCGCCTAGTCAAGGGGTAATCCAAGCGCATACCAAATCTGTTTTCAGAACTTGGGCCTATCCACCTGTGATAGGTGCTAGAATGACCGCGCCTCCTGCCGTCTCAGGCAAGGTGCAGCGCCTGTTGAGCTGTTAAGAAAGAGGCGGGGAAGGACTAATAAAAAATGGGAGAACATCGGCCACTTGAACTGTGACAGAAATTTCCGGATACTGTTTGTGGCTGCTCTTCACCGCTAATCGCGCCTCGAAGGCCGTCGGTGGCCATTCTTTTGGAGATCAGCCAACTTCTCTTATTTTTACTTGTCTTTACTCTCTGTACATGCCCAACATTATAACTTTCCCATGGGAGAACATGCTGAGTCAGCACTCTTACTGCCATTTGGGCAACATTTAGCTACTCCCATGCTGTCACCATAGTTTGATTTTCCCATGCTTTGACTTCTATTATTTTCTTTATTCATTTGTATATTTCTTACCCTGCCTTAACTTTAACTCTCAAATATATTTGGGCTTTCTTTACCCAGTTAAATTGTTATACCACAAAAACCGGAAAAAGTATAATAAATCTAAAAAGTAAAAAATATATAAATGTGAGCGCCTTGCGCCTAGGCTCCACGACTTGGTGCGCCTTTAAATGCTATGGATCACTGTATAGGATTCCTTATTAGGGGGCGTTTGGTTTGAGGTATTCAAGATAGGGTAAGGGAATCAAGTTGCTACCTTACTTGATGTTTGTTTGGTCAATATAATGATTCCCTTTACCCTATCCTTACCGCCAATGTTCTCTACATCCATTACACACACCCCCAAGGGTTTCACTTACCATTTCCTTGAGACACCATTGACCACCTCCTTGACCACCTACCCCCACTTGACCCAACGACTAACACCACACACCACACACTGTAATTCCCTCCATTCTAACCACCGTCACCGCCCTACCCCAACTACCATCACCACCGGGACCCCAACCGTCTATCATCCCCGGAAGACCTCCACCAACCCCGAAAAATCACCCCCATCCACCCCAAAACCCTCCACAACCCCTGAAAAACCACCCCATCCACCCTAAAACTCACCACCACTCATAGTTCGAAAATGCGGTTTCGGTCACGATCGCGGTAACGGTCACGGTGATGCGGGAACGGGGATGATGCGGTTGTCGAACCGCCAAATATCGGCTTAAACCATGAAATATCCCTAGAACCCGCCTAAAATGCGGCTTTTATACACCTTTACGATGCGGGTAATATCGGTTCGGTAGATTTCAAAACCTTTACGACACGGGCGATACGATACGATGCGGCCTTGTTTTGACACCATGCCACCACTCTCGAGAACCATCTACCACCCATCGAGAAACCTCCCCACCCCACTAAATCCACATCACCACGACGAAACCACTCACCGCCACCAAACAAAACCACCACTAGATCTACAAGGAGAAGGAGAGAGAGAAAAATATAAAATTACCTTGATGGGAAAAGAAGGGCCGACAAAGGAAGAGGGGAATAGGGGCGCGGCCAGAATGGGGTGGCGGATGAAAGGGGAAGAGAAGATTGAAAGAGAAATGGTGGTGGTGGTTGTACAGGAAAAAGGTGGTGGTGGTGAAATTAAGGGTTTCCGTTAGATATATTGGAACAAACAACATAATAAATTTAGGGGGCGTTTGGTTACCACGGGGTAAAGGGAATGGAATCAAGAAAGGGGTAGAGGGGGAAAGGAATCCGAAACCCTTAGATTTAATGGGTTGTTTGGTTGGCACATTTGTCTTTCCTATTTCTTCCTCCTCTTGCTATTCCATCCACCATAGCACCACCATAGCACCTCTCTCTTCGATACCCCGACCACCTCTCCCCACCCAAGATGCTGTCGTCCCCCCTCCCGACCCCAATTCCGCCGCCGCACCGTTACCTCCCCTCCCTTGCCGCTGCGCCCTCGGTCCTGCAGCGAGACCCGCAACCCGTCGAGTCCACAATAGCTCCTTCGCAGTCAATCCCTCGCGTCTCCCCCTCCCGCAGCGCCTCCGTCGTCGCCCTCCCCTTCCCCACGCCCCGTCGCATCCCCCCCTACCCTTCTCGCTCTTTGGACTTTTTGTCTCCCCCTCTCTCTCTAATCTTCCATATTTTTCGAGGGTTTGTGAGGTGAGTGGTGGTTTAGGTGGTGGGTGATAGTAGCGACTAGCAGATTTCAAGTGGTGGGTTGGGCGGTGGTTGGGTGGTCTTAGATGGGCGGTTACGGTGGCGGTTGGGCGATCGTAGGGTGGTCTTAAGTTGGCGGTTACGGTGGCGGTTGGGTGGTGGTTGGTTGAGCAGGTGGAGGAGTCTGGTGGTGGTAGTGATTGGGTTAGGTTGTGATGGTTTGGTGGTGGTGGTTGGATGGTCAAGGAGATGGTGAAGGAGGTGGTCAATGATGAGTCAAAGAAAGGGAATGTGAAACCTTGGGGGGGTGTGGGTAATCAAATTAGAGGGATTTGGGGGTAAGGAGGGGAAAGGGGGGGAAACAAACCCCCAAAACAAACAACATAAAAGGGAATCAAGAGTCTCTATTCCCTTTCCCTTTCAGTTTCCCCCAAACCAAACGCCCCCTTAAGGGTTTAGGTTTCCATTCTTTTTCTTTCCCTTAAACCCTTTCCCTTTTCCCTCTTTAAACCAAACGCTCCATAATTTTCCCATTTATGCTTTATAAGCAACTTCATTTTCTTATTGGCTTAATCCTTTGAGGGAAAGCCCTGTTTAAAGAAGAAGCTGAACTGCTGAAGAGTTAAACTTTGCTACAATGGGGAAAAACGCTGAGAACAATGGTTAGGCCACAGTTCTGGAATTGAGGGAGGTGTGTTTTTCTGTCTAAATCTTTATTTTTTTTAATTCACAAGAGAATCTGTCATGCTGTCGAACACTGTAGTGGAGCCTTAACCATGGTGGTCCTGTAAACATATAGATGTTTTCGCCAGGCACACTTTGTGGTTCACTTCTTTGATATCATGGTGCACTTTGAAGCACTAGAACGTTTAGGGTATTGGGGGGAGGGAGGTTGTGTTTTGAATTGTTGAAAACAGGAAAATTGTGGAACAGGTTGGATACAGAAAAGAAATGTACTGAAAACGCCTAACGTCATATTGGAAACATATCACACTTTTAGAAATCTGAGCTGGCATTTGTGGTTTGCTTCTGAAACTTGTGTGATACCCACTCTCGTGTTATCGGCCATTCCAAGACAAAAGATGACTGAAATATAGATGGAAAAAATAATTTACTTGCTCTCTTCTTGTGGCTGTGTGAATTTTCTTGGCTTTATCTGCCAGCTGCCGCTGCTCTTCTCATTACCAGTGGTCGATGACCACACATCATCTCAGCATATCCTTAGTTTTAAAGTAGTTCACATGCATGGGCAAAGGCGAGTCCAGTCGACGGAGAAAACACTTTAGAGTATTAGGTCCAATGACCTACTTAGGGCTGGCAGGTGTCCGCTGCAGGGCCTTGGTTGCGTTTCGTTTATGTACGTTAGAGAGGGAGAGAGGAGATCTGAATTAGTTTCATACTTGTATAGGTACCCAAACTGAGTTTAGGTAACATAGTGTCACAATCCCAATGTCTTGAAACATGTGTTGCACCTTTGTCTATTGGCGGCAAGAATGTGAGCCTAAGATAGATTGGGGCTTGGGCTCAGTTGGTAGGCAAGAGCAGGATTGAGTTGGGTGTTGGTGAGCTGGACTTTACTTAGGGAACAATTCGAAAGAAGTACATTTCACTAACATAAAAAGGCTGAGATGGTGTTTGAATCCTCACAAACTTAATTGCCAATATAATGACTTAGATATGAAATTTAAATTGATCTCATCATCAATACCCCACAAAGAGGCTCATATACAAGTTTATCCTACTGAACAACGCTGAGTACACATAATACCAGATCTAAACTAGTCCATACACTTGAATTACCTAAGAAGCATGGTTTACATACTAAAAAACGTTAAAATAAAGTCTAGCATGGAATGTTAGGGTGGTTTCTAACATAAACCAGGTATTCAACCCATTGTTACATGGAACGCAGAACGTTCCGGAACGTGGTACGGAAACGGACCGCGGAACGCAGCCTCTAGAGTAAACTAGATGGACTCCTAGACCACGTACCACGTTCCGGGACGCGTCCCCTGGAATGTGGAACGTGGCCACGTACCACTTTCCCGGTATCACTGATTCAACCTTTATGTTGTTGTAGTGTTCATTTAAGAAATTATTTGTTCCTAACCCTTTGTTGAGACCCTAGTTCTGTGGAGCATTCTACAAATATTAGAATTCTCCGTCAGAATTCACTTGTTGGCAGTAAGAACTTGAAACGTAATAGTTGGAGAGAGAGACTTAAGAGTGTTGACTTGTTCTGATAGAGGATTTGGATTTGTAAGTGTTGTATTTGGGCTAACAATTAGTGATATAGTATCCTCTCCATTTTACTTTTTAAAAAGGGGTGTGCTTTTTAAGTCTCTTTTGCCTAGAAACACGTGTGAAGTTACTTGCCTTTTCTGGCAGTACCTTATTGATGCATGGCATTCTTTTCTTAATTTATAATATTACCCACAAAGTTTTCCTATGTCACAGTTTGCAAAATGAGTCAAATGTAGATACATTGAGGTGTAGAAGGTTTAAGTCCTTCACTGATCCAGAGTCGTGATTAAGGTAGTGGACCCTTGAAAATCATTTTGCACTCTGCTTTTTCACCCACCCTGTCTTAAATATGTGTGCCAAGTCCCATACTTGGTGGTGGTTGCATAAAGAACCAATTTTCCTATGAGCTTAGTGATGGAGGTGGAGCTTACTAAATTCATTAAATTCATTATAGTCATTAGGATTCATAAGATGAATTATGAACTTTCTGGAATTTTTTTTGAATGAATCACGTATTATCCAAATATCTGGTGAAACTGTTTTCAATTTGCCTAACCTATGATCTTGGAAGACTATAAGACAATGTGACATAAAAAATTATAATTGGCACAGTGTTTGTTCTTACAGCAAAACTGACATGATTTATTTTGCGTAAATGGTTGGTATCAATCTGCATTTTACTTTACATCTATAAATATTTCTGGCTGAATTATACAGATTATGTGTCTAACCTTATAACTTTGTGCTTGAGTTTTGTACAGGATGCTGGGAAGAGAATGGTTGAGCAATTTCTCGAGTATCTCGTAAAAAATTATCGAGTCATCAGAGAGCCTGAGACTAGATTACAAGCTTTCCTACTCTCAGTGGTATGTACTGGCTCCTTTGCTTTGTGTTTCTTCTGGTGGGAAAATTTCCCTTCGGATTATTCCCTTTGTTGAGATCATATAAGGACCATTGTGTTTCTGTTCCGCCTTCTCATCTTGTCATGTTATTGAGTTGTTTTATCTTGCAGGCAATTTTTTTTTTCTTTTTTGATTCTCTAATTTGTCTTAAATGCTGTCTTATCCTTTCAAATTTTAGATTTTGTGGATGTTAAATCCAGGGTTTTTGTTCACTTTTTATTTTGACTCCTGAGTTCTGGTGTAGAATTAATCTGAAATCTTAGGTCTTGGGCGTTTTATGTGGATCTTATATTCTCTGATAACTTGAGGTGAGTTTTCTTTGGGATTAATCTTCTAAAATTTCAGTGTGATAGTGATGAGACTTTCCTATAGATTGGATGGATGAAAGAGGTATCATCCTTGTAAGTGTAGCTAGGAAGGTAAATAAGACTGCTTTGATCTGAGGAAATTTGAGGCTGGGTTGTCAGAAATCTGGTTTTTAAAAATATCTTCATAGCTCTTCTCTTCTCCTTGTACAAAATTTTGAGAGCATGTCTTAGTTTTAAAAAGCGTGCACAGGCGCACGGAAAATCTCCTTGGAAGTCCAAAGCGAGGCGACGTACAATGGGCGCAGGTAGGCATGCGCCTCATGATGCTTTTTGGGCAGGCGCTGGCAGTCGACTCATTCACTTTCAGGGTAGATGCGTAAAAGAAGATGATCTGAGTTAAAAACCTTTAAAGAAACAAATTATCTTAAAATTAAAACTTACTTATGATTTATAACTCAAATTCGAGCAAGAGCTTTCAATTATTTGCATGAAATTGCTTTAAGTTTAACTCTACATCAAAACCCTAATCTCAAAGAAAATCCTAATTTTCTATTCTCATTAATAATTGTACATTCGTGGCCATAAACTTGCCAATTGTGGATAGATTGCCGGTGAGCAATCTCCGGTGACGTCCAGCGGCAGATTTCTGGTGATCGCCGCTGGTTAAGCATCGCAGGCATGTTTCTCTCTCCTCGATTTCTCTTATGCTCTCTCTCTACGGTATGTTTTCTTTCTTCTTCGTCTCTTTCTGTCGACTTTATCATTCTTCTCTTTCCTTTTTCTTTACCCCCTTTCTCTCTGACTAAGTGACTGAGGGTCAGGTCACTTCCCTTGGTATATGCATTGTGATCGAGGTTCTAACTCAATTTTTTGGCCTTTAGCTATATGAGGTTGCAATTTTTAAGGTTGGAGTGGGTAGTTTAGATTTCTTTCAATGTGTCGTTTCATTATATCAAATTTTCAAAGAACTTCAGAAAACAGGAGTATGTGGCAAGCATTTATGAACTTTTTAGGAGTAATAGTGCGCCTCACATGCATGTCCCGATTATTTGCGCCTTGTTTCTAGCTTCAGAGACCCTTTGTGCCTTGATGCATTTTGCACCTTGTATTATGGCGACTAGTAATTATAATTTTGCAGAGACCCTTTTTGCCTTAATGTATCGTATAGCACATGTCTGGCATCTTCTGTCTGTTAGTCTGATACTCACTTTAATGAATTGAAAATAAGTTATCTGGGCTGTTCCATACTATCTGACTCTTATTTGAGTTTTTCTATCTGCTTACTCCCCTATGCTGAATTGATGTCATTTTGTGGTGTTGGGGCTTTTCTTTCTAATGAAACAATGAATTCTTATTTGGAAGACTAATGTGGCATTTCTTTGGCTGGAGTTACCTTTTAATAGGTTAATCTTTTACAAATGCATGTGTGCATTTTTGTGGAAAAGTGCATGATATCCCTTGCCAAGGAAATATAGGAAGCAAACAATATAAAAAATAAAAGAGTAATGTGCATCAAACAAAATGCTTTGTGTGTCAAAAATATTGTTGTATTTTATATTCTGGAGTCATGGCGCTTTCTGTCATTCAAGGAGGATTTGGTGTAATATCATTGGAAGATCTATGAACCTCTAAAATAATGAAGTTGTTTTAATGATTTTCCTTTGCAATTGGACTATTTTTAATGTCTCTTTCCTTTTGCTCATTTTGGTCTTCTGTCTGAAATAGTGTTGGACTGCAGCCGAGGCTCTGAACAAGGAAATTGATCGCAAAAATTCGCTTAACGTTGTCAAAGAGAAAATGCGCTTTACTTGCTCAGAATGTGAGGCTGAAGATATATATTCAAAGTTGAAGCCAAAAATGGATATGTTTTCCAGGCTGGGAACCAAGATTCCGCATACTACTGGTAATTCTTCCTTAGCGGTCTCTGGTAAAAGGAGTATATCGAATGCGAATGTTGAAGAATCACCACCAGGTAATCTGCAAGATGTAGAGCTTCAAGAAACTTCACTTGGCGTAGAATTGTTGAAGAAACAAGGTCTTTCACCGGGGCAGACAGAGAAAGGTTTTCAAAAGCATATGAAGAAGGTGGAAAAGGGATGCGAGAAACAATTGGAGAGGCTGAAGGATAAGCACAATGATGAACTTGAAGATTTTGAAAAATCTTGGGAGGAAAAGAGGATGAATCTAGAAAAGTGGTGCAAAGTGCAGTCAGCTGCTATTCGTGTTACTCATGCTAATTCTTCAATTGGAATTGATAAGCTGAGGGCCTTGGATAATGATTATGCTAAGAAGAGGGAAGAGCTAGAAAGGAAAATTTTTATTTGCCGTAAAGAACTGGAAACCAGGCAGCAGATTGAAAGGGTCGAAGAACAGAAGAGGATAGCAAGGTATATGGAACGAATCAAATCCTTGGGACATCAAACGCTGTTGGAGGAGTCTCATACTAGGAATGGAGTAAAATCTCAAGTTACGGAGCCTAATGGAGGAGGCAAAGATTCAAATGGAACTGTTTGTATGAATGGGAACCTGCCGCAGCAGCAATATCCTGAGAGAAAAGCATCTAGGACACCAGAGGTTGGTACAAAATCAATAGGTTCTGTATTTTCCGAGTATCTGGAGAATACAGAGAAGCAGAGAGTGAGCTGTGACAATGATGGTACTAGCACATGTTCACCAGAACAGCCTCGTGACTATAGTAGACAGACTGAGAAAGAAGATACCAACCAAATGGATGATGCAGTAGTAGATAGGTCAACTGCTCTAGCAAGCAACCAAATTAGTTCAGCCAGCACAACAGGGCCATTGCACTCTCCAGTTGGTTCGGTGGCAAAGCAGCTAACTGCGGATATGAGCCAGGTTTAATGATTTCCTATCTTTCAAGTGCTTGATGTAGTAATTTCTCCAATTGCTCACATTGCTACTCCAAGCTTCTTCTGCTCACCTTCCTGTTCCCCTTCGTGATTGAAGTCTTATAGACTTGGTTGCACTGATTGAAAATGTTCTTCTGCCTAGCTTGTCTCAAAGGTATAGCTGTCTTGGGTCAGACATTCATGGTGAGTGAGCCGTGGAGTTGGGCTCACCCAGATTGCTTCTTAAAACCATCATCTGATATCAAGCCTTAATGTTACCACTTACCACTAGCACAGTTGGCTTCTTACTGACATTTGTCAGGAATCTGTTCTTTAGTATCCTGCTAAACTCTAAGTTTAAAAGTTTTGGTTAAACAAAGATTAAATAAAATGATTAAATGCAAGAATAGAATAAAGAAGACATCCTGTGAGTGAATTACCTTGCGCTCTTAAAAATAAAAAAGAGGCAACGGTGCTTTATTTTCTCTCTACATTTTGGTGGGTTGATGGGATAGACATGTAATAAATATTTTGCATTTGCTGTTGATGATTTTCTTGTGCAGTTGTTCCTATAATTTGTAAAAGACCACTGGTTTAATCTCAGAATTATATTGTTTGGACTACTTGTTACTATCTACCCTCCTTGTTTGATCAAGTTGACATTGTCTTTCCCTGTAATTAACCTCTGTTTTCCATATACTGTTGTTTTCTGGTTAGGGGCTTGGAAATGAATGTCCTCCTGGGGTGGGGGAGCAAGTGTTGCATGCTACAGCGGCCCATTATACTTCGAGTCTGGGTGAAACATCGTCATTACATTGTTCCGACCGCATACCGTCTGACCTTCCACTTAATGAAGGAACAAATGCATCTGTTGAGTCTTCCTTCTGTGAGCGCGTTATACGTTCATGTCACGTTAATCCAATAACAGTTGTTCCAGATGGTAGGCTAAATAATCAGCCAAGTGAAAGTCATACATCTATTGGGGGTATTATGACCCCAAGGCATCAGGATCACAACAGTGCCGGTGTCTTAGGTGAAGCTGTTTCACAGCCCATTCCACAGTTGGCAGCTGATCAGGTTGGTGATGCAAATCATGTTCGGAATAATACTTCTGCATCAGTAGCAAGAGCTATTCCAGCACATGCAGGCCATGCAAATCGAATGCTAGTACCTATTGCTACTATGCCCAGGGCTCCAATATCCAATTATTCTGATCCACTTCAAAATGAATTTGATAGAATGCGTAATGAGATGGGCAATATCATGCTTATTCATGAACAAATGGTTGGTGCTTGGTTTAGCATTTTTTTTACTGTGTTTTATATGTTCTATTATTTGTCTACTTTTCTTAATAATACTCCTCTACCTGCCTTGCAGAAGTTGCAGCTGAAATCAGAATGTGATAAAGAAATTGAGGAACTCGTTGCTCAGATTAGAAGAAAGTATGACAAGAAGCTTGATGAAGCTGAGGCATCATTCTCACTTAAGAGGAATGAACTTGAAACGTGTCAGAACAAGGTCATGATGAATAAGATGCTGGCAGAGGCCTTCCGATCTAAATGCACAGACTATAAGGCTGCACCAAGGCTGCAACAATTAGGTATATGACTTTTTGCATAGTAGGTTTTTGATTTAGGATCAAGTAAAAACATGAATGAGTAGAAATTTCGGCTATTGATCTTAGATAAAAACATGAATGAGAGGCCTTCCCATCCTGCAGCCTTGCTATCCCCACCGCTAGCCTTACCATCTATGACAACCTTCTTAATAATACTAGGATATTTAGAAGTCGTATTTCAAAAACGTTGAGTCCCGTGGGTGTAAAACTAGTTGATTGTTAGAATTGAGTTGCTATTGGTTTTTTTTAGGTAGGTAAGATGAAGGGTCCTACCAGGATGGGTCAACCTGCCCAGGTTATAGGTTAGGCACTTTAGGAGTGGGGGGAAAGGTAAGGGGAAACCCCTTCCCCGAAGTGCCCTTAGTGGGGATTGAACCCCTAACCTCGAGGTTGGAAGGTACAATCCTTACCACTAGGCCAAGCTTAGCTTGGTGAATTGGGCTTTGTTGTAACTTCATTAATGACATATATGTGAATAACAGAACGTGACATAATATATCGAAGAGTATAAATTAACATATTTATAGGATTAAGAAGATGCAAATTTCCTGTGGCACTAGAGTATTATTCCAAATTCCTTAGTTTTTGTAGAAATGCAAAATGATCATTGTCATTCGTATATCTTCTGCAATGTCACCCATTTCACTCGTCTAGGTTAACCAAGGCCCTACTTTTCAACCTTTTCCAACAACAGCCATTGAATTTGATTCTAGCTAAGCAGTGCAGCAAAGTTCAAGAAATGCAACAATAATTCTGAGATAATAGAATGATAACAAATTCAGAGTCGATCAGAAACAAAGTTTGTAGGAAAATATTCTCAAAAATTGAAACAAAAATTATCTTTCAAAAATTAAACAATTATTGCAATTTGCAGATCATATGACATAATTCATAAACATGGTAGAGAACATTACATGCTCTGGGGATAATTATTATCAGATTGAAATTTAAACAAAATCTTGACAAAGGTTTAATGTAAGAAATGGTCAAGTATATCTCACTTTTAATATTTGGTCAAGAGACCTAAGGAAGTACATGCAAGTCTGCAACCTTGGTGTGCATCTCGCTTGAACTTGTCCACGTTCGCTGATTTTTGCATGGCTTTAGTGCGAAGATGGGGCAAGGCTCTTCAGCTTCACTAAACCTCACCTGCTTATAGCTTATAACATCTTTGGATCTATATAATCTAACTTAGTGCATGGGAAGTATTGTTCCTAAGAAGTGGATATTTGTCAAGTTTTTTGGTTGGCTAAAATAAAGGAAGTTGCATGTCCTAGGATGTTAGACTTCGCCCAAATCAGAAAATATCATATTCAACTCTTGTATAAGAACGTGGCACAACCAATTACTCATTAACCAATTAACTTTTAGATTTCTTGTTGCATTACTACGTGGTGTAATTATTTACCTAAGCCTCCCTGCTTCTCATGATCAGCCAAACAATTTTTGCACTTCCTAGGTACTGAAAAACATGGGAAAAACAACTTCTTAGGTAATAGCGCTTCTTATGTTTAACCAAACAATCACCAAGTATCTTAAACTTGTCATTTTAAAAGTCTTCCCATTTGAACTCCCCATGTCTATGGTTCTCCTTTCACACAAATTGACTGATTTAGGCTTTAGTAAGCACGTTAAACGATTATTATAACAGCTCTTGGATGCTTAAATTTGACTTACAATCTCTGCCTTCTTTTGTACGAGATCTTACATTTTAACGTACCTTTGTTAGTGTTTTTGGAATATTCTATATGATAATACCCCTTTTACTTTAACTTTTCTATTTGGTACCCTTCAAAATTACAAATTCTACATATTATCCTTCTACTATTGACATTTCTATATGGTACTATCTCAAAAAATAATTCAATCTCCAACCATCTTAACCACCCACCAATACCTTCCCACAATCCTCACATTCAGTATTTCCACCACCTAAACCCGCTATGTATTCTGTTCACAACTGTTTTACTTATTCTGATGGATTTATGTAATAGTTAACATCATTATTAAGGGCTAAGGGTTGCGAAAGAGGGTTAGTGGATTTGTTTGATTGCGGTAATAGTAGTGAGGATGCTTAGAGGGTGATTAGCGGGTTATTAGGAAGGTGAGAGAAAGTATTAGACTTTAAAGAGGTACCATATAGAAAAATTAATAATTGAGGGGTACTACTTAAAATTCTAAAAACATGCGAGGGTACCACTCAGAGAAGTAAAAAACAGGGGTATCATATAGAATTACCCATATATTTTCTCTGTTTGTTTTCTATTGGTCGTATCATATTGGCTTATGACACATTGAGTTTTGACGGTATCGACATATTCCACTTTGACCAGCTTGTATAGTTTATGCACTAGGAAAAACTTCGTCATGTGGGACCTTGTTATATTTTTGTCTCAATTTACCTTTTCAATATTTCAATTTTTTATAATTTTCATTGGTACATAATTAAAGGTATTAATGATCAAAGTTGTGTGTTAAAAAACGTGTTAGGTCCTTTGGGGGCAACTAAGAAAACTGAAGTATATAGGAGAAAACGAGGAAAGTACTCATACATGTATACAATCTAAACTCCCAGCGCCCAATCTATCCTGGTGATATGGAGGACTGTCATCCCAAAGCCAAAAAAAAATGAAGGGGCTAACTTCAATTCATCTACTTAGGCCTCGTGTCACGTAGGAGACTAGGAGTGGGTTTGTCATTTCTAATTCTGGAGAATCTCTTACTTTCCCTCATCTTGTATCTCCAGTATTTCTTACAGTCATGTTTGTGGGTGTTTCTTTTTTCCTTTTTTTTGGTGTAGTAGATCTTGGTTTCAACAAATCTCATTTTGGATGGTGTGAAGTTGGATCGGTCATTTTTAAAAAAAAAAAAATCTTTGTAAGTCTCGACCTAAGGACCCCTACGCCCTCAGCTGTTGGAAGATACTTGTGTGTACCCCTAATTTGTTTTTGAATTCTAGCAGTAGGGGGAAGGAAAGAACATGGTTGACTTCTTGATTTCTGAATTATATTGCTTGTGCCTTTGTGGAGCCACTGGGTACTGTTAATGTTTGTTATACGGAATGCCTGAACCCTTATTTGCCTACTGTGTGTCCATGGTATGGATTTGCTCTGCTTTATCTGCTCCTTTTAACATGATCATGGCCTTGGTGTAGTGTTTGAGTATAGTTGAGAACTTGGGGTGGGAAGTTGCTATAATTATGTTATGACTTCAAGGTAGATTATAATTTTTTCCATTAAATGTTAACAGAGGATGTATGGCTGTTTAAATTTTCCTTTTTGCTGCTTCATGATTTGATGTCATTTCGTTCTGCTTCTCAAATTAATTCATATAACAGGCATTGCGTCCAGTTCTTTGGAGAGCGCCTCTCAATTACATTATGCAAGACCTATCTCTGCTGGGGGCTGCATTTTCTGCCACATCACCTGCCATTGGCTCTTCCAGTGCTGCATCACCTATCCAGACTGTTCGCCCCTCTATGACCTTAAGCACACAGGCCAGTGTCCCTCGCATCAACCCTGTAACAACAACTGCAGGACAGCAGCAGCAAGTTAGGCGTGAAGCACATGCTTCAGCTCCTCACATTCAGCCCTTCCGATCTGCTTCACCGGCCATTGCATCCAGCAGTATGCCTGCTGGTAGTGTGTTGATGGTGCAGCCACCTGACATCCCAACATCTAACTCGGCACTGCAGTCACTTCCATTCCCACCATCAACACAGTTAAAATCTCATGGCCAGTTTCACCAAGATGAATCGATGGGAGGTGGGGCACGGCTTGGTTTATCCTTGAGTGCAACAGAGTTGCTTATGGATATGGCAAGGCTACATGATGCAAATCTTCGTCAAACTTCGGGCAATGTGCCCTCTTTGCCAGATAGTGTACGGAATTCTGAGTCTTGGGACATTTCTCAATTTGAAGGCGCAATAAATCTTCAGCCCCCGACATCTGATGTGGTTTGTTTATCTGATGATGAGTAATTATTGTGACATACTGTTACACTCTTAACCATTTTTTTTGGTAGTGTCACCTAATTTCCAGTTAGGGGTTAAGAATCAAGCCCGTGGTGTGCAGGCTGTATATAGTCGCTGCTGCTATGTAGTATCAGATAAGGTAACTAATAATATCTAATTAATTTGCAAGTGATGTATTCAAGGCTGGTGCGCTCATGATCATATTGTGTTAAGAATCTAGCATTCTGGCTCTGGAGCATCTTTGGTTGTCATCGATGTTTAGGATTGTAATGATAGATACAGAAGGCATGTTTGTCATGTTTTTTCTGGGGTAATGTATTAAAAGAGGTAATAGCCTAATAGGAGGCAAAAGAAAGAGAAGAATGAAGTTGACTATTGTTGGACGGCAGGACGGGTGTGCATTATCAAATATCGGATCCGATCCAAAATTCCGGATATCCGAAATTTTGGATCGCCCAAAAATCAATCCGAATTCTATCCGAAATTTTTGGATATCCGAATATTTGATATATCCGAAATCAATTAAAGTTGCCCTATAAGTTTTCCTGCTCAGCCCAAGTGCACGAAGACGTGGTGCCATATACTACTATTATTTGTTGCCTGGAGTGCCTCATTACTCACTAATTTTTGTTTTTTTCTTGAGTTGAAGATTCACATGTCAATAAAATTAACAAAGCAAGTAAAATGACAACTCAATAAATCAAAGAATTACTTACACTTACTGAAGATTGCAACTTTTGACTAAAGAAAACAAAATTAATTTTCCTCGAGATAATTTTTCATACAAATCCATACTAATTTTGAATAATTAAAAAACTGTATCTAAAAGGCATGCTTTTTGGCTAAAGTAAAATGAAACAGACCAGTAGAAAAAGTCGTGAACTCTAGAACTATAATTGTCAGATGTAGAACTACGGCTTCGGTTCCATTTTGAGGCGTGAACTCTGGCATGAAGTGAAGAGAGAAAAGAACAGTGAACGCTTTAAAGTGAAGAGAAGTGGCGCGAACTCTGGCGTGAAGAAAAAAGATGTGAACTTTAGCCGGAAAAGAAGAGGAGACGTGAAGGTGTGAGCTCCGGCGTGGAGAAGAGCAGACCCACGAACTCAGGTGCGAACACCATGAAGTGAAGACTGAAGGAGAGAGGAGGTGTGACTGGGGACTGAGGAATGGGTCGAGTGTGAAGTGAGTTTAGGGTTTCGGATGTTTTGCAAGCAGTTGTATTGTGTGTAAACTGAAAACTCTAAGGCCCATTTTAATTTCATTAAAATAAAAAATAAAAAAACGGATTTTCGAAGATATGAGACTTATAAAATCTAATCCGTATCCGATCTGAAAATCCATATTTTTTTCCGGAAATCTGATCCGTAATATCTGAAATTCAAAACTTGGATCGGATATCCGAAATTTCGGATCGGATTAACGGATATACTCGGGATCAGATCTTTTTGCACATCCCTATTGTTGTAGATTGAAAAGCCAAGTGATGGTGCAAGGGGGAGCTATGGAGGAACTATTACCTCAATTTGGGGGTAATTGTTCCTACTATGTGAGGGTGTCCTCAGACGCAACGAGGGCGTTATACCTTCATGATTTCTTTAAAGGGATTTAGCATGCTACTCATTCCAACAAGATGAATCTTTTTTTTACGAAGCTTATTTCTTTAGTTACTCACAGTTAAGCGTGCTTGGCTGGGATTGGTCTTGGGATGGGTGACCTCATGGGAAGTTTCTATTGGTTATTGAGGACAGTTTTTGTCCCTAGATGAGCATTGGTGATGATATATTCGACTCCATATGGGTTGGGTGTTACATTAAGCATTTCCCACAACAAATTCTCAATCCAGGACGAAAGTTGAAATTGACAATATTCTATGGATAGTGTTTAATTATATATATATAAGCCCATGTACTACTACTTTCTATGAATGCTAATTATGAAAGATGAATGCTAATTATGAAAGGTGAATATGACTACTAATTATGAATACTGCAAAGTAATATTCCCTCCGGTCTTTATTAGTTTACCCGTATTTCTTTTTGGGATGTCTCTTATTAGTTTACCCATTTCTTTTGAACTTATTTTTAGAATGGGACCACTAACTTTCCATCACACACATTCAACTTTAATATAAATTAATCTTTTCTCTTTCTTTCTACGTCCCACAACATCATTTCTCCTAAAACTCTGTGCAAAAGAAACGGGTAAACTAATAAAGACCGGAGGGAGTAATATTAAAACGGAAATAAATATATGAACAAAAGAAATTTGAACAGAAAGGAAAATGAGATTAAATATTTGAAACTTACTTTGAATTGATATTTAGAACAAAACTTGATGGCAATACAATATTTTTGGAGAGAGTTTCTTACTTACTATAATTTTTGTCACTCTGCCTTGAAAGGAGAAACTATGTGCCTTTTTATAGGCAAGTTTGAGCAATATGAACCATACAAATGCACTAGAATAATAGTGAACATAATAATGTCCACTTTTGAATACTTTACACTATATAATGACTACTTTTGAATGCTTTTCACTACAAATTGAACATTGTGTCTTCCAACTTGAAGTAGTACGTAGGAGAGCTATTTGACATGTGAACATTTGCTCTTACTTTGTCATTTTGATGCCATCTTGATGCCGCTTTTGAATTTTTGAAAATGTCATTTTCCTAGCGTTGAAAAACAAGTCTTTGTATTTGTTTGTCTGCGAATCACTTGATAACCTGCAAATAAGTGTTAGAAAATATATTGCCCTAATTTTTGCGTGGATACACCCACCGGGCTTTTTTTTTTTGAAAACGTTGATAATTATCTATACAAATGGGTCCCGAGAACATGGACCTCCAAAAGGACTATGAGTAGAAGATTCTTCAGATTTGATGGACTCAGTATTTGAAGAAGTTGATTTCTTTTGTTTTAAGTATTCCAAATAACTTTGAGCCAATGCTGGGTCTTTTTCCAGAATTTGAATTCTTCCTTAGTTAAACTTGATCCTTTTGCTTCTTCAATGAACTTTGTTGTTTTTCAAATTTTTGATGGAGAAGGACTGATATCTTTTCTTGCTTGACTTTGTATTAAATTCAGATCCCAACGGAGTTTTTTTCCCTGTCGTTAAGATTTCTTGAACGGCTGAAATTGAACAATATTTAACCGAGAACGTAATCCACCAATTGACCTTGAAAATTCGCGCCAAAGACATAGGCATAGGTTTTTGAAAATTTTGTATGATTTCATAATCCCAGCAAAGAATCCAAGGAGCCCTGGATTCAGCATGGAACATGACATGTTTGCTATACTCTTGGAGCTTTGAATTCCTTTTCCAATGAAGGTATCCTTCTTTCTCCTGTGGAGGAAGAATATCTTGAATTGGCCCAAAACGTTGCCACCATTCATAAAACCATATAGGAAACTGCTTTGGACAGTATTCACTAAAGTTAAAGAATCATGAATGGTTGAAGGGTCTGACCATAAATGCTCTAAACCAAGCCATTCTGTAATCTTGAAAGTTATATCCCCTAGGAAGAAAATCCACAAAAAATGGTCTTTTAGCATAAAAGGGAGCATTCCAATCTTTTGCAGAGAGGACTGTTTTGATAATACATTTGGAGTAATCAAATTCATTGGGAGAGTCTTTGTTTTTTGAGTGTTTGATTTGGATAGACTAAGTAACTATCAAAATAAGTTCATAAAACTTCCTTGTTTTCTGCATGTGATCCGGAAACCACTGGAAGTTATTAGGAAATACTCTTTCAACAAAACCACTTAAAGTTTCTCTAAGAGGAACTTCAGTGAAATTGGCTAGTACTATGTGTTCAGGGTTTGGTTTTGGAAGGTATGAAGAATTGGAGGTTTCAATGTTTTTAGGAACAGTGTTTTGAGTAGATTTTTGAGTAATTGGAGTTTTGGCTGCTTAGTTGTAGGTTATTGGAGGAAAGTCTTGGAAAGGATTTGGAGAATTTTGAATGGGTATTGATGGACAATATGAGTCATTGCATAATCTTGAGGCTGTTGAAACCCTTTATCTTTGGACTTCGAAGAACTCATTTCGATTTAGCTTTGCCTTGTAGGAATTCTCTTGTAAGGAAATCTCGGCAATGAATTTTTCTCTCCTTTTATATACTCAATGTCAACATCAAACACCGATAGAATTGCTTGTAATTTAGCAAAACTTTGTTTTGAAACAACATTTTGAACATCCTTTAATTTTGTATAACCTCTTTTACTGATTTGCAATAAATTCTTAACAAAAATTTTTTATTATAAAGATCATCTTGAAATTTCGAAATGCACAAAACGATTGATAACATTTCTTTCTTTATAGTAAAATAATTCTTTTGAGGACCAATCCATACACGAGAATGAAACCTAACTATTTGTTCTATTTTGCTAGAACCATGCCTTTATTCCAAGATGCCTCCATAGCTCGTATTAGATGCATCTGTTTCTACAATCATGAATGCATGAGGGTGTGGGATAACTAGACATGGTATATGAGTATATATGAGTATATTGGGATGACCATGTAGTATGATTGTTTTGCAATCTTTTGTAGAGAGGAGCACAAAATGACGTAATTTTGGAAAGAAATCTCGCAACATAATTCGGACATCCCAAAAATCTTTGAAGTTGAGCTTTGTCTATATCTCATCGGGAAACTTATCAAGTAAACTCAATTGCTCTAGCAATTGGTTTGATTGTTCCTTGATGGATATTGTGTCCAAGAAATCTAACTTTTGTTTAAAATAATTTCATTTTTGTGACTGAAACTACCATCCATTTTTTTTTGTTACATTCAAAAAGATTCGAAGATGCTTGAAATGTTGTTCTATTGAGGTTGAAAATACTAGAACATCGTCTATGTAAACTATAATAAATTTGGTAAAATGATTAAAAATATCATTCATTATATTTTGAAATTTCGATGGAGCATTTTTTAGTCCAAAAGGCATTACATTCCATTCATAATGCCCAAAGGGATTTGTACTTGTCTTCTTACGCAATTTGAATTTGCGAGAATCCAGTCTTCATATCAAATTTAGAAAATATTTTTGAATCATATAGTTTATTTAGTAAATCTCTTCTATTTGGAATGGGGTATCGAATCCTATGAAGAACTTTATTAAGAGGTTTGTATTTAAGAACTAATCTAGGAACCCCTCTTTCTTTTTCGCCTTGATTCATAAAATAAAAGGCTGCACAACTCCAAGGAGATTTAGAAGGTCGTATCAAACATTTGTCTAAAAGAATTTGAATTTCCTTCTTACAGAATTCCAAGTATTCTTGACTCATTTGAATCGGCCGAGCTCTAGTCAGCATATTTTTCTCACTAAAGTCCTTTTCATAAGGAACCAGAATGCATTGGGAAGATCAGAACACACTTCGTTTTTAAGAATTTCTTCTAAATCAATGATCTACTTTTGAATGACAGGACTTTGAATTTTCTCTTCAATTTTTAAATAAGAGATTTCCTTTTACAAAGAAGTAATATGAGCTCGTTTATTATCTAAAAGATTTATTTGTTGAAAAATAGAAGAGGATTGCAATAGAGGGATATCCTTTTGCTGTATAGATGATAAAATTTTGAAAGAAACCTGATGTCCCATAATTTTAGTATGAACTCCTTGCTTATCAACATAAAATGGGTAAATTTGAGTTAAAAATGGGGTGCCAATAATTATTTCTTAACTTATTTTTTGACTAAAATGAAAGTGTTTTGAAAACAAAATCCATCACTACAAATATATGCCTTTGAAAGCTTATATTTTATTTTTGAAGGAGAAGAATTTGCAGCATATAGTTGTTCCTTTATTTTTTTCGTAAAATTTAGAAGGAATTAATCCTTCTTTTATACAATTTTGGTCTGCACCACTGTCTACAAGAGCAATGGTGTTGACTGAAAAATCATCTATTACTATATTAATCAGGACATACCATTTTTGAAAATTGATTTGATCAATTATTTGAGAAATCTGTTCATGAGGAAGCTTTTCCTTTGAAATTACTTGGACTCCATCTATTGGCAGAGGTTCAGGGAACGTAGAGGCTGATGATGTTGAATTTAGGAAGGAGAGTTTTGCTTCAAGCTCTAAATCCTTTGTCTTCAAAGAAATGACTTCCTTTTGAAGGTCGTGGATTTGAGATTTAAGCCTGTTGACCTCAGATTTGAGGTCTCTAACGGTGATTTATTTGAAAATATTTGGAGTTTGATGCTTATCAAAGAGCTTAGAGATACTAAATGGTTCATTTATCTTGGGTATCTCATTTTCTTTGATAATCAGATCTCTTAATTTTGACAAAATATCTCTCTTGATACCAGGATCAGAGATCTTATCTACTAAATCAAAAAGAAATTCTTTGTCATCTTTAGTAGAAAGAACATTGATCGTTTTTGGAAAACAAATACCTTGAATTTCTTCTTTAGACAATTATTCTGAAGAATTTGCATTAATTTGAAGAAGATATTCACATTCTTCTTGAGAAGAAGAGGAAGGTTCTTCGTCTTCTTCCTGAAGCAGTAATGCTAAAAGTTTATTCTTTAGCTCCTCGTCACTACCAAAAAGTTCATTAATTTTACTCTTTAGACCACATCTATTTGCTTTGTGACCAGGTTTGCCACATTTGTAGCAAATAATATTAGTCTTTCTTTCTCCCCTTTTCTTTTTGTGAAACTTTGGGGATTGTTTTTGGTAGTGCTGAGGATTGGTATTTGCATATCTCTTATGCCTTTTGTAAGAAAATGAACTCCTTCTTTTTTGTCTATGTCTTGCAGAAGGAGGATTAAGTCTTTCCATACCAAAGACTAGCTTCACAGAATGATCCCAATTCTTTTCTTGTGTGAGATCTTTTTGACCCATATTTGGCTTGAATTTTCAATTCAGAACAAAGAGATAAACCTTATGAAGGAGAATAATTGTCCGAATGTTATTTGATTAAAAGGAATTTCTTCTAAGTCAGTCTCAGCTTTGAGCTTATTAAGAATTCTTTCAGGAAAAAAGTTTAGGAAGTCCTGTAATAAATCTTTCCTTCCAAAAAGATGCATTACAGTCTTCTCTCCTTAGGACATAAGTTAAGAATATGTCTTTGTACCATCGGTAGCCTCCTAAAGTTGGACATATAATATTTGTGAGGACCACAATTGGAAGAAACTAGTTCTTCTCTTGGATTTCCTACGAAATGCATTCCTATGGTTAATATTAGGAAATCACAGACATCTGATTGTTCAACTATGGAACCATCAGATAGCTCAACTAAAGCCTTGTGTTCTAAGATTTGAAATTTATCTTCAATTGTTAGGCAATGATCCCACCAATTTTTTAGTTGTCCAGTAAATCCTGACACTAGGAAACTTACAACAGCTTCTTCTCATTCCAGCTGGAGGGACCTTGTATGCCATTTTGGCCATTCCCATTTCTTGCAAAGTGTTTAAAATTTCATATTCAGATTTACCATATATATTCCACTCATAAATTGCTTGACCACTATAGCTAGTGGAGCGGAATTTAGATCGTTCTTCATACTAAATATCAGGAGGTGAAGGTTTTGGGTAGTCATTCTTTGAAGAACCCCTGAAGTTTCTTTGAGCCTTATGATGAATTTTATTATTTTCGGAAGTAAAAGACTCATTAAAATTCTGCTCTAAAGTACCAATATTTTTTGAAGTCTTTATTGCATCCGATTCATCAGAACTTGACTCGGAGTTTGATTCATGAGGACAATCTCTATCTAGACAAGTTATTCCTTTTGAACTTGATTGTAAATTCTCAAGGCTTTGAGATATCTTTTGAAGAAGACCTCTTGCAGGTAAAGACATGTTAGCTTCCATTTCTCTAGGAATACTTCTAGGTTTGAAATGTGGAGCTGAAATGTCTTGAGGAAGACGAGGACTAGGTTTTGGAATAGAATCATTTTTTGTGGAGATAGAGTCAATTTAAGTAGCTATTGGAGGAGTTGATTAGAGTAGTTATTTTAATGACATATTTTTCGGATATCATTAATATTAACTGAATCTACTCCTTTAGAAGGTTCTGTCGTTTCTCTGCCTCTTTTAAAGGGGTATGCTGTTATTATCTCTCCTTCTGAAGTAGAGATAATCTTGATGGAGGATAAAGGGGGATGGATTGATGTTATAGTAGTATTATCTACCAACATCCAATTTTTATAAAGGCTGGTTTGAACATTAATCTGTGGTGATGAGAAAGGATTGTGAATTTCACATTTTGAAGTATAAGTGAGAAGCCATATAAAGAATGGATCATTAACTGACAACTTAATCATGTCATTATGCCATTCTTCTTTAAGCTTGTCTTGAACTGTTTGGTCAAGAGCCAAAAACCATTCTCTTTTTTCTCTTTTTTCCAGAGAATTAATGTCTTGGTTAAGATAATTGTAATCAACCTCAAAACCAATTTTTGTAATGACATTAATTTCTGCTTTCATTTGAAAAGCAGTAGGCGACATTGGTGGAGAATACTCTTGAACGGGTTCAAGAATCGGAGTTTTAAAATTCACCTTGAATGAAGGATCTGTAAAAGAAGTTTTTGAGCAAGAACAATCGGAAAAATATTTTCTAAAATTGCTTTGAACATTGATAGAAGGGGTAGAAGGGGTTTCCCTAAATGAATTAAATCGTAGAAGGACAGTCCCATTAGGTTCTTCTACAATTTGGGATATTTCCCCTCTTGATATGTTGCGAGCTGGTTGAGGTTCCTCTATTTGAAGCTCGGTTGGGATAGTTATTTCATCCCATCTCAGTCTTTTGGGAACAAAGACCGATGGGTTTTCTGCTTCGACTTGCAGGAAAACAGTCTCATCTTTCGAGGTTGAATTTTGGATTTAATTGAGATGACATCAATCTAAAATATATACTATACATGATTGCAAATTTTTTGCATATATTATGAAATTCATCTCCTTATAGATGAACGTCTAAAATAAGTGAATCAATAACCAGTGGATCGGTTAAATCGACTGAAAGATTCGGAGCACAGTTGAAATAAATAGGTCCATTGCAAATGTTAGTTTGAATCATAGCTAAAAGAGAGATTTTGTATCATTTCAAATGCTTAACTTTTAAAGCTAAATTAATAGCCACTTAAATCATACCGAAATGGATATACCTATATCACTTTTCGATGTAGTTTTGAATAGAAATTTTTGATAATAGAGGAATTTTGAACCTGTTCATGAATACTAACTGTTTCTTCATGAATTTTTTACTGAAATGCAGTTTTGAAATCTAAATAACCAATTTGATAAATAGTTACAATATTTTGTTCTGGAATTGTCCAGTTTGAAAAAGGCATATGAACTTCATGACTTTGAACTATGCTAGATTTTCTAGTATGAGAATTTTGCATTAACCACTTTCTAAACTTAGAAGTCATTAAGGAAAGAACATCTAATTTTTTTCATCTAATAATGATTACACTGCCTTGGGACCGACGGGACCACTGTTCCGGGACCACCTAATACGGCTAACCAACGGGTTACACAGCTGACCAACGCCTAACCAACAAAACTAATGCAATCTTTATGAGACAAATTAAATATGGATCGGATGCTGATACTTAATGAAATCTAATGCAAATCCTCCCGGCTCTAATACCAAGAATAGGAGATCTTATCAATTTATCTTATTTACTATTCAAAGCTAATGAAATGAATTTGATTCAACCATATAAAAAAAATAAATGTGAATTGCACGGGGTTTAAAAAAAAAAATATATATAGGACAAGATCACATGAGAAAACATCTTACGTGAGAAATGAGAAGGACTTAAGAGTCACTCCACTTCCTCATTAGAGTAACAACACTTATTCATTAGAGTCACAACACATCTATCTACCCCTAAGAAAATTAATCTATCAACATATATTTTTTAATGGTTGGAGTCACAACACTTCTTCAATAAAGTCACATTAAGGTTGGAGTCACATCACATCTTCATTAGTGTCACAAAAGTTTTCACTTCGAGTCACAATATTTTTTTAAAAAAAGTTGGAGTCACATCACTTATTCATTAGAGTCACAACTTTTCTCATGTAAAAATGCATTCTCACATGAACTTAATTATATATGTATATATATATATATATATGTATATATATATATATATGTATATATATATATATATGTATACATATATATATATATATATATATATGGTTGGATTTTAATGAGAACTCTCTTATGGTGAGAACCGTGAGAACCACTTAAAATGAGCAAAAACTTCATGAAATGAGAAAAAAAAGTAAAAAAATGTGCAAAAGCATGAAATGCGTAGAAAACATTAAATGAGTAAAAACGTGAAATGAGAAAAAATGTAAAATGAGAAAAACGAAAATGAGCATAAAAAAGTTAAATGAGAAAAAACGTAAAATGAGTAACACGTAAAATGAGCAAAAACGTCGTGAAACGAGCATACAAATGTTAAATGAGCAAAAACATAAATAAGCAAAACATAAAATGAGCAAAAACGTTGTGAAATAAGCAAAATCTTCGTAAAATGAGGAAAAATGAGTGGTTGTCATGGTTCTCACCATAAGGGTGGCTCTCATATGAACTTAAACCTATATATATATATATGTATATATATATATATATGTATATATATATATATATATATATGTATATATACATATATTGGCTTTTTGATAGTTTTTAGTTGAAATTATAGTGGTTTTGAGTTAGTTTAGGCTAGTTTGTTAATTATTTCCTTTAAGGGTCTGTTCTGTTCAACTTATTTTATCTTATAAGATCTTATAAAATCTTATCTGATCTGATAGTATCTTATCTTATCTTATCTTATTTTATCTTATCTTATCTTATAAGATAGTTTATTGAGTGTGTCTAACATCTTATCTTATCTTATCTTATCTTATCTTATCTTATCTTATCTTATCTTATCTTATCTTATCTTATCTTATCTTATCTTATCTTATCTTATAAAATCTTATATAAGTTAAAATAAGTTGAATAGAACGGACCCTAAGTTGTGCAATTTTTCTTCTTGTGTGCATTTTCTTTAGGTGTTTTGTTGGATTTCAGGGCTTAGGAGTATGCTTAAAGGACACTTGCATAAACCCGAGGGCAAGAAATCGAAGAAAGGAGCATCAAGGAGCTCAAAAGAGGAGAAGAAGGAAGTCAAATCTGACCCGAGGGCACGGGTCAATCAACCCGCACTGGTCAACCTTGACCCGAGGGCTCGGGCGGACTGACCCGCCCGAGTCACTTCGAAGAGCAACTTCTGACCCCTTCTAGAACGTTGACCCGCCCGGGTCGTTGTAATTATCCAGATACAAATTCTTTATAATCCTATATATCCTGTACAAGGGTTTATTTGTAATTATACTTAACTTATTTTAGCACTATATAAGACAAGAATCTATCATTTTAGTTTAAGCTAATTTAAATTCTAATTAAGCGAGATTTTATTTTGTTTTATCATTCAAATTCTTAGAACCCTAGGAGAGAAAAAGTTGATCTTGAAGCTTTTGAAGTCCATTTTCAGATTTATGCAAGATTAAAAGTTAGTAATTTTTCACTTATTTCATTTCCTCTTTCTCTAATCTTGTTTAGTTTATATTTTGCTTGATTAGATGTTGTTTTTATTAGTTTATTGTTTTCCCCTTTCTCTTTCCTCCATGGTTATGGTGATGAAGTTATTTCAAGCTTTGATTCGGTTTTTTGTTATATATGATTAGTGAGTAATTTCCTACTAGGGGAAGGGGTGTAGTCTTCATTCGTTCCTTAGATCCTAAATCTAAGTTAGGGGGTTATTATTCTAGGTTTGGCTTGTTGATTAACCTTGTTTGCTTGGGTTATAATAAATGACATTTATTCAAATATGAAACGAACTAACTAGTTAAAATCAATATCTATTATTCAAAGAATTCACTAAAAAAAGGAGTATACGACTTTTTAACTACTCAAAGAAATGTATAAATGTAAGATAATATTCAACACTCAAAAAGTTTATATTGCCTATTTTAACTAGAATGCTTGTGGAATTTGGAGTGTAATAAATTGTGAGATATTAGTTATATTTTCTCTTTAAAACAAATATTTAGATCATATCCTTGATATTGTAAGGAAAAAACAATGAATTGCCATAAAATTAAGCAATTAATAAACAGAAAAAGGAAAAAGAAATTGAAAACATTGATTAACAATTATACCTTATGCTATTATATAGTGTTTATTTGCTAGACCGCTACCTATAAACATTAGTTTTATAACCGCTACCCATAATCTACTCCAACCACTACTCGCTACTACAACCCTACCTTATCAAACACTCATAATTTTCTTAAATAATATTTTGACCTTGTCCAACTGTTACCCCTACCTAAAACGCTAGTGCCAAATAGGGCCAAATAAAGACTTTAATATGAAGAGGTACATCCTCACAAATATACTACCCATTGCTAATTATATTAAAATGGAAACGAGAGAGCTCATAGAAATTGAAAAAATATTGAAAGTTTTTAAAATTTATCATTTCTAATACTTATCAACATGCATGTAAGCTATGGAAAGATTTGACACTTATTATTTCTCATATTGTTTAATACTGCCACTAATTCTTAAATTTAAGATAGTAATTACAATTATATAAAAAAAGATAACTTAAGTTTTGGATGGATAATAAATGGAGTTTGTTATTATTAATAAATCAATTAGGAAAACTTATGGTAATTATTTTAGCTTAATAAATAATAACTGTTATTTGCTTTTATTTTGTTTACAACTAACAAATGAGCTCCTTTTACAAAACAAAAATTCCTCCTTTTTGCATCTTATGCATTGATTTCATATGCTACTCTAAGCTCTATTCTTTTGACCGAATCGAACTTCATCTCGTCCGAACCGAACCGAATCGAACTAAAGTGAACTTAATTTGTCCGAACCGAATTAAAGCGTGAGAGAAAACTAACTGAATTGAATGAAATTTGTCGAAACTGAACTAAGTCCCATTAATTAAATTGGGGTAGGATCTTATTTATTGATATGTTTAATGGGTTGGAGTCTTGTTTTCTTTTTTTTAAGTCTTCGTGGAGTCTTAATGAAATAATAGGAAGACATGCTTATATTTGTGCATAGGCATAAATTCTACATTATGCAAGTTAATAAGGATGGATAATAAAAAAGTACTTCATATGTCTTGTTTTCTTTTTTTTAAGAAAAGTACTTCATATGTAATGAATTTTGAAGTTAGAGCATGTGTTTAAGCGAGTTTCGGTTTAGTTCAATTGAGTTCAACTCACCTCAATTCACTTTTATTTAACTACTTTCCTTTCACAATTCCAGACTCACATCAATTCACTTCGGTTTCGGTTCAGTTCAATTCAAAAAGGAGTACATAATTATTGTGGATAAGTTTACAAAGTATTGAAACCATTGGTATAATGATTGATATAGATTTTATATATTCCCAATGGTAGGCTCCTATTCTTGAGAAATCTCAATGGTAGATTCAACTCTTTTTTTGTCCCATTGCTAGGCCACATTTTTCCTAATTTACCCAAAAGTAGTATTAATGAGGCTTAAACGTTAATTTCATTTTTAGTTTTACTACTTCTGTTAAGTTTTACCTAACCCCTACTAACCATAGTTTATTTAGCTACTCAGTCACTTATAGATGAATCTGTAAATGAATAAAAATCTGAATCTTCTTTTTTTTGTCAACAACCATCCGTATAGATTTAAGGCTATCACTATTCAATTTACACTACTAATATAGTAGTAATATATACTTCCATGATTTTTAACTACCATCTATATAGATTTATGAAATTTTTTGTTAGTCGGTTAGGAGTGTAGACCTAAATAAACCATGATTAGCTAGTAGGGGTTAGGCAAAACTTAACAGGATTATGAAAACTAAACATGGAATTAACATTTAAGCTTCATTAATGCTACTTTTTGGTAAATTAGGAAAATTGAGGTCTAGCAATGGGAAAAAAAAGAAGTTGAATCTACCATTAGAAATTCTCAAGAATATGAGCCTACATTGAAAATTTTCCTTTATTTTATGCTATACTCCTGTATTTGAATTTTTTTTTATCTTGCTCATTTTGAATCTTCATATTTATTCATACCACTTTTTCTCTCTCATTCAATTCCTCTCACTATTTGTAATACTTAGTGGTTGTTTGGTATATATGGGAATTTAATTCACATGGGAAGTTCCATTTCATAGAAAGTTATTTCCTTTATGTAATTCCTAGGAAATGGCCTTAACATGTTTGATTGACATCAATGAACTTGCACTTCCCATGAATTGATGTAGGAATTCTTAATGACCAAGAGAGGTGTGGGTGAATAAATTCCCATGTTTTATGGGAATTTCAATTTTCCCAAGAATTTTCATTGCCCCCATTTCCCCCATTTCCTGTCAACCAAACAACTACCCAAATTAGAAAATCATGGGAATTGCTATTGCCTACATAATTTCCTGTATACCAAACAACCACTAAAAGAACCAGATTCTATAATAATGTCTGATATGTCATATTTATATATAGTTTTTAGGTGCATTTAGGTTGCATTTTAGAGCATTAAGATTCATATTTAGGTTCAATATTACATTATATTTTTAAGTATGTTGTTCCGGCCCAATAAATCACTGGGCCCCCGATCCATGGTGAAATTACCAGATGCCCTCCTATGCTCAAAGAGCCGCCCAGGCCAAAGGACCTGGCCCAGCCCAGACCTTGATCTAGCCTGGCCAACACTTTTCACACCTTCCAACGCCTATAAATAGGGAACAGTTCCCCATTTATTGAGGTAAGGAATTCTAGACCAACCACTCAATACTAACCGCTAAGTATCAATACTGACTTGAGCGTCGGAGGGGCGATCCCGGAATCACCCCCGGGGTAGTCTAACTTTCGTTTTTGCAGGCCTCGCAGCACTCTTTGAGCATCTGGTCGCCTTCAACAGTCCTCGACCATCAGCTTTGACTAATCCCCCATCTCACAAGTTTTTTTACCCGAAACAGTTGGCGCCGTCTGTGGGGATTGCCAAACTAAAAAGCCATGGCCAATGCTCGAAGAACTCGACGAGGCCAACAGCCCCGAACTCACCACCTCGAGGAGGGACTTCCCCTCCCGAGGTAGCCGATGAAACAGCAGGGGACCCTCGCAGGGCCCCCATACTCTCGGAGCGACATCAGCACATACTCGAGGAGGTCAGTCCTCGAGAAGCAGCCAGTGCTGTCAACCCCGGGCAACCTCGAGAGAGGATAGTCCTACCTCGAGTCGAGGCCCCTAGATATGAGCAGCCGAGTCCCAATCCTGTCACACAGCAGGACCTTCAGCAGCTGACGGAGCGCCTTAGCGACAATCTTGAGCGACGCCTCAGGGCCCTCGTGTATATCCTCCAGAAGGGAGGAGAGGGGACGTCCAACAGACCTCCTGTCCCTCGAATAGTCCCATAACGAAATGGACGCAATCCACCTCCCAAAAACCAAACCCCTCAAGTCTCGACTCGAGTCCCCCAGAACGCGGCTCGAGCTTCCAGGGTCCCGACTCGAGCTCCTCCAGGTCGAGGAGATGCACGACACGTCATTAATGAACGGTCCCTCATGAATGGTTCTCGAGATACTCGCGACGTCCTCAACGAACGTCGGGCACGCTCGAGACAAGAAGAAGAGACTCTCCCGAACCTTAACCGGGGACGGGACGGGTCTCGACAGCGGGAAAGGGAGCCCAGGGGGCACGAGGAAGAGGAATCCAACAGTTCTGAGCCAAGCGAGAGGTCCAATGCCCAATTTAATAACTTAGGCTTTATCACACCCTTCAATGAGGAGATATTGCGGACTCCCAATCCCCGCATGGTGAAGGTCCCTCCTATCGAGCACTATGGGGGAACCACAGACCCCATCGATCACCTTGCGGCCTTCAAAGCACAAATGAGTGTGCAAACAGGGAGCGAGGCTGCGTGGTGTAAGTTCTTTCCCACCACACTGAAAGGAATGGCTCTCACTTGGTTCACAGAACTTCCCCCCGGGAGTATCTCAGATTTTGCCACCCTCGAGGCTGCATTCAAGCAAAACTTCATAGCTGGAAGAAGACACCGAAAGACTAGCATTCACTTGATGTCTATTAGACAGTGTAGGGATGAAGACCTGGTAGAATACATCAAGAGGTTCAATGAGGAGTCCTTAAAGGTCTCCGACCTACAGGATAGTGTGGCATTCACCGCATTGATGTCAGGCCTCTATCCATCGAGCAGGTTCAAGCTAAAGCTCGTGGAGAGCGAGGCTTCTACTTTCTCTGAAGCAATGAACCTTGCTCAAAAATTCATACAAGCCTCCGACATCTGCAAAACTCATGAGGAATCAAGTTCCAACAAGAGAAAGGTTGATTACAGTGCCCGAGCGGACGCCCCGCGGGACGTTCCTCGAAGAGAACGAGATAAGAAGCCGCGACTGGATGACAATGGGTACGATCCTTGTTACAACCTCAATAAAAGGGAAATATACCTCGACATCGAAGAGAAGTACGCCTTACCAAAGTCCACCACCATCAGGACCTCCGTCAGTAGGAGGGACAAGAAGCTTTGGTGCGAGTACCACCACGATTATGGTCACACTACTCGTGACTTCAGAGAACTTAAGAGAGCATTGGATAAATTGGCATACGAAGGAAAGATGAATTGATACCTAAAGAATCCTGCAAAAAAGAAGAGGGAACCCCGAAAGGAAAAGGAATCGAGGAGCGATGAGATGGCAGGGTTTGTCAACGTCATTGCTGGAGGGTACGCTTCGGGTGGCCTAACCAGCCGCTCTCAAAAGAAACATCTTTACACCCTGAAACACGGAACAGCAGACATGACAAGAACAGCAGCCTGCCCCACTATGACCTTCAAAGATAGCCATCGACCAATACAAACCCCTCACGACGACCCCCTGGTCGTCGAGATGAAAATTGCCAATCTGAGGGTAGCTCGAGTGCTCATCGACAGTGGGAGTTCGGCGGACATCATAACGATGGACTGTCTGAAGAAACTGAAGTATCGGGAGGCCGGTCTTTCACCCATTAGCCAACCTCTAGTAGGTTTTGGAAGACAATCAGTCCATCCTATGGGATTAGTGATACGCTCAAGTTATACGATGTTCTTGTGGTATTTTAGGTGCACATTGCTAAGGGATTTGTTCGTAATTGTTAAGGTTTGCATATAAATCATCCTTAGCGGAAGTTCGGAGTTTTGCGATATAAGTTGTGTTAATGTCATGGATTCCGAGCTTCCAAGGTGAAATGCATGTGAGCCGAGCAAGCCAAGCATCATCGCAAGCCAAGCATCACCGCAACCCAAGCATCACCGCAAGCTACGCTCCACCGCAAGCCTAAGCGAGCCCGGCGTCATCACCCAACCAAGCATCGCAAGCCTCGCCCCTCCCAGCGGCTCGGCGGCCCAAGCGGCCTCGCCCAAAGGCACGGCCATCGCACTACCGCAAGCTTCGGCTCGCTCGCACGGCCCGGCCAGCGCTAAAGACTTGCCACCGGCGCTCGCGACTCGTGAGCTTACTCGCACCTCGCGAGCAGCATGCCCTCGCGACTCGCGAGTAATGTCGCGACTCGCGACCCTTGTCCAGGCCATTTTGTGCGGTTTGGCAGTGCGATCTTCGCGACTCGCGATCAGTGGCGCGACTCGCGACTGTTAAGTCGGCTTGGGGCCACGATTTTGTGCGGGGTTTTAAAGCTCCTAAAACCTAACTTTTGAGGGGAGATGAAGAGAAGTGCGAAGAGGAGAGCTGAAATGTAGACCTTGGAGTGGCTAGCTTGAGGGGAGAGCTCCTCTCCTCATCCTTCCTTCTTCATGATTCTCTTTTCATCTTTCCATCTTCGTTCCTCTTTGTTCTTCATTTCCATTTCTTTGTTTTTCATTTTCTCTTTTTAGTTTTCATTTTCTAGTTTAGTTTTTAGAGATTTCAATTATGGAATTGGCTATTGCTATGCCGATTGTAGCTTGAACCGTTCTTGAACGAGATTAATATGAAGCTTCAAGCATTATTGTGAGATCTTTCCTCTCTATTTAGTTTCTTTGATTATGGTTTAATTTCTATGCTTGCTTTCCATGATTATTGCATAATTATGCTAGGAACGTTACTAGTTTGATTGTGTAATTAATCTAATGCTAGATTTAAGAATAGAATCGGATTGTTTTATTCTTTTATCAATTGGTAGCAAACTAGGGAGTAATTTAGATGCTGATCATCTTGGTTATTTCTTAGGGAAATTGAATCAACTGTTGAATGTTTATCGCGTGTATGACATTAGCAGGTCTATTGGTTCTCTGTGTTTATTGCTGCTATTGGATTGAACTTAGACGCAGATCGGACTAGGTTATCCTTTAGTTAGGGTTTTATAGTCACGCTGATCGTGCTATTCAACTAAGAATAAGGAGAATGTGAGATTTATTCTCGACAATAGATAATTATGGAAATAATTAGAGTGGAGGTTCGAGGATCGATAATGAATTGAAGTGGATGTTAATCGGATTCAAGATCTTTCCAAATTGATTTCTCATTTTGTTTATATGCCAGTTAGTTTTAGTTTGTTCGTAAATCAACTTGAAACCCCCCTTGTAATTATTATTAGGTTTCTCGGCCCTTAGCTTAATCTAGGTTTCGAATCACGCTGAATATAAACTCGTCCCTGTTTCCCTGTGGATACGACCCCTACTTCCACTATACTACCTTAGTGTAGAAGAGAGTAGGAGAAATTTTATCTTTGGCCGGGTGCGGTGCACAACGACACATCCGCGCCCGCCCAAATTTTGGCGCCGTTGCCGGGGAAACGGTGTTACTTGTTTGTATTTAGCGTGATTTTTGGATGGTATTGCTTGTGCTCTTTGTTTTTGGTTGGCCACTCATATGAAGAATTCCCTTTTTGTTTGAGTTTCTAGTTTTCATCTTCCATTGAGCTCTATGTATTTCACTTTCGTATTTTGGATAAGAAGCATGGAACTTGTTGCTTAAACTCTCTTGGGAATGGTTGATTGACTCATACTCTATATCTTGGTTATTGTCTAGCTTTAAATATTGATATTAATGGTCATGACTTGGATTAGCTAGGAGTACTACTAGTTGATGTTTGTTGTTGGCTTAATGCTAGGTTTTGGATATAATCTGATGTTATATGCTCAACCATGATGTAGTAAGCTAGGCACTAACAATGCATTGCAAGAGTCCTTCTCAATCAATTTTGCAGGTATTTGAAGTGGAGATTGACATGGAACCACCATTGTCACACATGGAGCACAACCCAATGATTAAGCTTAAGGTACTAAGTCGAGCTAACGACTTTAAACAACAGCGCTTCTCGGGAGGCAACCCGAGACCCCTCTTTATTTTCTTTCTTTTCCTTTATTTTCTTATCAAATTCCCACCACCACAACAAATTTTCTTTCACCCACCGCCCACCCACTCAAAAGAACCACAACAAATCTTAATCCACTTTGAGCCCAAGTCCACAAAAGAAAACCCGTTGGGAGGAGTTCAATAGCTAGGAGTTGGTAACACTAGAGGAGTGAGATTGTTGTATCTTTTCGATCTCTTGAGCTAGGTGTCAATCTCAAAAATTTAAAACTTTTGAATTTGCCATTTGTTTGAGTGATTTGAGGGAGAGGGTTGTGAGTTGATTTCGGAGATTTGAGATGGTGTTGTTAAGAAATTTGAGTTTGATGGATTGTTTGGTCATGAGTCTTGAGCATTCGATCTTCGATTTGCTCGATTTTCTATTCCCCCCCCATTTTCAGTTTCCTTTTTCTTCTCATTGTCATCACATTGAGGACAATGTGTAGTTTAAGTAGGGGGGAGGGCATTCTCATTCTCATGTTTCTATGTTGTATTTATGTTGTATTTATTTCAATTTGAAAAAAAAAATGAAAAAAAAAAATGAAAAAAAAAATAAAAAAAAAAATAAAAAAAAAATGATGAAATGAATCCCGCTGAGTTGAAACCCGCAAGGGCGGGCGACTCGGGCAAAATTGGGGGCCCGGATAGGTTGAAAACCCGAAAGGGCAACCTATGCAAAAAAGTGGCTTATATTGAGCGGGTAGGATGGTGAGATGAAAAAAAGAAATGTGAGAAGCTAGGATGAAAACCCGAAAGGGCTCCTAGGCAAAATGAGAGATTAAGAGAGAATTATGTATTTTGAAGACTCATTTGCCGGAGATTTGTTTTGGCTTTCACTTTCTTTTGATTGATTGATTGTTTTTGGGAGTAAGCATGGAATTTATCCCTTTTTGTCTTTGTTCCATGGCTTGCTTATCTAGGTTGGTTGTAATAGTAGGAGTAGTTCATCTTTTGAGGTTTTAGGCGAGTTGTCATTTTGATTGTGGCGTTGGAGTGAGTTCAATTCCTTTGAGATCCTTCGGGATTTGAGCTCACATTTTGGTTCTTGGTTATTATTGTTGTCGCGTCTTTGTATATTTCGGGTGAGCTTGAATCTAAGTGTGGGGGAATCATCATCCCTTACGTTTAGGTTTTGAGCGTATTTTGTTAAGATGTGATGATGATGATGTAGTTGATGGGGAGTGTAGGTTGGTTTCGATAGCTTGGGCGATGATTTAATTGGTATTTCTCATTTTTGAGTTTACTCGAGGTCGAGTAAAGTTCAAGTGTGGGGGGTATTTGATACGCTCAAGTTATACGATGTTCTTGTGGTATTTTAGGTGCACATTGCTAAGGGATTTGTTCGTAATTGTTAAGGTTTGCATATAAATCATCCTTAGCGGAAGTTCGGAGTTTTGCGATATAAGTTGTGTTAATGTCATGGATTCCGAGCTTCCAAGGTGAAATGCATGTGAGCCGAGCAAGCCAAGCATCATCGCAAGCTAAGCATCACCGCAACCCAAGCATCACTTGCAAGCTACGCTCCACCGCAAGCCTAAGCGAGCCCGGCGTCATCACCAACCAAGCATCGCAAGCCTCGCCCCTCCAACGGCTCGGCGGCCCAGGCGGCCTCGCCCGGCAAGACACGGCCATCGCACTACCGCAAGCTTCGGCTCGCACGGCCCGGCGCTCGCACGGCCCAGCGCGCGCCCAGCCCGGCCTGCTTGCCCGGCCACGGCGCTCGCGACTCGCGAGCTTACTCGCACCTCGCGAGCAGCATGCCCTCGCGACTCGCGAGTAATGTCGCGACTCGCGCCCCTTGTCCAGGCCATTTTGTGCGGTTTGGCAGTGCGATCTTCGCGACTCGCGATCGGTGGCGCGACTCGCGATCGTTAAGTCGGCTTGGGGCCACGATTTTGTGCGGGGTTTTAAAGCTCCTAAAACCTAACTTTTGAGGGGAGATGAAGAGAAGTGCGAAGAGGAGAGCCGAAATGTAGACCTTGGAGTGGCTAGCTTGAGGGGAGAGCTCCTCTCCTCATCCTTCCTTCTTCATGATTCTCTTTTCATCTTTCCATCTTCGTTCCTCTTTGTTCTTCATTTCCATTTCTTTGTTTTTCATTTTCTCTTTTTAGTTTTCATTTTCTAGTTTAGTTTTTAGAGATTTCAATTATGGAATTGGCTATTGCTATGCCGATTGTAGCTTGAACCGTTCTTGAACGAGATTAATATGAAGCTTCAAGCATTATTGTGAGATCTTTCCTCTCTATTTAGTTTCTTTGATTATGGTTTAATTTCTATGCTTGCTTTCCATGATTATTGCATAATTATGCTAGGAACGTTACTAGTTTGATTGTGTAATTAATCTAATGCTAGATTTAAGAATAGAATCGGATTGTTTTATTCTTTTATCAATTGGTAGCAAACTAGGGAGTAATTTAGATCTTGATCATCTTGGTTATTTCTTAGGGAAATTGAATCAACCTGTTGAATGTTTATCGCGTGTATGACATTAGCGGTGTCTATTGGTTCTCTCGTGTTTATTGCTGCTATTGGATTGAACTTAGACGCAGATCGGACTAGGTTATCCTTTAGTTAGGGTTTTATAGTCACGCTGATCGTGCTATTCAACTAAGAATAAGGAGAATGTGAGATTTATTCTCGACAATAGATAATTATGGAAATAATTAGAGTGGAGGTTCGAGGATCGATAATGAATTGAAGTGGATGTTAATCGGATTCAAGATCTTTCCAAATTGATTTCTCATTTTGTTTATATGCCAGTTAGTTTTAGTTTGTTCGTAAATCAACTTGAAACCCCCCTTGTAATTATTATTAGGTTTCTCGGCCCTTAGCTTAATCTAGGTTTCGAATCACGCTGAATATAAACTCGTCCCTGTTTCCCTGTGGATACGACCCCTACTTCCACTATACTACCTTAGTGTAGAAGAGAGTAGGAGAAATTTTATCTTTGGCCGGGTGCGGTGCACAACGACACATCCGTGCCCGCCCAATTAGTCAAGCTCCCAACGCGGATGGGAGAGAAGGGTCGAGGGAGGAGCATCCTCGTCGACTTCCTAGTCTTCGATGTTGATCTCCCTTATAACGTCATCATTGGACGCCCCACCCTCAACAAGGTAAAAGCCGCCATCTCTACCTACCAGTTGTTGCTACAGTTTGAGGCCGACGATGGAAGGTCGCTCAACTGTTCGGAGATCAGAAGTCCCCCCGAGAATGCTATATTAACAGCTTAAAGAATCAATGCGAAGAAGTAACCAGGAAAAGGAAGCAGCCTGAGCCTGAAGAACCTCTCCCTGTAATGACGCTCTACGTTACTGAAAATCCCAAACGATACGAGAGACCTCGACCGGTGGATGGAGATGAAGAAGTATGCATTAACAAAGAGAAAGGAAAAATGATAAGAATCGGCAAACAGATCCCCGACGATGTAAGAGTACAGATCATCGGAGTCATCCGAGAATCCAAGATGTATTTGCATACACTATCGACGAAATGTCGAGTTTTGACCCCCGAATCATGGTCCATCGTCTCAACATCAAAGAGGGACATCGACCAGTAAAGCAAAAGCTGAGACACCAGGGTGTCGAGAGAAGCAAGGCAGCAGCTGAGGAAGTAAAAAAGTTGTTGGCAGCAGGCTTTATAAGAGAATGTCAGTACACTGAATGGTTGGCTAACGTGGTGCTGGTGCACAAGTCATCCGGGACATGGAGGATGTGTGTTGACTTCACAGACCTGAACAAGGCCTGTCTGAAGGACGACTTTCCCCTCCTCAAGATAGACAGACTTGTCGACTCGACGACCGGACACGCCCTCTTCAGCTTCATGGACGCCAATGCGGGGTATCACCAAATCCCCATGGCCGAGGAGGACCAGGCCCACACAACGTTCACTACCAGCTCAGGAGTATATTGCTATAAGGTCATGCCATTCGGCCTCAAGAACGCTGGGGCCACCTACCAGCGCTTTGTCAACAAGATGTTCGAAAATCAGATAGGAAGAAATATGGAAGTATATGTCGACGACATGATCGTCAAGAGCAAGCAAGAAGAAGACCATGTCTCTGATCAAAGGGAAACCTTGTCCACCTTACGCGCCCATAACATGAAGCTGAATCCGAAGAAGTGTGTCTTCGGTGTGGAAGGAGGAAAATGTCTTAGCTTTCTAGTAGACGAGAGGGGAATAGAAGCCAACCCAGATAAGGTCCAGGCCATCATTGAGATGAAAAGCCCGCGAACAGTCAAGGAAGTCCAGCGCCTAACCGCTGTATGGCAGCCCAGGGACATTTCCTATCGAGATCAGCAGACAAGAGTTTATACTTCTTCAGAACGTTGAAACAGTCAGCCTTCGACTGGGATGAAGTAGCAGAGGAGGCATTTCAGCGGTTGAAGGAGCACCTGACCAGCCTCCCTAAACTCGTCTCTCCTTTACCAGGAGAAACACTCTTTGTTTACCTAGCTGTGTCGGATAATGCCCTTAGCGCCGTCCTCGTTGCTGAACGAGAGAAAAATCAACATCCAGTTTATTTCATAAGCCACGCCTTTCTAGGCGCAGAAGCGAAGTACCCTCCAATAGAGAAGATGATCTTTGCGTTGGTTATCACCACTCGCAAACTCAAGCCTTATTTCCAAGCACACCCCATCAAGGTGCTGACCAGCCAGCCCCTGCGAAAGGTAATCGAGGGTAAGAACCAATCCAGCAGGGTGACGGATTGGTGTAACCAGCTATCAGATTTTATCATAGAGTTTGAGCCCCGTCGAGCCATAAAAGCTCATGCACTAGCTGACTTCATCGCAAAATGCACCTCAAGACCCGAGCCCACTGAAGAAGGCTCCTGGGAATTATTTGTCGATGGGTCATAGTCAAAAGCTGGTTGCGGTGCCGGATTACCGGTCCTCGATTCACAAAAGAATAGAACGGAATATGCCGTCAAGTTCGACTTCACTGCCTCGAACATTGAAGCCGAGTATGAGGCTCTTCTACTCGGTTTACAACTGTGTAAAACGGCAGGGGCTCGAAAGGTCAAAGCTCACTCGGATTCCCAGCTTATCGTAGGACAGGTGACAAGGGAATTCGAGGCCAAAGAAGATAGCATGAAGATGTACTTGAGAAAAATAAAAGAAAAAGTATCAGATCTAGCTCATTTCGTCATCACCCACATCCCTCGATCAGAAAACCAGTAAGCAGATGCGCTATCGAAATTGGCCAGCTCTGCCGAAGATCTATCACCTCGTCCCATAATGTGGGAAGTGCTCAAAGCACCTAGCGTGAACAGGGGGTAGCCACCCTCGATAGAAGTCCCACCTGGATGGACAGAATAGTGTCCTTTGCAAGGGATGGTACACTGCCCACCGATGAGCTAGAGGCTGAGAAGGTAAGGAAGCAAGCCCAATGGTTCATCTATCACAACAATCAGCTCTACAAGAAATCTTTTACCCACCCCCTCCTTCGATGTCTGACCCCACAAGAAGGGGACTATGTGCTTCGAGAGATACATCAGGGAGCGTGTGGAAGTCATCAGGGTGCAAGAACCATCGCTGCCAGAGCCCTTTGAGCTGGGTATCACTGGGCTACCTTGAGAGAAGACGCTTCGAACTTGGTTCAGAAGTGCAAAGAATGCCAGATGCATGCTAACTTACCCCATCAAGCTGCCAGCCCCTTAACAACCATTCAGGCTCCGCTACCCTTCGACATATGGGGCATGGACCTGTTAGGGCCTTTTCCTCCTGCCTCAGGACAAAGGAGGTTCCTCTTGGTAGCCGTCGACTACTTCACCAAGTGGGTCGAAGCTGAGCCACTAGCCTCCATCACTGATAAGCAAGTGCAGCAGTTCATCTGGCGAAATTTAATCACAAGGTCTGGGGTTCCTCGAGTTCTCATATCAGATAACGGAAGATAGTTTAACAGTGGGCCAACGAGAGAATACTGCTCTCGATTTGGCATAGGTTCTCCGCTGTAAGTCGACCCCAGACCAACGGGCAGGCAGAAGCAGCTAACAAGGTGGTGTTGAAAGGATTGAAAACGATGCTCGAAGGAGCAATGGATCATGGATTAATGACCTGCCTGGGATCCTATGGTCCACGAGAACAACGGTTAGAGAGGCCACAGGGCAGACACCCTTCAACTTGGTGTATGGGAGTGAAGTTGTACTACCTGTCGAGGTAGGTATCCCCTCGCTGAGGATTACCTTCTACGACTATAACATTAATGAGGAAGAGAAGCGAGTTAACCTCGATTTGCTTCCCAAGACTCGAGGCAACGCCCTCCTCAAGGCCATCTCTAACAAGCTCAAAATCACCATGCTCTTCAACAGACGCATCAAGCATCGACCACTACAACTTAACGACTGGGTCCTAAGGAAGTTCGAGGCAACAGGAAGAGAACCTCGGCTTGGTAAACTGCAGCCCCACTGGGAAGGCCCCTATAAAATCACCAAAGTAGTTCGACCAGATACATATCGCCTCGAGGACCAGGAAGGTCGAGAGTTACCACGACTATGGAACGCTGACAACCTTCGCAAATTTTATGTTTAAGTTGCTGCCATCGAAATTAGGGGCATAGCTTACCATGTACGACTGTCCTTTGGCGTAACTATAAGCCAACCTTTGTAAAGCTGACTTTCAGCAAATTTTCATGTTCTTATGTATCGAAATATACGCATTATGTATGTTCTGCACCTATCGAGTTCTACTAGCATAGACAAAAAGAAAAATTTAGAAGGCATAAACTTAGCAAATAGAAGACAAGTGTAATGAAGAAAAGACACATTTTATTTCATTAATCAAGGGAAGTACAAGCCATCGAGGTGGCAAGATTACAAGCAAGAAACACCTAAAGACAAGAAGAAAACCATGAGGGTCTAACATTAACCCTCGTAGGAGCCAGGAGGAGAGAAGAAGAAGACACCGGAAGAAGTGGGGAGGCGGTCAGCCCTCGAGGTTTCCGCTGGCCGTAACCGGTCCTCGTCCTTAGGGGCATCAGCACCCTCCTCCTCTCGAGGAGTACCAACCTCCACTTGGGAGAGTGCCGCGACCCCATCTTCCAACTCCCTCCAGGAAAGGTCGGGGGATACCCTCTTGAGCACGACCCGCACCTTTCGAAGGGCTGAACATGACCGACCTCAGAAGCTTGCAGGGAGGCATCCTCGAGGAAGATCCTTCCCTCACTGCAGGGCTTCCTGTTGTCGATAATGAGGTTCCGACAAGCCGTGGCCTGGGCAATAACTTCCTCAGCCCGCTTGTCGACCCTCTCAGCCTTGGCCACAACAGCCTTGTATTCCTTCACGACCTGGCGCTGCCTCTTGCTGGCCGAGTCCCTCTGCTTGGTGAGGACCTTGATGGCGTCCTCGAGCTCAGCGGTCTTCTCCTCGAAGGACCGGAGGTCCTTCTTAATAGCCCCCTCGGCTTCGGAAAGCTTCAATTCAGCAATCCGGACCCTGTTGGTCAGAGCACTCCTCTCGTCGAAAGAAATCTGGACCTTCGAGGAGTCTGCAAAAGAAGTGCCCTGGGACCGTCGAGCCAGGACGGTCGCCCTGATCGATAGCTGAGGAACAAAGAAAAAGCACGAAGTTAGAACTTTGCAACAGAAGACAAACTATGAAATTTTTTAGTAAACATCAAAACTTCGTACCTCGACCAGGCTAGCCTTAAAGGCCTCGAGCTCTTGACCCTCTAGGGCCAAGCAAGCCGCCTCATCAGTGGCGGTCACCAGGGAACTGGAGGCCCTGTCGAACCTCTCAGCCAATTCCGCCCTCGAGAGGGCAGTGAAAGGAACTGTGGCAAGAAGAGGGTCCTCCACCTTCGCCCGCTTCATGGAGGGTTGTTGCCCCCCAGATGGAGGAAGAGGTAAAGAAGGGCGGTCCTCGAGCTTGACCTCGGGGAGCTCCTGCTTTATGGCAGCAAGAGAAGCAACGGAAGTACAAAAGCCATGATCGGTGCTACACTACTCAGAGCTGCTCGAGGAACTGTCCGAGGAATCCCCAGACTAGAGGGAGGTAGAGCTAGAGCTTTCAGCTTGCCCCTCGTCGTCATCTTCATCATCCTCGCCATCCGGGGCCTCCTCGCCCTCAGCACAGTCCTCGATCTCAACATCTCCCTCGATCACGGGAAGGGGATCAACGTCATTCTCATTTTGAAGGGCATCGATCGAGATATGAAGAATCACCAACATCAAGTTCAGCGGTGATATGTCTATTTTATATAGAGTTTTTTTACCCCCGTCCCTCATTGATTATTGGTCTTAATTGCGCTCTTCGGAGCCATTTTTAGTACTAATGTGCCCCTTGTAGTGTGTTTATAGTTTCAGGTTGATCATTGTAGGAATTAGCATGTTTTAGTGCATTTCCTACTCATTTATATCACTACAAGAGATGATGTACTTTTGAGAGCACGAGCATTGATTTGGAAGAGTTTTGAAGCAAAGCGAATAGTGAAAGAAGTAGAAAAATGACTCCAGTCCACTCTTTTGTTTATATCTCAAGTTCTACAAATCCAAATGCAGTGATTTCAATTGATTTGGATTCTATGTTTCAAGAGCTTTCCAACGACTAGTCACTCACTTAATTCCGACAAATAACGAAAAAGTTATGGCGCTTTGAAGATAGAGATTTTGTGAAGGCTGGCGACCGCCCGACCGGGCGTAATCCGCCCCGGCTGCCCGGGCGCCCTTACTTAGCCAAATTTCATCGTTTGGAGAAGATTTAGAAGAAAAGAAAATAAGTTGTTGCGGGCCCGACCGGGCGGGGCGCTATTTCACTTCTACGAAAAATGACCTGGCGACCGCCCGATCGGGCGGTCGCCGCCGGAACCCGGGCGGGGCGATTTCTAGGCGGTTTGAAGCGCGTGTTGCACTGATTCTTATGTTTTATATAAATACTAATCCTTTTAGGGTTGAAAAACCATGTTTTTTTATTATTAATTTAGTCATTAGTTTTCTAAGTATTTTTATTCTCTCAAGAACCCTAGTTTATGCAACTTTACAAATTCATTCAAGATTCAATAGAGTAATTGATTTTAAGATTTGTTCTTCAATTGGTATTATTTCTCATCCCTTATTATTCTCTTTTCAATTCTTCTTTGTTATTATTCCATCATGTTGTTTTCTTATTTAATTGTCATTATGTTTTTCTAAATTATGTGTGAGTAGTTCATTTTCTAGGGATTTGGGGATCTATATATGCATATGAGGGATTGATTGAATTATTATTGAGCTCATTGATTTGTTTGATTCTTGCTATTGAGTTATTTAAGTTAATCTACAAGTTTGGCCAACTATGTTGATTATTATTGCAATACAAAGTTATTGACCGAGAGGTAGGATTTTGTTTAGGCTCTCAATAGTAGGCTTAGCGATCTATGACCATGCGAGAGCGGCTTAGTGAGCTTCGAGGGAGGTAATGTTCGAGAAAAATTAGATGTGCCCTAGTTAGATTATTTCATTGAGTTCTTCGATCATTCTTGATTTCCTGAATTGCATACATGGTGAACTGTTCCCTAGTCTTTCCCTTAATTGATATTTGTGATTTAATTATTTGCTTAGTTCAGTAAACCAACCATTTTCATCTAATTTAGTTAGTATAATATTAGAGTTCATATATAATAGCATAGCTATCTCCCTGTGGATTCGATCCTGACTTCCCTGACTACTAGTTAGTGAACCTTAGGTTATTTTTGATTAATTAGGTGATACGACTTAAGCCTGTCAAATTTTGGCGCCGTTGCCGGGGAGACGGCTTATTTTTATTTTATCTGAATTATAGTATTACACTAACTACTCTGAAGAACACCTGTTCTTTGGAGCATTTCACGTTTGTTTTAGTGTATTTGGTGTATGAGTAGGAAACTAAAATCCCCAAATCTCATTCCATTTGATCCGGAGATTGAAAAGACTGCTCGTAAACTCAGAAAGAAAACTAAGCAAGCAAAGTTGTCTGCAGGGGCACCTTCCCAACAGACACCTCCTCCACCACCCTCACCACAACAATAATTCCCTATCACACCTATTTCTCTTAAAATGGGTGAGAATGTTAAACCAACCTTCAGAGATTATGCACAGCCATCTCCTGATAATGTGCCCACTGGGGTACAGTTGCCTACTATCGCTGCTGCAAATTTTGAAATCAAGTCTCATGTTCTGAATATGGTTCAGAATAATCAGTTTGCTGGGTTACCATCTGAAGACCCAAATCAGCACCTGCAGCGGTTTTTACAATGTTGTGCTATACTCATAAACAAGCTGGTGTTACTGCTGATGAGATGAAACTCATCTTATTTGGCTTTTCTCTGCGCGACAAAGCTCTATTTTGGTATAATAAGCTGCCTTCCACCATCACCACCTGGGTAGAACTATCAAAGATCTTTCTCATCAAGTGGTACCCTTACCAAAAGACTGCAGATATGCGTCATGAGATAGTGACTTTCACCCAAGATCCTGGAGAGTCATTGTATGAAGCTTGGGAAAGATTCAAGGATTCTGCAGCGCCTTTGTCCTCATCATGGTTTTGACAAGTGGTATTTGTGTCAGATTTTCTACACTAGAGTTGATGCAGATACGAGACGGGTAATTGATGGAGCTTCTGGTGGGTTCTTCATGGATAAGGCCATAGACGAAGGGTATGAACTTCTGGAGAAACTCGCTTCTAATCAAGCGTCTACTATTCGTTCTTCTATGAAACAGGGAGGCAAACATGATGTTGAGGCCATTTCTTTATTGTCCGGGCAACTAGCTGCTCTAAACCAGAAGATTGATTCTTTGAAGCTTGGTAACAATTCCTCCCCCCACATGAGTGTTAACGCAATGGCTAGTGTTTCTGGTTACAATGCTTTCATATGTGACGCTTGTGGGATAGCTGGACACAACTCCCAAGAGTGCCCCGCCCTCTCACCTTCTAGTGAGACAGTGCACGCATTACAGTCACAACATAAGCCCAAGTTCGATCCATACTCCAATACATACAATCTTGGGATGCGAGATCATCCAAATCTCTCATATAGGAGCAATAATGTGTTGAATCCGCAACAACAACATTATCCACAGCTTTAGCAACAACAACAGTCCATACCACAACCTCAGTTTCCGCAGTATCAGTCACAACCACAAGCTCCCCCTGGATTTCAGAGAAATCAGTTTCAACAGCATCATAGCACACCTCCTTCAGACCCAGCTATTGCTGAACTCAAAAATCTCATGTTGCAGATGCAGAAAGGTATTCTTTCCTTTCAAGCAGATACTCAGTATCAATTTGAGAACCTGCATGCTCAGATGAAGCTACAAGGGACACATAATAAGATGTTGGAGTCACAAATAGCTCAGCTGGCTAGTTCTTCTGCTAGTAGGCCATCTGGATCATTGCCTTCGCAACCAATGCAACCAAGGGACACTGCCAATGCTATTACCCTTCGAAGTGGAGTGCAGTACAATGCCCCGGCAATGCTAGAGGTGGAATCATCAGTTGCTAAGAAACCACAAGAAGTGTCTGAGGATGCTGAACCTCAGGAAAAGCAAGGAGCTGCAGACAATACTACGGAGGTGACTAAGGAGAAAACAGTGACTCCGGTGATCAAGCTACCATTCCCAAATCGGATGCTCAAGAAGAAGCTTGACCACCAGTATGGTAAGTTTTTAGAGGTGGTAAAGAATCTGCAAGTAACAGTTCCTTTTACTGAATTATTAAATCAAGTGCCTGCTTATTCTAAATTTTTAAAAGAACTTCTGATGCGGAAGAGGACTCTCAATGAGGTGGAAACTGTGGCTTTTACTGCTGAATGCAGCGCTCTTTTACAAAACCAGTCTCCACCTAAATTGAAAGATCCAGGGAGTTTTTCCATCCCCTGTTGACAAAGCTTTATGTGATTTGGGTGCCAGTGTGACTGTCATGCCTCTTTCTATCTGTAAGCAACTGAACATGGGTAACTTAAAATGTACTACCATTACTCTGCAAATGGCTGACCATTCTGTGAAATACCCCCTTGGTATATTAGAGGACGTTCCTGTTAGAGTAGGTACATTCTTTATCCCTGTGGACTTTGTTATATTAGACATGGCCGAAGATACCCAAACACCCATTATCCTCGGGAGACCTTTCCTCCATACTGCTGGAGCAGTTATAGATGTTAAAAGTGGGAAACTGACATTGACTGTGGGGGATGTTAGGGTTATGTTTAGCCTGACCAGTGCCCCTAAAATCCCAATGCTAGAGGAATCATGCTATGGTGTTGATGTTATAGATGAACCGATCCATGATTGCATGCCTCATTCCCCCTCCCATGATACTTCAGATGATGTGCTTGTCTTAGAGTCTATTACAGGTGAAGAACATTTTCTAACGGTCTTGAAGACTCACAAAAAGGCAATTGGGTATAGCACTGATGACTTGACAGGAATACGCCCTGACTTTAATGAGCACCGAATTCATCTAGATGAGGGCCACCACCCTAGCATTACAGTCCAACGAGGGTTACAAGGGGTGGTACAACACGAAGCTACGAAACTGCTGGATGCAGGTTGATGGACAACTGATGTCCATGTCCCTTTCCTTTCCCTTGTTGCAATGAGGCCATTGCCAAGTTCAGCTTGGGGGAGGATTTCTGTAAGTATTGCTTTTCTTTTACTTTTTACTGTTTTTTAGATTAGTTTAGTTAACTTAATTGCTTTCAAATAAATTGAAAAATCACAAAAAAATACAAAAAATTGCTGAAAAAATACCAAAAATACGAGTTGAATATGAATGGATTTATTGCTTCTCTGTGCCCCGAACTGTGCTTTGAAAAATGATTTAGCTCACTATACTAGATAGTTGGGCATTTGTGATTGTAATGTTGTGACGTGATCTCTGATTGCCTTGATCTTGAGTGGATTTGGATGATAAAGCGCCTACTTTGGCTGCATGCTTGAACTAGTTAGACTGTGAGGATTCATTGTTGCCTATGGATTTACGTCCATATCCAATCTATTCTTGTGTGTTAGTTCCTCGTAGCATTCTGATCTTGATTTTGGCAAGTACTCGTTGATTTCTGGTGACTTTGGACATGTCCTGCGATAGAGGCGTTCTTTTGTTTAATTTTAAGCCTCAGAGTTGATAAATGAATTCATTTCCCTCCTAGCCCTGCTGAGCCTAATGACTTTTTATTTTGATATTGAGCCACATTGCACGCCTTGAGCCTTTACAATGATTATTGTCCCAAGCCTAGCTTGGGGGAGCATTTGCTAGGTTGTTACTATGATGTGTGGTTGATTATATGGTTTGGTTGGAAATAATGTCTATGTTGATACAAAGAAAAGAAAGAAAGCGAAAAAAATAAAGTGAAAAATCTGAAAAATCTCTATGATCTTCACTTATTAAATTTCAAAAAAATATGGGATATTATCTCAGATAACCTTGAGTTATAGGCCTTTTTCCAATATAACCCCGACTTTGGCAAGCCTGTCTCCGATAACCCTGAACTTGATTTTTGTCATTAAATTGGACGGAATTAGTCACAGCGTTAACTAGACCCTAACTTGCTTTGACTTTGGCTAAATTCATCTTTTTCTCTCTCTAGTTCTTCATCTCTTCTCTCTCTTGTTCTTCATCTCTTCTCAAGCCCATCATCATTGTAGCAGTAGCTTCAAAATTTACAGTCTTTTATGCAAAATGAAGTAATCATGATCCAAGAAATCAGAAGAAATTAACAAACAACCCAATTCACAATATAAACCAGGGCAAGAAATTATTTAAAACCCCATGAAAAAAATTTGCAAACTTCAGAAAAATATAAGCATTCTTTTTATATAAAAAAAAGAACCCAGAAATCTAATACAATTACTTAAAGAGCAGAAATTAACACAACCCAATTCACAAAAGTGAACCAGCGCAAGAAATTATTGTCATAAAAACCCAGTAAAGAAAATTTATAAACTTTAAAAAAAAAAATCAACGAGTTAGAGATTGCGAGCACCAAGTTTTAGAGTAAACAACAACTGGGTTGTCAGTAATTGTTTTCTTTATGGAGTCTTCTAGCCGAGACCCAAATGAAGATGAAGAAGATGATGACATGGCTCTAATAAATGTGGTTTTCTCTCTGAAATCGTCATTGAAGTTGAAATTGGTGGTGTAGTTGACTTTGATATGTGATTGGTTCCTGCCATTGCTATGCGATTGTTTAAGCTTGGTGGTGGTGGAGATGATAGTTCCAAGAAAAAAAATGAGAGAATGATGGGCTTAAGAAGAGATGAAGAACAAGAGAGAGAAGAGATGAAGAACAAGAAAGAGAGAGAGATGAATTTAGCAAAAGTTAAACTAAGTTAGGGTTTAGTTAACGCCGTGACTAATTCCGTCCAGTTTAATGACAAAAATCAAGTTTAGGGTTATCGGAGACAGACTTGCCAAAGTCGGGGTTATATTGGAAAAAGGCATATAAGTCAGGGTTATCTGAGATAATATCCCAAAAAATATTGAAAATTATGCTGAAAGAGACAAGTATTGGATGGTTCGTGAGACTTTAAAGTTGGTTATTGTTTTAGTCATGTTGTTGATGCCATGGGAGTTGTTTCGGCCACACCTAGTCCTGTTACTAGTGTTTTATTTGCTCCCATTTTCTTGGCTTTTCCACCACATTCCCTAGATAATTTCCTTACCTCTACCCGAGCCCCATTACAACCCTGAGAAAGACCTCTTGAGCACGTGTTTGATTGTTTACTGGATTGATACTGAGTCAATTTGCCAAAGTTAGAGAGTAAGTTTGTTATTTGAGTCGACCTGGCTAGGATGAGCGATATTATACCTTTCTAAACACATGAGAGTGGGAAGGGCTATTATGGTTGGGTTGGTGAGTGTTCGGGCACATAATATGCCTGCCACAAAATTGAGAGGAGTGACACCTCGGTGAGCACCTTTTCGAGATTTGCATGTTATGTAGGGTAGCTGCATTTGATTGTTTGCTTAGGTGATTGGTGGTCAGAGTGATCTGAACAACTGAACTTGAATTTTGCTTGCTTGAAGGATTTTGAGTTTGAAAATATTTGAGCCTGAATTTCTTATTTGAGGGGTGAAGCAATTATATCCATGTTCATGTTGTGCTTTGCTTGGGGACAAGCAAAGGTATAGCTTGGGGGAGTTTGATATGTCTATTTTATATAGAGTTTTTTACCCCCGTCCCTCATTGATTATTGGTCTTAATTGCGCTCTTCAGAGCCATTTTTAGTACTAATGTGCCCCTTGTAGTGTGTTTATAGTTTCAGGTTGATCATTGTAGGAATTATCATGTTTTAGTGCATTTCCTACTCATTTATATCACTACAAGAGATGATGTACTTTTGAGAGCACGAGCATTGAGTTGGAAGAGTTCTGAAGCAAAGCGAATAGTGAAAGAAGTAGAAAAATGACTCCAGTCCACTCTTTTGTTTATATCTCAAGTTCTACAAATCCAAATGCAGTGATTTCAATTGAGTTGGATTCTGTTTTTCAAGAGCTTTCCAACGACTAGTCACTCACTTAATTCCGACAAATAACGAAAAAGTTATGGCCATTTGAAGCTAGAGATTTTGTGCAGGCTGGCGACCGCCCGACCGGGCGGAATACGCCCTGGCTGCCCGGGCGCCCTTGCTTAGCCAAATTTCATCGTTTGGAGAAGATTTGGAAGAAAAGAAAATAATTTGTTGTAGGCCCGACCGGGCGGGATTTCACCCGACCGGGCGGGATTTCACCCGACCGGGCGGGATTTCACCCGACCGGGCGGGATTTCACCCGACCGGGCGGGGCGCTATTTCACTTCCACGAAAAATGACCTGACGACCGCCCGATCGGGCGGGGCGATTTCTAGGCGGTTTGAAGCGCGTGTTGCGCTGATTCTTATTTTTCATATAAATTCTTATCCTTTTAGGGTTGAAAAACCACGTTTTTTTATTATTAATTCAGTCATTAGTTTTCTAAGTATTTTTATTCTCTCAAGAACCCTAGTTTATGCAACTTTACAAATTCATTCAAGATTCAATAGAGTAATTGATTTCAAGATTTGTTCTTCAATTGGTATTATTTCTCATCCCTTATTATTCTCTTTTCAATTCTTCTTTGTTATTATTCCATCATGTTGTTTTCTTATTTAATTGCCATTATGTTTTTCTCAATTATGTGTGAGTAGTTCATTTTCTAGGGATTTGGGGATCCATATATGCATATGAGGGATTGATTGAATGATTATTGAACCATTGATTTGTTTGATTCTTGCTATTGAGTTATTTAAGTTAATCTACAAGTTTGGCCAACTGTGTTGATTATTATTGCAATACAAAGTTATTGACCGAGAGGTAGGATTTTGTTTAGGCTCTCAATAGTAGGCTTAGCGATCTATGACCATGCGAGCGGCTTAGTGAGCTTCGAGGGAGGTAATGTTCGAGAGAAATTACACGTGCCCTAGTTAGATTATTTCATTGAGTTCTTCGATCATTCTTGATTTCCTGAATTGCATACATGGTGAACCGTTCCCTAGTCTTTCCCTTAATTGATATTTGTGATTTAATTATTTGCTTAGTTCAGTAAACCAACCATTTTCATCTGATTTAGTTAGTATAATATTAGAGTTCAGATACAATAGCATAGCTATCTCCATGTGGATTCGATCCTGACTTCCCTGACTACAAGTTAGTGGACCTTAGGTTATTTTTGATTAGGTGATACGACTTCAGCCTGTCAAGCGGCGACTATAGCATTAAATTCCGCCTCGACGAGGGCCCAGTCAGTCGAGGGAGAAACCCTGGTCAGAGCCTCCCGCAGCTTGCTGAGGGTCTCCCTCGTCGCTACTTTCGCTCCCTGGAGCCCCATATCCACCGCAAAGTTCATACCGGCTTGGGAACTCTGCCAGTCAAGGATGACCTGCTCCCTAGCGTACGAGGACTCGCCCTTCGAAGAATCATACTGCCTCTTGATAGAGTCCCGCTGACTCTGGGCGTCAAAGACAATCTGCTCCCAAACCGCTTCCCGATCAGCGAAGTCCTTCTCCTTATCCTCGAGATCCTTTTGAGCAGCCTCGAGCTCGAGCTTATAGTTCAGAGCCAGCTCCCTTATAATTCAGAGCAGCCTCGAGCTCGAGCTTATAATTCGAAGCTTTCGGGAGCCGATGGTGTGCCGATGGCTCATGACAACCATCCGAATTGAACACTGAAAGATAACATGGAAAAGATCAGCAAAGGTTAAGGAGAAACCAGGGTTAGCCAGGAAACGAAAAACTTGACATCGGAGAACAGGGACGTACATCGACCCAGGAAGCGTGAAGTCCTTCGACTTCCTCCTCCTCATTCAAACCACGGCAGACGTCGATATATGCACGAGTAAGAATCCACTTAATGGCCATATCAAAGCGGCCAGCCCTCTCGAGCGAAGAGAGCTCCGTAAAAGGCCTTGAGGGGTCATCAGACTTGGTCACCCTTGGCCTCTTCCTCTCGGAGGCATCACCCCCTCGACGATAAGGTACATCTCGAGTCTCTCGACCCACCGAGGACTCTACCCCCTGTCGAGATGGGGGCTCTACTTCAACCCCTCTCCCCCTCTCCTCCACCACCTGTGAAGGTAGGATGGCAAAGGCCAAAGGAACTCGAGGGCGTCGGTTCTTCACGGGATCCTGCACATAGTAGATGGTCAAATGGCAATGAACGAAAACCTGGAAGAAAAGAAACCATGAAGACAAAACTAACCGGAGGAGGTCGAGGGGCCCTGGCCTTCCCGCTCGACATCTTCTGCCAAATCTTCTCCTACACCCTCTGGTTGGCGGTCATTCGCTTCTGCATATTGTCGTCGAGTTCTTGATAAGCAATAACTGCACAGGAATATAAAAGTTAGAAACAGAGAACGTTCTAAAAAACACAACATGCCTAACAACAGAGACCCTACCCCTGGGGTAAGCAGGACTCAGCCCCGTCGCCGACAAGAAATGCTCGTCGCTCAGGTCCTTCGAGTTAGGGGTCCAGTGCTGAGGAAAAGTCTTCTGCTCACCATTCACCACCTTGGTGATGGTCTGGCAGTAAATGGCCACTACTCCCTCCTCCTCCGATATCTGGGGCACCGACCGATTTAGGGCCATGTTAGGACCCTCGAGACGGGGAACCACAGGGAAGTCCCACTGCTCGGATCGATACACATACAAGAACTCCGTCCAAAACAGTTGTTGGTTCGACGACATCGTCCCTACTATCTTATATCGAAGACGGGCCTGGAAACTATACCATCCTTCTCCATGGGAACCCGGGGACATCACCACCAATTTCATCAGATTTCTCCACGGGACCAAGGATGGCTCCACTCCCATCATGTCACATATGGCCAAAAACCCTACCATCGAGCCCACGCTGTTAGGCATCAACTGGCATAGGACAAGGTCATAGGCCCTAAGTACGGAAACAATGAGCGGATGAATGGGAAATCGCAGCCCCAGCTCGAGGAATGCCTTATAGATCGCTATACAACCAGTCGGAGGGGTGCAGACAGTCTGGTCAGGATCAGGGATGTACAAAGCGTAAGGGTGGCCTATCCAGTACACCCCTCGAGATAATGGAGGTTGTCCATCAAAAACTTCATGAAAGGCCCTCGAACATAAATATGGGCTCGGAGGATGAGTCCTCGCTACCTCTCTCCATGACATAAACAACTTGGTTATCGAGAAGAGGATCTAAGTAACTCCTAACAATCCGAGGTCGAGCAACGATCACATCATGAGGGGGATTATTCAACTCCTCCCCCTCGACAGACATTATTAAATCCCCGTCACTCAAGCACGGAATACCGTCGAGTATACGGGGAGAGTCAGGACATCCTTGGGCCACGGACACCACGGGTACCCCATTTATTAACATTCCCTTGAACAATGGCTCGAGGGGCGAGGGAGGGGTCTCCGAGCCAGGCAAAGAATCCCCATTATTTATCAAAGGGGGACTCGACCTGGACGGGTCCATTTATTGACTAAAGAAATGGAAAAGAAAAGATCGTACCTTGGGCTGAAAGCTCTCGAAATCAACTATTCTTCGTGAGACGCTCGTCGATCAATCCAGTGCTCTCGAGGCAAAGAAGTTTTAACCTCAGACAAACTCTTGGAGAATAGAAAAAGAGAATGAGATAAATGACACGGTCCCCCCTTCTATTTATAAACAACACCGTGCGGAACGGTTGATATCTCGCGGGCCTCTAAGAATCCTGAAAGACAACTAACCTTGTGTTGGGCCTCAAGCAAGGCCCAACAGTCACCCCAACTAGGGTAACCACTCCTAGCTGCCCGAATCAGTCCATCCCAGCTCGCTTGGTCATACCAACAATAACTGGGTTGACTGAATTTCAGCTACGTTCAAGACCTACACTTAGGCACTTCACCCAGATCGAGTGAAGGATACTCCAAGTCACCCCAACCACTAGAGTCGGCACCCGTCAAGTGTTACGGCTTCAAGACATCCCTCGAGGTACATGGGGCTCATTGGCCCCTGAGACACCTCGAGCGAGGCTCAAGACACATCTGGAGATACATGGGGCTCATTGGCCCCTGAGACATCTCGAGCGAGGTCCAAGACGCCGCTCGAGATACATGGGGCTCACTAACCCCTAAGACATCTCGAGCGAGGTCCAAGACGCCCCTCGAGATACATGGGGCTCATTAGCCCCTGAGACATCTCGTGCGAAGTCCAAGACGCCCCTCGAGATACGTGGGGCTCATTAGCCCCTGAGACATCTCGAGCGAGGTCCAAGACGCCCCTCGAGATACATGGGGCTCATTAGCCCCTGAGACATCTCGAGCGAGGTCCAAGACGCCCCTCGAGATACATGGGGTTGATGAGCCCCTGAGACATCTCGAGTGCGGTCCGAGACGCCCCCCGAGATACATGGGGCTCATTAGCTCCTGAGACATCTCGATCGAGGTCCAAGACGCCCCTCGAGATACATGGGGCTCGCTAAACCCCTGAAAATGGGCAAAACTCAAATCAAGAAAATATCCAACATTCTGCAAAACACGCGATCTCAGAGGAGTCTTCCTTCACATATTTCGTGTGGGGATAATGTTCGGGCCCAATAAATCACTGGGCCCCCGATCCATAGTGAAATTACTAGATTGCCCTCCTATGCTCAAAGAGCCGCCCAGGCCAAAGGACCTGGCCCAGCCCAGACTTTGATCTAGCCTGACCAGCACTTTTCACACCTTCCAACGCCTATAAATAGAGAACAGTTCCCCATTTATTGAGGTAAGAAATTCTAGAACAACCACTCAATACTAACCGCTAAGTATCATAACTGACTTGAGCGTCGGAGGGGCGGTCCCGGAATCACCCCTGGGGTAGTCTAACTCTGGTTTTTGCAAGCCTCGCAGCACTCTTTGAGCATCTGGTCGCCTTCAACGGTCTTCGACCATCAGCTTTGACTAATCCCCCATCTCACATGTTTTTTACCCGAAACATATGTTATTCTACTCCTATTAGGTATGTTTTCTTGTTTTTGATGATATCCAGGTAATGAGAACGTATTTGGAGTATGATTAGCTAAGCTTCAGGATAAGGAGCATTTGGAATAAGGTGTATTGCATAAGGATCGTTTGGATATTTCATAGTACGAGTTTGAGCGAAAAAACAAAGCGGAAAATCATTGGAACAAATGTGAAAAAGGAGTTACGTCTACTCTTCTAACCATAACTTTTGATGTGCTTCTTAAAATTCAATATTTCCAGCAGATTTGGAAACTAGACTTAAATATCTTTCCAACGATAGGTGGCACTCCCCGAGAAGACTTCTAGTCAAGGAGTTATGCCTTTTGGAAGTTCGGGCTGTTTCTGCTGGAATATGTTTTCGTACGCGCGGATCACTAATTCCGCCCATTTAATGATATTTCGACTTTCCTTAGCTTTGTAACTTACTTTCCTAGTTATATTAGGTTACCTAGTATTAATTAGAGGAGGATTCACTCTTATTCTTCTTTTTCTCTCTAGTTTTTAGTAAACCCTAGTTTTTATTTTTCCCCATTAATTCATGAGTTCTATTAGTTTCTTTCATTGATTTCTTTAATTTTGCTTTCCTTTATAGATTTAGATTTTATTCTTTATTTCATGATTGAGTAATCTTATTTTCTAGGGTTTTGGAATCCATGTTTATAAGCTATGAATCTTGATTGATATTTATTAATGGTTTGATTAGCTATTGATATCTCTAATTGATTATTGTTTTTATTGTGAATCTTGCAATCTGATCAATTGTGTGATTAAATATTGATAATATCGAGTCATAGATCGAGAGATAGTACTCTTTAGAGGCTTACCTACAGTTAGCAAATCTGATTATGTTAGCGACCGTACTGCATATGTTGATTTGAAAGGGTTAAGACCCGACCTTAGGATTAACCTGTGCTCTAGATATCTGATTAATTGAACTATTGATGATATTATAATAGATTATATATATTAACATGGTGACCATTACCCTAGACCTCTTCAGTTTGATTTTCGTATTTTATTAGCTTAGAATGAATTATCGCATCTCTGCTCTTGTTTAATTTTTCCATATTTTAGAAGTTAGATTAAAACAACCATCTCTCTGTGGATTCGACTCTACTTACCCTACTATATTGTTAGAAGGTTTGTAAGAAATTATTTTTGACAGGTGTACGACAGCCTATCAAATTTTGGCGCCGTTGCCGGGGAGATGGTATAGTTTTATCTAGTTTTTATTGTTTGTGAGACTAAACTGTATATATATTTTTCCTTTTTGTGAATATTTTTTTTTTATATTTTTTTATCATGGAGTCATGCTATTTTGATAATGGGGATAATTCTTTTGCTAGGCAACATAGTAATAATTCTTAAATTCTCATGTTTACAGTTTTGATACATCATATCAAAATCCTCCCAATTTTTGCATGAGTTTTCCTGATTTACCTCATATGTTATGTGAACCCCATGTACATGTTAGTAATTGTAAAGCAATTTTTTCTTTTCCTCGGTATGAGAATGAAGTGTTTTGAAAGTATTATCATAGGCTTGGTGATTTTATTGGTCCTAATCATGGAATTGAATTGTGGGATATGTGTCTAGTGATTTATGAGGGGTTAAATGAAGAAACTAGGATGGTGCTAGAATCTATGTCTAATGAAGGATTTCTATTCCAAGCACCTGATTATTATTGGGATTTAATTGTGTGGTTGTTTAGGGATACTTACGAGTGGGAGATGTCTTCATATGCTCTTTCACCCCAAACTTACATAACACCACCCCGTTATTGTTCTAATTGTCAGTCTAATTCTCATGATATTTCTTCGTGTATGTGATGTGATTAGTAAATGGCTTTACCCCTCTTCCCAATATGAATGTCAATCTGCTCAAAATTCTAGCCCCAAACCTTTTATTTATGATGATGATGAGGGATGGAGAATGAATGAGAGCTATTGGGATGATGAAAAGATTGAGAGAAAGACCAATGTGATTGATGTTTTGCAGGAGGAAGAAACCATGGTTGAAATTTCCTCTTTAGAGGAAAGTCAAGTTGAGAGTGAGATGATTCATGAGTCTTTGTTGATTCCACCTGTTGTTTTTGAGTCTCATGTTCCCTTCTCTAAAAAACTTGACCTTATTCCTTCATCTCCTATATTATATCCTCCATCGTTCCTTCTATATCCCCCTTTGAATGACTCTCATGATCATGTAACTAATGTAAACTTAGTTTCTTTTCTTCCTTTTGAGTCATGTAAAAATTTCTCATATTCTTTCTCTTGTAAATATAACTTCTCCTTTGATTTTTCTTTTTATTGTTTTCATAGTTATTTAGAACTAACTTATTTTATTTTTCCTTTCCACTCTTATATAATATGCTCTGAGATGTTTGTAGGAACTTATGATAAGTTTCCTAGAGCATTGAACTATTATGAGTAGTCTACTAATCTTAAACGGTCATGCAAGACCTTAAATTTGCACTTCTCGGGAGGCAACCCGAGCTTTGACTTATTTTCTCTTTTCTTTTCTTTACTTTTTATTTTGATTTTTATCTCTGTTTCATCCTTTTTGAGTGATTTTACTCACTTTGGTGTGTTCTTTTTTGTGTTTGTTGTAGGTGGAACGAGATGAAAAAAGAAAAAAAAAGTTTGTCAAAGTGTTGGTCACCCGGTCGGCCCGGGCAACATTGCCCTACGGGCGCATAAGCGGATTGTGGAAATTTGGAGAATTTTACAAAAATTTGTCCAAGTGTTACTCGCCCGGTCAACCGGGGCGAGTCCGCTGACCGGGAGAAAATTTAGCCGGACCGAGCTGTTTTTTCGATAGACCAGGGCGAGTGAGATTTTTCAAAAATTTCGCACCAGCACTCTAGTACCCTTCTCTTTCCTTCATTCCCTCCTCACGCACTCTTCTTCCCTTCATACTCTTCAGGCCTTCTCCTTCTCATCATAGATCACCATCACAGAGTACCGCCGATGCACCACCACCATCGAATCGTCGGCGCATCCGACACCCACTGAACCACCACCGTCAACAACCACGGCCCTACAACCCACCACCCTTACCACCATCGCACAACCGCCTCTTGTCCTCCTCTTCGCGTCTGCTACTCCCCTCCTCTATCTCCGCTTCGTGTCTGCCGCCAACCACCATCATCACATCCTCGGTCTTCTTCGCACACTAGCCGCACTCCCCCCCTACTCCCCTCCTCTGTCCCTTCGTCGCATCTCCATGGCCAAGCCACGAACCTTTTTTTCCCTCTAATATTTTCTTTCTTCTTATTTCTTCCTTCTTTCTCCTTTTTCTTATAATTTCTTCTTTTTCTTATCTTTTTAGTTTGTATTAATCTGATTTTCTTTTTAACTTTTCTTTTGTTATTACCTTTTTCCCAATAAACTTTTTATCAATTTTTTTTTCTTAATTGTTGTTATAGGACTCTCTCAAGTAGGCACCAAAGTGGTTCAAGTTCGCCTTCGTGAAGCATTACGACACGATTTTTGAGCATATTTGACTCTTCTCCCCAATTAATTGGGTAGTAAGCCTCTATTCTCACTTGTACCCGTTGTTAATGTTCATTTCGAATTTTTGCTTGGATTTTCGTTGTGATGTCATCTTGTTGAGAATCTTTTGCACATTGATTATATTATTAGTTCATTGGATTGTTGGGATTTGCGTGTGGTTTTAGTGGTGAATTGTGGCTCTTGGTGGGAGACTTTGGTGTTGGATATGATTCTTGGGGTTGGTTTTGGTTACTTCTCTAATCTTGTTATTTGCAGTGAGGACACTGCAGATTTTAGCTTGGGGAAGGAATATTCTATCATTTATTGCAATATAGTGTAGATTTTATTGCTTTTGTAGGATGTTGCACGGTTTGTACCACTCACTAGGAGTGGGATTTTACGTGTAACCAAAAAAATTGTACTGTTTTCTTAGTTAGATTAGCATTTTCATATCATATTAGATTTCATCTCATTTTAGTTGCATCTACAGGACTATTGCTGGCACTTTTTGAGAACCTTGTTGATATTTTACTACGGTTCCTAAGCATCATTCATCTTGTTCATGATTCTTCATAGCATGATTGTTTCGCAATTGATTGCATGTGGTAAGATTGGTTGATCTCTCTCTGGCTCGATTTAACGTTACTGTGTAGACACCTAACCTAAGTGAGCTTTTGTGCCTATAAGCTGACGTATATGTGTCAGTTATGTTCATTCAGGTGTGATTAGTTCCTCAATTGTCGCATTGATCTTGACTTTGACTTGGTACTCCTTGATATTTGATAGTGCATATATTTTGCTATAATTGAGGCGTATAATTTCATGATCTTAGCTCCAGAGTTATTCTTTTTTTTTCATATTATCCTTCCTCTAGCACCGCTAAGCCTTTCTGACTATGTTTGATTGATACCTACATTACCATCCTTTAGCCTCATTTGATTTTTTTCCCAAGCCTAGCTTGAGGGAGCGAGTATTAGTTTTGGTTTGGTTTCTATTAAATTGAAGTGCTCTATTTGTGGTTTAAGTGGATGGAAAAGTATGTTTAGTGAGCTTGGAAATTGAAACGAATGTTCGAAAAAAGAAACACAAAAAAAAATTGTCAATAAAGTGAAAGAAAAGGGTTATTCTTGAATATCTTGAGTGGAAAAATGTTGATCGTATTTGGAGATTGTTGGTTGTTGTATGGAGTTATTGTGACCTTTCTTGGTCATGTTTTCAGTTATATGATGCTCCCCCTTCTAGGCTTTTGCACCACAATTCCAAAACTATCTTCCTTACCTTTAACATCAGCCCTGTTGCAACCCTTAAAAGTCCTCTTGATCATTGTGTATTGTATTATTGAGTAAATAATGAGTCAAAAAGTCAAAGTTAAAGAGTACATGTTTCATCTGAGTCGACTTGTTTAGGTTGAGTGTGATCATTTATCCTTTAAACACATGAGAGATTTGAGTGCACATAAACTATAGTGAGGTTTGTCAAGTTTTGTTAAATCTAGCTTGGGGGAGATGGTTTGTGATATGACTGGAGAGTTGATTGCGATACATGACATGCTATGCGACTTTGTTCGAGTTTGTTTCGATGCTTGGTTTGTGTAGTGATTATATCTCTCGTGCTTTCAATTGAGTGTTTGACCCTATAGTCCTATATTGTAGGTTGTCTAACTTTTCCAATGTCTATGTCTTATTGCTTGAGGACAATCAATGGTTTAGCTTGGGGGAGTTTGATATGTCATTTTTATATAGGAAAAATTCAAAATAATAATCCCAACTATGACCACTCTTTCTATATTAATCCTAACTAAGGGTTATTCTAGTATAATCCAAATTTTAGGAGGTATCTTCCCAAAATGATCTGATTACCTATTAAAACCTCTTAAGCAGGTTACTTCACCACGTGGCACATTATGATTAGTTTTTTTTTATTCTTTTATTTCTTCCCAATTCTATTTTTAATCTACCAGCCACCAGCCCAGGCCACCACCATCTCCTCATCACTCATTGTCCCTCACTCTCCTCCATTACACCAGCAAAGGCAGCAATTACCCTCTTACTTCCCCAAACCAGCACCACCGTTCCCACCTAACAACAATCACCACCACCACCACCTTTGTTATCATTCTGAACACAATCTTAACATGCATTTCATCGATCAAAACATCGACATTATATTAATAATCAAGACGAAGACATTGAACACCATGCCAACATTACTAACATCGGCAACAACGATAATGATTCCCAACAAATTCTCATGATTTTTGGGGGACTCTTGATGAGATAGAAAAAATTTAAGACCTAAATTGCAAGGTTATGAAGACATTGGAGCTTAATTGAAATTCAATAATGTGAAGAATGTGAGATTTCATGAGTAAAAAATTGGATTTTGCAAGGTTACCCATTGTCATTCTCTCTCCTCCACCACTACATACCCCATTGTCCCACCTTCACCTCATTTCATGTTCATTTTAGCCTTTGTTGAAGCTCTCTTGCTGTTCTTTATTTTTGTGTGTATTAAAGGTTAATTCTGGTGGTTGAGTGGGTGGTGATGAAATTGAAATTTTGGCACTTTTGTGGTTGTGGCAACGAAGGAAGATTTGGTGGTCGTCGAATAGTTGGTGGATAGGGCGGAGATGCGGCTAAAGGGAGATGCGGCTACAGGGTGTAGGCGGTGGTGAGGGGGCATAGGGGCTGAATTGTAGGCGGTGGGGAGGGGGTGTAGATGTTGGCTTGGTTAGGTAGGGGAGGAAGAGAGTGAAAAAAATTTAACCGGTTGAATAGGTCGCTAGTCACCTGGGATCATTTTGGGAAGGTGTCACCTATAATTTGGATTATACTAGAATAACTCATGGTTGGGATTAATATGGGAAGACTGGTCATAGTTGGGATTATTGTTGTGAATTTTTCCTTTTATATATAGTTTTTAGGTGCATTTAAGTTGCATTTTAGGAACATTTAGGTGCATTATAGTTCATAATTGCATACTATTGCTTAATTGCGAAATATTACTCCTTTTGTGTGTTTTTGGTATTCTTTGATAAATTTCAGGTATTGAGAACTTAATTGGAGTATGATTGGACAAGCTTGAGTAATTAGGAGCAATTGAAAGTAAGCCACGTTGATAAGGATCGTTTTGGATATCTTTGAGTGCAAATTGGAGCTAAAACGAAGTTGGAATTTGATTAGAGAATTGCGGAAATTTAGTGCTGCTTACTCTTTTACACATAACTTTTGACTCGCCATTGTTAATTGGATGATTCTAGCGGCATTGGAAAGTAGGCTTGAAGAGCTTTCCAACGATAGGTTGCAGGGCCCAAGGCGAGTTATATTCTGGGAGATATGGGCTTCACAAGTTGGCCATGTTTTTCTGATCAATTGCGCCCATTTAATGATATTTCGACTTTCCTTATCTTGTAACTTACTTTCCTAGTCATATTAGGTTACTTAATATTAATTAGATTAGGAATCACTTCTTTCCTCCTCTTACACTCTCTGACGTTATTTTTATTATTTGTAGGTTTAGTTTAGTTTTCTTCTCCTTTTTTCTCTCTAGCTTTTGAGTAAACCCTAGTTTCTCTTCATCTTCATTAATTCATGAGTTTATTTAGTTTCTTTCATTGAATTCTAATATATCTGATCTTGTTTAGTTTCTCCATACCTTAGAAGCTAGATTAAAACAACCATCTCTTGGTGGATTCGACCCTACTTACCCTACTACATTGTTAGATAGTTTTGCATGAATTTTTTTTGACAGGTGTACGACAACCTATCAAATTTTGGCGTCGTTGCCGAGGAGACGGTATAGTTTTATTTAGTTTTTATTGTTGGTAAGACTAAACTGTATATATTTTTTTCCCTTTTGTGAATATTTTTTTAATAACTTTTTTTATATCATGGAGTCATGCTATTTTGATGATGGGGATAATTCTTTTGCTAGGCAACATAGTAATAATTCTTGGGATTCTCATGTTTACAGTTTTGATACATTATATCAAAATCCACTTTTGCATGAGTTCTCCTGAATTACCTCATATGTTATGTGAATCCCATGTATATGCTAGTAATTCTAGAGCAATATTTTATTTTCCTCAGTATGAGAATGGAGTCTTTTGGAAATACTATCATAGACTTAGTGATTTTATTGTTTCTAATCATGGAATTGAACTATGGGATATGTGCCTAGTGATTTATGAGGGGTTAAATGAAGAACCTAGGATGGTGGTAGAATCTATGGCTAATGGTGGATTTCTATTCCAATCACCTGATTATTGTTGGCATTTAATTGTGTGGTTGGCTAGGGATACTTATGAGTTGGAGATGTCTTCATCTGCTAGTCCAATTTTTTCACCCCAAGCTTACATGACACCACTTCCTTATTGTTCTAATTGTTAGTCTAATTCTCATGATATTTCTTTGTGTGATGTGACATTAGTAAATGGCTTTGACCCCTCTTCCCAGTTCCCAATATGAATGTCAATTTGCTCAGAATTCTAACCCCAAACCGTTTATTTATGATGATGATGAGGGGTGGATAATAAATGAGAGCTATTGGGATGATGAAAAGATTGAGAGAAAGACCAATGTGATGGATGTTTTGCAGGAGGAAGAAACCATGGTTGAAATTTCCTATTTGGAGGAAAGTTTAGTTGAGAGTAAGGTGATTTATGAGTCTTTATCAGTACCACCTACTCTTTTGAGTCTCATGTTCCATTTTCTCAAAAACTTGATCTTATTCTTTCTTTCCCTTTATTATATCCTCCATTGTTCCTTCTTTCCCCCCTTTTGAATAACTCGCATGATCATGTAACTAATGTAAACTTAATTTCTTTTCGTCCTTTTGAGTCATGTAAAAAGAATAACGATTTTTATTTTTATTTTTCTTTTAAATATAATCCTTCCTTTGTTTTTTCTTTCTGTATTTTTTAATATTTTTGAGGACTAATTTTTTTCATTAATCCTTTTCACTCTTATATAATATGCTCTGAGATGTTTGCAGGAACATATGATAAGCTTCTTAGAGCATTGAACTGTTATGAGTGGTCTACTAATCTTCAACGGTCATGCAAGACCTTAAATTTGCGCTTCTCGGGAGGCAACTTGAGTTTTAACTTATTTTCTCTCTTCTTTTCTTTACTTTTTATTTTGATTTTTATCTCTGTTTCATCCTTTTTGAGTGATTTTACTCACTTTGGTGTGTTTTTTGCATTTGTTGTAGGTGGAACGAGATTAAAAAAAAAAAAAAGTTTGTCGAAGTATTGGTCGCGCGGTCGACCGGGCAACATTGCCCTACCGGGCGTGCAAGCAAAATTTTGAAATATGGAGAAATTATCAAAAATTTGGCCAAGTGTAACTCGCCGGTTGACCGGGCAAGCCCGTCTGACCGGGCGAATTTTTTGGGATGACTAGGCGTCTTACGCCTGACCGGGCGAGGGAGGACATTCCCAAAAAAAAAAAAAAGAACACCAGCAACGTTTCCCCCATTTCTGTCCCTCGTCCTCACTTCTCATAACCACCCAACGCCGGCACCTCCCGAGCACCATCACCATCGAGTCACCTCCATCTACGCACCACCGCGCGTGACATCGCACCGCCCGGCGAGTCCCACGGTGTCTTCTCGTCACCTCCTCCCTGTCTCCTCATAACAACCCACCCCACTCGTCACCACAAGCGACCACCGCCTCCATCCACCGCTTCTCCTCGCTCTCCGTGCCTACGCCTGGTCCCCTCCTAGTCCTCGAACCACCCGCAAACTCAGTTAGCCTTCTTCTGTTTTATTCTAATCTTCTCTCTCTTCGTTTCTTTACTTTTAGTCTGTTTCTTTTGATTTCCTTTTGATTTTTCTTTTCTTTTTCTTTTCTATTTTTTTCAAATTCTTAGTATCTTCAGGCCTTAGCTTAATGAATATCTCATTCTCTTTTTCATTATTTTTAATTTAATTTTTTTCTTCTTCCTTTTTTTTATCAATGGTTGTTTAGGGTTCCTTCAGGTGGCTACAAATTGGTTCAAGTTGGTATTCAAGAAGCAATGCAATGTGATTTTAAGCTTATTCAACACTTCAATTAGGTATTAAGTTTTTTATATTTTACATTGTTCATACTCTTGATCCGATCTTCTTCTTTTTTTTTTTTGCTTGGAATTGTTTGAAATGTCATACTTGTTGATTTCTTGTGACTACTTTGATTTGATGGGTCGGTTATTGGGAGTTGTGTGGTGTTTTAGTAGCGAATTGTGGATCTTGGTGGGAGACTTTGGTGTTAGATACTCGACTGGGTTGGTTATGGTTCCTTCTCTAATCTGGTTTCGTGCAGTGAGGACACTGCAGATTCTAGCTTGGGGAAGGGATATTATATCCTTTATTGCTTTCTAGTGTAGATTTTATTACTTTCGTAGGATGTTGCACGGTTTGTACCACTCATTAGGAGTGGGAGTTTACGTTTCACCAAAAAAAGTGTACTGCTTTATTAGTTGCATTAACACATTTCATCTCATATTAGACTATATCTCATTGTAGTTGCATCTATGGGACTACTGTTAACACTTTTTGAGAACCTTGTTGATATTTTACTACAAATCCTAAGCATCATTCATCTTGTTCATGATTATTCATAGCAAGATTGTTTCTGATTGATTGCTTGTGGTAAGATTGATTGATCTCTCTCGGCTCGATTTAACTTTATTGTGCGGGACACCTTTACTTAAGTGAGCTTTTGTGCCTATAAACTGATGTATATGTGTCAGTTCTGTTCTTTCGTGTGTGATTAGTTCCTCAATTGTTGCATTGATCTTGAATTTGACTTGGTACTCCTTGGAATTTGATAGTGCATACATTTTGATATGATTGAGGCGTTTCATATCACAATCTTAGTTCCGAGTTATTCTTGTTTTCATATTATCCTTCCTCTAGCTCCGCTGAGTCTTTTCTTACTGTGTTTGATTGCTACCTACATTACAAGCCCTTGGCCTCATTTGATTCTTGTCCCAAGCTTAGCTTGGGGGGAGCGAGTTTTAGTTTTGGTTCGGTTTGTATTGAATTAAAGTGCTCTATTTGTGGTTTAGATGGATGGAAAAGTATGTTTAATGAGCTTGGAAATTGAATTGAAAGTTTGAAACCATAAGAAAAGAAAGAAAGAAAAAAAAAGTGAAAAAAATGAAATGAAATAAAAGGAGAAGTGAAAAAGAGTTGTGAATAAAGTGAAATAAAAAGGGGTTATTCTTGAATTTCTTGAGTGAAAAGTGTTGATCGTATTTGGAGATTGTTGGTTGTTGTGTGGAGTTGTTGTGACCTTTTCTTGGTCACTATTCAGTTATATGATGTTCCCCCTTCTTAGTTTTTCCATCACAATTCCCAAATTATTTTCCATACCTTTAACCTCAGCCTCATTACAACCATTAAAAGTCATCTTGATCATTGTATATTGTATTGTTGAGTATTAAATGAGTCAAAAAGTCAAAGTTAAAGAGTATATGCATCATCTGAGTCGACTAATTTTAGGTTGAGTGTCATCATTTATCCTTTAAACACATAAGAGATTTGAGTGCACATAAACTATAATGAGGTGCATCGGGTTTTGTTAAATCCGACTTGGGGAGATGGTTTGTGGTATGATTGGAGAGTCGATTGCGATACATGACATGCTATGCGGCTTTGCTCGGGTTTGTTTCGATGCTTGTTTTGTGTAATGATTATATCTCTTGTGTTTTCACTTGAGTGTTTAGCCCTGTTGTAGTCTAATATTATAGGTTGTCTTTCTTTTCCAATGTCTATGTCTTATTGCATGAGAATAAGCAATGGTTTAGCTTGGGGGAGTTTGATATGTCATATTTATATATAGTTTTAGGTGCATTTAGGTTGCATTTTAGAGCATTTAAATTCATATTTAGGTTCATTATTACATTATATTCTTAAGTTATGTTATTCTACTCCTATTCGGTATGTTTTCTTGTTTTTGATAAATTACAGGTAATGAGAACGTATTTGCCGTATGCTTAGCTAAGATTGAGGATTAGGAGCATTTGAAAGAAGGTGCATTGCATAAGGATCGTTTGGATATTTCATAGTACGAGTTTGAGCGAAAAAATAAAGCGGAAAATCGTTAGAAGAAATGTCAAAAAGGAGTTACGTCTACTCTTCTGACCATAACTTTTCATGTGCTTCTTAGAATTTAATAATTCCAGCAGATTTGGAAACTAGACTTAAAGAGCTTTCCAACAACAGGTGGAACGCACCTAGAAGACTTCTAGTGAAGGAGTTATGCCTTTCGGAAGTTCGGGTTGTTTACGTTGGAATGCGCTTTCGTACGCACGGATCACTAATTCCGCCCATTTAATGATATTTCGACTTTCCTTATCTTTTTAACTTACTTTCCTAGTTATATTAGTTTACCTAGTATTAATTAGAGGATATGATTCACTCTTCTCTCTCTTTTCTCTGCCACGTTATTTTTTATTCTTAGGTTTAGTTTAGTTTTCTTCTTCTTTTTCTCTCTAGTTTTTAGTAAACCCTAGTTTTTGTTTTTCTCCATTAATTCATGAGTTCTATTAGTTTCTTTCATTGATTTCTTTAATTTTTCTTTCCTTTGTAGATTTAGATTTTATTCTTTATTTCACGATTGAGTAGTCTTATTTTGTAGGGTTTGGGAATCCATGTTTATATGCTATGAATCTTGATTGATATTTATTGATGGTTTGATTAGCTATTGATATCTCTAATTGATTAGTGTTTTTATTGTTAATCTTACAATCTGATCAATTGTGTTATTGAATATTGCTAATATCAAGTCATAGATCGAGAGATAGTACTCTTTAGAGGGTTACCTACAATTAGCAAATCTGATTATGTATGCGATCATACTGCATATGTTGATTTGAGAGCGTTAAGACCGAGTAGGATTAACATGTGCTCTAGATATTCGATTGATTGAACTATTGATGACATTTTGATAGATTATATATATGAACATGGTGACCATTACCCTAGACCTTTTCAGTTTGATTTTCGTATTTTATTAGTTTAGAATTAATTCTCACATCTCTGATCTTGTTTAGTTTTCCCATACTTTAGAAGTTAGATTAAAACAACCATCTCTCTGTGGATCGACCCTACTTACCCTACTATATTGTTAGAAGGTTTGTTAGGAATTATTTTTAACAGGTGTACGACAGCCTATCACTGTCCCACTACCTAGAGTTCGCAAAATTTGACCCAACTCACCAACCCAAACCGAACCCAACCAAATAATAGCGGGTTGGGTTGAAATTTTTAACTCATTTGATTAAAAGGGTTGACCCAACCCAACCTGTTTAATTAGATGGGTTGTGACAGGTTGGAAATTTCAACTTGCTTTCAACCCGCCTAACCCGTAATAAACGGGTTGAGTTCAGGTCGGGTTGAATCGCATAACCCATAAGTTTTGTATTCATATATATCCGTTTTCAGGTTAGGTTTTAGACTTTTGCGTAAGTCTATGAATTATGATGTATCAAAAAGACTAAAAGACTCCAACAAACTTTAGATCAATTTCTTGATTTTCTCCATGTGTGGCTGTATTGTGTGAGTAGACGAGTAGTTTATCTATAAGTACTATTGTATTAATTAAAAAACGTTGAACAATTAGATATTAGAACTTAGAAGTTGTGATGTAATTTTAGCTTCTTGTTAATTGTTAAGTAACCAGATTTTACGGTTCTAGTAGATGAAAACTTCGATAATATTGCTAAAGAAGTTAGTGGTAATTAGGTCGACCCGTTTTATTATAAGGTAGGGTTGGGTTAAAGATCCTAACCTATTTACCTTATCGGGTTGGGTTCAGGTTGAGCGGTTCAACCCATTTATCATGACGGGCCAACCCGTTCCCAACCCAAGTCGACCCCTCACCAGCCCTACGACACTACCAACCTATGTGCAAATAAACTCCCTCTTTTGCCTCCTTTCCTTAATATTTATGCATGATACCATGTGAGTAAACTAAAATAATAAAAGGGAGTACCTTTTTTTAGGTAAAAAAAATCCTCTGGGCTTCCCTCGCACCTTCGCACGGGGCCCCTACCTAGAGGCCAATTACAAGCCAATAGGGGTGTGCCGGTCCAGGGCCGGGTTGGAGCCGGCTGGATTGGTGGACCGAAATCCGGGATTTTTTGGACCGGAACCAGAAAAATTCCGGTGCGGTCCGCTCTTGGACCTGTTGGATAGGAATCTATATATTTTTTTATAAAAAAAAATCTTTTTATTTGATTTAAAGATATTTACAAATTAGATATATTAAAATTTAATAATTTTAATAACAATAATCCTAAAGATAATAAATAGTAGGTTTTTAACTTTCTAACTTTCTACCTTTTAAACTTTTTTTAACATATGAACTTTTTTTTTACTAAAATAACAAAAATTTTGGTACAGGTCCGGATCGTAATTTTTCGGATTTGGACCGGACCGGAAACTTCGGAATCGGGATTTTTCGTGGACCGAAGGGGCCAGGAGTCCAAATTCGGTCCTAGTCCAAATTCCGATCCAACACTGGTCTTTACGCAGCCCTACAAGCCAACACCTCCAAACCCCCAACCCCAAAACCCCCGACCTCCCTTGAATCCCCAAGCATAAAAAGGGAGTACATGTCAACTCAAATATTAACAATACTCATACTAAGGTTGTTCATTTCGGATAATCCGACCCGACTTGAAATTTTGGATATCCGAAAATTTTAGAACGGAGAAAATGCTATTGGAAAATATCAGATATCTAGAATTTCGGATCGGATATCCGATAACGGAAAAATTTGAATTTTTCAAAGAAAAGCTCGAAAAAAAGATTCGGATCCAATCGAAACACCGAATATTTCGGATATCGGGTTTTGAAACTGGATAATTATGGATTTTTTGGATCGGGTATCGAAATATCCAAAAAAACCTAATGTTTCGGATATTTTCGGGCACTTGGTAACGAAAATTTCGAGCCATATCCAACAGGAAATTATCCGATCTCGAAATATCTAAACACCCAAAATCGAATCGGATATTCGGTTTACCGGATCGAGTATTTATGAAAACCCCTAAATTTCATACATCACACATGCTTTAAACTATATTGACCTTGTTTGGCAATACTTAGTTGAAAATAAAGTGAAAATGATAAGATAAAGTTGAAAGCGATAAGGTGGTGAACCGATAAAGTAGTTGATTAGCATGCTTGTTTGGCAAAATTAGTTGTTTAAGTTTATAAATTATCTTGATAAAATTAGGGCGCATTCTCCTACAAGCTTTTATTGATTCGGTTGATTCGGTTTGATTCGGTTCGATTCGGTTCGGTTCTTAAATGATAATCATTACTATTAATTAGTTATAATTTAATCAGGTTCGGTTCGGTTGTTTTATGCGAAAATAACGGTTAGTTGATATCAAAATTTTAAAAAGTTTTTCTATAATTTCGAGTCATCGATTTTGAAAGGATAAAAATTTTAAGCTTATCATTTAAGTTATTTTAGCACCTAATATATGTTAGCGCGCTTTATTTATTTATTATTTAAGGTAACTAAAATATTTCTTCAAATAGAGCTATTATGTATTTGTTAATTTCGCATTTCTCTTCCCCTCTCAAAAAAAAAAATTTCGCATTTCTCTTATAGATGTCGTATCTTTTTTATTGATAAGTTAATTTTAATTTAATACTAAAAAAAAAATCCTCTCAACGGTTCTCGAAGTGGTAGAATGTTCTCGAACCTCTTTCCCTCTCTCTAGTCTAGTGAGTAGTGCGTGTCTTTCTCCCTAGAGAGTAAAGCCCTAATCTACAAAACCTCACTCTTCATTTCTCCGCCTTCTCCCCTTATCCTCAGCACCATCTAAACCAACTTTCTCAAACCTACTCTTTCTCTCTCCTCTTCTTTCACAATCTGCAAAACTATGGCTTCAGCTAATGCTATTTCTACCACTTCCATTCTTCCTTCACCCAGAAAGGTATTATCTTTATTCATCTTTTTCTCCTTTCTTCATTTCTTCTACTGTTCTCTGTTTTTTTTTTATCTAAGTTAAACATTTGGGTAACTTTGTATGTCTTGTTCATTTGTTTGGTGTCATTATAATTTGATGTCTTTACTGCTTGCATTGTCATTTCTTGCTATTTCAAGTTTAATTCTTTGGGGTTTTTCAGTTTTTCTGTATTCAGTGTGGAAATGGAATTTTGGGTCAAATTGATTGGCCTAGTTTATCTATTCAAGTTAATATATTATGGTTTTTTGGGTAGGATTCTGATGTAATTGCAGCTTTATGCAATGGCAAAAGACAGAACTTGCAAATGGATGAATTGGGTTGTTTTTGTTTTGTTTTTTCATGGCTTCTAGCTGATGTTATTGCTGCCACTTTGTTCAGATTTGTGAATTCAAATCTTTGAGCGAGAAAGATGAAATTATTGCGTGATTTATGTTTATGTTTTGTGTATTGTTCTCTCATAATGTAGCTGATTATGTTGCTGCTATGCCTTTAGGGAAGCTTGAGAAATGCAATTCCTCAGCGAGCGCAGAAGGTGCACTATAAGCCATCGAGCAGGCGGTTTGTCGTTAGAGCCAATGCAAAGGATATTGCCTTTGACCAGAATTCCAGGGCAGCACTTCAGGCTGGCATTGATAAACTTGCTGATGCCGTTGGACTTACTCTTGGTCCTAGAGGTAGCTTTGTTGTCTGTAAACATTGACTTTGTAGCTTGCTCGGAATGCTTTTGAGTAGTTGATCAAGATGTTTACCATTTTGGGATATTCTAGATTCCTGTTTAATGCTTGGCTTGCCTCTTTCTTGGATTTCCTGACTGGAGATGTGTTGAGAGAACAATTTATCTACGCTTTTTTTTATTAAAAGAAAAGAGGTTGGTTAAAGTGTTTTGATAGTTACGTTCTTCTTTGGTATTGTTGACATTTAGGCTCTCTGAAGGAGGTTAATTTTTGCCTAATAGCTGACCACAAACTGCTATTTGTTTCGTTTACTAGGTTGCTAATTCTAATGCTTCATAGCAGCATAGTGTTCCCCTGGATCCTATTAATTTTTCTTTTTGCAGGGAGAAATGTTGTCTTGGATGAATTCGGGAGCCCAAAGGTAGTCAATGATGGAGTTACCATTGCTCGAGCAATTGAGCTTGCTGATCCCATGGAGAATGCTGGTGCTGCTTTAATTAGGGAGGTATGAGTATTTCATGTATGATTAGGCACAATACATGCTGTAAATAAATAAGAAACTAACTTTGTTATCATGATCAATAGTTTTTGAAATGTGATTCGATTGTGTTGGTGGTTATTATAGGTTGCTAGTAAAACAAATGACTCTGCCGGAGATGGAACAACAACTGCTTCAGTTCTTGCACGTGAGATTATCAGACAAGGTTTGCTGAGTGTTACTTCTGGTGCTAACCCTGTGTCTTTGAAAAGAGGAATTGATAAAAGCGATTCTAGGATTGATAGAGGAACTTGAAAAGAAAGCCAGGCCAGTCAATGGCCGTGATGACATCAAAGGTACTAATGGATACTTCAATAAATATGCTATATTGCCTTAAACTTGCAGTAGATAACAATGCGACAGCATTTTGACCCTAATCTGGTATTGTGATTTTCTAGCCATTGCTACAATTTCTGCTGGCAATGATGAATTAATTGGCACCATGATTGCTGATGCTATTGACAAAGTCGGTCCAGATGGTGTTTTATCCATTGAGTCATCGTCTTCCTTTGAGACAACTGTTGAAGTTGAAGAAGGGATGGAGGTTCGTGGCTTTTAGACAACCTTTCAAGCAAATTCATTATTTGCTTATAGTATATTTCCATGTAAGCGGGTTTTTTATTTTCTGGCTTGCAGATTGATAGAGGCTATATATCTCCACAATTTGTTACCAATCCTGAAAAATCCATTGTCGAATTTGAAAATGCAAGAGTCTTGGTAACTGACCAGAAGATTACTGCGATAAAGGACATTATACCATTATTGGAAAAGACCACACAAATGAGAGCACCTTTGCTTATTATTGCTGAGGATGTCACTGGAGAAGCGTTGGCCACTCTTGTTGTAAACAAGCTGCGGGGTATTATAAATGTTGCTGCCATCAAGGCTCCAGGTTTTGGTGAAAGAAGAAAGGCTATGCTTCAAGATATTGCTATCTTGACAGGTACCAAAATGTGTTTTAAGCAATATATTCCTACATGCTGTTGATTTGCAGTTTTGCACAATACTTGTATAGATGCACAAAATCAAGTATTGAGCTTTTCGGTGGGTTGATAAGGCAATATAGTCATTGTTTTTATTTTAATCTTTTATTGGGCTAGGTGATGGTTTAGAGTTGGTACTTGCTAAGTTAGTGTTCATCCATGTTTTCCCAGATAAGCAATTACCTAATTCCATGGGCCCATGAGAATGTAGAAAACGTACTTTAGTTGTGGATTATACTACACCCTCAATATGATGTCAGTTTTTTTACCCGCTGTGCATATGTTGAAGTGGAAGAAATATTTGTGAAAAGTGGTTCTAGATTCTAATGTAACCATAGTAAAAATGCTGCATCTTCTGATATCTTGTGAAAGAGTTTCACTCTATTGGAAGACACCTCAAGCTTTGTGCTGAACTACAATGCAGTTTGAATGGACAACTAGCAGATAATATAGTTTTTCATGAGCTCTATAATACAGTTGTGAGTATTTGGTTGTCTTATCATGATTGCTAATTTATTAACAAGTTTATTTGACTTGTGTAAATCAGGTGCGGAATTCCAGGCAAATGATTTGGGATTGCTAGTTGAGAGTACATCTGTCGAGCAACTTGGTTTGGCAAGGAAGGTGACAATTTCTAAAGATTCCACCACTCTCATTGCCGATGCCGCGTCTAAAGATGAGCTTCAGGCTAGAATTGCACAACTCAAGAAAGAGTTGTTTGAGACTGATTCTGTTTATGATTCCGAGAAGCTTGCTGAGAGAATTGCAAAACTGTCTGGAGGTGTTGCTGTTATTAAGGTTGGTGCAGCCACAGAGACAGAGCTCGAGGACCGTAAATTGCGGATTGAGGATGCAAAGAATGCTACGTTTGCTGCCATAGAGGAAGGCATTGTCCCCGGTGGTGGTGCTGCTCTTGTTCATCTCTCAACTTTTGTACCTTCTATCAAGGAAAAGCTTGAGGATGCTGATGAACGTTTGGGTGCTGACATTGTGCAGAAGGTAATCTATTTTGTCTGAACTTCTTAGCCATGGCCTAGCTCGAAATACTAAGGCCTTGTTTTTACTACTTGAAAAATATACATTGGGATAAGGTTTTTTCACCAAGTTGAGATGAGTTAAAATAGTTGCCATAAGATTAGATTAACCTGTAAAAATTAGAAAGGTGACGTAAGTTTGAATTTGTTCCAGAGATAATTCAGTGTGGAATTTAAGACAAATTCCAATAACGGCACAAATTAATTGTTGATAAGCAAATATTAGCTGAAATAAAAATCTACACCTTAAGATGTTTAAAAAATGGTGAGACAGAGTGGTAGATTGATATTGTGCATGTGAGAGCGGGCAATCTGTGACCCGACCCAAACCCGATCCAAAGTGACCGAGATAAACCCGAGCTCAACTTGAACCGAACTCGAACAACCCGAAATCAACCCGATTTGACCAAATAATCATATTTTATGCTAATTTTAAGTCTTATCTATTTCTGATATTTTTTTCAGCACAATTCGAAGTTGACGCAAAATCAAACCCGAACCCGACCCTGTTGACCCATATTGTGGCTAGGAATTGCCTATATGCCATGTCGTTCTGACAAATTTTATATGTTAAAACTAGTTATTAGTTCCGGGCGATGCCCCGGGTTATTAATATTTTTATGTCAAAAGAGTATCAACTAATGTTGCATAGTTTATTGGTTAGAACTTTATTGTATTTACTTGAGGTCACGTGGTTGAATCTTGTATGGAGCATGTTTTCAATTATTTAATGTATGTTGATGACATGGAATGAAACAATTAAAGGGATAGTGCCACGTGGCGTGTAGACTCGCTTAAAAACGCTTTTTAATATATTTGTATAGATGTGGGCAATTGGGTTCCTGCTGAGAACTTTTTACTTTTGCTCAGTGGTATGATTGCTTTATTGTTGTTGGCCTTCTGACAATCTTGTGAATCGGCTTGTTGCTAGGCACTTGTATCACCGGCATCTTTGATTGCCTACAATGCTGGGGTTGAAGGTGAGGTTGTTGTAGAGAAGGTGATGGCAAGAGAGTGGGAGATTGGTTACAATGCAATGACAGACAAGTATGAGAACTTGGTGGAGTCTGGAGTAATCGACCCAGCTAAGGTGACCAGATGTGCTCTACAGAATGCTGCCTCTGTTGCAGGAATGGTCTTAACTACTCAGGCTATCGTCGTGGAGAAACCAAAGTCTAAAGCTGCTGCTGCTGCAGGTCAACCAGGTTTAACCATTTAAGCTTAGTGCAGTTTGTAGATTATGAAAGGTAGGCTTCAATAATCGCATGGATCGTTTTGGTAGTGAATTGTATCAAAGTTTTGTATTGAGGAGAATAATTGATCGAAAGGGTAATTAGTCATTGATTATGAAAGAGTGTCTCACAATTAGTGATTGATTTCGAGAGTGTCACACAATTGGTAATTGATATTGAGAGCATCTCTCAACTGAAAATCATATTAGCACGGATACTATATGTTTTATCTTGGTTCTTGTGCTTTCCTGCCTAAGTGATGTATTTTCTTCCATGGTACTCTTCTTACTTGGGCACGCATGCCAAACAGCTAAATCTGTCAATTTTAGTTCAGCTACTTATGGCTTGCTAGAAAACCAGTTTTGATATATCTAACCTTATCTGGAGTCTGGGAAGTCAAGCCAAACAACAGGCCTACCAATTTGAGTTCCGCTGCATGGACAGCGGTCTGCTAGAAAACTGCTAATGTTTATTTAACTTTAGAATCTGCATAGTAAAGTTTACCTTTTGATAGAGAAATGGCAACTACGGGGTATAATAAACGAATATCTTGTTATTTGGTGGATCAACAATAAAAAAAAGAGCAAAAAGGCTTACTGGCTCGTTACCTTGCTTCCGTTTAGTAAGTGCAATTAATCAAAGCTATCGCTCTCATATAGATCCATAATCACTCTTGAAAGTTCATGAAGTCTTTGATTATTCAGGTCTTTCATGTTGTCGGTTGTCAACCATAATTCGAGACTAATTAGACTGGAATCGATTTGATTTCTCGAGGGGTATTATTTCAATTATGATTTTGATAAATTTCATAGTTTGCCTTGTTGCATTTCTAGTAAAAGGGATCTTTTATGGGGAGGAGTTTGTTGTGGAAGTATATGCCGTTGATATGGCTCAGAATTAGGTTTGTTTCTTGTGCAAAGGAGGTAGATAAAGGTTGTTCTTTGCACTACCTTTCCCTTCTTAGCCTATTATGCGAACAAATAGTGATTGTAACCATCTTAAAGGAATGAAGGGAGTATGAATTTTATTTGGTTGACTTTGGATGTTTTAAGTTTAAAAGTTAAAGACACTTTCATCAAAAATATTCACCAGATTAGTTGAAACTGGGGTTGGGATTAGTTTGAGATTGGTTTTAGTAGACACCGTAATCTTATTCTTTCGAGTCATTGCCTTTCATTTCATAAGATGATTCAGGTTCTTTGTTTAATTTTATTCCCATATAAAAAAAAATAAGAAAATTTGCTTGCAAAGATGAAATTTGAAATTATGAATTATACAAAATCGATACAAATAAAACAGTAACCGATTTTGAATTGAGTTGAACCTCAACTATTATTGTCGAATTTCGAATCCATAGAAAAAAAGGTTAATTTCAGTTTCTGTGTTATCTATTTGATTTGAACTAATGCACCTCCTCAGGAGTCATACATTAGGTTTGCAAGAATTACCATCTGTAATGAGGACATGAATTCTTCACTTGAGGCTCTTAATTAAATATATGAATGTAATTGATGTGTTAAGCAAGGAATCTTTCATTTATGATATGTTGATTATTATTATTTGTGTAATGATAAAGAGGGGCAAGCCCCTACAAAACTCATATGTTGTTATTGTAAAGTTATGAAAGTTCTTTAAGGGCATAATGATAATTACAAAAGCTCCCCTCCCTAATTTTTAGCCGATTATATGCCAATCAAAGAATTCTACATAATTCTACATTTTAGAAATTTTTAATTTGCATTTCTTTTACCTAATCAAACAAGCACTTAAATCAAAGGTGAAATTAGAGCCAGAGAAATATGTTTTCCATTTCTAATTCTTTACTCCATTTGGTTGCCACATGTTTTGAGATCAAAGTTAAATCTTTGATTACTCTTATACTTATGATTTAAAATACACTTCCTACGTCCTAACTTTTGTAATAAAGAATTTATTTCGTGTTTAAACGGTCTTGAACATACATTTTTGATTTTTTATTTCTTCAGTTATACATTAAAAACAATCTAAAAAGTTGATATTAAAAATATACACATTAAAATGATTTTAACATACATATGATAATTATTGTCTTATATATTAGTCAAAAAACAGGGTCAAAGTTGATAAACTTTGACTTTAAATACAAATATAATATAGAAATTTGAGATAGAAGGAATATCATTAAATTAACTTACTGAGTACCTTCCAAATACTTTTACTTTCTTTATCAATGTGTATTTGAAGTAGTCAATGATAAAATATTGTGGCATCTCATAAAAACCCTGGAAGGACTACGACTATGCACTAGTAAACATTATTTAGCGGCATAAGATAACGCTCACATATGCTCATCTAAGGTGCATCTTTTTCTTCGTTTACTCGATATAAAAGAAAAGGTGCATCTTTTTCCTCGTTTAGCTAAAAACCGCGATCGATGTCGTCTTGATTTATTTCAAATGCACATCACTATCTAAACTAGCAACTTAATAAGTTGAACCAGCTATATTACATATTCTTTTAATTAGAATTGGAAAAAAATTACCGAGCCTATATGGACGATTTACTTCTATATATACTAGCCATATGTGCACGCCATGCGTGCGTTAATTTTAAAATTTGTTATTTTATTATACGTTATAATACTTATTATACTTAAAATGTGAAAGATTAATAATTAGGTGAATATGGATATATTAATTCACTAATATAAAAGCTTGAAGATCTGAAGTTAGGCTCGGTTAACAAACTAAAAAAGTTAGTAAGTGTAGACACAAAATCGTGTCTCCCCATTGAGTACATGATAAAACATACCGTCGTCCTAATTGGTCCGATCCAAAGGAAAATCAATCGAACAAACTAGGCCCAAAAGCATTTTGAAAATATAAAGTCTATTTATTAAATCCAAACCCAATTTTTAAAGGCCCAATTAATTATTCCTAATAATTAATTTTTAAAGGATATTTCAAAAATCAGAGTTTTATTCCTAAAGATAGCAGATAGCTGATTTCGGATTTCAAAGGATAGATTTTATCAAAGGATAAAAAAGAATCTTAAAACAATAAAAAATCGGCCAGAAAGCAAGTGTGCGTGACGCAAACTTGTGCGTGTAGCGCATAGGCTGTGCTTCAAGCACAAAGATGTGCGCAAGCACATTTTTATTTTATCTTTTGGCTCCGTTTTCGGTTTCCTTTGCCTATAAATAGCTTGTTTCTTCGAATGACTTTTCACAATGCTTTCCTACAACTTCTACACATATCCTCCTATACTCAAACTCATATTCAAACACTCAAACTCATATTTAAAGACATTGAAACACATTCATACCTTCGAATTTCTTATTTTAAGCTTCAAGATTGCTCATCTTAAAGATCATTGCATAATACCCAGGCGACAAAGGTATAATTCCTAAGGGTCAATTCCAATTTAATTCTTGTTTTACTAACGATCTACTTGTCATGATGTAGATCTTCAAAGAATTAACACTATACTGTACATTCTTCCCTAATCATAATTCTTTTTATATTATATTATTATTATTATTCATATGCATGATTATATGTTTAATGCTTTCATCACCTCACATGTTTATTATCGCTAATCAGAGATCTAAAGAACTGTTCTAACATTAAATTCAGATAATTTAGACAACCTATTAGGTTCCCTGTAATTTGATTGCATAATAACATGTCACCCAAAAATTAGTCTTTTGTTTGTTTATTGATCCGACATAGATTAATTATACATTGCATTAACATATTATGTGGTTATTTATTTGCATAAAACTTGAACATGAATCGATATTAAGTAGAGGCTATCAATGGGCGAATATGATTCCTGATCTTATTCGTACCCTCACCCCCGAACTCAATCTATGGTTCATTGACCATTAATGGAGTCATGACGGGGAAATCTACATTGGATAAGTCCCTAAGTTGTCCCTGCGATTTCCCAATATCCAATTAGGTTTATGAGTTTTCCTTTAAAGACTTGTTGGCAATTTTAAAACGTTTTTAATGAAACCTTTACAATGAGGTAGTCAAATACGCGCTCACACCGCGTAGGCGAATAAAAACACGCCTACAATTTGGCGACTCCATTGGGGAGGATTTTTAAAAAATCAATTTTTTAAATGAGTGGGTAAAACTCGAAAAATACGATTCATACTTGTTTTATGCTTTTAAATAACATTACAGTTTTGCAAATACATGGCTACTGTTTAAGCCACTATAAGGACAATCTTCCTTGCCTCATTAGCACATGTTCTATGCGTGAGCCACCCCGGGGGGGTTTGTGATTTGTCCTTCCGAAAGCTTCATGAGCAATAATGTTGGATCTTAGTCATAAGCAAACCTACCCAACCATGGCATTGTTCTCTTGTTCCTGACTTGAGAACTGGAGTGCGTCTTACACGTTGCCACCTTTCTAAGCAAAGATACGAAGCGTGGGATCAATCTCTTAGTGATTGACCCTTTTCATCCTTAACATAAGCCTGACCATAGTTGAAACGTAGAACTTGACTTATAGGTTGAGAACTTGGCATCCATGTTATATGAAATTTGCTTGTGAATGCATTCTTTTTGCCTATTCTTGACTTGTTAAAACATTGATGTGTATTGCACCTAAAATCGCGTCTAAAAAGATCGTCAAAATTGACCAAACCTTCGCCGAATTGGCAAATTGCATGCCAGGGGGTAGTGCGCCAAACGCAAGGCGGTGCGCCTGGCGCATTGCCTTGCGCCGAGCGCACTCTTTTGTTTGGCGCGCAACCTCTACGTCTTATGCTATTGCCAATTCGGCTATCGTTTACGTTAATAACGTCTGTCAATAAGTGCGTCATAATGTCTTGTTTGTCGTTGCATCCCAAAACTATGAAGAATTAGCCAAAACCTCGCCTAAATCGCCAAATAGCATGCCCGGGAGCAGTACGCCAAACACATTAAGTTGTGCATGGCGTACTTTGCGCCAGATGCACTGGCTTCGCGTCGAGCGCAACGTTGTTGCGAGGCGAGCAACATGTGCATCTCATGTTTTTGTCGATTTAATCGTCGTAATGGCCCATTCTGTATTTTTCAGTCTGCATTCATGTAGAGTCATGATTGTTCTTAGAGTTCTTTTGTCTAAAACAAATCTCACCTAATTCAAACATAAAAATCAATCTTTTCATACATATCATCTAAGGTCGAGTCTATCCTAAAAAATGCATATAGAAAAGTGATCATAATAGAGTTAGAGTAGTCATGCATGTCTACCTCGTTCCATCTCATCCCATCTCTAACAAATCTTCCATATCACATCTATCCTATCATACTCCATCCTTTTAAAAAAACATCTCTTTTTCAAAATCAATCCTACACCCTCTTCTATTCTATCCTTTTTTTCGAAAATATTTGCTAATCATCATCATACCACGGTGGTATTACCACCTATTCAAAAAAAAAAAAATTTTAAAATTAATCCATCATCTTTTCCCAATAAAGGATAAAAATAAGAGGTCCCTTTCAAAATGAATTTCGAAAATTCTATGCACAGTCCAAATACCTATAATCCGATCCAATCAACCCAAACCCAATTCATTTGCATTCATCCTAGGCCCCTCTGAGTTTGAGTCCTTGCATTCATTTTAGGCCCATATGAGTTTGAGTCCATTTTGCATTCATCCTAGGCCCACCTAAATTTGTGCCCAAATATTCATATTAGGCCATATAAATCTAGCCTATGTCAATATCTAGGCCCATTTGCATCTTTATGTGAACCCTAGTCTATGTCAAGCCCAGTCTAAGTCTAATCCCAGTCCGTTCCAATCTAAGTCCAAACCTAGTCCATTTCCAATGTCAAGCCCATGTGCATCTCCAAGTCTAATGTCAAACCAATATAGGACTAAGTCCAAAGTTAGGTCCATAAAAGGCCCAACTCATATCCTAAGTCTAGTCAAGTCCAATTCCAAACCCATATAGGACGAATTCAAAACTCTAAAACACTAAACCGCTAAGTGCTAGTGAGACCACATAGGCAAATCCTAGCTACTCATATTTTAAGACCATAATGGCACCCTTTGAACCTAGCGAAGCTAGTTATCCTTAAGACCATAAAGTCACCCTTTGAGTCTAGCGAAGCTACTTACCTTTTAAGACCATAATGGTACCCTTTGAACCTAGCGAAGATAGTTATATTTAAGACCATAAATGCACCCTTTGAGTTTAGCAAAGCTACTCACCTTTTAAGACCATAATGGCACTCTTTGAACCTAGCGAAGCTAGTTGTCCTTAAGACCATAAAGGCACCATTAGAGTTTAGCGAACCTACTCACCTTTTAAGATCATAATGGCATCCTTTGAACATAGCGAAGCTAGTCACCCTTAAAGACCATAAAGGCACCCTCCGAGTTTAGCAAAACTACTCCTACCTTACATCTACAAAAGCCCAAATCGTCCAGTCTAGTGAAGATAGTCTACCCTAATTAAGCCCATAATGGCCCAAAACCTTCGAGTCTAGCGAAGCTAGTCCATCTTAGATCCATAACAACCTAAAATCATAGAGTCTGGCGAAGCCAATCACCCCTAAGTCCATAAGGGTAACCTATTAAGTCTAGTGAAGCTAGCATTCCTTATGGCCATAGAAAGCCCAGCCATCGAGTCTAATTTGCTTGCATAGTCCAGTCCAATCCAGTCCAATCCATGTCTGCATTTGCATACAATTAGGCCCATACTACTCCAAAGCCCATACCTTTTCCCATTTCTATCTCTCATTTTCCCATTTCTCATTTCCATTTCTCATTTCAAAAAATTCATTTCTTTAAATTTACAAGGTCCATTATATTTCTGTTCAGGACAGGTCGTGAGGTTATAACTTGGGAATGTCCAACAGAGAGGAAACAAGGTCAACCCACTCCCAGACTCGTCAAACGAATTATCACTTTTTCAAACGAATCTTCTGAAACTTTTGAATCATCATCCGAGATGGGAGACACTTCTGAACAACTGAATGCAATCATGGCTCAGCTCCAACTGATGAACTCTCGTCTTGAGGAACAAGACAAAGAGATCAAGATGCTGAGAGAAAAGCTGACAACTGAGGAAGAAGAAGGGGATGCAACTCCACCACCACCACCTCCTATCAAATCCAAGACTGATTTAAGGTTCGAAAAACTCGAGCAATTAATCCAGTCAATTCCTATACTCGAGATTCAGGTTCATGGCCATGACATCATTGATCCTGAACTAAGGGAAAAGCTCCCTAAAAAGGTAGCATTAGGTAACCTCCCAAAATTCAAGGGGGTTGAAGACCCAGATGATCATTTGAGAGCTTTTTCCATCTCTATGGCTCTTAAAGGCATGAGCAAGGACATGTTTCCTTATGTTTTCCCCTTACCTTGTATGCACATCCATCCAAGTGGTCCAGATCACTGAACAAGACAAAACTGAACGATTGGGACTACACCAAAGAAGAGTTCCGCAAGCAATACATATACAACACTCAGCTTCCTATTAGTCTTCGTGAGTTGAAGTTAACTAAACAAAACTCCAACGAAGATTTTGTCACCTTCCTTAACAGATGGAGGGAAAAGGCCGCACAGATGACTAACAGGCCATCTGAAGAGGACCAAGTCCGAATACTGATCCGTAACATGCAGTCTGAGTACGAAGAACACATTAAATTCCAACCTATAGAGTCTTTCACGAAGCTCTACAAGGTTGGTCTACTGAATGAGAAAGTGGTACAAGCTTCTAAGAATAAGGGTGGTAATAATAACAACTCTTTCAAGAAGAGTAACAACAACCCTTCTAGCTCCAAGAGCAATGATGTCAATACCCTAACTACTGAAAAAAGAGGTTACCAAAAACCTCAAAGTGTTAACTCGGAAGGAACACTACAGGGGGGGGTGAATTGTAGTGTGGAACTTATTGCCCAAATAATGCGGAATTTAAAACATAAGCAATAAGGAACTCAAAGTCCAAGAGAGATTTTTACATGGAAACTTCTTGTTCAATACAAGAAGAAAAACTACGACCTCCTCCGGATTTAAACTCTTCACTAGGGAACCTCCTCTGTTACAACCTATTACATGCTCAAGTTCCACTGAAACTCCAACTCTCTCACAAGTTCCACTCTATACTCTATACTTAACTCTAAGTCTCTCAAGAGTTCCTACAACTCTTTACAAAAGGTTTATACAAACCCTTCACCCCTGGATAGACTTCACCCTAAGTCTACTCATACACAACAAGAACTTACTCAAGTTCCTAACTCGAACTTGATACATGAATTCCATCAAACTCTTAACCAAGTCCCCATTACAAGAGTTCACTCAAACCCTTCAACCCCAAACTCAAATACAGACACTTGATAATTTGGTTTAACTCTAGTATATAGAAACTGAAGAACTGTAAAGGAACATGGCACTCGTAGAAACTTGTACTCATAGGAACTGGACCCAAAACGAGGAATAGAATAATATAATTCTTTTATAACATTATTCCTTAAGCTAGACCTTATGGAATGACACAATTCAGACACTTTAAAACTTAAATTAGACGTTCTATTTATAGTTGAATTTGTTATGAATACTCCTTCAGTACTTCCCACTACTTAGACCACTAACTCCATGTTTCCATTATTTTTATTGTTTGGGAACAAAGAAACCACTAACTCCACTAACTTAATTTGAACGTGTACAGTAAACGTGGGTTGTGGAGCTTGGAAAATAAGTAAGCTATTGTTACTCCTTGAATGTGTACTTGAAAATCAGTTTATTAATTTTATTTTAATTAAAACCGAAAACTAAAACTAATTTAATTAAAATACCTTTTCTTTTATTAAAAGATTTTTTACAAAATTAAATCCCTTATTTTTAGTTGACCGAAAATATAAAAGATAAATCTGTACTTAATAATAATATCTTTTCTAAACCAGAAAATCTGAATAAAATCTTTTCATAAACTAACTTCCTAATTAATAGCATCTAATTAAGTCTAAACTAACTAGGAAATAAAAAGGTCTCTTTAAACTATTAGACTACACGTTCAGTTTATAGAATTACTTTGTTGTTCCTAAGACTATTTCTAGGTTTGTTCCCAATCAGTGTTCCTAAGAGTGCTCATTGAGTTCCTTTTCACACCTTGTTCCATTACCTTTCAGTTTCCACATACTTACATGAATCCTAGAAAATAGTCTCATATTACCTGCCTTCATGCTCCATGTTGCTCCAACTCAAGAACCGCATGCTGATAGCTCCACCTCTGGAACTTCGATGTGCTAGTTCCTTTCAGGAACTTCGCACTCATGGTTCCTGCTCAGGAACTTCTTGTTTCAACTCTGAAACTTCATCTTGCTGCTTCCACTCAGGGACTGTGTCGGAACTTCATATTCAATGTCCTCTTAATATCTACCTAGGAATCGCTCTATTTGTGTTGCTGATCTTTTAGGAACTTTGATGATGCTTGCTTCTGTATCATTTTTCTTGAGCTCTTCATGTTTGGTTCCAGCTTAGGAACTTACATAAAGTCTAGCACCACATCTGTGTAATCATATTTCTTCTTTCTTTGGATTTCTTCCTCAGGAACTTCACTTGTAGGAATTCCTTTATGATGTGATATATTCAACCTTCCATGACTTGTTTTATGTTAATGTAATTAATATGCATATCTCAAACACACATGTTAGTTAGATAATCATCATTTGTTTACAATCATCACAACACTACATGATTCAACACAAATAACCTTTACTACTTTAGGCATATCTCTAGAAGAAGCCTTCACTAGGCATCATGCGAAAGGAGCACTTCAGCCTCTTGACCCTACTCCAGACCCTGCTCCTGAGAATAGGTCTAGGAAGTGGAATCCTAATGCCTACTGCAAGTACCACCAAGGAAACGGGCATCTGACATCGTAGTGCTGGACTTTGAAGCACGCCCTACAAGACATGGTTGAAGATGGTAGACTGCCAGTTCCGCCTGCAACAAAAGTCAGCAACAACAACAACCCCTTGGGTAGTGCCTACATAATGCAGGGGGATTAGTCATTTAGTGTTAGTCTTCTAGGTTGAGTCGGAGAGTCCCTCCCCTAGCTTCTTCATTTCCTTTCCTGTCGAGTCTATGCCATTTAGGACTTTAATGTTTATCAATTATGTTCCATTTATTTCTAATTAATAAAATAATTGCATTTTCTTTTCATTTTTATTGGCCTTCCATTATTTTATATATGCTTCTAATTCAATGATGAAACTTACATCACTTAAATGACCTTGATTAATAAAAAGAAAAAAAATGGACATACTTTGGATTGTGAGTTATCTCTTTTTTTCCCTCCATCATTCCAAAAAGCCATCATCCTCATAAACCGTACCATTATCTCCATGATCCTTAGCCAAATAGCCTTTCAAATCAAAGCTCCACAAATAACCTTCAAAACCTTCCAATACCCAAAGTAACAAAAAACTTGTGTGCAAGCATCAATACATAAAAAGTCAATGCTAGGCAACAAAAAAAAGTGGGAAAAAAAAGAGCAAAAAAAAAGGCAAAAGCAAAAGAGAACGCACCAAGGGGCTTGCACACAAGTTCTATCCCTGTAGACACATAATCGTGTCTCCCCATTCAAGGGTCCAATGATGAAACATACCGCGATATTAGTTGGCGCGACCCAACGGAAGAGCAATCCAAAGAACCAATCAAACATTGTGTTTCGAAATGATATTCTAAAGCCCAATTAATTATTCATGATGATTAATTGTATTTTAAGCCCATAAAATATTTTGAGTCCATTTAAAGTGTTTTTAGAGCCCAATTAAATATTTATTATTTTAATGAATATTTTTATAAATATTTTTATTATCTTTGATAAATATTTTAAATACAAATCAGATTCTTATTTCGTAAAATTCAATCTCCGGATTTTAGGGATAGAAAAGTATCTTCAAAGCACGCATTTAATAAAAAACTGGAATATGCTGGAATATGCGTCGGACGCGGCGGTAGCGCTTAGCGCGCCACGTGCGTCCAGCACATTGGCCAGACCACGTCAGTCGCGCCAATGAGCGCCTGACACGTGGGTTTGTGACTCACATAGAGTCCTGCGCCTGGCGCAGACCCTGTGTGAGATGCAAGTTTATTATTGTCTTTTTAAATACACGTATACACGTGTACGACTTTGATTGGGCTGGCCGCGTCAGGCACACCAATGTGCGCCTGACACGTGGACGTGCGCTTGACACATAGGCCTGCGCCAGGCGCAGGTTGGCGCGTGAGGCGCACGCTTCTTTTTCCTATAAATACTTGTTATTTCCCGAATTACGGACGGCTTTTCGATTTATTAACACAAAAATTCTCTAATACTTACGAATTAAATTACGAACACTTAAACACTTTCAATACTTCAAATTACTTTCCAATTTCTGGTCATACTACGTTCTTGGTTCCACGATTGCTCCGCCTAAAGATCGTTGCACTCTTAAACCTAAGCCGCATAAGTGTAATCCCTGATGATCCTTGAATAATTCAATTATATTTGTTGCCTTGAAGTTACTAACAATTTATTCCTGATGTAGATCTTTAATTAATAATCGTTCTACTGTATATTCTAATCCCTTTTCTATACTTTATTTTATATTCATGTTATTATTATTCATATTTTTGTATATTATATGCTTGCCTGATTGTTCTATGCATATGATATGATTGTCCTGCTTTATTGCTTTTGTCACCCACATGTATTTATTGTTAATCAAGACCTAAAGAACTGTTCTAACTAATTCAGATAATATGGACAACCTGCTAGGTACCTTGTAATATTATTGCTTAATAACATATCATTAAAAAATAGTTTTTTATGTGTTTCCTGAACCAACCTAGACTAATTATTTTTTAGGGTGCTTAAAACATTACTTGGTTATTCTTTTGGATAAACATTGACATGAATCGATATTTAGTAGAGGCCAACAATGGGCGAATGTGGTTCATTATGACCATGTTCGTATCCTCACCCCCGAACTCAATCTTTGGTTCATTTTGACCATCTATGGTGTCTAAACGGGGAAATCTACATTGGATAAGTCCCACAATTTATCCCTACGGTTTCCCATATCCAATTAGGTTTATGATTCTTCCTTTAAAGAATTGTTGGCGACTTCTTTCAAAAACATATTTTCAATAAAACCTTACCAATGGGGTAGTCAAATCAAATACGCGCTCACACCGCGTAGGCGAAATAAAAACACGCCTACAATTTGGCGACTCCACTGGGGAGGATTTTTAAAAAAATAATTTTTTAAAGAGTGGGTGAAACTTGAAAAATACGATTCATCTTTTTATGTCTTTAAATAATATATTATTTTGCATATGCATGGCTATTGTTCAGCCACTATAAGGACAATCTACCTTGCCTCATTAGCACATGTTCTATGTGTGACGTCACCCCCGCGGGGTTTGCGCTTTGTCCTTCCAAAAAGCTTCCTGAGCGCTAGTGTTGGATCTTAGTTATAAGCAAACCTACCCAACCATGGCATTGTTTTCTTGTTCTTGACTTGAGAACTGGAGTGCGTCTTACATGTAGCCACCTCTTTAAGCAGGGGTACGAAGTGTGGGATCAATCTCTTAGTCATGGACCCTTTCAGACTGAACCTAAACCTGACCATAGTCTCAAACATAGAACTGGACTTTAGGTTGGAACTTTTGCACCCATGTTATATGACATTTGCCTGTGATTGGAATTTTTGCCTGTTATTATTTCTTCAAATTGTCATTATTATTCGTCAATCGGCCAATACGTCGCCTAAATCCCCGAAAAACGTGTCGGGGAGTAGTGCGCCAAGCACATTAAGTTGCGCCTGGCGCACCACTCCCGCGCCTGGCGCACCACTCCCGCGCCTGACGCAAGGCTATGCGCCGCACACAGCAATGCTGCGCGGCACGCAGTCTGTGCATCACACGCTTTTCGTCGATTTAGTCGTCATAATTAGGGCTGTTCAGAGTGCGGTCTGGACCGCACCAAACCGCAACCCAAATCGTTTTTTCGCGGTTTGGGTTGGTTTGCGGTTTCAAAATTGCGGTTTGGGTTATGATTTCAAGCAAACCGTGGTTTGCGGTTTGGGTTGGGTTTTAATTTTTGTAAACCGAAACTACACCGTAAATCGCAATTTTATATGATTTTTTAAATTTTTTTTTATCTATTTTGATTTTTTTAAATACACTTGACAAGGTGGCATACAAGTATACAACTGAAAAAAGAAGTTTGAGGTAAAGAACTTGGACACTTTTGATAAATTACTATTTATGTTTAATTATGAAGTCAACTTCATATTTATTTGGACTCTTTATATTTATTAACATTTTTTTTTTTACTCTTAGATTACAAAATTAATGTCGCGGAGGAAAAAATGGTTAAACCGCAAACCAAACCGTTTTGCGCGGTTTGGTTTGGGCAAAATTGCGGTGCGGTTTGGGTTGGGAAAATGTCAAACCGTATATTTGCGGTTTGGGTTGGGTTACATCCCAAACCGCACCAACCCAAACCGCGAACACCCCTAGTCATAATGGTCGATCCTATGTTCAGTCCTATGTTTGTCTGTCTGCATTCGTGTAGTACATGGTCTAATCAAAGGTCTCACCTAATTCAAAAAAAAAAATCAGTCTTTTCATGCAAGGTCAAATCCGTCCTAAAAAAAAATAAGTGCATCTAGAAAAGAGGTTATGGTAGAGTTAGAATTGTCATGCATGTCTACCTTCTCCCTGTTATTCAACTAATCTTCCTTATCATTCCTACCTTACCATAACAAATTTCAAAATCTTACATTTTTCAAAATCAATCCTACACCCTCTTCTATTCTGCTCTTTTTCAAAAGCATTTACTAAACATCATCATACACGACATTTACAAAAAATATTTTCAAAATTAATCGATCATCTTTTCCTAACAAAAGATAAAAACAAGGGGTTCCTTTTAAAAAAAAAAAGAATTTTGAAAATTCTAAGCCCAATCCAAACAACTTCATTCAATCCATTTGCATTCATTCCAGGCCCATATGCATTAGAGTCCATTTTGCATTCATTGAGGCCCATGCATTTGAGTCCATACATTCACTAGCATTAGAGTCGATCTTAGGCCCATATAAGTCTAGTTCATATCAAAATCTAGGTCCATTTGCATCCTTATGTGAAGTCTAGTCCAAGTCTATTCCTAATCCATTCCAATCTAAGTCAAAGTCTAGTGCAAACCAAATCTTAGGTCCATTTAGGCCCAGTTCATTCCCTAGGTCTAGTTTGCATTATATGTAAACCCTAGTCAGTCTCCGGACTATAAAAGTCAGTCTTAGAACCATAAATTTTCCTAGGTCTAGATTGCATTATATGTAAACCCTAGTCAGTCTTCGGACTATAAAAGTCAGTCTTAGGACTATAAAATTTCCCTAGGCCTAGTTTGCATTATATGTAAACCCTAGTCAGTCTCCGGAATATAAAAGTCAGTCTTAGGACTATAAATCTTCCCTAGGTCTAGTTTGCATTACATGTAAACCCTAGTCAGTCTTCGGACTATAAAAGTCAGTCTTAGGACTATAAAATTTTCCTAGGTCTAGTTTGCATTACATGTAAACCCTAGTCAGTTTTCGGACTATAAAAGTCAGTCTTAGGACTATAAAATTTCCCTAGGTCTAGTTTGCATTATATAAAAACCATAGTCAGTCTTCGGACTATGAAAGTCAAGTTTGCATTATATGTAAACCTTAGTCAGTCTCTGGACTATAAAAGTCAATATTAGGACTATAAATCTTCCCTAGGTCTAGTTTGCATTACATGTAAACCCTAGTCAGTATTAGGACTATAAAATTTCCCTACGTCTAGTTTGCATTATATAAGTTCAGTCTTAGGACTATAAAATTTCCCTAGGTTTAGTTTGCATTATATGCAAACCCTAGTCAGTATACGGAGTATAAAAGTCAAGTCTACGGACTATACAAGTCATCCCCTAAGTCTAACCACCTTTATTTGTCTACCCTGCTTTGAGTCTAGTCTGCTTATTGTAAGTACAAAGTCTAGTACTCAGCAAAGTCCAATCATCCAGTCTGCTTGCATAGTCCAGTCCAGCCCAGTTCATGTCTGCATTTGAATTTAGTTAGGCCCATGTCTCCATCATGGCCAAGCCCATACTAATCCAAAATCATACCCATCTCCAATCATTTCCCATTTTCATTTCCATTTACATTCTCCCATTTCTATTTCTATTTCTCATCTCCATTCATCATTTCGAAAACATTATTTCTTAAAATTTACGAGGTCCATCTGATTTCTGTTCAGGACAGGTCGTGAGATTATAACTTGGGAACGTCCAACAGAGAGGCAACAAGGTCGACCTACTCCCAGACTCGTCAAGTGCATCCTAACCTTTTCAGACGAATCCTCCGACTCTTCTGAATCATCATCTGAAATGGGGGACACTAATGAACAGCTCAGTGCCATTGTGGCTCAACTTACACTGATGAACTCTCGTCTTGAGGAACAAGACAAAGAGATTAAGGCACCGAGAGAGAAACTAAGCGAAGAAGAAGAACAGGGTGACACTCCACCACCACCACCACCTCCAATCAAGACTGAGACGGATTTGAGGTTTGAAAAACTCGAGCAATTGATCCAGTAAATTCCTGCACTCGAGAGTCAGGCTCATGACCATGACATCATTGATCCTGAACTGAGGGAAAAGCTCCCTAAAAAGGTAACATTGGGTGACCTCCCAAAATTCAAGGGGGTCGAAGACCCAAATGATCATCTGAGAGCTTTCTCCATCTCTATGACTCTCATGGGCATGAGCAAGGACCTGTTTGCTTATGTCTTTCCCTTGACCTTAGATGCACACCCATCCAAGTGGTTCAAATCACTGAATAAAACCAAGCTGAATGACTGGGACTACATCAGAGAAGAGTTCCACAAACAATATATATACAATACTCAGCTTCCCATTGGCCTTCGTGAGTTGGAGTTAACTAAACAAAACTCCAACGAAGACTTCGTCACCTTCATTAACAAATGGAGGGAAAAAGCTGCACAAATGACTAACATGCCATCTCAAGAGGATCAAGTCCGACTGGTGATCCGTAACTTGCAGCCCAAATACGGGGATCACCTTAAATTCCAACCCATAGAGTCTTTCACAAAACTCTATAAGGTAGGCCTACTGATCGAAGAAGAGGTCCAAGCCTCAAAAAGTAAGGGTTACAACAACAACTCTTTCAAGAAGAGTAACAATAACCCTTCCAGCTCCAAAGGTAATGATGTCAACGCCCTAGCTACTGAAAAGGGAGGTTATCAAAAGCCTCAAAGAACCTTCACTCCATTGGGCATGACTTTAGAAGAAGCTTTCGATAGGCTTCATAAAAAAGGAGCAATACAACCTATCGGTCCTACTCCAGACCATGCACCTCAAAATAGACATAAGAAGTGGACCCTAATGCCTATTGCAAGTACCACTAAGGGAATGGACACCCAACATCTGCATGTTGGGCCTTAAGGAATACTTTGCAGGATATGGTTGATAGTGGTAGACTTCCAATTCCACAGGCATCAAAAGTCAATAACAACAGCAACCCCTTGGGAATTGTCTCAACAGTGCAGGAGGCTTAGTCATTTAACGCTAGTTTTCTAGGTTGAGTTAGAGAGTCCATCCCCTAGCTCCTTCATTTCCTTTCCTGTCGAGTCTATGTCATTTAGGATTTTATTTCTAATAAGCATTGTTCCATTTAATTCTAATTAATAAAATAATTGTATTTTCATTTTCATTGGCCTTCCATCATTTTATTTATGCTTCTAATTCAATGATGAAACTTAAATCACCTAATGATCTTGACTAATAAAAAAAATAAAATATGATAATAAGAAAAAGAAGAGAAAAAAAAGAGGCATACCTTGGATCAGGAGTTATTCCCCTCTCCCTCCATCATCCATAAACCGTCATCTCAATTAGCCAAATAATCCATTCAAAATCAAAGCTCCACAATATCCTCCAAGCCTTCCAATACCCTAAACTAAACTTGTGTGCAAGCCTTACTACATCAAAAAGATCAATGCCAGGCAAAAATAAAAAAGAGAAAAAGATCAAATTGCAAAAAAAAAAGAAGAAAAAAGCAAAAGCAAAAGAAAATGCACAGAAAAAAAAGAAAAAATGCAAAAAAAAAAGAAAAAGCCAAAGGCAAAGAAATAAAAAGTCAAGCTAGGGGGCTTGCACACAAGTCTCTACCCATCATTCAAATCCTTCAATCCATCAAAACTTAAATCCATATAATCCAAATCTATGATCCTACACTAGCCCAAACCAATTAAACATTCATCAAAGCCTCAAGCCTTAAACCTTTCAATCTTCCATATTCAACCCTAACTCCTTTTTCAAGGTATGTCCAAGCCCGCTAGGTTGAAAACCCGAAAGGGCGGCCTAGGCAAAAGTCAAGGCATAAAAAAATAAAAAAAAAGAATAAAAAAGGAAATCAGATCTAGAACTACGAATGGTCTGATTCCGCAAGGATACATAGGAATCCTCATCTCGAGGTCCGACCGCTAAAATAAAAATAAATTAGTCAAGGTCTAATGATTTGATTTTCTAGAGTTCAGGAGCATGTTCTTTCTAGATCCCGACATAGACTCGAGTCTGAACCTAGCCTCATTAAAGCCTTTTCCCACCTACATTTATATGAGTCATAAATTTAAACCTTTTTATTTTTCAATCCAAGCTCTCATTGTCCCTAAAGGACTCTCCGACAATTCTGTGGTTTCTGGCGATATTTGACTTTGCCTAATCAACTTCCCAATGAAGAATCCCCAGTGAAAACTCTGAACGCTCAAGACAGATCAACTACATTTCAATCAAGGCAAGCCTAATTTAGGACAAGCTCACCCAAAGTGGGGGCTTCCCATATATGTAGTGGTTCCTCCAAATCAAATCAAACTCCTGAAAAGTTATAATCTGCGGACCTCGTTTACGGACCCCGATTATTTACTAAAAACGATTTTTGAAAATCATTCTATTTCTCTACATATTCAGATCTCCTAGCCTTGCAAAACCCTAACCTTGCATTGCATTTCATACATTCTAGTCTTACATAACCCTAACCTTGCATGACGTGTCATCCCTTAGCTTTGCATAACCTTAATCCTTGCATAGCGTCTTGTGCATCCTTAGAGAGTCTAAGTTTGCATTATTTGCATCATTATGTGCATTATTGCGTGAATTGTTTGCACCTATCTGCTAACATCTTCTTCTGCATGTAATCAGATTGCTTGTAGTTATTGTCCAGCATACTAACTTTGTTTTGCAAAGACCGACATATATAGATCAGTTCTAAACTACAGAGCGTTTAGAATCGTTCTTCATCCCGACATCGTATACTTTGACTTTCGGTTTCCTGAACCTCAGTCAAAGTGGGGGATTCTGTAGACACATAATCGTGTCTCCCCATTTAAGGCTCCAATGATGAAACATACCGCGGTATTAGTTGGTGCGACCCAACGGAAGAGCAATCCAAAGATCCAATCTAAAATTGTGTTTCAGAATGATATTCTAAATCCCAATTAATTATTCATGATGATTAATTGTATTTTAAGCCCATAAAATATTTTGAGTCCATTTAAAGTGTTTTAAGAGCCCAATTAAATATTTATTATTTTAATAAATATTTTTATAAGTGTTTTTATTATCTTTGATAAATATTATAAATACAAATTAGATTTTTATTCCATAAAATTCAATCTCCGAATTTTAGGGATAGAAAAGTATCTTCAAAGCACGCGTTTAATAAAAAACTGGAATATGCTGGAAGATGCGCCGGACGCGGCGGCCGTGCTCAGCGTGCCACGTGCGTCCAACACATTGGCCTGACCACGCCAGGCTCGCCAATGAGCGCCTGACACATGGGTAGGGCTGGCAAAAGCTGACCCAATCCGACAACCTGACCCAAACTTAACCCGAAATAAGCAGGTTAGGGTTTGGATTTTTGACCCATTTAAGTAAATGGGTTGACACGATTAACCCATTTAATTAAACGGGTTAGGTTCAGGTTGACATTTTCGACCTGAAAATGACCTGCTTTGACCTGATTAACTTACACATATAGAAAATTCTCGAAAAAATATATTGATAAATCTAAAATTTGGTTAAAAATTAGTAAAATATCTCTAAAATAGGTCATAATTATTCCAAGAAACTCTAAACATGCATACTTTAAGTAGCGAACTTGCTCATTTAGCTTTTTAAGAAAATAATTATTTTCCAAACTAATGATAATAATGATTAAATGGGTTATACGGGTTATACGGGTAACCCGTTTATTAAATGGGTCGGGTCAGGGTTGAGTTTTTCAACCTGTTTATTAAATGGGTTAGGTTTGGGTTGAGGAATTTTTGACCCATTTATTATCGACCCGAACACGAACCAGACCCAACCCGACCTGATTGCCAGCCCTACACATGGGTTTGTGACTCACACAGAGTCCTGCGCCTGGCGCAGACCCTGTGTGAGACGCAAGTTTATTATTATCTTTTTAAATACGCGTATACACGTGTATGACTTTGATTGGACTGGCCGCGTCAGACACACCAATGTGCGCCTGACGCGTGGACGTGCGCTTGACACGTAGGCCTGCGCCAGGCACAGGTTGGCGCGTGAGGCGCACACACCTTTTTCCTATAAATACTTGTGATTTCCCGAATTACGGACGACTTTTCGATTTATTATTTTACGAACACAAAAATTCTCTAATACTTACGAATTAAATTACGAACACTTAAACACTTTCAATACTTCAAATTACTTTCCAATTTCTGGTCATACTACGTTCTTGGTTCCACGATTGCTCCGCCTAAAGATCGTTGCGCTCTTCAACCTAAGCCGCATAGGTGTAATCCATGAGGATCCTTGAATAATTCAATTATCTTTGTTGCCTTGAAGTTACTAACAATTTATTCCTTATGTAGATCTTTAATTAATAATCGTTCTACTGTATATTCTAATCCCTTTTCTATACTTTATTTTATATTCATGTTATTATTATTCATATCTTTGTATATTATATGCTTGCCTGATTGTTCTATGCATATTATATGATTGTCCTGCTTTATTGCTTTTGTCACCCACATGTATTTATTGTTAATCAAGACCTAAAGAACTGTTCTAACTAATTCAGATAATATGGACAACCTGGTAGGTACCTTGTAATATTATTGCTTAATATTATATCACTAAAAAAATTGTTTTTAATGTGTTTCCTGAACCAACCTAGACTAATTATTTTTTAGGGTGCTTAAAACATTACTTGGTTATTCTTTTGCATAAACATTGGCATGAATCGATATCTAGTAGAGGCCAGCAATGGACGAATGTGGTTCATTATGACCGTGTTCGTACCCTCACCCCCGAACTCAATCTTTGGTTCATTTTGACCATCTATGGAGTCTAGACGGGGAAATCTACATTGGATAAGTCCCACAATTTGTCCCTACGGTTTCCCATATCCAATTAGGTTTATGATTCTTCCTTTAAAGAATTGTTGGCGACTTCATTCAAAAACATATTTTCAATAAAACCTTAACAATGGGGTAGTTAAATCGAATACGCTCTCACACCGCGTATGCGAAATAAAAACACGCCTACAATCTCTCATTCAAATCCTTCAATCCATTAAAAAACCTATATAATAATCCATATCCATGATCCTTACCTTAGCCCATCCAATTGAACCTTCATCAAAACCTTAAGCCTTTCAACCTCTCATATCCATTACATAACTCCTTCTCTGAAGTATGTCTATGCCCGCTAGGTTGAAAACCCGAAAGGGCGGCCTAGGCAAAAGTTAGGGCACAAAAAAAAAGTACCAGAGCCAAAACTACGAATGGTCTGATTCCGCAAGGATACGTAGGATCCTCATCTCGAGGTCCGACCGCTTCAATAAAATAAATTAATCAAGGTCTAATGATTTGACTTTCTAGAATTCATAAGTATACTCTTTGTAGATCCCTACGTAGACTCGAGTCTGAACCTAGCCACGTCAAAGCCTTTCCCCACCTACATTTATTTGAGTCATAAATTTAAACACTTTATTTTTCAATCGAAACTCTCCGTGTCTTTGAAGGACTCTCCGATAATTCTATGGTCTCTGGCGATATTTGACTTTGCCTGTATCAACTCCCCAAAGACGAATCCCGAGTGAAGAACTCTGAATGCTCAATATAAAGCAAGTACGTTCTAATCTAGGCTTAGAGTGCCTAATTCAAGATAAGCTTACCCAAAGTGGGGGCTTCCTATATATGTGGTGGTTCCTCCAAAACAAACTCTCGAAAAGTTGTAACCTGCGGATCTTGCGGACCCCGATTATTTACCAAAATAGTTTTCGAAAATTAATCTATCTCTTTCTAATCAATCTATCTCTCTACCTATCCAAATTTCTTAACCTTGCATAACCCTGACCTTGCATTACATTTCATCTTTCTTAGCCCTGCATAACCCTAACCTTGCATGACGTTTCATCTTCCTAAGCTTTGCATAACCCTAATCCTTGCATACGTCTCATGCATCCTTAGAGAGTTTGAGTTTGCATTATTGCATCGTTATGTGCATTATTAACTGAGTTGTTTGCACCTGTCTGCTAACATCTTCTCCTGTAGGTAATCAGATTGCTTGTAGTCATCGTCTTACAAACTAACCTTGTTTTGCAGAAACTGGCGATATATAGAACAATTCTAGACTGCAGAGCGTCTGAAATCGTTCTCGATTTCAACACCGTATACTTTGACTATCGGTTTTCTGAACCTCAGTCAAAATAGGGGCTTATGTAGACACAAAATTGAGTCTCCCTATTGAATACCCAATGATGAAGCATACCGTCGTCCTAATTGGTCCGGTCCAAAGGAAGAGCAATCGAACAAGCTAAGCCCAAAAGCATTTCGAAAATATAAAGTCTATTTATTAAATCCAAGCCTAATTTTAAAGGCCCAATTAATTATTCCTGATAATTAATTGCATTTTTAATATTTTAATATTAATTATTCCTGATAATTAATTTTTAAAGAATATTTCAAAAATCAGATTTTTATTCCTAAAGATAGCTGATTTCGGATTTCAAAGGATATATTTTATTGAAGGATAAAAAAGAATCTTAAAACAATTAAAAACGGGCTAGAAAGCAAGTGTGCGTAACGCACATGCTGTGCGCCTGACACAAAGGTGTGCGTGTGGCGCACAGTTTTATTTTATTTTTTTGGCTCTTTTTTCGATTTCCTTTGCCTATAAATAACTCGTTTCTTTGAACGGCTTTTCACAATGCTTTCCTACGACTTCTACACATACCCTCCTATACTCATACTCATTTTCAAACACTCAAACTCATGTTTAAATACATTTAAACACATTCAAACACATCCATACCTTCAAATTTCTTATTTTAAGCCTCAAGATTGCTCATCCTGAAGATTGTTGCATAAGACCCAGGCGACAAAGGTATAATTTTTTGAGGGTCAATTCCAATTTAATTCTTGTTTTACTAACAATCTACTTGTCATGATGTAGATCTTCAAAGAATTAATACTATACTGTACATTATAATTCTTTTTATATTTCTTTTTATATTATATTATTATTATTATTCATATGCATGAATATATGTTTAATGCTTTCATCACCTCACATGTTTATTATTGCTAATCAAAGACCTAAAGAACTGTTCTAACATTAAATTCAGATAATTTGGACAGCCTGTTAGGTCCCTGTAATTTGATTGCATAATAACAAGTCACCCAAAAATTAGTCTTTTGTTTGTTTAATGACCAGACATAGATTAATTATACATTGCATTAACATATTATGTGGTTATTTATTGGATTTTTTTTATTTTTACCACCTTATAAGTAGGATGTTTTACGCTTTACCACCTTTTGTTTTTTTTTTCAATTTTACCACCTTAAACTTTCCAACTCACTAAAAACTACCATCTAACTCGTGCTCCGGCCAAGAATCCGGTGAGGGAGGGCCCACATTTGGGATTAAAAAAATTTCCCTCCCTTTTTTACTCTATCTTCCCCCAATTTCTTTCTCGTTTTTCCTTCCCCAATCTACTTTTCCTCTCTTACCTTCAATCCCCTTAAACTATTCACATCTTACCTTGAATTCCCTCCAACAACCTCTCTGTAAGAATGCTCCTCTTTCTCCTCCTATATTTCGACTTTTGCAGCAAGAGGAATTTAGTTGCTCTTTTGGTGGTTCTGGAAAGAAGACTTAGACATTATGTGCCTATAATAATGAAGATTAATGAGAACCAAAACAAGCATTATGCTAAAGAATACCGTAGATGCCCTAATTTAGGCCCAATTTACCAATGAATCCAAAGAACCAGAAATGCCCAAAATTGAAGAAGAACCCTAACCTATTAAATTGGGCTGAGAAATCATACCTTTAATAGTAGTGGAATCTCCAATTTCTCCTTTGATTGAGGTCGAATTTGTTAAAAAAAGGTAAGCCCGAATTTAATTTAGGCTTCCATCAAAGAAATTTGGGTTTTTAGAGGGATTGAAAGACAAAATTAGGGTTTTAATGAAGAGGAAATGAAAAATCGAGGACAAAGGGGAAAAAATTTGGGAGGAAACTAAACATAAAACAGTTATTTGGGCCCCCTTCGACGGATTCTTCGCCGGAGCTGAGTCAAGGTGGTGATTTTTAACGAGTTGGAAACTTTAAGGTGGTAAAATTGAAAAAAAAACCAAAAGGTGGTAAAGCGTAAAACAGGCTATTTATTATAAGGTGGTAAAAATAAAACTTATTTATTTGCATAAAACTTGAACATGAATCGATATTAAGTAGAGGCCATCAATGGACAAATTTGATTCCTGATCTTATTTGTACCCTCACCCCCGAACTCAATCTATGGTTCATTGACCATTAATGGAGTCATGACGGGGAAATCTACATTGGATAAGTCCCTAAGTTGTCCCTACGATTTTCCAATATCCAATTAGGTTTATGAGTTTTCCTTTAAAGACTTATTGGCGACTTCAAACGTTTTTAGTAAAACATTTACAATGAGGTAGTCAAATACGCGCTCACACCACGTACGCGAATAAAAACAAGCCTACAGTAAGTGATTGTGATTTTAATTTTACTTTTTTTGTGACTGGATTTCGAACAAAAAGAATAAATATAATGAGTTGCTTTGATTGCATTAAACAGTATCGAAATTATTGTTATATTATAATTTGAGTTGCCAATTTATGGAAGAAATGACATCATCACTTTATGATCTCCTTTATTAGTTATTGAATTTATAGGGATGATTTTGATTTTAATTTTATTAAGTACTTAGTATATTGATGGACTGAAATTTTATATTTGTGCATAATTGATTTATTGTACTAAATGACATAAATTAAATAATGTGATTGTGTTTTTTTTTTGGATAAAATGTAACTGATTGCTATGTTTCTTTGCAAGTTTATTGATTGATTGATCTTTCCGTTTCTTTATTGATTAATGGACTCTCTTTTTTTTCAAAACTAAATTATCCCTATTCTATATTTAGAGAAAGGAGTGTTTTAAAATTTTTAGGTGGACAAAATATACTCCTTCCCTTATAAAAAGGTCAAGATAGTTTGTCCATTTATTTTTTTGATTGAAATATTTGATGCATATACTATTTTTAACTCGTTTAGTGTGGCATAGTAGAAATAAGAAAGAGTTCTCCTATTGTTTAATTTTGTAATTTTTTTCATTTAATTCATTAAGGGTATTTTAGTCTTTTTAGAGGGGGACACCATCTTCCTCCCCTCTTCCCTTATATAATAGAGATTTTATTAATTTTTCGTTGTATACTCTAGAGTAATTTTATTTTTCACCATACATACTCTCCAACTTCTCAAGATTAATATATTTCTCACTTTCTTTTGACATTTCCCATGTACCCTTAATTACTAATTAATGAACGTTAACATTTTTAGTTACTAACCTCTAATACCGTTACTAAATCGTCTTTGGTGATTTATATTTTAGGAAACACATAGATGAAATTTTATCATACACCCGGGTGTACCGTGAGCATAGTACACCCAATGCTATTTTTTTGCTTATTGCTCATTTAAAATAATCCAAATGAGCAAAATTTTCTAAAAAGGAGAGTTCCAAATGAGCAAAACTTATGGTACATCCGGGTGTATGATGAATGAACATAACACATAGTCATATCTCATATGTGATCTTGTTAGATTCGTCTCAATTTTTTTTAATTATTTTTTAAAGATATTGATGCTTCAAACTATGCATTGGCAAGCGTGGAAGCATGAAATGGTGCAACTATTTTTAAACAGATGAAGTATTTAGTAGCGAAATCAAGGGTTAATGATCAATTTTTTTGACAATTATTAGTCATTTAAGGTATATGATGAATTTTAAAAGAATTAAGGGGTATATATTAAATTTTGAAAAGTTTGAGGGTATATAGTGAAAAGGAAAATCATATATGGTGAAAATCCGTATATTTTTACATCAATTGGCAGTTTGTATAATGGGAATTCTTTTTAAAAGCATTGTAGAGGTTGGAAAAAGCTTTGTCTACCCAGCGGGTAGTCCACCACTAGAGATATACATTATTAATTAGTGGAGTATAACTCAACATAGTTAACTATTTTTTAATTGTCTATTTCTAGTGGGTAGATGTATTAATCTCCATAGAATTTAATCTTTGCTAATCAAACATCAGTTTAGATTCTACACCATTAAGCATATTTTTCAGGAAGCCAATCGGGTAGCGGATCTTCTATCAAAAAAATAGTCACAACTGTTCTACTGCCTCAGTAGATATGGATGTTTCAATTTATTATTTTTTACATAAATTTGTTATCCTTGATTTGTTAAAATTTTCCCTTGATAAAAGGTTGTCCTAACTTTCTTGAGGAAAAAAAAAATATCCTCAATAATCTAGCTAGTAGATGTTTCATTCATTCATTGTGAAATGCCATGAATGGTGTCAACTATCAATGAATTAGAAACTGGTTGCCGAGTGCCGACCAATATGGGGTTCCATTAAATGAAATGCTTCTGAAATTAACTTCTCTTTCAACGTATCATTAATTAGTTGCAAACCAAGCTTGTTAAAAGGAAGACATCTCCAGCTAAGTCAACCCACCTCTTGTGATTCCTGTCTATCCCCCTCACGGATTTCTTTAGATTATACTTCACAGCTAATTGCCAGTCAATGCTATGAATTTAGCAACTGCATGACCTTTATTCTTATTTTTTTCTTTTAGGGGGTTCTTGTCAGTGTATGGGAAGTCCAAAAAATCTTTAAAGATTATGGGGATTGGAACTTTGTTTATTCTCAACTAGTCGTATATGCACGCGATGCGTGCTTTAACAACCTTATGTAGCTATATGTACGAATGAACATATTTTTTTAATCTAAAATTATTTTGGTAGTCATGTAAATTATTGATGTTCTTTTGTAGATGTTATTATCTTTTTTAATTGAAGGTGACCAATTTTTAACTGTTCAATACCGTCACTGAAAAATTTGTCGGTGATTTAATAATTCCTTGTCAACGGCTTTAGTATAGTTCTTTAACGATTTTAAATGTTGATAAACCATATTGTTTGAATTTTTGTAAATACAAAATATTATGTTGTTAGGATATATCGCTAATTTTTTTTATTGAAGATTCTAATTAATTTCCTGAATTGATTGTGTCAATCTATTTTGTCAAGTTATTAATGCTGATTGCATATTCCATTTTTGACTTATTCCATATGACAAGTTGCATTGATTCTCATTTTTTAAATTTTTTATAAAAAGAAAACGTTGTTTTAAATTATTAAAGGGTATTCTAGTCATATTAAAAAGGGACACCATACCTCCTCCCTTGGCTTATATAATAAACTAGTCTTATATGCACGCTATGCGTGCGAAACCATATAAATTTTTTCATATACTTCCTCCGTTCTTTTTCTATTCCAACAATAGAGTTTTCACGCTTGTCAATGCACAACTTCAACAATTAATATCTCTAATTACTTTTAGTAAAAATTATAAAAATTTGATATTTTGAAAGTATACATCGAGACGAATCTAACAAGACCCCACATGACTATATTTTTTCTTGCGTAAAAATCACAATAGATAGTTAAAGTGTGGTGAGTGAATAGTGTAAAAATCTCATTGTTGCAATTGAAAAAGAACGGGGGAAGTATAATAGAGATAGAGATACAGTTATTTTAGTTTTTTTTGTTTAATTAAAGCATGTAGTTAACCTTTCTTTTTTTTTTTTCTTTTTTTCCTTTTTCTATTTTTTGGTGTCCCCCATGTGTTGCCTTATACAATAGAAATATATACGTTTCTTTTTATTTATTTATGTCCATTGGATTGGACAAGTAGACGAATTGAACTGGTTGTCTTCACTTTTTGAAATTTGAACTTGTCTTATTAAAATCCATAACAAAGAATGGCATTTTAACTAATTGTCTTTGATAAGACTATATTCTCTTCGTCCGGAAATATATGAAATTTCTACCTTTAATATGATCTCTAAGGCGCACATCTTTTCTGTTTTGCCTTTATATTTATATACTCTATATATGGAAAAAAAACTTTGACTACCCACCATTAATAAAGACTTGTTGAGGGTTGTGGTAATGGAATCCAACTCAACATAATTTTTTTTTAATGCTTTATTAGTAGTGGGTTGTCCACCGGTGGGGGTAGGTGTAGCAATGTCCTCCATATATCAATAAATAAATAAAATGTCAAAGTTAATGAGCATGTCATATATTCCCTCTGTTGTGAAATAAATGAAATGCTTCTCTCTAACGGAAGAGGTATATTGATCCTTGATAGGACTCTACTTATGTTATCTTATAGGAATAGGTTTTGTTTTCCTAAATTGAGATTAGTAGGACTCTATTTAGGATGTATATAAATACGCTTGATGGATGAATGAAAAGGGGGACAGAAAATTAAACTAAATTTATCATGGTATCAGAGCCAACAATTAAAAATCCTCTCCAACCAAAACTTGAAAAAAAAAAGAAACGAACCTAGGCTCCAATCAGCCGAATTGAATTGATCTCTAAAGCTTGGATTTTTTTCGAGCTTCTCCTTGCAGCTTCATCATTGATCCTTTGCTTCAAACGTATTCTCGTGGACCACGACGAATCATCATGACTGAAACTACAGAACACAATAACACCAAACCGGATCCCGTCTATTTTTTAGGCTCAAACGACAACCCTGGCAACTTAATCACTCAGATTCAGTTGAAAGACGACAACTTCGATGATTGGGCACGCGCACTCCGCATGTCCTTGAATGCTAAACGCAAACTTGGATTCTTGGATGGAACCATTCCACAACCTACTACTGCCGAAAAGTTAGCCGATTGGAGCACGATTCACTCGATGCTCGTCTCTTGGTTATGGAACACGATCTCCCCACAACTCCGATCGTCGGTCTCCTTCTTCGACAACGCACATGACCTATGGACACACCTCCAAGACCGATTCAGTGTCTCCAATGGCACTCGTGTTTGTCAAATCAAATCTGCCATAAGCGACTGCAAACAACAGAAGGGGGAATCCCTGGCTGAATATTTCGGGCGTCTCACACGTCTTTGGGATGAATTGTCAACTCAAGAAATAGCACCGGTGTGCTCGACCGGTGGCTCGAAGTGCCAAGTCTTGGCCTTCCTCTCCCAACAACGCACTCAGGACCGTCTTCACCGCTTTCTCATCGGTCTTGACGACGCCTATGGACCATTACGGTCTCATCTTCTTGCCGGGACCCGCCGCCACTCGTAACGCGTGCCTACCCATTATCGCACAAGAGGAGCGGGCTGCGGGTCCGAGTGCATCGCACCTACCGGCGCCGGGGGAGGCATTAGCCTTCGCTGTTGATTCGCGTCCCAGGTCCCGACCTTCGAACGAACATCTCCTCTGTTTGCATTGCCAACGCTCCGGTCACGAAGACTCAGGCTGTTTTCAACTAATCGGCTACCCCGAGTGGTGGGGTGACCGCCCAAGGAATACTCGTGGAGGACCAGCGAACCGCGGCGGACGCTCAGGCCGTGGTCGCGGCGGTCGCAGCATGGGTGCCGCCCTCGCGCACACAAAGCGGTGGCTTGGTGGATCCAGCGACAAACCCGGGAGCGGCCATGGCGCTTCCCCGTCGCAACCTAGGGATCCCAGGTAAGTCTTTGGTTTGGCGGAATCACCACCGATCGGTGGCAACAACTCTTGGACTTGCTCAACCAACCTAAAACTAAAGACCGCTTGACTGGTGAGTTTTTATGGATTTTGGATATCGGTGCCACTCACCATGTAATGAGCACGTTTCCTAATTTGATTCACGCTCGGAAAATCAATGGATGTCCTGTGGGATTGCCAGATGGCAGTTCAGCTGAAGCTACTCATGAGGGAGATGTTATTCTTCCTGGCAATCTTAAACTTACTAATGTCTTATATGTGCCTAATCTTGATTGTAATTTGATTTCCATACCGCAGTTTTTGGATTCTGCGAATTGCATAGTTCAGTTCACTAAAACGTTATGTGTATTACAGGACCGCAGGACGAGGACGCTGATTGGAGCGGGTGAACGAGTAGATGGTCTTTTCTTTTTCAGAGGCGTTCCTGAGGTTAAGATCATGGCCGTGGATGGATTGGCGTCCATTGATCTTTGGCATAAGCGTCTGGGACATCCTTCGGAGAAAGTTTTGCGTCATTTACCGTGGTGTGAGTCAATCTAGTATTAGTAGTTGCAATAAAGATGGTTGTGATGTCTGTTTTCGAGCTCATCAACCTAGAACTAGTTTTCCTCCGAGTACTAGTAGTGCTAGTAGGATTTTTGAGTTAGTTCATTGTGATTTATGGGGTCCATACACGACAAAGTCGTCTTGTGGTGCCTCCTATTTCTTAACCATAGTAGATGATTTTTCTCGCACTGTTTGGACTTATTTACTATATAATAAATTAGAGATTGAGATTATGTTTCTGCACTTTGTGGCTTACATTGACAGACAATTTAATCAGAAAATTAAATGTGTGCGCAGTGATAATGGAACCGAATTTAATTGTCTGAAAAAGTATTTTGCGCAACAAGGCATCATATTTGAAACTTCATGTACTAAAACTCCACAACAGAATGGTCGAGTTGAACGAAAACATAGACATATTTTGAATGTTGCACGTGCCTTAAGGTTTCAAGCTAACCTACCTTTGAGGTTTTGGGGGGACTGTGTTCAGGCCGCTTGTCATCTCATTAATGTAACTCCCTCCCATGTTTCTGACTTATAGAACTCCCTATGAATGTTTGTTTGGCAAACCACCTAAGATGACAGATATCCGGACTTTTGGTTGCTTGTGTTATGCCTATAACTTGTATCATGGGGGTGATAAGTTTGCTAGTAGGAGTCGGCGATGTGTCTTTGTGGGTTACTCCAACACTCAAAAAGGATGGAAATTGTATGACTTAGAAAATAAGAAATACTTTGTTTCTCGGGATGTGAAGTTTATTGAACATATATTTCCCTTTAGTATGTCTGAAGAGTCAAAGGCAGCTCCTACCACTGTGGACATAGAATTTTTTGAGGAGGATATACCTATCCCCCATGGTGCGGTTCCCGTGATGGCTGAAGGGGGCTTGGTACACCTGGGGATGGAGCGCATGGGGATGTGGATGCGGGTCGTGCGGTTAGCGAGGGCATGTGAGCCTCGCGGCTTACTGCGCCTCGTGGCTTGCCTGGCGTGACCCCGGATGGTAGGGGTGTATCATGCGAGGGAGGGAGACAGGGGGATGATGCTGAGGTTTTGGGAAGGGGAAGACGCAATAAAATCCCAAATAAACAGTTGCAGGATTATGTGACTCATACTGTAGTGAAAAAGAAAAGTACATCTGCTCAACCATCCTCTTCATCAACGTCCTCAGGTACTCTCTATCCTATTACACATTATGTTTCTTGTGATAGATTTTCTGATAAACATCGCAGATTTCTAGCCGCTATAATCACGGGGCATCCTCCAAAGTCATTTAAAGAAGCTATGAAGCATGAAGGGTGGCGTGATGCCATGGGTGCTGAAATCAAGGCTTTGGAGGATCAAGGTACTTGGGAATTGCAACCTCTTCCTCCCGGTAAGAAGGCCTTGGGAAGTAAGTGGGTGTATACAGAGAAATATGATGAGCATGGCAAGTTGCAACGCCTGAAGGCCAGACTGGTTATATTTGGCAATCATCAGGTTGAAGGAATTGATTATAATGAGACTTTTGCTCCTGTAGCAAAGATGACAACAGTTCGGACTTTCCTAGCTATTGCAGCTGTGAAAAAGTGGGACATTCATCAGATGGATGTTCACAATGCCTTTTTACATGGTGATTTAGAGGAAGAGGTTTATATGAAGATTCCTCCTGGGTTCCAGGAAGGAAAGACTAATATGGTCTACCGAATGAAAAAGTCGTTGTATGGTTTGAAGCAGGCGCCTAGGTGTTGGTTTGCAAAATTGGCCACTGCTTTGAAAGCTTATGGGTTTCAGCAGTCCTATTCCGATTATTCCTTGTTCACTCTGACTAGGAAACAGATTCAGCTGAACGTCCTTATCTATGTTGATGATATGATTATTGCAGGGAATGATCAGAATGCTTTACTGAACTTCAAATCTTATCTGGGCAAATGTTTTAAAATGAAGGATTTGGGTGCTTTGAAATATTTCCTAGGCCTTGAGATTGCCAGGGGGCCCCAGGGAATTTTTATGAGTCAACGTAAATATGCCTTGGATATCATATCTGAGGCAGGATTATTGGGCTCCAAGCCTGCTGAGTTCCCTATGGAGCAACACCATCAGCTGGCTTTAGCGGATGGTCCTTTGTTTGATGATGTTGAGAAATATCGCAGATTGATGGGCAGATTGATTTATCTTGCTGTTACTCGACCTGATTTGGCCTATTCTGTTCATATTTTGTCCCAATTTATGCGAGCACCGAAGGTTGTGCATTTGGGAGGCCGCTCTGCGAGTGGTTCGTTATTTGAAGAAAAATCCGGGCCAGGGAATTTTGTTTCGTTCTGATAGTGATCTCCATCTTGAAGGATGGTGCGATTCTGACTGGGCTAGTTGTCCTCTTACTCGGAGGTCTTTGAGTGGATGGTTTGTATTATTGGGTTATTCTCCTATCTCCTGGAAAACTAAGAAGCAGGCTACAGTGTCTCGATCGTCCCTGAGGCCGAATATCGTTCCATGGCGGCCATTGTGTGTGAATTCAAGTGGTTAAAGCAGCTTCTAGGTGATCTTGGAGTTCAGCATCTCTAGAATGCGATTATTTTGTGATAGTCAATCCGCATTATATATTGCTAGAAATCCAGGTCTTTCGTGAACGTACCAAGCATATTGAGGCGGATTGTCATTTTGTTAGAGATGCAGTGGATCGATGGCTTAGTGTGTCCTTCATATATCCCCACTAAGTTTCAATTGGCGGATATTTTTACCAAAGACTTGGTCGGACTCAATTTGAATTTTTATTGTCCAAGTTGGGCGTGCGTGATTTGCATGCTCCAACTCGAGGGAGGGTGATAGTGACTCTACTTATGTTATCTTATAGGAATAGGTTTTGTTTTCCTAAATTGAGATTAGTAGGACTCTATTTAGGATGTATATAAATACGCTTGATGGATGAATGAAAAGGGGGACAGAAAATTAAACTAAATTTATCCCTGAAGGAACAAGTCACTAGATTCTTCATGGCTCATATACATAATTTTATATGTTGATTGTCAAAATCGAATAACATTATAAGCCATTTTATAGTATCATGTAATATCGAATGTCACTTTACAAGACCAATTTAACTAACTTCTTACTAAATCTAAAAGTTGCGGGAAAAAAGGACCTATATTTAGGATCATAGAATTATGTTGCTTCTGATAATTATTCAAACACTATCTCAACTTTCATATTCATTCAATTAGGCTTTGGATTAGTAAAAAAAATGTTGATGAGAAGCAAGCAAAAATGTACACAGCAGTATATAGATGTTATCAATCCTCATCGACAGAGAAATCAGGTTCAGCTGGCTTCTGCAATGAAGCAATACCGGAATCTGAACGCAAGTGTTTGTTCTTAGCCTTCCTTTTACTTGCAGCCAGTCGCTTCGCATACGAAGAAAATCCTGAATTCACTAAGTGTGACACATTGCCCTCATTACCATCTCCGCTTCTGAGTTCCTCTTGGTCATGATCATGTTCAGAAATCAGCAAGTCCTCCTGAACTTTGATGTCAGTTAAACTGTTGCGGCGTCTCTTTTGCCTACGCCATGCTGCCTGGATGAAACACGCGGCCCATAGTCTCCAATGATGAGAATAGAATCTAAATTTATGCCTGAGTTGTTTGCTATGCAGCTTCCTGAACTGTGCAGCTACAAACTTCAAGTCATCGGCTTTCAGAGCGAAGGCTTCCACCTCTGAGATGGCCTTGACAGTTCGAGTGGATGATGGAAGGATGACACTAGGGCGCGGGTCTAATGCCCAAGTTAGAAGCTCCTCACCGCAGAAGTCACCAGGCCCAATCCTGCATGAGTTGAAGAACCCTGTTCTACCTCCATTTGTTGTGAATGAATCTAGGTGGCCTCGAATTATGAAGATCATCTCATTCACCGGGTCTCCTTCCCTTACAAGGAACGTCCCTTCCGTCCATAATGCAGGCTTCAGCCTCTCGCATATCGCATCCAGCATCCTCTCTTCCATTTGGTCAAATAAAGGCACCTGTGTGTTTAGAGATGCATATCATTTAGTAGCTCTCTTTGGTGATTTACTTGTTCCTTTTCACTATCATTGCTTAACTTTATACTTTCGCTGTTTTTTAGTTGCATCATTTTGACTTACGTTTGCAACTTTAACTATGATATCAAGTAAAGTATATATGTGCCATAACTATGATAGTCAAAGAATTCTAGTCAAAGGAGTATTTTAGATAGATCATTTATGATATTTGTTTTTAAGTATCAGTGTAAACTATGTTCAAAGTGGTTTGAAGAAAAAAAAATCAGGGGAGTATCATATGAACCAATGTCCAGTAAAACTTACTCGACGGACTAAATCAAGGCAAAGATGACGTTTAATATCCCTGCGTAGATCCATGGGAAGGCCATTGAGAAGAGCTTCTTCATCGACTCCTCTTGTAGCCACCCATTTGTACTGATCATATCTCCTAACAGACTGTTTCAGCTCGGGAGGCAACTGCCTGTGATGCATCCATTGCTCTGTATCAGTTCTTCTGATCCTCCACTCTTCCAATCGAACAGTTGTTGATTGCAGGTATGTCTGCAATTACACCACGTCACCATATTCACTTCCTAAGTTGGACACTATATGAAGTATTACCTCCCAACAACGTCTTAAACTTATTGAAGGCTGCCTTGTTCTAATTATAAATATTGCGCCTTAATTTAAGGTGTATTATGCATAATTTTAAAAAATAATTGCATAATCTAAACAATGAATTTCATATTTAAGGCCCATAAAAAGTTTGTGAGGTCTTATGCTATACGTCACTTTGCGGAGCCTCTTAGACAACTCTATTCCCTCCTGGAATAATAAGTCATATACATTTGACTGTTCTAGGATGTTCTGGGGAAAACGACTGTCACTGTGATTTTCAGTGAATCAAAATCTGATGTCCGACAATTTGTATACCGTTTGCATGTCACTTTCTTATATTGGTGATTATTATTATCATGGCGCAACACTATCAATAACAAATAGTGGCGCACAAACTGTGCATAAGTTGTGAAGCAGAAGATTTTGAGTCCATTGCACTATGCAGACAATGAAAAAGGTTTCTAACCTGCATGTTGCCAATAAGAAGTGCAAACAAGACCAATCCAAGGGTTGCAATGACGATTGCAAAAAGTATTTCGCCAACAGAGGTGCTTGTTGAAAGATCCTGCCCAAGAGAACTGCACATAGCGAAGCAATAATCATTTAGAACAGACAATGAAGGCGTCAGAGTGTTCAATTAGCACACCCATTTGTTTTAACATATGATGTCCAATTGATCACCTCAAGTTTTTAAGACCCCACCAAAGGCAGTAGAAGTACTTGTTGAGGAAAGCTGAGGAGGTAACACTGAAGTTATGGCCTCACCATAAATGCCAAAAAGGGTAATTGCTTTTATCAGGATCACATAGTTTTGTAATGTTGCTTATTTTAAACCAGCTCTCTCTGCCTGCATCAGTAACTCTTCTGCAATCAAAGAATTTGTATTGACATGTTGGACTCTCAAGGCTGCAGGCATACTTCCAACAGGCCTCTTGTCGTTCGATTGATAGAAGGTACCAGCAAGCTCCTACTACCTACAAATATCACAATCTAAGGGTTGGTTAAAGGAAATTGCACGAAGATTACTCAAGCAACAAGGCTAAAAGAGATATTCCATAGTGTTGGTGAATGGTGGTGATTTAGTCGAAAATCCATTCATGACACAGGAGAAGGTGAAAAAAAGTGTTAAAAAAGACATTGTTCTTGTAATCTAATATGCAACGTGTGGTACCAGTACTTGATGGTGTAACGTGGAGTTACTGATGAGAAATACGAACTATTATGCATATAATGAGGTTAATATTGATGCATATATGGGGTCACTGACAAGCATAACTCAAGTTACTCATAATTAACTCATGTATATGGTTATCAATAACGTTGCACCATTATTTGAGCTAGTATGCGGTGTGTCACACGGAGACAGATTACAAAAATGAGATCAGATCCATAAAGCGAGCCTCTGACACAGATAACAGCAGTTTGGTTTTATTTGGGTGCTTAAACAAGAAACAAAAATTTCATTGGCAGGAGGAGTAGAAAGGTATTAAAATAAGAAACAACAACTAAGCAGAATTTTTCTTTTCTATAATCTAGCGATATCAAACAAGACATAGCTGTCTCATATGATATCTGTAATGATCATTATCAGATTGTGTTACAATCATTATGTTACTGTCAGAAGCAACAATTATTTATAATCCAATAAAAATGATTCAATTATATACTATATCCAACCATAATTAGTTACTATGTAAGAAAAAATGGACAAATTTGTGTCAGATGCATACATGGCTTGCCATTATGAAGAGCATGAGATTGTAAGCAGCACCAGCCCAAGCAGTCTCAGTAACCACACCAGTGGCCTTCACAATTTGAGATGATAGAGGAAATATTAAGAACAGCCTCGGAAGGTATTGAAAAATTAGGATGAACCGCAACACATTTTTCGTGTTCATCATCATTGACCCACGTAAGTTGGGAATCACTCCCCATATCAACACCTAAACCAAGATATTCACAAAACAATTTAATGATCACACCATGTTTGGCACTTCTATGTTCAATCCCTTGGTGTTATTATACCATTTCAGGAAATATATTTAATGCGACTATATATGTCAAAACTGTTTTTTAACAAGAAAAAAAATTATTGCGCCATATTTAGATACACGAAAACATACTATATTTAGTATACTACCTTAACAAGTACTTTAACAAGAAGGCCGTTGCCTTTTTCTACATCACTTGAGTCCAAAACAAATAAATAATGGCCAATAAAACACGATTAATTTTGTTAGAAAAAGTGAGAAATGAAAAATCAGTTAAGAAATGAGGACAATTTAAATTCAATTTACAACCAAAACAAGCTCCGATAAGCGTTTGTTTTTCACACAAGTCATAAGATTTACAACGAATGTTTGAGTAGGAAATATTTTCTCAAATGAAGAAATATTACCTGAGGAAGAGGGAGAGCAGAAATGAGGTCAATGAAGAAACAGTTCTTCAAGTAACTAACAGCAATCTTATTAGTATCAACTACAAGCTCACCACGTCCAAAAACACGTGAAGACGGCGCAACATAAGCAGTTCGAAACTTAAAATAAATCTGAACCATATAAAAAACATCAGCCATTGTTCTTATTACAGTTAATGCAATCTCCAAGTTTAGCTCAATATCTATGCACATAATCTCTTCTTTTACTGCAGGCAAGAAGAAGAAGAGCGGGTCGACGAACAATGAAACTAAACATGCTATTAAAAACACCTTGTTCCATCTGTTGATGGTCTTCCCTCTCGGATCGTATATCTTTTTCCTTACTCTCTCGTAGTCCTCCGAGAATACTCTTGACAAAACTCGGGTTCTTAAGGACGTTGATGACAATGGCAGTGGTAATGAAGATGATGGAGATGAAGACGAAGACGAAGATAAAGATGATGCTGCAGGTATCTTTATTCCATCTATGGTGTACTTTTGCTTTATTACTAACAAGTTAGTTTTATTGGCTGATGTTGTTGTTGCTGCTGACTCAACTTCATCATGAAATCTTACAGATCTTGATTTATTAAACGCCATTGTTGTGATTCTTTATTTGTTTAGATATAACAAGTATAGTATATAATATTTGACAAAAAAGGGAAGAATTAAGAGAGAGGAAATGGGATGAATCAAGGGAGTATGAATATATAATATGATGAGTTCCGTGTATAACACAGGAATTATATTATCAGTTGGACAACTGGAATAGTGAAGGATAATTAAAGAGGGAGATGATCAGAGACAAAAGGAAAAAGAAAAAAGAAAGTATAGAAAAGCAAAATAACGTGACTTTAATGACGGTTTAGATGAGGGTCATGTGAGAAACAGTTGAATGCAGAAAAAAAAGAAAAAAAAGAAAAAAAAATTTGTTTGTTTTTTGTTTTTTTTTATATTTGATTTGTTTTTTTTTTTTGTTTTTTTAAGTATAAGGAAATAATGTGAAAGTATGGAAAGGGTTTTTTTTCTACCCATTTGGAAATCAAAAGTTTTAAAATTTTATGGTTGGAGTTTGGACTTTGGAATGAAAAAGTTCAAAGTCAAACGATATAGACTTGGACAGTATCTAAGTCTAAAGAAGAAATATTTTGGGTAAGGATTAGAATCTTACTTCTTTATTAATTCCTCCAATGAGCATTAATGAAAAATATAGTTTAATAACACAAGTAAAGCTTTCACCCACAAATCAGATCGTGCACACGTCCTCACAAATCATGATGCACATCATACGCACAATAAACATATGATCACTTTAAATGAACATGCTGAATGTCGACGTCATTTTACTGAAATTGGGTTTTTGGGCAATTTTCTCTCTCCTCTACTTTATTGACTTTGCGTTTATTTTGTCTGAAACTCTTCTTTTCTCTCTCCTGATTTGTGTCTCCTCTTAATAGTTATCCCTATCTTCATTTTCTATCTCTCTCATTTGCTTTACTTTATTATGTTGCTTTACAATATACTAGCCTTATATGCATGTGATGCGTGCGCAAACAGAGTTTATTCATCATAAACCAGGGTGTACCATGTGCATGGTACACCCAAGACTAATATTTGCTCATTTGCATATTTAGAATTCTCTTTTTTTTAGTACATTTTGCTCATTTGGATGATTTTAAATGATCAATGAGCAAAAAAAATAGCATTGGGTATACCATGCTCACAGTACACCCAGATATATGATAAAATTCTTGGCGAAAGCATACTTGAAAATTAAATTAATTGCTAGTTACATCTAATAAATCAGGGATTTTTATTTTAATCAGATTATCCCACTAAATCAGGGATTTTTAAATTTTTTGAAAAAATTAGTTGAGAGAGAAGTAACTGAATGTGTTGTAAATTTTCATTGTTTTCTTTTTGTTGTGCCTTTTTATCATTTTAGTTTTTTTAATTAATTAGGTAGTTACATCCTTTTTTTCTTCTTTTTTTCTTTTTTTCGTGTCCCATCCCTGTTGCCATATATAATAGAGATATTTCCCATTTTCTCTCTCTCTCTCTCTTGATTTTCTCTTTCCCGGAGTTTATTTATAGTGATCATATGTTCAGTCTAGAGTCAATTGTTGTTCACACTTCACAGTCTATTGATTGAAGTTCATATAGAGTGATCATATGTTGAGGCCAGTGATCATATTCAACATCAAATTATATGGTAGCAAATGTATATATGAACATTTTTCTCTCTTGTTTTTTGTTTATCCTCACCAACTTTTTTTGTCCTCTACTTTCTTTTTTCCTTCTCGTGATTTTTTTTTGGTAAAATGTAAGATATATTACCAAAGCAATAAAAGTGCCAACCAATTACAACCAAAACTGCAAAAGCCAGAACACTCCAACAGCAACAAAACCAACTAATTACATCTATTTACAAGAGTATTAATCCAATCTCTATCCTCTATTGTCCACTGTATATCTACAAAACTTTTGATTCTTCCACACACATCTCTTTGAATATTTTTCACAACCCAAGCTGGTTGCTTAACTGCATCATTCCACAAAGTATAATTTTGACTTTTCCATATGTGGTAAACAAGAGCTGCAAGCACAGCATAGCTCACCTTTTGAAGTTTCTTGCTCTTAAAACATCTCCCCCATTTCTTCCATGTAACAAAAAGATGCTCATAGCTAGAAAAATTAATACCAAGCCATAGCATAATCTGCTGACAAATCTGAGAACTGTATGTACATCTAAAGAAGTGATGAATACAGGAATTATCTCCCACTCCACATAAGAGACATAGTTTCTCTTGACACACCCCTGCTTTAAAAAGTTGATATTTTGTCTTCAATCTTCCAAGTGCTACCAGCCATGCTATGAATGAATGCTTTGGAATATTCAGGTTGTTCCATACCCAGTAATGCCAAGGAACAGGCTCATGCTGCCCTTGAAGCCAATCATAACCAGCTTTTATTGAATAAGCTTTATCACCATTTAGCCATCTGTTACCAGTATAAGCTGATTTGAAAATATTTTTAACCCTGCAGATAGCTTTCCATCCCCAGCTGGCATTGACAGGTGGTTCATAGTCCCACCATTCATTTTCCCTCAAATAAACACAATGTATCCACTTAATCCACACATCATCCTCCTTGTTTGCAATTTGCCAAACATATTTTCCCAAAGCTGCTGTATTCCAAGCATGACAGTTTTTTATTCCCAATCCACCATTCTTCTTGGGTTTACACACCCAATCCCAAGCAACAGGTGGCACTTTTTGCAAACTAACCCTCCCCTCCCAAAGAAAAGCTCTACATATTTGTATAATTCTGTTAAGCACTTTTTTTTAGGAAGCAGAAAAATATGTGCCCAGTAAGTGTGGAGGCTTAGCAGAACTAAATTCACCAGAGTAGTTCTTGCATCATAAGACAAATGTTTGGATGACCAACACATTATTTTCTTCAACATTTTTTCAACTAAAACATCACAATCAGCCTTCTTTAGCTTCTTAGTAGTAATAGGGATTCCCAGATATCTAAGAGGGAAATCACCTTTTGTGTATCCAGAGACCCTTAATATACTCTCTTGCACAGACTCTTTCACATTCCCAAAATAGATTGCAGATTTTTCAAAACTAGCCTCCAATCCTGAAGTAGCTGCAAAAGCCTTGAGAGTTTTCACAATCAGAGCAACTGACTGAGGATCACCCTTGCAAAACATCATCAAATTATCAGCAAAGATGAGATGATTGAGTTTTAAATTTGCACATACGTGGTGATAATTAAACTCGGTTATGTGACTCATTTTCTTGCGAGCTCGGTGAGATATTCCATTGCCAAGACAAAGATCAAAGGGGAGATGGGGTCCCCCGTACGATGCCCCTTTTCCCTTTGAAAAAACCACTAATGTCACCATTTACACTTAGGGAATAAGAGGGAGTAGTTATACAAGTCATCATCCAATCCACAAATCTCCTAGGGGAAATTTAATCCACACAACAATTCATCAATAAAACTCCGGCTTAAAGAATCATAAGGTTTACGCGGATCTACTTTGATAGGACATCTAGCGGGCAACTCCTTTCTCTTGTACATTTTCAACATATCTTGGCAAATTAAAATGTTGTGCATAATAATTCTATCTTCAACAAAAGCACTTTGTACAGGGGTCAACAATCGACCCAAGCACTTGCTTTAATCTTTCACATAGCATCTTAGATATAACTTTGTACGGGACATTGCGGCATGCAATAGGCCCAGCCGAGTCACATCAATAGGTTGTTCAATTTTAGGTATCAATCACAAAGCTGTTGCATTTAGTTGTTTAAGCAACTTACCGATCGAAAAAATTCAGGGCCCCTCGGTGATATCATTGCCAACACGGCTCCAAGCTTTCTTGAAGAAATGGCTTGTATACCCATCGGGACCATGCGCTTTATTATCATCAATTGCAAACAAGGCTCTCCTGACATCTTCTGCTGTAAACTCACAACATAATTCCCTTTGCTGGTCACTTAAAATGACATTGCCCTCCTGAATGATGGTATTGTTGACATGAAGAGTAGGAACCTTTTCAGTACCCAAGAGCTTTTTATAAAACTTCAGGAAATCTTCTTCAACATCACCACTCTCTTCCTTCCAAGCCCTCGCCATGTCTTTTATTCTACTCACCTTGTTGTCTTGTTGTGAAATCTCCTTCGCCGGACAAGCATGGAAGTAAGCGGTATTTGAGTCCCCTTTTTTTCAACCATTGTTGCTTCGGTTTCGATGCAAAAGCTTAAACGAGCCTTATTAAGACATAAGTACTCATTTCGAGCTTTATTTTCTTGAATGTGCAGCTGAGTATTATTAGGATCACTATGCACTTATTGCTGAATTGCAAGAAGCATCTTATAAGCCTCATCTGCAGTATTTTCAACATCAGCAAACTTCTCCTTATTTAACTCCTTCAACACTTCCTTCAAATTCTTTAATTTCTTAACAACTCTAAACATGGGAACTCCTTGAATTCTCTCCTACCACCCAGCCTGCACCCTCTCCATAAATGATTCAGCTTGAGTCCACATATTAAAAAACCTAAAGGACTTAGGTTTACTAATAGAGAATCTATCTAATCTGATCAGACATGGGCAATGGTCTGAAATGCTCTCAGGGAAAAATATAGTTTCTGCATTGGAAAAACACTCCATCCATATTTCATTCACAACAACTCTATCAATTCGAGAAAAAACTCTATCACACCCCTCTTGTTTGTTAGACCAGGTGTAAAAAGGCCCAACAATGACTTGCTTCTGTAACTCACAATTTCTCAAACATTGTCTAAAAGCCATATGACTTCATCTAAAGTGATAGAGGACCCTATTCTTTCATTTATATGAAGCACATTGTTGAAATCCCCACCCACCATCCAAGCACCAGTGACAGACTTACTCATCCTATGCAAATCCATCCAAAGAGGGAGCCTATCCTGAGCCTTATTAAAACCATACACCATTGTGACCCAACATTTCTTCCCCGTAGCCAGAATCTCAACATTACAATGAATAAATTGAGCAGCACACTCAAGTATGTTAACAACAAATTTACTTGGGATCCAGATAACCCAAATTCTTCCTCCAGAATGAGCATTATAATTTGTAACTACACTCCATTTGTTTCCAAAATGAGCAACAACTTTAGGGAAATTACTACTTCTTACCCTAGTTTCAAGGAGACCACATAATCCAATACCATGATGCTCAAGAAACCATTTCACATTAGAGTACTTCTGTGGACTATTGAGTCCCCTTGTATTCCAGAAACCAAAATTATCCATGTGGAGGGATAATCTCCCCTACCACCTGGTCTATACAGTTTGACTCCTTCAAAATCCCTCCTACAGTACCAACTCTATCTGTCTCCTCCTGCTGGATTACCCCTACCATATCTGCATTCCCCACACTTGTAGACTCAGCATTATCACCAACTACCTCCTCTCTGGTTTCCTCTGAAATTTTAGCAAGAATACTCCTACCATTCTTCTGAATTGCATCCTGCCCTAGAACTTTCTTATTCCCAGCAGGAATAGGAGCACTACCAGTCTTCACCTTAGGCACCCATTGTTGCCTAGGTTTGATTTTCATTTTTGCAATCTCAAACCTCTTTTGCCTGCACTCAACATTTGTATGGCCAATACCCTTGCAATCGAAAGCGGGAATATTTTGCATTCATAATGAATTTTCTGTTGCATCATCAAGCCATGTTCATTCATTAAAGAAATGTAATCAGGAAAATCCTGATCAACACACACCTCCACAAGTATTCTAGCATATGCCAGAATATCCTTTTGAGCAGTTGCACGATCAGTGCGTATAGGTTTCCCAATTAGACCAGCCAGTTTATTAAGTGAGTTCTGGCCCCAATACTTCAAAGGTAAGTAAGGCAATCGTATCCAGGTAGGAACATGCTTCACATCAACCTTTTGCAAATCAAAATCAGGAGTCCAGTTCATCACAATTACTGGTTTTCTGTCATATAGAATCGAACTGCTTCCACCGCCTTCTCCTTACACTCCACAGTACGAAAACGAACAACAAACACTCCATTATCCATCATAGCTACTTTTTCCACCCCAAATTTGTCCCAAATTCTCCTAATAAAGCCATCAATTATGCGGAAAGGGGGTTTAACACCAAGAATATAACAAATAACAGCAGATTTCTAATATTCTATCTCCAGATTCACATCATCTAAAGAAATCTAAATTACATTTTCATCTCTATTAACCACAGATTGTTCAGTTCGTTCTAAATTCAAACCTTCTTTGTTCAAATTAGCAAATAACGAATATATACCAAGCATTCGAAGTACCTGGATTACTGTTTAATTGTTGCATCGGGTGAGGTGAAGGATTCACAGTGGAAGGTCCAGATTGTCTCATTGGAGTCCTGACAGATGCAATCCAGTTCTCAAAATTACTTCTCGCAGCTTCAAAATTCGCCTTATCCTGATTGGATAAGTTCATATCAATTGAACAGTGCGATTGAACATCATCTTCATCCGATGTCCAGCTCAAAACTAGCATCTCATTCATTTCATTCACATTACGCATCCTCTTCGCATCTCCAGTTTGTGGAACTCTCAACATTTTAAGTTTTTGATTCTGTGAAGTAGATTATTTTGAATTATTTCCTTTCTTATTCCCACTCTTTTCTTTTTTTGAACCTTTTGCCATTGCTTCAGCTATTGCCGAGATTCAAAACGCAGAAAAAAAAATGGAAAAATCACACAATTCTAGAGAGAAGGCAGAGTTTCTCTCTCTAGACTCTTATTTTTTCCTCTTGATTTTTTCCTCTCATGATATCTGTCTTCCCAATCTATTAGTCAAGTGTTCATTTTATGTCAACCAATGTTTATACGTAAAAGTTATATGTTGTCGGAATATTCAATGTTATGTTCACATTCATTAACGTAGTAAATAATACGGTGATGTTCATTCTATTGTATCACATGTTCTTCGTATTTTCTCACATGTTCAATAGCTTTTATCCAGATCGTATTTATAATACTTAGTATTACCGTGATTACATAAAAATTTTGGTCTGAAATGATTTAGTTAAGTGTTTATTGACAGTGAGAATATAATATATTATGTGAAATTATATATTTTATATGTCTTTGGATATAGTTTGTAGAGATAGAATTCTCATCCAAATAGGTCTTCTAATGTTGTTAAGATTATCTTTAGCTTATCACACCTATTTATTAATGGAAATCAATCCAATCAAGAAAGTTTACCCAAATCTAACATGGTACACAACCATTAGAAAATTAAACCTCCTCTAAAATCTTAGATTTAGAACCCAAGCTTTAATTGTTTTCAATCCTAGTGTACCTCATTCAGCCCTCCCAGCCATCGAGTGCACCACCACCTTCCGCCGGCCACGATGACCAAGGACGATAAGCCCAGTCAAACACCACTACCTCCTCCACCTTCAGCCAACCCGGCCTATCACCCGATGTTGTCTATAAGCAACATTAAGAACGACATCTGATCGTGAGAGGTCCATTATTCAAATTAGGTTGAATGGTTTGAGATTCACTGTCATGCATATGATGTTTTGGACAATATTGATCCCACCAAGCCCCGTCCTTCAGATATCTCTGACACTCTGTGGCACCCGCCTTGACTCCGTAGTCAAAAAGTGGATCTTTGGCACAATTTCATCATATATCTTAGAGACCATTCTTTATCGTGGCTATACTGCTCAAGAGACATGGGATAGATTAAAGCCCATCTTTCAAGATAACAAACACACCCGTGCGGTGTACCTTGAAAATTAATTCAATGCTTAATGCTTTGCATCTCACCAATTTTCCTGACGTCACTGCTTACTGTCAGCAATTAAAGAACCGTCGCGATCAACTTGCTAATATTGATCAAATTGCGCGTGTCCGAACAAAAGTTGGTGTTACGACTCTTAGTGGGCCTTGTCAACTGTAATAGCCCAGATATTAAGCAGGTTTTATTAATCGCTAAATATTTATTTTTAAGGGTGGTATAGTGTAATAGCCATCATTTTAAGTACATCTTAATAGAGGACTATAATACTTATATTAATATAATTACCATCTAAAGCTATTTTGTTAAACATGAGTGCATTTCTAATTATAATTTGCTATGCACATGTTACTAGTATTTTGAAGGGAATTTGATTTTTATATTCATCAAAGTTACTAGCATGTTTTTGTGAAGAAAAAATAGATAACTTTTTGTGAAGAATAGATGCATGAATGACTACAAGTAAAATGCAAACATTTTGTTTTAGATTACTAGTGTTTTGTGAAGAATCAATTGTTTTGTAAACATTTTAAAGGCATATGAATATCATATATAGGCTGCTCACAAGGCTGTCACCTATTTATATTTACAAGTTCATCATACATCTCTGAAATTATTGAACTAAAGTCATCATGTTATTTAGATATGGAGCCTATGAATGTTCAAATTAATAACCTCTCAAATTATTGGTCATAGAGATTGTCAAAAGAGGTGGCATTAACAAAAATATAAACCACTTGAATCATGCTTCATGCTATTGTAGTGGCTACTATGAGCCTTGATAAGTCATATTTGTATATAGTTTTTAGGTGCATTTAGGTTACATTTTAGAGCATTTAGATTTATATTTAAGTTCATTATTGCATCATATTCTTAAGTTATGTTATTCTACTCCTATTCGATATGTTTTCTTGTTTTTGATGAATTTCAGGTAATGAGAACGTATTTGGAGTATAATTAGCTAAGCTTGAGGATTAGGAGCACTTGGAAAGAAGCTACAATGCATAAGGATCGTATGGATATGTCATAGTACGAGTTTGAGCGAAAACGAAGCGGAAAATCATTAGAAGAAATGTGAAAAAGGAGTCATGTATACTCTTCTGATCATAACTTTTGATGTGCTTCTTAGAATCGAATAATTCCAAAATATTTGGAAACTAGACTTGAAGAGCTTTCCAAATATAGGTGACATGCCTCGAGGAGACTTCTATTCAAGGAGTTATGCCTTTCGGAAGATTGCACTGTTTCTGCTGGAATCTGCCACGTGTACGCGCGAATCACTATTCCACCCATTTAATGATATTTCGACTTTTCTTATTTTTGTAACTTACTTTCCTAGTCATATTAGGTTACCTAGTATTAATTATATTAGGTTTTCACTCTTTCTCTCTCCTCCTCCCTTCTCACGTTATTTTCTTATTAGTTTAGTTTTAGTTTTTCTTCTTCTCTTCTCTCTAGCTTTGTAGTAGTAAACCCTAGTTTTTCTTGTTCTTGATTTTTCATGAGTTATATTATTTCCTTCTCTTTATTTCATTGATTTCTTTTATTATGCTTTCTTTTGTAGAATTAGTTTTTGTTATTTCTTTCATGATTGAGTAGTTTTTATTTATAGGGTTTGGGAATCCATGTTTATATGCTATGATTCTTGATTATTGATATTTATTGATGGTTTGATTAGTTACTTATGTCTCTAATTGATTAGTGTTTTCATTGTTAATCTTGCAATCTGATCAATTGTCTGATTAAACTTGCTAATAAAGAGTCATAGATCGAGAGATAGTACTTTTTAGAGGCTTACCTATAATTAGCAGATCTGATTATGTTAGCGACCGTACTGCATATGTTGATTTGAAAGCGTTAAGACCCGATCGTAGGATTAACCTGTGTTGTAGATATTTGATTCATTAAACTAATGATGATATATTGATAGATTATATATATGAACATGGTGAACCATACCCCTATATCTTTTTAGTTTGATTTTCATATTTTATTAGTTTAGAACCTTAATTATAATATTTATGATCTTGTTTAGTTTCTCCATACCTTACAAGCTAAATTAAAACAACCATCTCTATGTGGATTCGACCCTACTTACCCTACTACATTGTTAGAAGGTTTTACAGGAATTATTTTTTACGGGTGTACGACAACCTATCAAGCCTACATCACAAAGCTACCAATGATTCAAGTAGTGTACACTTAGTTAGCCTCACTGCAATTGACTAACAGAATGACCATAAACAACTCATCATCATTACAGGCAGTCAGGCACCAACATGACTCTAATCACAACACAAAACAGTCACTAACAACTTATATCAACCTAACTAAAGTCTACCAGCAGCCAAAACCACAGTCAAATGCATTTTAATCATCATAAATTTACTAATAAGTTCATTAAAACAAAGAATCACTAACTAACAACTTATATCAACCTAATCAAAAGTTTACCAGCGGCCAAAACCACAGTCAAATGCATTTTAATCATCATAAAAACATAAATAAGTTCATAGAAACAGAGAATCACTAAACAACAACTTATATTAACTTAATTAAAGTATACCAGCAGCCAAAACCACAATCAAATGCATTTTAATCATCATAAAATTACTAATAAGTTCATAAAAACAGAGAATCACAAACTAACAACTTATATCAACCTAATCAAAAGTCTACCAGTAGCCAAAACCACAGTCAAATGTATTTTAATCATCATAAAAACATAAAAAAGTTCAAAAACAGAGAATCACTAACTAACAACTTATATCAACCTAATCAAAGTTTATCAGCAGCAAAAAACTCATTCAAATACATTTTAATCATCATAAAAACACTAATAAGCTCATAAAAATAGAGAATCACTAAATTACCATTTATATCAACCTAATCAAAGTATACCAGCAGCCAAAACCACAGTCAAATGCATTTTAATCATCATTAGAACACTAATGAGTTCATAAAAGTAGATAAACACGAAAATTAAAAGAGTTCAAGGAAACTCCTTCGAAGACTAACAATGCTTAAGTTTTGTCGCTGGAAAATAACATCTCAAGTTGTCATAAATTTCCCCATGAGATTTTAAAGGGAATTCATCAACTCACGGGCTCGGATCTGGAAACTTCTTCGTGGAGTGTGCGGAACAAATAGTTCCTCTGCTTCCTCACTGTTGCATGCTTTCATAGTAAGTTTCTTAAAACGTTAAAAAAAAGTTACAAGGGAGCTAAATTAAGGTTATTGGAGTTATTGTAATATGTAATAAGAAAATCATTAATTATGAGTGTGAGTGTTAGGATTCGGGACGGGAATGTTTTTATATAATTTCTATGATGATATGACATTGTTTGTCATAAAAATATGCTATGAACGTGAAATGTTTGACGTGCCAGAGAATGGCAACAAGAGAAAGTGAGCCTACTAATGGAGGAAACGGAGACCATGGGTCCGATGCGACGCACGAAGAAATGAGGGCAAGGATTGATGCTCTGCGAAAATGACCCTATTTTTGGAAATACGACTAAAAATAAGAACGACAACCAGACGGACTTGATGAAACTTATGATGATGGAACTCCTGCAAGGCAACCGACAAGGAGCCAAAACAGAGCAAGATGAATGCTCGAATATGTTCAAGAAGTTCTCTCGCTCATAAGCAACCAACCTATGACGGAAAACCCGGACCCCACCGAATTTGAGGAGTGGTTGAACAGTATGGAGAAATTGTTTGACGCCACTCGGTGTCCGATAAGTGGAAGGTTAATTTTTTTTGTGTTTTATCTCGAAAGGGCAAGCGGATCTTTGGTGGAAAACGACCAAAGAGATGCAAAACCAGACTGACTCTGGTTGGCAAAATTTAAAGGAGTCCATGAGAAACCAATTTTATCCCCAATCTCTGCAGCTTCAGATGGAATCTAAATTTATCCATCTCAAACAAAGGCGTATGTCAGTTCTGGAGTATGCTGTGAAGTTCAATGAGCTTGCTCAATTCGCTCCCGACTTGGTGTCAACCGATCGTCAAAGAATGAATAGTTTTGAAGGAGGCTTAAACCTTGACCTCCTAAGAAAAGCTTGCGGCTCATATGAGTAAATCCTACCAAGAATTGTATGACAGAGCCATCAATGTTGAGCGAAAAACAAAGCTTTGAAAGGAGATGTTTGACAATGGAGAAAGAAAAAGGGAAACTTATGATGGCCACTGCAACAACAACGGCAACAAAAGGCCGAACACGGATGACTAGGCACGTCCAGTGCAACAAATGTGGAGGGCAAGGACACTTGGAAAGAGATTGTCGTAAAGGAAGTGATCTATGTTATCGATGTGGTAAGCCCGGTCATGCAATTAAGAGCTATCCAACTTCAGATTGGCGAGGTGAAAATGTTACAAACCGTGGTGTGGCACCGTAAGAGATCAAAGAAACACTCGAAATTATGGCTATAATGGAGATCCAAGCAATGCCAACGTCAATAGGAACCCTACACGTGGGTCTTCATAAGCGGAAAGAGCATACGTGATGTAACAAATTGAAGTTAACGATACTTTCCCTAATCCCTCTGATGATGTTTAAAAAGTATGGTTGGACATGGATTGACAAACTCGATGTGCATACGAATGTCGTTGGTTTTATCTAATAATGATCAGGATACCCGCATCTGTTTGCTTGAAAGACTTTGTTACAATTATGCAAAGCTATGTATGCGTACTACTTACTACTATGTATATGTGTTATGCACTGTTATGTATATGTCAATGTGACGTTAAAGTTTTATGAAATATCTTACTCGACACTTGACTATGTTTAACAAGTTTTGAGGACGAAACTTTTTCTAAGGCGGTGAGGATGTAATATCCCAAAAACTTAATCCTGCTTAATTAACTTATAAACTTTAATAAGAAGCTAAATTTATTTTACTTTATGTAATTGGGCAATACATAAATTATTAAATTGGATGAACTAATACTAAAATACAAAGTATGAATTATCTAAAGTTTTATTTTTGAGTTAAAGAAAATAATAATAGTAATAATAACAATAATAAAAATAATAGAAGAAAAAGAAAAGAAGAAAAGGTAATTGAAGGAAGTGGAAAAATAAAACTCAAACTTGACTTTTCCCACCAAATTTCCTTCTTCCTACTTCCTCCTTCTTCTACCTCCTTCTTTTTCTTACATGGCAACCCAAGGTAAAACTCATATTCAACCTTCTAACTGCTGCCACAAACAAGAAAACAAGTCTCACTCAAATTCTCTTCCACTCCATGGTTATCTTCAAAGCTTTCTAGAAGCTTGACAATGGCAATAAATAGCCATGTCCACCAAGCATCACACCACACCACTCTCTCCTTCTCCTCTGTTTTTGGGTTGCTGCCCACGCCACCACTACACGTGTAACAACCCATAATTTTGCTCCTAGTTTTTCGCAAAAGTTTTCCCTAAAACTATTATTTTTCTCTAACTTAATGATTTTTATTCTTTATAATCTTGGGAGCCAAATTATTATTTTATTATATGGCGTGCTAATGTGTGCATTATAATTATATTTATAATATAATTTATTAGAATTATTTTCATTATTAAGTATTTTCAAAGTTTATGCGCGATTTAGGAATTTATCGATTTATCGCGTGACGGACTTTTGATGCGTGGACCTTTGATGACTTGGGCCGAAATCATCTTGGTGTGCTTGGGCTTGGACAGCCGGCTATGGGGAAGGAGAAGGAAGAAGTTTATCTTCTTTTATTTCATTTCTTTTAATTGATGACTCTTGGTAGTTTGTAACCCCCATAACCCCCCTAATCATTTCTCCTAAACCCTTCATTTTTTTCCTTGCCATAAAATTCTGATTTTTTTTATTAAAAGAAGTTCAGCATCATTCTCATTTAACCCTCACTGTTTTCAAGAAAAGAAAGAGAGAAAAGGAAGAGGAAAAGAATAGAAAGATTCAACCCAGTTTTTCCTGTCACACCTTCACGAAAATAACCGTAACAGAGATTTAACCGTTGGATCGTCTTCAAATTTGGACAGAACGTTTACAACAACTTGTTCTTAACTTTGACCGGAGCGATTTATATTCTGAGGTTTTGATCACCAGGAATCATGGTCGGAATAGAAGAGTACGAAATAAGAGTTTTCAACGTTCAAGAAGAAAACGCCTAGTGATTTGTTGCTACAATTTTTGTTCGTGGAGGACTTGGATTGCACATATTTTTCGTATCCCTTTAGACTCAGCTCTCCTCCCGATGTTCCAGGTAACTAGTAGTTATCTTAGAACGCTAGAGATTAAAGTATTATTCGGTATTAGATTATTACGCTAGGAATTGTTTAAAATACTTTTTGAATGAAATTATCGACAAAATTCGACATGAATATACTTGATGCATGCTGTGTGAATATTGTATATAGAAAAATAATTTTCGTCTGATTTTTAGTATTTATTTGATTTAATTGGTATTTTGTGCGTTTTTGGCTTATTTGCATGATAATTATTAAACGAATGTTAAAATTGCTGAAATTATTTTTCGTGGATTATGTTATATGTGTAGTATGTATTCCATGCCTTAGAATAATTTTTGCCTACTGTTTACCTGTTTATTTATTTGCATGATAATTTTTGGGCATTTATTTTTATTTTTAATTATTATATTGGCTTTATTGAGTATTCTGTATATTAACGTTTAAAAAATACTTTTAGAGTCCGAAAATTATAAATAAAAATTATACCATGTTTGTAGAGCCATTAGGGTCGTATTATAATTTTTGTGTGATTTTACTGCTCGAACTTATTAGTTTAATAATTATTATTTGGTTTTTGTTGTGAAATTGAGGATACTCTTTTAAATTATTTGAGAGCTTGTTAATCAGAAATAATTTGTAATCTATTATGTTCTTGGTTGCTGATGTTCAGTAGGTTGCAGTAAGTATTATTGGGTATCATTATGTTTATGTTTGATTTATGTAAAAAAGATTAATTGTGTACTATTCATTTATTTAATAAGCCTTGGAGTTAATTGGTGATGCATTTTTGATTGAACTGTTAGTGCTGTAAAAACTAGTTTATTATCATTGTTGATCCTTAGGGATGTTCAAAGTATTTATTGTTGGAACATTTGTTCTAAGTTTGTAAGTTACTACTTTGAAGGAATTTTGAAGAAATATCTTTTGATGAATTATGGGTATAAGGTAGGGTGGCATCCCCTTTTGACGAATGTTTTTGAGATGAATGATACTTTGATGATATTTATGATTTTATTTTGAGATAAGAATATCCGTTGGGATAGATGTAGTCCCCGGTGAAGAACATGCCAACCACCTGGTTTTGCGAACTAGGGGTACACTCGGGTTAATTGTTGTCGTTCGAGAGGTCGGGGAGTTACGCGTGTTCTACCCATCGGGAGTTTGGCCATTCTTAGACACGGGCGGTGGGGAACGTAAGCCCATAGGCGACTCGGAGATTGCGATCGACAAACCTTAGGAAGTGAATTGCGATTCACTAGCGTTCGGTTTTTCGACTCAATAACTTGTTTTACCTATACTTCTATTTTTATAAAAGTACTTTTGAGATGATTTATTTATTTTTATCCAACTCACTTGCTATTTATTATTCACTTGCGTTATTTGTGAGTTATATGGAAGTGGATGCATATCGTAGTTGACTTGATTTTATTATTTCCTTTCTTATTAATCTATGTCTGAATCATGCTTTGATTTCTTTTTGTTCGGGGAGAAGCGCTAGTTACTCCCCACTAATTGTGGATTGTTGTTATATATTTTGCAGGTTATGTTGATGGGAATCTTCTTTGGTTTTGGGCTCGGGTTGAGTTGTGAGCATTAAAATGTTAGATGTTTTAGGCTTAGGCTTTTAGTTAGTTGAAGAGTTAGTTTTATCGATCTTTTGGATATTACTCTAATTAATTTAAATTATTTATACTATTTACTTATGTTGGTTATCACTTAGTTATTTAAACGCATTTCTTGTAGTAGTGACATTCCCAGAAGACGATGTTTCCGCCATCGTCCTATTAATACTATTATTATTTCTTTCTTTTTCGCTTTGAAATTCTGGGGTGTGACAGTTGGTATCGAGCAAAAACGCTCCTAAACTGCGAAACGAGTTGCTAATGATTCTTTAGAATTATTAGTTAGCCATAGGAGATAAAATTTGTTTAGAATTATGTTTTATAGTTTCACTATAATGAGTGTGTGATGGGTAGAGTAAGTAAAAGGGAAGCCTTATGGGAATGTGGTGTGGTCTCATGCTTATGGAGCATATGTTATATGTATAGTTACTTGTATTATTGGTGGAATTAGTCTACCAAGTTTGTTAATCTTATTTGCAGGGCCTCTTACATGTAATTTATTTTCTCTTTTATCAGAGTGCGCAGCGAAAGTGAAGTAATTTATAGCCTTCTTGGTTTAGTTGTGTGTTTAATTTGTTTTGTGTTTTGCAATTTAAAAATAAGCTTTAATTTTATTTTAATATAGTCATGTGTGTTGCATTGCATTTATTTTATTTGCTGGTTGCTTGATAGTATATGTTATTATGTACGACGGTATATATTTTCTGTTCTTTTTCAATTAAGTGTTGTTTTTATGTGAGCACTACGTATCTGTTTTATTATTTCACAAAACTTTCTAGTTTGAGTTTATATTCCAAATTATATTTTAGATCTTTGATCTTAATAAATTTCATACTTATATAAGAGTTATATTTTGGTATTTAAATTTTGTTATTGTTAATATTTTGATATACTCTTTTGAAAAACGTTTAATTTCAATTGTTTTATAATGGTTTGGAAAAAGAAAAGGGGCTTTGAAATTGTCTTTCAAGATATTTTTCAAATTTCTCTTATCGTCTTTTACCATCTATATTTATAAATATTTTCCTTTTAAAATTTTTATTTTTCATGCTAATCCTTGTTTAGCCTTTAATTATGATAATAAGTTTTGTAGTCTTTGAAAATAAAAGTACTTTAATGAGTTGTCTTGGTGTTAGATTGAAATGTAGACGCAAACTATTATGTTTTAAAGGTTAGCATTCAACAACTTTTACTTTACTTACTTTTCTTATTAGCATTTTTTTTTTTCAAACTCAAATGCGTGAAAGGATCTCGTTTACTATTTGTTGTTTCTTGTTTAAATATTTAGTGCTTTCTCATTTCATAGAAAATTTTTGGTTGTTTTCAATACTTCTTATTTAATTCTTTGGTTTTGACTGGTCTGTTTTATATTCTTTGAAAACGAAATTTATATACTCGGTCTAAATTTTAAACTTTTTGAGTTGATATTAAGTCATAATGGGTGATTCCTTTGACTTGTATGTCAATTTGATAAGTCTAAAATTTTAAACTTGTTTGAGTTGATATTAAGTCATAATGGGTGATTCCTTTGACTTGTATGTCAATTTGATAAGTTGACACGTGTTGACTATTTTAATTTAACTTCCTTTTTGAGTTGACATTAAGTTTGTATTGGGTGATTCCGCTAAACTTTAATGTTGATTTGATAAGAAGGCTTTCAAATATTGTTTCGTTGATACTAGGTTGCAATGGGTGGTTCCATGCACGTTTGTGTCGACTTGGCAAATTTTATAATTGTTGTTAATAATTTATTACTTTATCGCCTATTTATTATTAGTGTTTCGTCGTTGTGAAATTTATTTTAAAGTTTTCAATTTCTTTTGCGAACTTTAAATTTCATATATATGTTTAGGAGGCGTACGCTCTTATAACATATGTCATGACTTGTGTTCGTAAGTGCTATTTTAATAAAGCAACTAGCTACTCTTTATTAAAGTGTTCTTATCTCTTTAAGTGGAGTATAAGCCCGTGTGGTTACCTCTATTTAAATTGGTTTGGCAATCTATTTACGAACTTTTTTCTTCTTCGTTTCTTTTCTAAAAATATTTATGTATGGTCGGATTTATACTTTTATAATTTTACGTAACTATTTTCTGCTTCTTTTACAAAATTACCTATAGTTTATTGTGCAAAAGTTTTTACCTTAAACTATCTAATACTTGTCTTTGGTTCTTTCACATTTTATAAAATGATTGTTTTTACCGTGCTTCTTTACTATACAACTCTTTTGGTCTTCCAAAATAAAATATATATTATTTGAGTTATCAAATTTTTATACCTGCAAAGTTGTTTAGTTCTTAACTAAAATCCATCGATTTCTGTTTTCTTAATGTTCTTTATTTAGAGTATTTTCTTTTGTCTCTTGGTTGTTTTGAAGTTTCGAGGACGAAACTCTTTTAAGGAGGGAAGATTGTAACAACCCATAATTTTGCTCCTAGTTTTTCGCAAAAGTTTTCCCTAAAACTATTATTTTTCTATAACTTAATGATTTTTATTCTTTATAATCTTGGGAGCCAAATTATTATTTTATTATATGGCGTGCTAATGTGTGCATTATATTTATATTTATAATATAATTTATTAGAATTATTTTCATTATTAAGTATTTTCAAAGTTTAGGCGCGATTTAGGAATTTATCGATTTATGGTGTGACGGACTTTTGATGCGTGGACCTTTGATGACTTGGGCCGAAATCATCTTGGTGTGCTTGGGCTTGGACAGCCGGCTATGGGGAGGGAGAAGGAAGAAGTTTCTCTTCTTTTATTTCATTTCTTTTAATTGATGACTCTTGGTAGTTTGTAACCCCCATAACCCCCCTAATCATTTCTCCTAAACCCTTCATTTTTTTCCTTGCCATAAAATTCTGATTTTTTTTATTAAAAGAAGTTCAGCATCATTCTCATTTAACCCTCACCATTTTCAAGAAAAAAAAGAGAGAAAAGGAAGTGGAAAAGAATAGAAAGGTTCAACCCGGTTTTTCCTGTCACACCTTCACGAAAATAACCGTAGCTGGAGATCTAACCGTTGGATCGTCTTCAAATTTGGACAGAACGTTTATAACATCTTGTTCTTAAATATGACCAGAGCGATTTATATTCTGAGGTTTTGATCACCGGGAATCATGGTCGGAACAGAAGAGTACGAAATAAGAGTTTTCAACGTTCAAGAAGAAAACGCCTAGTGATTTGTTGCTACAATTTTCGTTCGTGGAGGACTTGGATTGCACATATTTTTCGTATCCCTTTAGACTCAGCTCTCCTCCCGACGTTTCAGGTAACTAGTAGTTATCTTAGAACGCTAGAGATTAAAGTATTATTCGGTATTAGATTATTACGCTAGGAATTGTTTAAAATACTTTTTGAATGAAATTATCGACAAAATTCGACATGAATATACTTGATGCATGCTGTGTGAATATTGTATATAGAAAAATAATTTTCGTCTGATTTTTAGTATTTATTTGATTTAATTGGTATTTTGTGCGTTTTTGGCTTATTTGCATGATAATTATTAAACGAATGTTAAAATTGCTGAAATTATTTTTTGTGGATTATGTTATATGTGTAGTATGCATTCCATGCCTTAGAATAATTTTTCCTACTTTTTAATTGTTTATTTAATTGATATATCTGTTTCTGCATTATCGTTTCTGTCAGTATATAAATCATGAAAATTATTTCTGGAAGCCTAAAAATTCATTTCTTTATAGATTATGTATTTCCGTGAGTTTATTCATGTTAGTTAAATTTTTAGTAATTTTTGGGCATTTATTTTTATTTTTAATTATTATATTGGCTTTATTGAGTATTCTGTATATTAACGTTTAAAAAATACTTTTAGAGTCCGAAAATTATAAATAAAAATTATACCATGTCAGTAGAGCAATTAGGGTCGTATGATAATTTTTGTGTGATTTTACTGCTCGAACTTATTAGTTTAATAATTATTATTGGGTTTTTGTTGTGAAATTGAGGATACTCTTTTAAATTATTTGAGAGCTTGTTAATCAGAAATAATTTGTAATCTATTATGTTCTTGGTTGCTGATGTTCAGTAGGTTACAGTAAGTATTATTGGGTATCATTATGTTTATGTTTGATTTATGTAAAAATGATTAATTGTGTACTATTCATTTATTTAATAAGCCTTGGAGTTAATTGGTGATGCATTTTTGATTGAACTGTTAGTGCTGTAAAAACTAGTTTATTATCATTGTTGATGCTTAGGGATGTTCAAAGTATTTATTGTTGGAATATTTGTTCTAAGTTTGTAAGTTACTACTTTGAAGGAATTTTGAAGAAATATCTTTTGATGAATTATGGGTATAAGGCCGGGTGGCATCCCTTTTGACGAATGTTTTTGAGATGAATGATACTTTGATGATATTTATGATTTTATTTTGAGATAAGAATATCCGGTGGGATAGATGTAGTCCCCGGTGAAGAACATGCCAACCACCTGGTTTGCAAACTAGGGGTATACCTGGGTTAATTGTTGTCGTCCGAGAGGTCAGGGAGTTCTGCGTGTTCTACCCTGCATCGGGAGTTTGGCCATTCTTAGACACAGGCAGTGGGGAACGTAAGCCCATAGACTGACCTGGAGATTGCGATCTGACAAACCTTAGGAAGTGAATTGCGATTCACTAGCGTTCGGTTTCTGACTCAATAACTTGTTTTACCTATACTTCTATTTTTATAAAAGTACTTTTGAGATGATTTATTTATTTTTATCCAACTCACTTGCTATTTATTATTCACTTGCGTTATTTGTGAGTTATATGGAAGTGGATGCATATCGTAGTTGACTTGATTTTATTATTTCCTTTCTTATTAATCTATGTCTGAATCATGCTTTGATTTCTTTTGTTCTGGGAGAACTGCTAGTTACTCCCCACTAATTGTGGATTGTTGTTATATATTTTGCAGGTTATGTTGATGGGAATCTTCTTTGGTTTTGGGCTCGGGTTGAGTTGTGAGCATTAAAATGTTAGATGTTTTAGGCTTAGACTTTTAGTTAGTTGAAGAGTTAGTTTTATCGATCTTTTGGATATTACTCAAATTAATTTAAATTATTTATACTATTTACTTATGTTGGTTATCACTTAGTTATTTAAACGCATTTCTTGTAGTAGTGACATTCCCAGAAGACGATGTTTCCGCCATCGTCCTATTAATACTATTATTATTTCTTTCTTTTCCGCTTTGAAATTCAGGGTGTTACAACACATTGCCAGGACCACCATATCAACACCACCCTGCTCGACCACCAACACGCCAGCCAGCCACCCCTCCCTCGCTCGCACCTCCTCTCTATTCTCACTCGTGCTTTCTCCCTCCTCTCGCTGTTGTGCGCCGTTGCACAGTGCAGCCGTGCCGCCACCACCAGCACCCCTCACCGGCGTCGCTTTCCTTGCCGCCCCGACGCCGGAATTCTGCTCCAGCTCTGCGCCTAGCTTCGCTGACGTGTCTGCTGCTGCCTTCCTCGCTCGTTCTTCGAACTCCCCTGTTCCTTCATTCAGTGTCAGGTATAATAACATCACCTCTCTATTGGAATGTTTGGGCTTGATTTAAAAGAAAAGATATATAGTCATGGCCTTATTATGGTTTTTGTCATGTTGGGCTAATAACTCTTAGATACACTTAGTGTTATTGTTGGGTTTATAGTTGATCATAAATTTGTTATTTGTTAGATTATTGTTTAATGATCTCACTTAACTTATATAAGTTGCGAAAGTTTATTAAGCTACTTCTATATTAGTAAGAGAAACTTAATATAATTTTATGGACTAAAACCAAATTATGTAAATTTGAGTATAAGCTATAACTTATATTACTCAACAATATTGACTATACTTTACTAATATTCATTACCCATTTCTAATGCTTAAATAAAATCATAATATTGAAATACTCAACGAAATATTAATAACTTGCTTAATGATGGTTTAACGATACGCCACTTTATTGAGTAAAGAGCCATTTAAGTAATGTAATTCTAAATTATAGACTTTTATGACTTTATCGAGGACAATGATGCTATAGTCGAGGACTTGAACATTATATAACGACGGCTCTTAATTTACATAATAAAACCACTTATAGTTAGTTCGAATTTATTAAATTATATTAAGTAAAGGTATAAACGAAAAAGAAAGTAAATCTTTATTTAATTTCTTGGTTAGATTAAAAAGGAAAAAGGATATTACAAGCCTCCCCCGGCTATCAAAGTGTTAAGCAGGAATTCAGGTAACGTCTACTGCTAAAACCCGCACTCCCCTTCCAACTATGTTTTATGATGCTTTATACGATGTTTATACTATGTTATTTATGGTGTGCGGGATATGAAATGTGTGTCTATGTAAATGATGTTTATTAAATGATTTGATGCTATGAAGTATTACGATTTTGATGTTACGAAAATACGATTATAATTACGTTTTATGATTACGATTACGTTTCATGATTACGATTACGATTATGTAATGTGATTGTGATACGTTAAAGAAACGAAACATGATAAAGTTTAAGTGAAAGATGGTTCTTAGCAGTATCTCGTGGGCACCGCAAGTGTCACCTTTATTGTGACCGCCCTTCTGGTTAATGATTGGGCACCGAAAGTGTCACCTTTGTCGTGACCGCCTTTCTGTGCGCACCGCAAGTGTCACCTATGTTGTGACCGCCTTTCTGTCAATGATGTGGGCACCAAAAGTGTCACCTATGTTGTGGTTGCCTTTACGTATGTTCGGGGAGACGTCCCTTTACGTTGTACTAGCCAAGCTACCAAAGTAAAAGATATATGATGATAAACATAATAAAGAAGGATGATAATGTTTTATGATTATGATTTAATGGTTACGTTTATGAAATGGTTTTACTATTTCTCTCCTCCCTGTTTGCTAACAAAATGAATTGAAATGCTCTTACGATGTTAAAGTAGCATGTTACTGAGCCTCGGCTCATGACGTTTTGTTTTCTGTTTTAGGTACCAATGGTGCTAATGGGATGACGTAGCAGTGAGGAGTAGTGTAGTATTTAAGCTTTCGTAAACTCTTATGGTTATAATTTAAGTTAATGTCATATTATGTACAATAACTAAGTTTCAACTTAAGTTTTTGTAATAGATAATTATGATTTCTAGTTATAATATGTTCAAGCTTATGAAATCATGTTTGCCTTGTGCTTTCCAAATAAAAAAGTACGGCAGTAACGCACCGACTATCTAGGTTCCACTGCTAATAACTCATTAGTTAACCTAATGATGTTGATTAGTAGTCGGGCGTTCTGAGAATGGTATCGAGCAAAAGGTTCTGAGGACCGCAAATGAAACCCTGGATTTTCATACCAATGGGTTTTTAGGAATAAAAAGTAATAATTACGAATAAAGAAATGATGGTGAGTATTTAAGTAAGTTTCTTAAAACGTTAAAAAAAAGTTACAAGGGAGCTAAATTAAGGTTATTGGAGTTATTGTAATATGTAATAAGAAAATCATTAATTATGAGTGTGAGTGTTAGGATTCGGGACGGGAATGTTTTTATATAATTTCTATGATGATATGACATTGTTTGTCATAAAAATATGCTATGAACGTGAAATGTTTGACGTGCCAGAGAATGGCAACAAGAGAAAGTGAGCCTACTAATGGAGGAAACGGAGACCATGGGTCCGATGCGACGCACGAAGAAATGAGGGCAAGGATTGATGCTCTGCGAAAATGACCCTATTTTTAGAAATACGACTGAAAATAAGAACGACAACCAGACGGACTTGATGAAACTTATGATTATGGAACTCCTGCAAGGCAACCGACAAGGAGCCAAAACAGAGCAAGATGAATGCTCGAATATGTTCAAGAAGTTCTCTGCTGATAAGCCGCCAACCTATAACGGAAAACCAAACCCCACCGAATTTGAGGAGTGGTTGAACAGTATGGAGAAATTGTTTGACGCCACTCAGTGTCCTGATAAGTGGAAGGTTAATTTTGCTGTGTTTTATCTGAAAGGGCAAGCAGATCTTTGGTGGAAAACAGCCAAAGAGATGCAAAACCAGGCTGACTCTGGTTGGCAAAAGTTAAAGGAGTCCATGAGAAACCAATTTTATCCCCAATCTCTGCAGGTTCAGATGGAATCTAAATTTATCCATCTCAAACAAAGGGGTATGTCAGTTCTGGAGTATGCTGTGAAGTTCAATGAGCTTGCTCGATTCGCTCCCGACTTGGTGTCAACCGATCGTCAAAGAATGAATAGTTTTGAAGGAGGCTTAAACCTTGACCTTCAAGAAAAGCTTGCAGCTCATATGAGTAAATCCTACCAAGAATTGTATGACAGAGCCATCAATGTTGAGCGAAAAACAAAGCTTCGAAAGGAGATGTTTGACAATGGAGAAAGAAAAAGGGAAACTTATGATGGCCACTGCAACAACAACGGCAACAAAAGGTCGAATACGGATGACTCAGAGAATAATCGTAGGCACGTCCAGTGCAACAAATGTGGAGGGCAAGGACACTTGGAAAGAGATTATCGTAAAGGAAGTGATCTATGTTATCGATTTGGTAAGCCCGGTCATGCGATTAAGAGCTGTCCAACTTCAGATTGGCGAGGTGAAAATGTTACAAACCGTGGTGTGGCACCGTAAGAGATCAAAGAAACACTCGAAATTATGGCTATAATGGAGATCCAAGCAATGCCAACGTCAATAGGAACCCTACACGTGGGTCTTCACAAGCGGAAAGAGCATACGTGATGTAACAGATTGAAGTTAACGATACTTTCCCTAATCCCTCTGCTGATGTTTAAAAAGTATGGTTAGACATGGATTGACAAACTCGATGTGTATACGAATGTCGTTGGTTTTATCTAATAATGATCAGGATACCCGCATCTGTTTGCTTGAAAGACTTTGTTACAATTATGCAAAGCTATGTATGCGTACTACTTACTACTATGTATATGCGTTAAGCACTGTTATGTATATGTCAATGTGACGTTAAAGTTTTATGAAATGCCTTACTCGGCACTTGACTATGTTTAACAAGTTTCGAGGACGAAACTTTTTCTAAGGGGGTGAGGATGTAATATCCCAAAAACTTAATCCTGCTTAATTAACTTATAAACTTTAATAAGAAGCTAAATTTATTTTACTTTATGTAATTGGGCAATATATAAACTATTAAATTGGATGAACTAATACTAAAATACAAAGTATGAATTATCTAAAGTTTTATTTTTGAGTTAAAGAAAATAATAATAGTAATAATAACAATAATAAAAATAATAGAAGAAAAAGAAAAGAAGAAAAGGTAATTGAAGGAAGTGGAAAAATAAAACTCAAACTTGACTTTTCCCACCAAATTTCCTTCTTCCTACTTCCTCCTTCTTCCACCTCCTTCTTTTTCTTACATGGCAACCCAAGGTAAAACTCATCTTCAACCTTCTAACTGCTGCCACAAACAAGAAAACAAGTCTCACTCAAATTCTCTTCCACTCCATGGTTATCTTTAAAGCTTTCTAGAAGCTTGACAATAGCTATAAATAGCCATGTCCACCAAGCATCACACCACACCACTCTCTCCTTCTCCTCTGTTTTTGGGCTGCTGCCCACGCCACCACTACACGACTGCCGAACCACCATATCAACACCACCCCGCTCGACCACAAACACGCCAGCCAGCCACCCCTCCCTCGGTCGCACCTCCTCTCTATTCTCACTCGTGCTTTCTCCCTCCTCTCGCTGCTGTGCGCCGTTGCACGGTGCAGCCGTGCCACCACCACCAGCACCCCTCACCGGCACCGCTTTCCCTGCCGCCCCGACGCCGCCGGATTACGCTCCCGGCTCTGCGCCTAGCTTCGCCGACGTGCCTGCTGCGCCTTCCTCGCTCGTTCTTCGAACTCCCCTGTTCCTTCATTCAGTGTCAGGTATAATAACATCAACTCTCTATTGGAATGTTTAGGCTTGATTTAAAAGAAAACATATATAGTCATGGCCTTATTATGGTTTTTGTCATGTTGGGCTAATAACTCTTAGATACACTTAGTGTTATTGTTGGGTTTATAGTTGATCATAAATTTGTTACTTGTTAGATTATTGTTTAATGATCTCACTTAACTTATATAAGTTGCTAAAGTTGCTAAAGTTTATTAAGCTACTTCTATATTAGTAAGAGAAACTTAATATAATTTTATGGACTAAAACCAAATTATGTAAATTTGAGTATAAGCTATAACTTATATTACTCAACAATATTGACTATACTTTACTAATATTCATTACCCATTTCTAATGCTTAAATAAAATCATAATATTGAAATACTCAACGAAATATTAATAACTTGCTTAATGATGGTTTAACGATACGCCACTTTATTGAGTAAAGAGCCATTTAAGTAATGTAATTCTAAATTATAGACTTTTATGACTTTATCAAGGACAATGATGCTATAGTCGAGGACTTGAACATTATATAACGACGGCTCTTAATTTACATAATAAAACCACTTATAGTTAGTTAGAATTTATTTAATTATATTAAGTAAAGGTCTAAACGAAAAAGTAAGTAAATCTTTATTTAATTTCTTGGTTAGATTAAAAGGGAAAAAGGATATTACAAGCCTCCCCCGGCTATCAAAGTGTTAAGCAGGAATTCAGGTAACGTCTACTGCTAAAACCCGCACTCCCTTTCCAACTATGTTTTATGATGCTTTATACGATGTTTATACTATGTTATTTATGGACTGCGGGATATGAAATGTTTGTCTATGTAAATGATGTTTATTAAATGATTTGATGCTATGAAGTATTACAATTTTGATGTTACGAAAATACGATTATGATTACGTTTTATGATTATGATTACGTTTCATGATTAGGATTACGATTATGTAATGTGATTGTGATACGTTAAAGAAACGAAACATGATAAAGTTTAAGTGAAAGATGGTTCTTGGCAGTATCCCATGGGCACCGTAAGTGTCACCTTTGTTGTGACCGCCCTTCTGGTTAATGATTGGGCACCGAAAGTGTCACCTTTGTGGTGACCGCCTTTCTGTGGGCACCGCAAGTGTCACCTATGTTGTGACCGCCTTTCTGTCAATGATGTGGGCACCGAAAGTGTCACCTATGTTGTGGCCGCCTTTCTGTATGTTCTGGGGAGACGTCCCTTTCTGTTGTACTAGCCAAGCTACCAAAGTAAAAGATATATGATGATAAACATGATAAAGAATGATGATAATGTTTTATGATTATTATTTAATGGTTACGTTTACGAAATGGTTTTACTATTTCTCTCCTCCCTGTTTGCTAACAAAATGAATTGAAATGCTCTTACGATGTTAGAGTAGTATGTTACTGAGCCTCGGCTCATGACGTTTTGTTTTCTGTTTTAGGTACCAATGGTGCTAATGGGATGACGTAGCAGTGAGGAGTAGTGTAGTATTTAAGCTTTCGTAAACTCTTATGGTTATAATTTAAGTTAATGTCATATTATGTACAATAACTAAGTTTCAACTTAAGTTTTTATAATAGATAATTATGATTTCTAGTTATAATATGTTCAAGCTTATGAAATCATGTTTGCCTTGTGCTTTCCAAATAGGAAAGTACGGCAGTAATGCACCGGCTATCTAGGTTTCGCTGCTAATAACTCATTAGTTAACCTAATGATGTTGATTAGTAGTCGGGGCGTTACACAAGAAGCTTGAGGAAGGGTCTTTGTGAATACAGAGAGGAGAGAGAGTGAGGTATAAATGGGTCAGTTGGGATTATGCATGTAAATATTGTAAATAAAGAAGGGGTATTGTTGGAATATTTCGTAGCCTAAAATAGATAGATTCAAAGTGAAAAGATTAAAAACTGAGTGAGCAGTGATCACTTCAGCGTATAGTGAATAGCCAATACAAATACAGGAGTGAAAAAAAGATGAGAGAGAAAGTTAGAGAGAGAGAAAAGAAAACCCATCCTCCTTTAGAAAACAACAGAACCCTAGATTTTCCCATAACTCTTCACTGCAAATCACAAAGTTCTTTACCCAATTTACTTATGCGCTAATCCTTATTCAACTTACTATATTTCTCTACAAGTGGAGACATTTGCTCTAAAAGGTGTTTTAGCTTTCTTTTTATCAATTGTTTAAGCAAAAGAAGTGAAAAAGGGGTATTAATTGTTTTTCCCCAAATTGAGGTGTACTACATTAACAACCTCTCATGTCTTCCAAGTATCTTCAATTCTCTTCTTCATCAAAGTCTGAATTGCCAATTTCATCTTCAATTCTGGGTGAGGTGGGCATTATTTCCTTGATTTCAAGTTTAAACTTGATATTTTGGTTAGGCATCTGTTGGAATTAAAAAAATTATCGATTTGGGTCTGGGATTTTCTGAGTGTATTATCTGTGAGTTTTTTTTTTTTTTTGAAGACCTCAGGTGTTTAGCACCTGGTAAGCTTCTTTGTGTCCTCTTCACTTTCTCAATCAACACACATGTCAAAATAGACAAAATTTCAGTGCTTGCAAGGGTATGTTCTAATTCAGCTCCAATCACTTATATAAGTGAAAGAATGAGATAGGTATTATCTCTCGTATCCAAAAAAGGTAGAAGTTTCATTTTTTCTATTCTAAGTTATAGTCTGCTATTGAGAAAAATATATCTTTCAATCAAGAAATTCTTTTCGTACTCCATTCTAGGCCCTAGAAGCTACTGGAATGGAGAGTATAATTTTTGTCGTCAGACTTTAAAAGGCTTGGCCTACTATCTTCAACAAGTTCTTTTTACAGAAAATCCAAATGACTATTTTCAATTACTTATTGAATTCCGATTGTTTGACTTTATTATGCTTATTATATATGATCTCCTTCTCTTTCTGAAGACCAAGTGGAATTTTTCCACCTTAGAAACAAGTATTAAGTTAATGCTTAACTTCTTACTATGCTTTAATTGTTTAAGGAGACTAGTATTACAAGGTATGTCAGCACTTTGTACTCTTTAGGGAATATGGAGTATGACTATTAGTGTTCCTAGTTGTCAAAAATTTTATATAGCAAACTTGTTCAATCGATTCAGTTTGTTTAGCTTGTTTTTGTGCCTTTTCTTTGGGTCTTTCATTGGCCTTTGGTTAATGTGGAAGCAAAGACGAGCTGAATTTTTTTCTCGTTTATTCTTGTGGTCTCACCACAAGTATGTCAAAGTAGACAGAATATTAGTGAATGTGAGGATATTCCCAATTTCGGCTCCAATCAATTATGCTAGTGAAAGAATGAATCAGGTTTTGTTTCTTTTATCCAAAATAATTAGTAACTTTGTTTGGCCTATTCTGTTTCTAAACTGTTAATTAGAAAGTTATTCTCATCAATCCAGAAGTACTCTTTTTTCTCTATTCTAAGGTCCTTTTGCTATTTGAATGAAGGAGAGTGTGCTTCCCATATAGGGGGGTATTGTATGTCAAAGTTTGTTCTTAGTCAAATGCTTTTTGTTTTATTTTCTAGTGATTTATGTCAATAGGATTTTGGAATATCAGAGGAGGTGTTTGAAAGAATGCTATGGAAGAATGTAGGGACTTTTGCAATTGTAACAACATTAAGATATTAATGTTATGTGAAGTAAAATCTAAATCTCCCCCTTCCCAAGTCTTGCCGTCTGTCGCCGGTTTCCTCCATTTTGATTATCTACCTACTATGGGGTATGCATGGGGCATTTGGCTCTTTTGGAAAGATTGTAATATAAATCCTTTCTCTCTAGTTGTTATTCATAAATCTATGCTGTTTTTAGCTTGTTCTATAATCTTTTGAACTTGGATATTCAATTTGTGGTAATATTTGTTTATGCTCCAGCTGAAAAGGAACACAAAAATTCTTTTTGGAGTGAACTGATATCTTATATTAGTTCTCTCTCTTCTCCTTTTATTATTCTCGGTGACTTTAATGAGATTAGTAAAGCATCAGATAAATTGGGAGGTGCTCCTTACTCTTCTTCGAGATCTTATTATATGCAAAATCGATTAGTAGTATAGCTTGCCTTTGAACTTTCCTTTGTTGGTCAAATTTTTACTTGGAGAAAAAAAAGGAAAGGACCTAATAATATCCATGAGAGATTGGATAGAAGTGTAGCAAGCACCTCTTGGTTGGGATTATTTCCCCAAGCCTTTCTTAAGCATCATATTTTTACTTCTTCAGACCATTGTCAAGTTACTCTTGATTATCTTTCAATGAATTGTTCTAAGGGCCCTCCCTTTAGATTCGAAAAAATGTGGTGTTCTAGGAAAGACTATGATACACTTATTAAACCAACTTGGTGTAGTAAATTCCATGGCTCTCATATGTATAATCTCACAAAAAAATATAAACTGTTAAAAGCTAATTCTAAGGAATGGAATAAATCCCTATTTGGTAATATATTTAGACAACTTCGCCAAGTTGATATTAGACTTGCAGAAATTCAAGCCAACTTATCATTGATCCATCTAATGTTACTCTTCAAGTTCAACATGAAGTTTTCCTAAATAAGAGATTTAAATTGCTAGACTATAATACTACCTCTTTGGAAACAAAAAAGCAAAACTAACTACCTATTGTTGGGGGATACTAATTCAAAGTATTATCATACTCATGCTACAATTAGAAAACATCGTAACCAAATTAAAGAATTTACCACGGAAGATGCGCAAGTTGTTTCTCAACCTATGTTAATAGCGCAAGAAATAACAAAAGCTTTTAGAAATAGATTTGTTTCTAACTCTTCTTGTTTTCTTGATCAAAATGTTGATTTTCAACTTCTTTCTCCTGTAGTCTCAGAGGATAATAATCAATTTCTAATTTCATCTATCTCTCACGAAGAAATTAAGGAAGCAGTTTTTGGGCTTGCCCCAGATAAATCCCCGGGCCCGGATGGGTTTCCCCCGTTTTTCTTTCAGAGATATTGGACGTTGGTGGGAAATTCAGTGTGTCGTGTTGTGCAAGCTTTCTTTCATTCTGGTCATATGCTTAAGGAAATAAATCATACCTTTCTTGCCTTAATCCCTAAAATTGAAAATCCATCTAATGCAAATCACTTACGTCCTATAAGATTGTGCTCTACTATATACAAAGTTATTTCTAAAATTATCACAAACATACTAAAAATCACAATGGGCAAAATTATTCACCCCCTGCAAGGTGTGTTTGTCCCTGAAAGATTGATTCAAGATAATATTCTCATTGCTCATGAGATCTTTCATTCTTTTAAGAACAAATTAGGAAAGGAAGGTTGGGTTGCAATCAAACTAGATATGAAAAAGGCATATGATAGATTGGAATACTGGGATTATATCTATACCACCACTTTAGATAAGTTGGGTTTTAACCCAACTTGGATTAGTTGGATTCGTAGTTGTATTTCTACTACTTCGTTTTCAGTTCTAGTTAATGGCATTCCAGGAGAAAGATTTTTTCCCTCTAGGGGGATTCGACAAGGGGACCCTCTTTCCCCTTATCTTTTTATTCTATGTGTTGAGCTACTAGCTAGAGAATTTTCTCATGCTAATAATTGTCCTGGGAAGCTTATTGGTGTTCCAATTGGAAGATCGAAAGTTACAATTCCCTTCCTTACTTTTACGGATGATACTATGATTTTTGCTAAGGCTTCTTATCTTAGTTGTATGAAGATTAGACAAATTTTAGATAAATATTGCTCGATGTCAGGGAAACTTGTTAATTATCATAAGTCTGCCTTTCAATGTTCCCCGAATGTTGTGGATGCGAGATAAAGTTGACTTTCTTTGCTATTCTTGGAATGCAAGAAACTTCGATTTAGGTGCTTATTTGGGGTGTCTCATTATTACCTCTAGGGTCACTAATGAGACTTTTGCCAGGGTTGTTTCAAAAACTGTTCAACAACTTCCTAAATGGAAAGCTAATTCTCTATCGCAAGTTGGTAGAACAGTTCTTATACAATCTAATATAGCTTCTAAAGCGAGCTTCCAAATGCAAAGTTTTACTCTTCCCAAGAAGGTGTTATGTAAATTAGATGCTACTTATAGAAATTTCTTTTGGAATAAAGATCCTTCTTCGAAAGCTGCTTATCTTATAGGGTGGAGTAAGGTTTGCCAACCAAAATCTTTTGGGGGAGTAGGCTTTAGAAAAGCTGAAGTTTCGAATGTGGCCCTCCAAATGAAACTTTTATGGAAAATAATTTCGAATAAGGATAATCTTTGGGTTAATCTAGTTCAAAAAAAGTATATAATATGAAGGATAATAGTATTTTTTTCGTGTAAAATTTCTTCTACTGCTTCTAGGCAATGGAAAAATCTTCTGCGTCATAGACAAATTTTTAAACAAGGTATTAGATGGTTGTTGGGGAATGGTAAGAAATTTTTTTTCTGGTCTGATAATTGGATTTTTCAGTTCCCTCTACTTTCTAAGTTTCAGCCTACTTGCAACACTAAAAACCTTAAAGTTGCAGATTGTATTTTGGATTCGGGTGTTTGGGAATCCCCCAAACTTCTTACATTAGTTCCTCCTGGTATGGTTAAGGTTATTGCTTCTGTTTTTATTCCTTCTTCTAATCAAGAAGACAAGTTGGTGTGGGGTCTAACTCCAGATGACCATTATTCAGTAAAATCAGGGGCGTCTTTAATCCAAAATCTTAATGGTTATAATGATCATAAGGTGGAGTACAATTGGATTTGGGGTATTTGTGCTCCTTCTAAAATTAAAATTTTTCTTTGGAAAGTGTGTAATGATGGTCTTGCTTCTACTAGTCGTTTGGAAAAAGTCATATTTTTGTTCCTCAAAACTCGTTGTTTTTGTAATAATCCAACCGAGACAACTTGTCATCTATGTTTTGAGTGTCCTTTTACTTTAGACATTTGTGTGCATCTGGCGGATAATTTTCAGTCGTTAGATTTAACTTGCTTCCGTTCGGCTTTAGAAGCTTGCCATAGTTGCTTGTCTATGTCTCATCTTACTCAACTCTCTATTGTATGGTGGCATGTTTGGTATTTTAGAAATAAGCTTATTTTCAATAATGAGAGTGTTACTTTCTCTCAAGCTAGTTTTATTATTAACTCCTTTGTTAAGAAATGGGATAAAGCTAATTGCTCTAATTTGGAAATTCCGTCCACAAGCTTTTCTTCTAATAAAGCCACTAAGCTGCCTTCTCGCTCCGGTAAGAACCTTATTTGGGCCCCTCCCCGTTGAGGATGTTATTAAGTTAAATTTTGATGGTTCTAAACTAGATAATGGTCAAGTTTCTTATGGTTTTGTGCTTTGGAATTCTCTTGGTGAAGTTTTGTTGGCAAGTGCCAAAGCGTTGGGAGATTATCCTACGATTCTTATGACGGAAACTACGGGGTTACTTGAAGGAATTAAAGGAGCTATTTCGCTCCATATTAAGAAGATTGTCATTGAAGGAGACAATCCCACGGTTATTAACTCCATAAAGTCTAATTCTAATATGTCGTGCTCTATTGCTAATATTATTGTGGATGCAGGTTCTCTTTTGGAGGAGTCTGATCAAGTGTCTTTTCAACATTGTTATAGGGAGGCCAACCGAGCAGCGGATTTCATGGCACACAAGGGTCATCTCTCTTTAGATGTGTTATTTTGGTCTCCTCCTTATTGTATTGATTTTCCTTTCTCATCCGTAAGGATGTTTTAGGTTGGCCTCCGGATTAAGAAGGATAACTTAAGGTTTTTTTCTCCCCATCAAAAAAAAAGTGAAAAGATTAAAAAAATACAAAACTAAACGGAAAGTGAGAAAGATAAAAAATCAGAGGGAGTACCACCTTTTATATTTTTGCTTGAAATTTACCATCTTTTACTTTATAAACTAGTTATGAGGCCTAGGGCTACGCCACGGGTAAGGAAAATTTTCATTTATAAATATTATACTTTAAGAGGATAACACTAAATGTTATTTGGTCTAGTGGTTAAGACTTTAGTATATGTTCTTGAGGTCTCGGGATCAAACCCTATACTACGCAATTTCTAATTTTTTGTATTGTTGTGGATTACATGAAGTAAAATTCCCTTAGGGAGATAGAGCCACGTGGCACCGTTCCTTGTTTAGGAATGCCTTTTAATATATTAGTATAGATGTGCCAAAAGTAAAGTTACCACCAGATGACATATTGCGTCCGAATTCCCATTCAAGTGGGGCCTATTAACAATTCCTCCCTCCCTTCTAACTATTATTCTTCGATTTTTGAATTACATGTTCGAGAATATCACTTAATTTGGGCTATAAAATCCTAATTCCACAAACAAAATTTAGAATTAGGTTAGGGGGAATCCTTATATGTGTTGAATTGCTCTATTTGGAGATCGTGCAAACAAAATAAATCTACTAAAAAGGAAAAATTATATGTTGGTGTTATTCATCTAAGGTTTTTAATTGAAAATAGGGGTTTGTTATCGAGTGATTTATTTACAAAGCTGGGGATAATTTGCATGAATTTTACATGTTTTGTCTTCAATTATATTTGAAAATTGATATTATATATTGTTATGAAATCAATATTCATTCCCCATTATGTAAAACTAGGGTTCATATGCAATTTAGAGATTTTTTTAATTTCAATTATTTTTCAAAATTGTAGCTTAGGGAATTAATTGAAAGTCATATGACATCTATAACCGATATCAAATAAAAACAAAATACAATCTAACTTGATCAGATAAAGTTCCTCTACAGTATTAATGAACCAAATCTGACAATACAACATATCACCCGTCTGTTTGCAGAATCATGTGAGAGCGTCTATCGTTCTGACATAGTTTTGAGAATAAGTCTCTATACTGGACTAAGTAGATAGTATAAGAAAATCTAATATTAATTGCAAATTTGTACAATAAACCATTAATGAACCATAAGTTTGCAAAAAACCATGAAATCTTGACTTTAAACTCCCACAAGGAAAGACTAATATATCAAAATTCAAACCTACACTAGTGGATACAAAGAACCTAATAATTGGGTAAAAAACTCTTCAACAGAGAGAAAAAGGAGGATCCTTATTAATGAAAACTAGAAAAGCAAAGTTAATAAAAGTAGAATTTGGGGATTACCACTATCGAAAAGGATGGTGGCAGCCCCGAACTGGCTAAAAAAAGACTATAGATTTTTAGGGAGAGAAGGGAGAGAAAGAGAGAAGGGCGGCTAGGGTTTTTATTCAGTGTTAGATTATAATCATAAATTGAGCATATGTATTTGTTCAGCATGATTTTTTTAAGAGGTGTTTAATATGATATTAATCAATATAAATTACACTTAATATGAAAATTTTCCCAAATTCGGTATAAATCCTAACTAGGAGAAGAACAATAAATTCTTATGGATACATGTTTAGTGACTTGATTCTCATTGTATGAACTATGGGTCGAATTTATAACTAAAAGATTTCCTCTAACCTAATTTTTTTTTGCAAGAAAGAAAATCAATTGTACATAAAAATCGACCAAGAAGATTGTAGAAAAGGGCAAAAAAAAACAGAAAAAAATCGGTTAGTGTGCTTCATTTGAACGGAATCTGATGATAATTTTGGCACATCTATACAAATATATAAAAAGACGTGCTTATCAAAGTTTATGTACCACATGGAACCCTCCTTCTTACAAGGAGTAAGAATTACTATATATTTACCATATGAACTAATATATTTATTGAATCTTATGTCCACAAATCCCTTAGGATTTTACTCCATGTAATCTACATACTATAAAAAAAATTAATAAAATGCATTATATGATATTCGATCCCATGACTTCAAGCTTATATACTAAAGTCTTAACTCTTAACCACTAAACCAAGTGACATTTAGTGTAATCACTCTAATGTAAAATATTAATAAATGAAAGATATAAGTACCCGGGGTATAACCATGGCCTAAAAACTACTACTTCTGTTTTTTTTAGTTGCAACAAATGTCTTTTTGCACAAATATTAAGGAAAGAGGAGAGAGAGTAAATTTTGACCCAATTACCCATACTTTTTGCATGTGGGGTAGGTAAAGTGAGGATAAAATGGTCAAATTACCCCAAAACCTTTACCAAGAAATGAAATGTTGCAACTAAATAAAAACACCTATAAATAGAAATTATTGCAACTAAAAAAAATAGAGGAAGTAGTTTGGAAAGTAAAAGGTGGTTAAATTTCAAAAAAAAAAAGTTGGTAAAAATCGAAAAGAGTATTAGATAATGCAGTTGATTTTGTAAGAGACCGCCTACTTTTAAATAAAAATTAAACAACGACATAAACCAAATATTAAGAAGAGAATGAAATAAATTTCTGAATGTAGTTACTAGTTTAATGTATTAGGTGACAAATTTAATCTCTTTAGTAATCACATTCTTTAATCCATTTAGTGACTAGTTTAATCCATTCGGTGAGATTGCCATGTTATTTTTTAAAATTATCTGTTGCAGTTCAAGATTCAAAAGGAAATAAAGGAAATCTATACTATATATTAAAAGGCATTCCTTTTCAAGGAAAAGTGCCACGTGGTACTCGCCACGCTACCATGACACATGTTTACATGCCATGTGTCACTTGCTTTTCAATCAATGAACGCAATACATGCAGCGACAACTCATTATAATAGTTTAATTTGACAGTTTTAAAGGCTCTGTTTTGTTCAACTTATTAAAGTTATTTATCCTCTATGTAATTGACTTACACAAATTGAAATTATATAAACCCATTAAAATGATCATTTCTTTACATGACTATAATGTTATGGAAGTATATCGCTGATTTTTTATTTTGGCAATTTTTCCTTTTGATGGAAGATTTTGATATTCTTAAATGAATTTGTTATCTTTGTTTTTTTTGTAAACTTTTTTAGTCTTTCCTTTTTGTTTTTTTAACCTAAAATTTTAAGTTATTCTAATTGTAGTTTTTAAAAATGGCAAATATTTTGATTGATTGATTGATTATTCATTATTATTTAAACAAAATTGATGTAATTAAAAAAGTAAGGGTAATGTAGTCATTTAATAGGGAAACCATGCCTCCCCCCTTCACTTATATAATAGAGATTGTCCATGTCATGACATACACTTAAAAAGTTGCATATGTCATGATTTGAACACATGACCTCATATTCAAATAGTTACACTCAAACCACTTGAGCTACTTAAATTAATTGCTTCTTTAATCTATCAATTATGCTATATGCTCTACAACGATATTATTAAGATTATTATGAATACTACATTAATTAGGGATGAAAGATAAACGATAGGAAATAAAAAACAAGTAGCATACAACTAGAATCATCAAGTATATTTTTAGAAGTCGCTGCAAAGTACATGTTTTTTTAGAAAGTTTACTAGGTATCAAACGCTTGACCTTTTTAATGAAAAGTGGAAGCCTAACTACCAATTTGCTACTATAAATTTTATTGTCTAATGTTTCAAATAAGATATGGTAAACTCTTATAATTATACGGAATATTTAATTAATTTAAAATATTTAGACAAGTAATTAGATCTTTAACACTCTTATTAGAGTAATTCAGTAATAAGAAGAGACTTTGGTGACATATTCTCTTGCCTCAATTTGTTAAAGCTTTTTTTTCATCCCTATTTTTTGGTTTATTTTAAAAAAAAAATTTACCATTCATGTCATGATTTCAATTTTAAAATTTCTCACAGCGACAAATTAAAAAATTGAAAATTAAAGAATCAAAATCAATTATTAATTTATAAATAAAATTAAAATCTGTTTATTTTAATTGACCCGGGGCATAGCCGGGTTATAATACTAGTTTTATGTTAAAATTAGACAACATATTTTAACATTTGGATTGAAAATGATATGAGTCAAAAGTCAAAACATCCCTTTTTTCTCATGTTTGCCCACAATTTTAGCAAAGAGGAAAAGTTAGAGAAAAAAAGAAAAAAAAAAAGAAACATGTAGAAAGAATTTCTAATCCTAAACTCTCCTATGTTAATGTGCCAATGTGGCTATGTGTAAAAGCTGCGCACACACAAAATTAACAATTTGTGCTAACCCTCGATTACAATTTCCATATCTCTCTACAGATTCATGCATTGAAATTTTCTATGTAAAAAGTTCACAAATCAACCCACACAATTAACAATTTCGTATCTCCAGAATCAAGTTTGAGGAGCAGATAAGAAGAGTGACACAGAAAAGCTGAACATCTTCTTTCGACAATTTCCAAAAATATTCAAGGTTTGTTTACGACTAATAATACTGCTATAAGTTGTAGCTTACACATAAAAATCTGAGTATGAATTCAGAAATTATTTGCTGTTTCTTTTTTTTTTTTTTTGTAATTTTAATTTTATTCACTGGTAAGATAAACTCAAAAGAGAAAAAAATTCAGATTTTGGATAATTGATGTTAATTAGTATTTATTCAAATCTTGTAGTGTTGTTGTGTGTGTTGTTCAGGCTGCAGGATAATTTTGAGAAGCATTTGTTATTGTGCAATAATTAGTGAAGATGCCAGCTTTAGTATCATCACGCTTACTTTGCATTGTAGGGGAGTCTTTACCATTTGGGAGATTGTTACATGTTTCTAGGCCGGCTTGTTACCCCGGAAACGTGCGATTTCGATATCTTAGTAGGTTTAGCCATGAAAATAGGAATGGCCCCCTCACCCTTGCCAGCCTCGGGTTCAGGTTAAAAGATGAAGTTGAAACAGATAAATTGAATGTAGTAGATAAACTTGGGCAGCAGAATTCTGCAATTGAAGTGCCTAAAGCGAAACGGAAACTAAAGTCAGTTGAAGTGAAGAAGCCTGTCGAAATTGAGATAGAGGGAGCCCCATTTGCGGCTAGCTCGTTTTCTGAGCTTGGCCTTCCACCTTTGTTGTTAAAGAGATTAGAAGAGGAGGGTTTTAATCTTCCCACTGATGTCCAATCAACTGCAGTTCCGACTATTTTAAAAGGGTATGACGCTGTCATCCAATCGTACACTGGTTCTGGGAAAACTCTTGCGTATCTACTGCCAATACTTTCTGAAGTTGGCCCGCTAAAAAAGCAATCTGCCACCGTTGTGGAGGATACTGGAAGTAAGAAGAAGGATGTGGAAGCAGTTATTGTGGCTCCTTCTAGGGAGCTTGGGATGCAAATTGTGAGGGAGGTTGAGAAACTTTTGGGACCTGCAGACAAGAGATTGGTTCAGCAGCTGGTCGGAGGTGCTAACAGATCGAGGCAGGAGGAAGCGCTCAAGAAAAACAAGCCTCTCATTGTTGTTGGCACACCGGGGCGTATAGCTGAGATTAGTTCAGCTGGGAAGCTTAATACACACGGTTGTCGGTTTTTGGTGTTAGACGAAGTTGATGAACTTCTTGCATTCAACTTTCGCGAGGATATGCACAGAATTCTAGAACATGTTGGAAAGAGGAGATCGGGGCCAGAGGTAGGCTCCAAATCTCTTGATGGGACTAGGAGAACTGAACGTCAGACCATTATGGTGTCTGCAACTATGCCAATGTCAGTAGTAAGAGCAGCTCGGGGTTGGGGAAGGGACCCGGTTCTTGTCAGAGCTAAAACTGTTAGCTCGCTTGAATCAGTCTTAGCTTCTGGTCCTGCAACTATGGTAAATTCTGATTCTTCATCAGGCACAAACTCACCATCATCTCAGGCAGCATCTGAAAGCTTACCCCCGCTTTTGAAGCACTATTACTGCACCACTAGGTTACAACACAAGGTTGATACATTAAGGAGATGTGTTCATGCCCTTGATGCTAAGTTTGTTATAGTATTTATGAACCAGAATAGACAGCTGAAGGATATTGTTTACAAATTAGAGGCTCGTGGGATAAAAGCTGCAGAGCTTCATGGGGATCTTGGTAAACTTGCTCGATCTACCGTGCTAAGGAAATTTAAAAGTGGGGACATAAGAATACTTGTGACAAATGAGCTTGCTGCTAGAGGTTTAGATATTGTAGAGTGTGATCTTGTAGTTAATCTTGAGTTACCCACAGACTCAATTCACTATGCACATCGAGCTGGAAGGACTGGTCGTCTTGGCAGGAAGGGTGTAGTAGTTAGCATATGTGAACAACATGAAGCTTTTGTTGTAAAAAAACTCCAGAAGCAGCTTGGCGTGGCTATTCAATCCTGTGATTTTGTTGAAGGTAAACTTATCAAGGAAGAGGATGAGAAGTAAGCTCGCAGATACGAAGACATTTAGCAAGACGAACATTTGGTTTGTATACCTCTCTGTGTAGTGAGTTAAAGCAGACATGCATTTCATTCTTATGGTATGTATACCTCTCTAAAATATGAAGAGCAATGGTGGTTGCGTCTCCTTCCACACATTAGCAATCGTGTTAGAGCCCTTGTTCCTGCAGCTGGAGGCCGGTGCCCCTACCCCTTTACCCCTAACTGCTCCAGTTGCGAGTCTTACCATGTCTAAGTATTGTATTCGAACTTCACTTCAAAACTTATCAGCAATGTCCCTAGCTCTTTTGAATGTTATTATGCCTGTCTATTTCATTTGCATTGGAAATAGATAGGTGCTTTACTATACATCTAAATCTGTGTTCTTTTTTTTTTGTAATTCTGAAAGTTGGTTTCAAGGAGATTAATATTAATGTGACTGCGCTTGTTTTCCTCAGATATTCTAGACTACATTTTAGAGGAAGTAAATTTGTAATTTTCACTAAGTGAGTGTTTGGCAAAGAGTAGAGCGTAGGAAAAGAATAGATTGGACTAGTCAGTCGAATATTTAGTGATGTTTGATATCCCCACTAAATGGGAAGTGGCTAAGGATCTACTGTAGTGACTAGTGAGGAACAGAGGAACAATAAAAACCCGTAGCACACTTGGTAAGGCAGTCACTTCCGAAGAGGGATATCTAAGTTCGAATCCTCAGGCCACCAAAAATCTGGCTTTTCTTCTTCTTCAGCCATTGGGATTTGGGGTTACTTCTTCTGCCTTTGTGATTACATCTCCTCTCTTTTTCCCTGATTTCCCTCCCTTCCACATCTCTTCCTGCTTTCCCTTCTCATCTCAAAATAAAGGAACCATTTCTCTTCTTCTTTCCTCCTTTGAAATATGACCGGAATTTTTACTTTTCTACATCATATTCTTTAGAGAATTTAACGAATCATGCTTTGGAAGAGAGTGGTGGTGGTGTGGTTGCACGGTGGCGGATGCGGCAACTGAGGAGAGGGAATGGAGGGGCTGGTGGTGACAGGAGAGAGAGAGGGCGGGTGGGAATTTTTAGGCCTTTCTCGATAGTCGAGCTAATGTTGCCATTGTTGTTGGAGAGAGAGAGGGGTTAGGTGCTGTTGAACTTAATGGTATGCTGGAGCCTGGAGGTAGAGGGCTCGGGAGTGGGGAGTGGAGATGTGTGTGCTGCAGTGTTGGAAGGAGGAGCCCCCCAGTGAAGTGAGGTGAGGTATTCAATGTTAATGATTTTCTACTTTATTTCCCTACTGTTGGATCTGATGGTATTCAATTTCTTTTCTTTTTCTATCAATGTCAAAATTGTTGTCTGTTTTCTGTGTTGAATTCAGGGTTTTTAGCGATCATATTCCATATTTTTGGGATCTATGGAGTAAATGTGATGGAATAAGAGGGGTGGTTTCACCAAGATATATACTAAATTAGAAACTGTAGCTGTAAATTTTGTGAACTTCTGAGTTTTTTTATTAGATTTGGTGAATTTTTATTTATGGGAGTAAGATGACTGTTTGCCTTTTCTGGTCATTGGTAACTGAATGAAAGTATGAAATTAGCAATATCAAGGCACTGCAATTAGTAGTTTCAATGTCACTCTTAATAACTATTACTACATAAAGGGAAGGACCTGGAGACCCTAATTTATTCGACAAAGGGTTTATGAATTACAAGTTTGTACTCCAAATTTTCTGCCCCGGTCTATCTCGCCACCTTTCTCGAATACCTTGCTGCTGAGGTGCTGATGTTTCTCTCTTCTTTGAGTTTCTTATGCATCGATTGAGGTACTGATGTTTCTCTCTTCTTTGAGTTTCTTATGCGTCGATTGAGGTACTGATGTTTCTCTCTTCTTTGAGTTTCTTTTGAATCGATTGAGTTTGCAGGAATTTGATAGATTGCTTCTGCTTTTGAGTAATTTTGTTTGCTTTTGTTGATTCTTTAGATCTGTAGGTTTTTTGTCATTAAATTGTCACACTTTGGGTACGTCTTGTGATTTTGAATCTGGCTTTTCAAATTTCCTGATTGTGCTTTATTTTTGGTATGGTTTCGCTTTGGTTGGATGAGGGAACTGAGAGTAGAAGCTCTTTTGATGTGTGAGTTTTGGATCTTCCTTTTTGTTTTGCTTTCTTTTAATCTAAATTTCTCATACTTTTTTATCATTAAACTCTCATACTTTGGGTTTCGTCTTGTGATTTTGAAGTTGGATTTTTTAATTTCGTTATTTTACTTTATTTTTTGTATGGTTTCGCTTAGATTGGATGAGGGAGATCACAGTAGGAGCTTTAATGATGTGTGAGGTTTGGATCTTCCTTTTTAGTTTAGGCCTTGAGGGCATGAATATGAAATTTCACTTAATTGTTTACATGATTTTGACTTAAATTGTGCATTCAAGGATACACAAATCTGTGTAAGCTGTTGTTGGGGGCTCAAAGTATCTTTATTACTATAGTTAGTTGGCAATTATATAGTTTCTATATCCAAATTGAATTGAAAAAGAAAGAAACCACTCCCAAAATCAGTCTGGCCAGTTTTTGTGCATATCATCAGCTCATCATTGGACTTTGTTTTGACATTATTCTATGAATTATGATACTTGTGATAAGAAACCTCTATCGCTTCTAAGCGTTTGTTCCTCACTGCCTTGCTTCTTTCAATTCTCAATTCTTTATCTCTTTGGTTGTTTACCGGGGCCGAGTTCATTGCTAGACTGATTTTGGGAGTGGCGACTGGCGAAGGTACAATGTGTGTATAGAATACAGTGTATACTTATCTCGAGTGCCTCATTACAACATAGATGTTTGTTTCTTTGAAAATTCTCGACTTTAGCCTGTATTATAGGATATGTGAACAAAAGAAATTAGCCTTTAGGTACTATCTCCTACGTTCATATGAACTGTGGAGCAAGTATCTTTTATTCTTATTTAAAGGTGCTATTTTTCTTTCTTTTTGTTTGTTTTTTTGTCAGGAATTAATAATGATCTGTGGAACATCAGTTTGCAAGGAAGCTTGGCTAGCACAAACTTGAGCTAGAATGTGTTTGTGCTTTACTTAGATTGGATCAAGGACCTTCTGAAGTTCTGATTCTTCTGATTGTGACTTGATCTAGTAATTTTATGGCCCTTGTGTATGTTGGTTGTGTCAGGGGGCTAGCAATGACATGAAGATAGAGAGCTACGAGTGGAAGCTTTGTTCATCTTCTCAAATTTTCTATTAAATTCCTATATCTTGTATATTTTTCTCTTGCAATCTGTAAAGCAACCATGTATAATGTTACATATTAGCAATTAATGTTAGTAATTAATACTTCTTTGGTTTCCTTTAGATGGTTGAACCATTGTTAATGTAAAACTTTGATTTTTAATAGTAGTATCTTTTTAGTATATTATAGTTCATACTCCAGCCTCTCCAAGTCTCCATAGCAAAGTATTCCTATTAGAAATTGCTGCTTCTGGAAATATAATTCCAGTCATGTATTGAATCATTTAACGACTTGCGTAATTGATGTTTAGGCCTTTGATTTAAGTTTAGAAAATTTAACACTTGTTTTATTATATACCGCTGACTAATAGACCATTAGAATTTAACAACCTTAATAAGACAACACAATATTTTATATCTCGCGTCATCAATAAATTCATAAATTTTGTTGGTCACTTAGAGGTCACTTGTAACATAGGGTTTCATTAGAAGTAGCATACTCAATGAATTCTAATCATCCCTAGCTCTAAGCGAATTTTCTCAAACTTTTTTCTTGGAAGAGGTTTAGTCAAAATGTCAGCTATTTGATTTTCAGTTAGACAAAATTCAACTTTAACAAGACCTTTTTCAACATTGTCCTTAAGAAAATGATGCCTAATGTATATATGCTTGACCCTTGAATGATGTACTGGGTCCTTGGAGATGCAGATTGCACTAGTATTATCACAGTATATAGGAACACACTTAAATTTAATACCAAAGTCTCTTACTTGTTGTTTGATCCATAGGACCTGGGAACAGCAAGCAGCAGCAGCCACATACTCTGCTTTTGCATGCAGTGGACAAGGCAACAGTATTTTGCTTCTTTGAGCTCCATGAGACCAAGCTTGTTCCTAGGTACTGGACAATACTTGAGGTGCTTTTGCGATTAACCAAGTCCCCAGCATAATCCGCATCCGAGTAACTTACGAGGTCAAATACATCACTTCTATGATAGAACAAACATAAGTCATCACTTCCTTTCAAATACCTAAGAATTCTCTTAACTACTATTAAGTGAGATTCTTTGGGATTTGATTGGAATCTTGCACATAAACCAACACTAAAAGCAATATTAGGTCTACTTGCAGTCAAGTATAGTAAAGATCCAATCATACCTCTATATTACTTCTCATTTACACACTTACCATTTGTGTCTTCATCTAACCTTGTTCCTGTTCCTATGGGAGTGTGGTTGATTTTGGATTGTTCCAGTCCATATTTCTTCAGCAGTTCCTTGACATATTTTTGTTGATGGATCATTGTTCCTCTTTCGGTTTGCTTGATTTGCAAGCCTAAAAAGAAGTTCAATTCTCCCATCATACTCATTTCGAATTCACTACTCATAAGATCAGCAAACTCCTTACAAAGAAGATCATTAGTAGCACCGAATATAATATCATCAACATAATTCTGGACTACTAATATGTCTGTTCCTTTTGAATGAAAGAACAGGGTTCTATCAACTTTTCCTCTGATGAAGTCATATGAAAGTAAGAATTTTGACAATCTTTCATACCATGATCTAGGAGCTTGTTTTAACCCATAGAGAGCTTTGTCAAGCTTATAGACCTGATTTAGAAGATCGGGATTTTCAAATCCAGGAGGTTGTTCCACATAGACGTCTTCTAGTAAAAAAGCCATTTTAAAATGCACATTTTACGTCCATTTGGTACAACTTAAATCCCATAAATGCTGCAAAGGCAATCAAAATTCTAATTGCTTCTATCCTAGCAACGGGAGCAAAGGATTCATCGAAATCAATAACTTCTTCTTGATTGTACCCTTTGGCTACAAGTCTGGCCTTGTTCCAACACAACTGTACCATGTTCATCAAGCTTGTTCCTGAAGACCCATTTAAGTCCAATTACTTTCTGGTTCTTTGGCTTGGGCTCCAGGTGCCAGACCTTGTTCCTATGGAACTCATTCAGTTCCTCTTGCATAGCATTTGTCCTATCAGCCTCTTTTAGTGCTTCCATATGATCCTTAGGTTCTGTCATAGATAGAAAAGCATGAAAAGCACAAAAATTCTTCATTTGGGATCTCGTTTGAGTTTCCTTTTCAATATCACTTATAATTAATTCTAAGGGATGAGAATTTTGGTGTTTCCAAGGCTTTGGATCAAATATCCTGGTTGCTTTTGGTGCTTCTTGAGGTGTTTAAATTATTTGATCTTCTTCAGGTTCAGGAGTTCCTTCTTCTTCCTGAGTTCCTCCTGTTGCTTGTTCCCCCTGAGGATCAGGAACAGGGTTCTCAGGTTCAGGAACATGCTTCTTTCCTTTATCTGCAGGGATTAGTTCATCATCATAATGATTTGACTCTTCAGGTCGAGTCAAACCGATTTCAAAGTTATCATCATAACTCGGTTCCTGCAGGGAGTTAGTTTCATCAAAGATAATATGGACACTTTCCTCTACACACATTGTTCATTTATTGCAAACTCGGTAAGCCTTACTATTTGAAGCATATCCTAGAAATATAGCTTCATCACTTCTAGCATCAAACTTTCCTAAATTGTCCTTTCCATTGTTATGTATAAAACATTTACATCCAAAGACACGAAAATAAGAGATATTGAGTTTTCTTCCTCTAAGGAGTTCATAGGGCGTCTTCAATGTGATTGGCCTTAGCATGACTCGATTGATAATGTAGCATGATGTGTTTACTGCTTCAGCCCAAAAGTTCTTTGGAAGACCGCTTGCAATAATCATAGTTCTAGCCATGTCCTCCGGGGTCCTAGGTTCTTTCTTTCAATCACACCATTCTGTTGTGGAGTCCTTGGAGCAAATAAACTGTGATCTAACCCTTCATTGCTGCAAAATTCATCAAACTTGGAGTTTTCAAACTCTTTACCATGGTCAGATCTCAAGTGTTTCAATTTATAACCACTAGTTCGTTGAATCTTTTTAGCAAAGGTTAGAAATTCATCAAAAGTTTAATCTTTGCTATGAAGAAAAATAACCCAAGTGTATCTAGAAAAATCATCTACAATGACCAACACATATCTCTTACCTGATCTACTTTGGATTCGTACAAGGCCACATAAGTCCATATGAAGGAGTTCCAATGGACTTTGTGTGCTTACCATTTTCTTAGATTTGAAGGAGGATCTCACTTGCTTGTCTTTTACACATGGATCACAAACACCATGGTGCATAGACTTAATTGTTGGTACACCAATTACTAAGTCTTTCCCACTTAGTTTATGTAATAGTGACAAGCTGGCATGACCACAGCGCTTGTGCCATAGTAGAGGATCTTCTTCAATCACGCTTAAGCATGTGAGATTGTTCCTAGGAACAAGGTTTAGGTCAACCATATAAGTGTTCCCTTTCCTTGTTCCTTCAAGGATCTTGGTTCATGTACTTTCATTGTAGACTACACAAGACTCGTTAGTAAACTTTACTATATTACCCTTATCACAAAACTGAGAGATACTAAGTAAACTATGTTTTAAACCCTCGACTAAAAATACATTATCTATGGAATGTGACTGAGATTTTCCAATCTTACCAACTGCTACTATGTTACCTGTAAGATTGTCTCCGAAGGTCACAGTTCCTCCATTGTAAACTGAAAGTGAGAGAAACTTTGATTTGTCTCCGGTCATATGCTTAGAACAATCGATGTCGAGGAACCACAGGTTGTTCCCCTCACTTCAGTCTGCACCATAACAACTAGTTAGTGGTAGGAACCCAGTCTTGCTTGGGTTCCTTTGTTGGACTTGAGTCTTTCTTAACTTTCCAAACTTGTTTAACTAAGTAAATGTTCCTCTCAATACGTTCTTCTACGGTGGAACAGTCGACACAATGTGACCCTTGTCCCCACAATAAGAACATATTTTGCTACTTAGCGATCAACATACTTTTTCTTTTTGTTCTTCTTCTTATGATTGAAACCAAGACCATCTCTTCTTTTATTCGATATTTTTGTATCCAACGATTGGATCGAGAAATTTGTTCCTTGAGGGTTCCAGTTCCTTTCTTAGTACCAGATTTTCTTGTAAAGCATTTTCATAATCAGCTTTAAATTTCTCAAAATCAGTTTTGGTATTAGTTGAAGGAATTGTTCCTTCAGGAACAAATAGTTTCAATTCTGCCAATTCCATGTTCAAAAGGTAATTCTCATTTTAAAAAATTTCAAAGGCATCTTGAAAAGCTCTGTTCTTGTCAAAAAGTTCAAAGAATCTTTTTTCAGTATCACATTTTAAAGTATTAAGCCAATTTGAATGTTTCTTAGTGACTCTCAAGGCATTTTCTACTTGTTCTCTTTTTATGCAAACTTCCTTGTAGTCATCTAAGGTTTCAAAATAAAAGTTTTATAAGTTGGCTCTTATTTAGTTCTGTAAGTTCCTCCTCAATAGTATTAAAACATACCTTAGGGTTTGATGATTCCTCTTTGTCCTCAGTATTAGCCATGAGACATAGATGGACAGTTTCTTCCTTTGTCTGTTCCTGCTCCTCGTTTGAGTCAGACTCTCCCCATGCTGCTACCATGGCTCTTTTCATGTCAGTTCTCGAGAAGGGTTTCTGTTGTTCCTTGCCCTTCTCCTTGAACTTTCCTTTTGCTTTCTCGTTTTCCCATTGAGGACACTCCTTGATGAAATGATCAAGGCCTCCACATTATGACAGCTTAACTTTGTTGGTTTCCTTGTGACCTTCCCTTTGTAATTCTTGTTGAAGAATTTCTTGAACCTTCTCGCGATTATAGCCGCTTCTTCATCACCAGTCTCTGAATCTTCCTGTTCCTTCGACTTGAGAGCCAGAGCCTTAGGCTTCATTATTTCAGTCTCATGAGTTCCCAGATGCTACTCATGGGTCATCAAGGAACCAGCAAGTTGCTCCATGTTGAATGTTGTGAAGTCCTTTATTTCCAACAGTGTTGTAACCTTGGCCATCCATTTTTCATCCTGTAGAAGACTCCTTAGAACCTTACGAACTTGTTCCTCTGGAGAGATAACTTTTCTAAGAGATTCAAGCTCGTTTATTATGTTCGAGAAGCGAGTGAGCATGTCTTGAACAAGCTCCTTTTGTTTCATTTGAAACAATTCATATTTATGTATGAGCATATCAATCTTCGATCTTTTCACCTCGCTTGTTCCTTCATGAGTAACTTGAAGGAGTTCCCACATTTGCTTAGCAGTATTGCATCCCATGAATCTATTGTGCTCATGGGGACCAAGACCACAGTGGAGTAGGTTCTTGGCCATATTATTCATTTCCATTTTGTCAAAGTCATCTTTGCCAAAATCTTCAAGGGGTTTAGGAACCAGCTCAACCTTTTCATTCTTCTTTGTAACTTCGAAGTCACCAAGTTCAATGACCCTCCAAACTTGATAGTTTTCTGCTTTTATGAAGATCTCCATACGATTCTTCCAGTATGGATACTGCTTGCCATTGAACATAGGTGGGCGTTGGGTTGAGTACCCTTCATCAAGTTTTTCTCCCGTAGTGTTCATGGTGCCAGGTACAATCTCCTCAGTGTTAGCTGATTCTGGAGGTACTAGGCTCTGATACCAATTGTTATTCTAGTATGAACACTAGACCAACTACAAGAGGGGGGTGAATTGTAGTTGAGGGGAAATTTTCGAATTAAAATGCGGAATTAAAATAATTTCAAAGTAAAGAGAGATAACACACAAAGTTTAACCTACAAGGAAAACTTCCTAGGCCCAATAGGAAGAAAAACCTTGACCCCACGGGATTTTGACTCAACACTTCTCTTATTAGAATAGGCCAAAAGACACTCTTTACAACCTTTTACTGGACCCTTCTCTGTTCCACTAGGAACTTGTTCCCAGTCACTCAGTTCCCCCTGAACGGATGACACTCACTTGACTTCACTCGAAGTCTTCTCTTTCTCCCTTTCTTTCTCTCACTTGATTACAAGGATATTCTGAAACTTTTCACTCACCCAAACACTAAGGATATTACAATGATATGTATTGTAGGAGAAGAAGAAAATTACGAAAACTTTCTAAGTAAAATATTCAAATGTGATGCTCAAAAGTTGTCTTTTTTCTAAACAATTATTTCTCCTTAAATAGTCTTTGCAAGTTATGGCCTTCAACTGAAATTCCCACGATTTTCTTCAGCTAGAATGTAGGCGTTTATATATGTTCCATGATCTTCACGATCTTGTGCCATATCTCCCATGATCATAACAACCGATTCCACTAACCGTTAGTGGAAATATCCAAGCAGTGGGTCGAGGTGGTTAGCGTTTTTCATGCAATTAGTTCCACAATTTTAGCCACGCTTATTCCAACCTATTTTGCACAATAATTACAACAGCAAAATATCTAATAACTAAGAATCTTTTTATTCAAAAGATTCTAAGTTAATAGATCCATGAAATATACCATATCATAAAATCCAATGTGTATATATAATATCTTGACTAGATGAAAACTCATTAATCTTTCTCCACAAGATAAAATATAAATTATCATGTAACAATTAATAAAAACAATATTTTTGGGATTTTTATATTTTTCCAAAATAAAACTATACAAACAGCTAAGTATTTGGCATCATCAAAACATGGAATGCAACAATATTCCCCCTTTTTTAGGATGGCAAATATAAGGCAAATAAAAATATTAAATCGACAAAAAAAAACATAAGAAACAAAAATAAATCAAAGCAAAAGAATCAAGAGCTAAGACAGTTAAAATAAACCAAACTAAGAAATCTGTTTTGAACAAGAAGTAATATAGAGAGAAAGTTCAAAAGTCATCACTATAGAAACTAAGCAGACTAGAATATTTTTTATATGCCAACTTTACTTCCCCCTTTTGTCATCATCAAAAACATCTTGAGGAATCAACAACACTCCAAAAGTTTAACAAGAACAACAAGAACAATGAAAAGTAGATCAAGCATATTATCTAATAATACTAGCCATCCAGACATTGTAATGAGCATGCAAAAATAAGATAAATGCACTTAGACATAAATTATGCACAAGCTGAGTTCAAGAAAATAAGGAAAGGAGGAAAAGAAAGCAAACATATGGAAGAATAGAAGAGAAGAAAGAAAAGAGATTAACCAAAAGAAACTGATGTGATTCACACATCCAAAATAAAGACAAAAAAGAAAAAGTAGCCATTACAAGAATATTTACATATAGAGGCAACACCTTGAGGCAACCAATATTTTATAGCCTGATCTAAAGGTACTTTTTAGCATTAGTTAATTTTGGTTGCCTCAAAAAGTTTTTTTTAGCATCAGGGAAATTTAGGTTGCCTCTAAACGTACCTTTTAGCATCAATGAAATAATGATTGCCTCTAAAACTTCTTTTTAACATCAGGGAAATTTAGGCTGCCCCTAAAAGTAGTTTTAGCATCAATAAAATAATAGTTGCCTCTAATTTTTTTTTTCTAGCATCAGTGAAATTTAGGTTGCCCCTAAAAGTACCTTTTAGTATTAATGAACTAATGATTGGCTCTAAAACTTTTGTTTAGCAGTAGTAAAATCTAGGTTGCCCCTAAAAGTAATTTCTAGCATCAGTAAAACAATTAATTGCCTCTAAAACCGCTTTTTAGCATTAGTGAAAATCATATTTCCCCTAAAGCTTTCTTAGCATCACTTTAATTATGATTGCCTCTAAAATGTTCTTTTTAGCATTATTGAAATTGATGCTTACCTCTAGAACTAATTATTTTTAGCATCACTAATTAATTAGTATTTTTAGCATCACTAATTATTACCTCTAAAACTACTTTTTTGCATTAATGAAATTAATATTTTCCCTAAAGGTTTCTTTGCATCAGTTTGATTATGATTGCCTCTAAATATTCTTTTTAGCATTATTGAAATTGATGATTCCCCTAGAAGTTTATTGTTAGCATTTGTAATATTGTGGTTGCCTTTAAAAGATTGTTTTAACATTGTTGAAATTCAGGTTGCCTCTAAATATTACTTTTTGCACTGTTGGAGTTTAGGTAACCTCTAAAGATTTTTAAGCATTACTGAAATTCACATTGCTATATAGTTATTTTTATATTAAATTACCCGATTATATGAAATTGTGGAATAATAAGTGTTTAGCGGCCATATGGTTAGTGGATCTTAATCATATGCTGCTTAATTATTTATATGATTGGGCTAAGTTGAATATTAAACAATTGACATGATACTTGTAATAGCCCTATTTTTTTAAGAGCGTTTATTAAATACTGATTATATTTATAAAGTTAATTATGTTCCAAAAATTCTTATTTTATTTGAGTTGGAGTATGCGTTTTTAATTATGATGTCTATAATGTGTGTATTAATTTAGTTTTATAAAGTTATTATTGTTGTTATTATTATTTTATATTTGGGTTTTGTGTGCAATTTGTTGAGTAGTATTTACCCGAAAGAACAACCCATAACCAAATCCATCCCCTTGTTGGTTATTTTTTTTGCAAAGCTAAAAAGCAAAACCCATTTTTATTTTCTCTCTCGTATCTTCTATCTCCCAAAGAAAAGCCCTACCCCCGTGAAACCCAACCCCGTATTTCTCTTTCTCTCTCTTTCGCCTGCTGTGTCCCCCCTTCAGCTCACCGGAGCTTCATCTCCTCTTGCCGGCGTTTCCCCAAGCTCGCCGGAGTTATTGTTGCCCGCTCGCGCCGCCCCATCTTTCTCTTTCCCCTTCGTGGTGCTGCTGTGCGTGCGGTGCTGTTGTTATAAATAGTTGGTGATATATTGTTCACGTAGATCACGAGAGGACTATTGTAGGATGGTCCCTGGAGAGTCATTGATACACCAATCACAAAGGTCAGTGTTTTATCACGTCTCATATTCTTGTTTAGCTGTTGCAATTTGACTCTTAATGTTGTATAACTACACAATGTTCACCTTTTCTTCGACCTATTCCTGGCAGTATGCGTAAGTTGTTATTCTCTTATTGTGTTTCCTTTGAAATTATTGGTTGATAATAAAATGTGAAGGATATTATGTGTTGTAATATTGTGGTTAGAGTGAAGTAAACATCGGTTTATTATGTGACAGATTAGGTTAAAATGGATTCATCGAACTTGAATTTAAATCATATTATAGAGGAAGTGCTTTCAGAATTTCTATAGAAACTAAGAATATATTAGCATATTGGTATTAAAAGTTTTCTAATACTTTCTTGTTTGTGCAGTGACAAGTTCTCAACATATACTCCAAGAACTCTGCTGAGGTGTTACTGTTGCTAAATTTTGGTGTTAGTTTTTTGGCTGATGGTGATGGTGTTTGTTTTTTGGCTGATGGTGATGGTGTTTGTTTTTTGGCTGATGGTGATGGTGTTTGTTGCTGCTAATCTGGTGATCACGTTCTACTATTATATGTGTTGCTCGTTGGTGTTGACTAGTGTGCTCAAGCACTTTGTCATTGTGTTATTTAGGAGTTTGTTCTGTTTTTCAGACCAATGTTGATTTGGTTTGATTTTGCTAGTTTTTGTTATTTTTGTCGGTTTTGTTAGTTTTTGGCTTGCAGATTGTTGCAAGGCCTAGGGACTTATAATTTGTTTGAGATTGTATAACAATTTGTTCGCTTTTGGCTAATAATACTACTTAGAGTTGATAAATCTTCAATTCTCATGAAATTTGTTGGTTTATTTTCGCAATTTTACCATGTTTACTTCATATAGGTGATCGTGCTTGGATTGTATGAAACTATATGTTAGATTATAGTCAGTGCATCTAAACACCTTTCATGACAGTCTCAACTTGCATCTAAATATCATTATTTGAAAAAATAAGACATTGCCTCTAATTACATTTGAGTTGAAATTATATGGTTGCCTCTAAATATATGTGATTTGCAAGAACTACTTTTTCTATTGCCTCTAATTATATTTTGAGGCAAAATCATATGGTTGCCTCAAAACATATGTGGTTTTTAGAAGCAACTTTTTATATTTCCTTAAAATATATTTCGAGGCAAAATTTCTGGTTGCCCCTAAATATATGTGGTTTTAGAAGTAATTTTTTATATTGCCTCTAATTATATTTTGAGGCGAGTACATATTGTTGCCTCTAAATGTAGTGTATTTTAGAAGCAGCAAGTTATATTGCCTCAAAAAGGGGCTTTTAGAGGCAACCATTAATCAGCGACAGACTTATTAGGGGCAACCACTATTTTGTTTCAAAAAGTAATTAGAGGCTACATCTTTATTTTTAGAGGCAAATCTACCTTGCCTCTATAGGCGAATTTTCTTGTAGTGAGCAACATGTCACCATTGTTTAGTTACAACCCAAAAACCAAGAAAAAATTGTTTAACAGATTAATTGAAAGGGGAAGGGTATTAGGGTTTGGAGTGGATGGAGAAGGAGGAGACAACAACATCAATCTTCTCTCTCACAGTTGCTTCTCCTCTCTTGACAGCAGCTATAACCTGCTCCTGCTGAAGATCCACCCTAGCAACTCTGGCCTCTACTTCCTGGATCCTGGAGTACAGAAGGGACAAAGAGTCCTGAATTTTATGCAACAGACCATGGAGACTTGTGGTGGAGAGAATAGGGAAATCCACAGCAGTAGATCTTGGAGAGACAAGATCCTCATCCAGATCTATCATCACAGCATCACCCTGACCCTGATCCCTTGGAGACTTAGTCCCTGCTAGTCTTTGACTCTTGCGGACAGACCTTTGACCCCCATCACTGACCTCCTCAACTTATTTCCTCTTGACCCCAGTTTCTCCCTTCATCTTGGTCTCCTCAACATCATACTCCAACTTACCACCCTGTATCCTCAAACTAAGTCTAGAGAGGGTATCCTTGGTCAAGAAATTCTCTAGCTCTAGTTCAAAAGAGGGACTGGCAGGAAGTTTGACTTGGCAGTTCTTGAGAATGGTAGAGACAAGGTTACCATACCCAATTTTGTTATTATGAGAAATGTAGTAGGAGAGGTGAGAAATCATGAGAGAAGAAAAGTTGATTTTGATGTTTTTAGCAAGACAGTACATTAAGGAGAGGTCCATAAGACTAGCTTGAGTCCTTTTGGAGGTTCTAGGTAGAATAAAACGCCAAACCAACTAAAAGAGTAGTTTATGGAAGGGGGAAAGATCTTTTTGGTCCAAAGATTGGTCAGAAGCAGCACCACCAAAATAACTCAGAATTTTAGCATTCGAAGCCCCATTAACATTTAATTTTGCCCTACCCTTGATATAATCCTTGTACTCTTCATTCGGTACATCAAACCACTCACAAATTTTCTTTTCATTGAATTTCACTAACTTCCCATTAACAATACTAATACACAAACCCTCATTATTTTCAAATTTTAAGCAAAATTCACTCATTTCAGCTTCATAAAGACCCTCGTCAGAACTTAAAACCTTATACCATTTTTGAAATTTCACAACATTAAGAAACTCTACCCATTTGATTTTCTTGCACCAAGATAAATCGACACAAAACCCTATTATATACTTAGAAGATTTTGACTTCTTCCCGCGTTTGGTATGAACCAAAATTTCTTTATCTTGCTCTATTTCAACATCTTCAAGCTCTTCTTCCTTCTTGGGGAAAATCACCTCATGACTCGATGAATTTTCTTGAGAACCCAGAGAATCTTCATTAGAGTTTGAAGATTCATTCTCGCTTTCATTATAGTCAACCAGAGGAGAGGATTTTTTAGCCGGAAATTTTTTGGTTTCATCCGAGTTTTTTCTTTTGGGCGCCATTGAAGAACGTGAGAAGAGATGAAGAAGATGAGAGATTTTAGGAGAGGGTTTGAGCGGTTTTGGCAGAGTTTGATGGTTTTGGGGTAAAAAGTGAAATTGTCGTGTAAAAATGGGTTGATTTGATGGGGTTTTATGAGAGGGTAGATTTATGGGGGATGCTGAAACAATTTATGGCGGCGCTTCCCTTTCTTTCTTAATCCATTGAATTTTGTTTTTTAAGTTATGAACTTAGACGTTGGTGAAACGTTGCATTGAATCAAGAATAAAATTTTGTGGAAGATGAATGAAGGAAAAAAAATAAAAAATGTATTTGTGATAAAGAAAAAAAAATGAAGAAAATATTAACGGTATTAAATGAATAAAAAGGAAAAATATAAAATGAACTCATGCATGTTACATGTTCAAGCTACATGTACATGAACCTTACCAGATTCTGCTCAAGTATATGTGTGGACAATAAGGGGAGTATTATGAAGACTAATGCGAGTCCATGACATTGACTGTGTAATGTATGAATAAATTCATAAATTTTGTTGGTCACTTAGAGGTCTCTTGTAACATAGGGTTTCATTAGAAGTAGCATACTCAATGAATTCTAATCATCCCTAGCTCTAAGCGAATTTTCTCAAACTTTTCTCTTGGAAGAGGTTTAGTCAAAATGTCAGCTATTTGATTTTCAGTTAGACAAAATTCAACTTTAACAAGACCTTTTTCAACATTGTCCTTAAGAAAATGATGCCTAATGTATATGTGCTTGACCCTTGAATGATGTACTGGGTCCTTGGAGATGCAGATTGCACTAGTATTATCACAGTATATAGGAACACACTTAAATTTAATACCAAAGTCTCTTACTTGTTGTTTGATCCATAGGACCTGGGAACAGCAAGCAGCAGCAGCCACATACTCTGCTTCTGCATGCAGTGGACAAGGCAACAGTATTTTGCTTCTTTGAGCTCCATGAGACCAAGCTTGTTCCTAGGTACTGGACAATACTTGAGGTGCTTTTGCGATTAACCAAGTCCCCAGCATAATCCGCATCCGAGTAACTTACGAGGTCAAATACATCACTTCTATGATAGAACAAACATAAGTCATCACTTCCTTTCAAATACCTAAGAATTCTCTTAACTGCTATTAAGTGAGATTCTTTGGGATTTGATTGGAATCTTGCACATAAACCAATACTAAAAGCAATATTAGTTCTACTTGCAGTCAAGTATAGTAAAGATCCAATCATACCTCTATATTGCTTCTCATTTACACACTTACCATTTGTGTCTTCATCTAACCTTGTTCCTGTTCCTATGGGAGTGTGGTTGATTTTGGATTGTTCCAGTCCATATTTCTTCAGCAGTTCCTTGACATATTTTTGTTGATGGATCATTGTTCCTCTTTCGGTTTGCTTGATTTGCAAGCCCAAAAAGAAGTTCAATTCTCCCATCATACTCATTTTGAATTCACTACTCATAAGATCAGCAAACTCCTTACAAAGAAGATCATTAGTAGCACCGAATATAATATCATCAACATAATTCTGGACTACTAATATGTCTGTTCCTTTTGAATGAAAGAACAGGGTTCTATCAACTTTTCCTCTGATGAAGTCATATGAAAGTAAGAATTTTGACAATCTTTCATACCATGATCTAGGAGCTTGTTTTAACCCATAGAGAGCTTTGTCAAGCTTATAGACCTGATTTAGAAGATCGGGATTTTCAAATCCAGGAGGTTGTTCCACATAGACGTCTTCTAGTAAAAAAGCCATTTAAAAATGCACATTTTACGTCCATTTGGTACAACTTAAATCCCATAAATGCTGCAAAGGCAATCAAAATTCTAATTGCTTCTATCCTAGCAACGGGAGCAAAGGATTCATCGAAATCAATAACTTCTTGTTGATTGTACCCTTTGGCTACAAGTCTGGCCTTGTTCCAACACAACTGTACCATGTTCATCAAGCTTGTTCCTGAAGACCCATTTAAGTCCAATTACTTTCTGGTTCTTTGGCTTGGGCTCCAGGTGCCAGACCTTGTTCCTATGGAACTCATTCAGTTCCTCTTGCATAGCATTTGTCCTATCAGCCTCTTTTAGTGCTTCCATATGATCCTTAGGTTCTGTCATAGATAGAAAAGCATGAAAAGCACAAAAATTCTTCATTTGGGATCTCGTTTGAGTTTCCTTTTCAATATCACTTATAATTAATTCTAAGGGATGAGAATTTTGGTGTTTCCAAGGCTTTGGATCAAATATCCTGGTTGCTTCTAGTGCTTCTTGAGGTGTTTAAATTATTTGATCTTCTTCAGGTTCAGGAGTTCCTTCTTCTTCCTGAGTTCCTCCTGTTGCTTGTTCCCCCTGAGGATCAGGAACAGGGTTCTCAGGTTCAGGAACATGCTTCTTTCCTTTATCTGCAGGGATTAGTTCATCATCATAATGATTTGACTCTTCAGGTCGAGTCAAACCGATTTCAAAGTTATCATCATAACTCGGTTCCTGCAGGGAGTTAGTTTCATCAAAGATAATATGGACACTTTCCTCTACACACATTGTTCATTTATTGTAAACTCGATAAGCCTTACTATTTGAAGCATATCCTAGAAATATAGCTTCATCACTTCTAGCATCAAACTTTCCTAAATTGTCCTTTCCATTGTTATGTACAAAACATTTACATCCAAAGACACGAAAATAAGAGATATTGAGTTTTCTTCCTCTAAGGAGTTCATAGGGCGTCTTCAATGTGATTGGCCTTAGCATGACTCGATTGATAATGTAGCATGATGTGTTTACTGCTTCAGCCCAAAAGTTCTTTGGAAGACCGCTTGCAATAATCATAGTTCTAGCCATGTCCTCCAGGGTCCGGTTCTTTCTTTCAATCACACCATTCTGTTGTGGAGTCCTTGGAGCAAATAAACTGTGATCTAACCCTTCATTGCTGCAAAATTCATCAAACTTGGAGTTTTCAAACTCCTTACCATGGTCAGATCTCAAGTGTTTCAATTTATAACCACTAGTTCGTTGAATCTTTTTAGCAAAGGTTAGAAATTCATCAAAAGTTTAATCTTTGCTATGAAGAAAAATAACCCAAGTGTATCTAGAAAAATCATCTACAATGACCAACACATATCTCTTACCTGATCTACTTTGGATTCGTACAAGGTCACATAAGTCCATATGAAGGAGTTCCAATGGACTTTGTGTGCTTACCATTTTCTTAGATTTGAAGGAGGATCTCACTTGCTTGTCTTTTACACATGGATCACAAACACCATGGTGCATAGACTTAATTGTTGGTAAACCAATTACTAAGTCTTTCCCACTTAGTTTATGTAATAGTGGCAAGCTGGCATGACCGCAGCGCTTGTGCCATAGTAGGGGATCTTCTTCAATCACGCTTAAGCATGTGAGATTGTTCCTAGGAACAAGGTTTAGGTCAACCATATAAGTGTTCCCTTTCCTTGTTCCTTCAAGGATCTTGGTTCATGTACTTTCATTGTAGACTACACAAGACTCGTTAGTAAACTTTACTATATTACCCTTATCACAAAACTGAGAGATACTAAGTAAACTATGTTTTAAACCCTCGACTAAAAATACATTATCTATGGAATGTGACTGAGATTTTCCAATCTTACCAACTGCTACTATGTTACCTGTAAGATTGTCTCCGAAGGTCACAGTTCCTCCATTGTAAACTGAAAGTGAGAGAAACTTTGATTTGTCTCCGGTCATATGCTTAGAACAATCGATGTCGAGGAACCACAGGTTGTTCCCCTCACTTCAGTCTGCACCATAACAACTAGTTAGTGGTAGGAACCCAGTCTTGCTTGGGTTCCTTTGTTGGACTTGAGTCTTTCTTAACTTTCCAAACTTGTTTAACTAAGTAAATGTTCCTCTCAATACGTTCTTCTCTGGTGGAACAGTCTGACACAATGTGACCACTGTCCCCACAATAAGAACATATTTTGCTACTTGGCAGATCAACATACTTTTTCTTTTTGTTCTTCTTCTTATGATTGAAACCAAGACCATCTCTTCCTTTATTCTGATATTTTTGTATCCAACTGACTGGATCAGGAAATTTGTTCCTTGAGGGTTCCAGTTCCTTTCTTAGTACCAGATTTTCTTGTAAAGCATTTTCATAATCAGCTTTAAATTTCTCAAAATCAGTTTTGGTATTAGTTGAAGGAATTGCTCCTTCAGGAACAAATAGTTTCAATTCTGCCAATTCCATGTTCAAAAGGTAATTCTCATTTAAAAAAAATTCAAAGGCATCTTGAAAAGCTCTGTTCTTGTCAAAAAGTTCAAAGAATCTTTTTTCAGTATCATATTTTAAAGTATTAAGCCAATTTGAATGTTTCTTAGTGACTCTCAAGGCATTTTCTACTTGTTCTCTTTTTATGCAAACTTCCTTGTAGTCATCTAAGGTTTCAAAATAAAAGTTTTATAAGTTGGCTCTTATTTAGTTCTGTAAGTTCCTCCTCAATAGTATTAAAACATACCTTAGGGTTTGATGATTCCTCTTTGTCCTCAGTATTAGCCATGAGACATAGATGGGCAGTTTCTTCCTTTGTCTGTTCCTGCTCCTCGTTTGAGTCAGACTCTCCCCATGCTGCTACCATGGCTCTTTTCATGTCAGTTCTCGAGAAGGGTTTCTGTTGTTCCTTGCCCTTCTCCTTGAACTTTCCTTTTACTTTCTCGTTTTCCCATTGAGGACACTCCTTGATGAAATGATCAAGGCCTCCACATTATGACAGCTTAACTTTGTTGGTTTCCTTGTGACCTTCCCTTTGTAATTCTTGTTGAAGAATTTCTTGAACCTTCTCGCGATCATAGCCGCTTCTTCATCACCAGTCTCTGAATCTTCCTGTTCCTTCGACTTGAGAGCCAGAGCCTTAGGCTTCATTATTTCAGTCTCATGACTTCCCAGATGCAACTCATGGGTCATCAAGGAACCAGCAAGTTGCTCCATGTTGAATGTTGTGAAGTCCTTTATTTCCAACAGTGTTGTAACCTTGGCCATCCATTTTTCATCCTGTAGAAGACTCCTTAGAACCTTACGAACCTGTTCCTCTGGAGAGATAACTTTTCCAAGAGATTCAAGCTCGTTTATTATGTTCGAGAAGCGAGTGAGCATGTCTTGAACAAGCTCCTTTTGTTTCATTTGAAACAATTCATATTTATGTATGAGCATATCAATCTTCGATCTTTTCACCTCGCTTGTTCCTTCATGAGTAACTTGAAGGAGTTCCCACATTTGCTTAGCAGTATTGCATCCCATGACTCTATTGTGCTCATGGGGACCAAGACCACAGTGGAGTAGGTTCTTGGCCATATTATTCATTTCCATTTTGTCAAAGTCATCTTTGCCAAAATCTTCAAGGGGTTTAGGAACCAGCTCACCCTTTTCATTCTTCTTTGTAACTTCGAAGTCACCAAGTTCAATGACCCTCCAAACTTGATAGTTTTCTGCTTTTATGAAGATCTCCATACGATTCTTCCAGTATGGATACTGCTTGCCATTGAACATAGGTGGGCGTTGGGTTGAGTACCCTTCATCAAGTTTTTCTCCCGTAGTGTTCATGGTGCCAGGTACAATCTCCTCAGTGTTAGCTGATTCTGGAGGTACTAGGCTCTGATACCAATTGTTATTCTAGTATGAACACTAGACCAACTACAAGAGGGGGGTGAATTGTAGTTGAGGGGAAATTTTCGAATTAAAATGCGGAATTAAAATAATTTCAAAGTAAAGAGAGATAACACACAAAGTTTAACCTACAAGGAAAACTTCCTAGGCCCAATAGGAAGAAAAACCTTGACCCCACGGGATTTTGACTCAACACTTCTCTTATTAGAATAGGCCAAAAGACACTCTTTACAACCTTTTACTGGACCCTTCTCTGTTCCACTAGGAACTTGTTCTCAGTCACTCAGTTCCCCCTGAACGGATGACACTCACTTGACTTCACTCGAAGTCTTCTCTTTCTCCCTTTCTTTCTCTCACTTGATTACAAGGATATTCTGAAACTTTTCACTCACCCAAACACTAAGGATATTACAATGATATGTATTGTAGGAGAAGAAGAAAATTACACAAAACTTTCTAAGTAAAATATTCAAATGTGATGCTCAAAAGTTGTCTTTTTTCTAAACAATTATTTCTCCTTAAATAGCTGCTGCAAGTTATGGCCTTCAACTGAAATTCCCACGATTTTCTTCAGCTAGAATGTAGGCGTTTATATATGTTCCATGATCTTCACGATCTTGTGCCATATCTCCCATGATCATAGCAACCGATTCCACTAGCCGTTAGTGGAAATATCCAGCAGGTGGGTTGAGGTGGTTAGCGTTTTTCATGCAATTAGTTCCACAATTTTAGCCACGCTTATTCCAACCTATTTTGCACAATAATTACAACAGCAAAATATCTAATAACTAAGAATCTTTTTATTCAAAAGATTCTAAGTTAATAGATCCATTAAATATACCATATCATAAAATCCAATGTGTATATATAATATCTTGACTAGATGAAAACTCATTAATCTTTCTCCACAAGATAAAATATAAATTATCATGTAACAATTAATAAAAACAATATTTTTGGGATTTTTATATTTTTCCAAAATAAAACTATACAAACAGCTAAGTATTTGGCATCATCAAAACATGGAATACAACATTTATCTTACCTAAGAAGCTTCTGAAAGATATTCAAGAGTGTGTAGGTCCTTTTTATGGTCTGGTACTGATGGTGGCTCTAGGAAGTTCCCTGTTGCCTTGGACCTCCTCTGTAATTTTAAGGTTTGTGGTGGCTAGAATTTAAAAGATCTCACTATGTGGAACCAGGTTGCCATTGCAAAGCACTTTTCCAATCGAATGGTTGCATTCCTATCCTAGCATGTTTGCTATACCTAAAGTATTGTCATGGGCTATGCATAAGATTTTAAAAAGCATGTCTCTTCTCTCTACTCTACCTTATACGTTAGATCCTGTCAGATTTTCTATCAAAAAGCTTTATCTTCATTTCAGAGTTGACAGACCTAAGGTGCCTTGGTGAAGGCTATTTGCAATAACAAAGCCAGACGAAAAGCTTTGTTTATCATGTGGATGGGAATTTAGGGAAGGTTAACTACAAAATCCAGGCCTTGTGGGAAATTCATATTAATTTGTGCTATGTTCTGTGTAGGAGAGTGATGTTGAGACCCTAGAACATCTTTTCTTTGCCTGCTCTTCTCTAAAGCTGTGTGGTAGCAGATTCTTCAGGGTGTTCATTCTGATAGAGCCATTCTCTCTTGGCCTGATGAAGTGAAGGTTGATCATAGTAAATGTAGAAGTCGGGATACTAAAGCTCAATTGCAAGGAATGTTGTTTGCTGAAACTATTTATGATATATGGCTTCTTAGAAATTGTATAGTTTTTTGCCGATAGTTAGTAATTAGAAGTTAGAAATTAAGAATTAGAAGTTAAAAGTTATGTTACTATGGGTTAGTATCAAAGTCAATAGTTAGTAGTTAGTACAAGTTTGTCATAAGTTAGTTAGGATAAGTTAGTCATCAGTTATTGGTCCAAGATTATTATTAAACTTAATTAGTATATTTTTCATTCCAATTTACATCCAAGTCACAAAGTGAGTGGTCAATATATGATAAATTAAATTATAAATTAATTAAAATAAATATTATTCATTTAAATGTTCTAAGGTGCAATATAGATGACAAGTTTACCATTTATTGTAAGTACACTCTAACCATAAGTTTATCATCTATTTAACATTGTAAGTGGACTTAGGCCCCGCTTTTTTGACTGGGAGAAAATGAAATGAACTGAACTGAACTAAATTGCGAGAAAGCTGAACATGAGAGAGTGCCTGAACTAAACTACGAGAAACTGAACTGAAAATCAGTCCAAAAGAACAGGGACTTAGATTACTTCAAAGAATAAGGTGAAACTCAAACATTTTAGTTACTAATAATTACCCATGAACATAATACTAACATATTATAGGCTTGTAGTTTAATTAATGCACCACTTTAGCAATGCATATCCAGTAAGTAAGTGAACTAAAATCTACTGCCTCCGTTCCTTTTTAATCTACACACTTTCCTTTTTGGGCCGTTCCTTTTTAACAATAACACTGTTACTTTATCTATATAAGGTAAAATGCTTAATCATTATTCCCCACTTTTGTCCCCGTCCCTCACCAAATAAATTAACCTACTTAAAATCCCTCACCTACCACATTTTTCTCTTTCCTCTATTTTTTATTTACTTTTTGTACTTCTTACTCCACACTAGTTTCATAAAGTTCCCCTTCTCATCTCCGCCCAACCACTAATTATCCGGACCCACTCCCGCTCCACGGTGCGTATTTATACCCATTCCCCCCGCAGGTACCCTACCCACCCTCCCCCCCCCCCACCCGCATGGTGTTTTCGTACCCGTTTTACCATTTCGTCATACCCACATATTTATATTTTGTAAGATAAAATTATTAATAATATAAGTATATAAATATAATTTTTAATAATATTTCTACTTTGTATAGCATAAAATCCCGCTCACCTACATATTATTTACACCCTTCCTATACCCTTATTTTAGTCTCCATCCCCGCCCCACTTACAAAAATGGGGCGGGTCTCCTATTTAACCCGCCCCCCATCCCACTCCACACTTTTCATATTTTTGTTCTTTATTGATCTACTTTTACAATGGTCTCTTATTGCTACATTTGCCAAATATTTCTACTTTTAGCATGTGGTACCCACATATTATTTAACTTTATCCTTTTTGTCTTCATCACTAAAAAGACAACTCTTTATGTTTTATTTGCTCTTTTTAGGTCTAAGTTGAATTTTTACTTTTGCCTTGGTTTTAATGAAAAGCAAAGTGTGTAGATTATTTAGGAAAGGAGGTAGTATTTATCTAAGTTCATTCATACTTAATTAAACTTATTTAAGCTATGAACTAATTGAAGAAGGTATGGAAACAGACCTCTATGTTTCAATGAATAAGCAATGTAGAGGAGCAAGAGGAAGAAGGACGGCTGCAGCAGGGGCGACAGGTGGTGGCGGTAGGCGTAGTGTTGGGCAAAAACTTAATATAAGTGTAAGTATCCAGGAAATTCACTTATATTAAGTTTTTGAACAAAATGTTGTCATTGGCAAAGAAAAGATGGGACACAAGAGGAGCCTCTCTAGATATTTGCACACCATTAATTAATTTCTCACGTGCAGCCTTTGCAATCAACAGAGAAAAAGTATCAGCACACAAAAGAAATAAAAATGGGAAAATAGAGTTACCTTGCCTAAGACTACAAGATAGAATAATGGAGCCTTTAACACGCCCATTAAGTTTGATGGAGAATAAGACACTTGAAATGCAGCTCATTATTTTTGTCACTAAACCTCTACTGAACCCCAGTTAATACATCACTCGCTTCGGAAAAAGATCATTCAACCATGTCGTACACCTTGATCACTACTCATAGACTTATATATCGATCATCCCTTATTCTTTTTCCTTTTCTTAAAATGTCTTCCTGTAGGAACATATAGATGCATATATAACGGAATTTCGGGAAACAATTTCCTAACATATATCATAGGATCGCATACATAATGAAACACATGAATCAATTAATAAGGATTAGATATATAACATTTGTAGCGTGATTTCCCTGTTGTATGCAAGTTTTGAAGATCTGAGAGTGTTGCTCCTCTAATCAGTCCACAAACACCAGTTGAATACCAACATTTGCTAGAACGGAAGAGAAGATATCTCTTACTTTTGGTGGCATAGGCGCCGGTTCAAGGGAAGTATTTAGGGTTTCTCAAACTCTTCCTTTTGTGGAAAGAAACTGCTTAATGAAGGGATGCCTAAACCCTAATATTATATCATATATATAATAGAAGAATCCTACGCAAATTAGGAGAACCAATTCTCTTACTAGTCCCCTTTATAGCCGGCCAACTCAACCTCTCTATGAGCCTTCTGTTGTTTTGTCCAACTCGTCTTCTGATGTGTGACTTCATATGATTAATATATTTTAGTTATAGGCGCGATCAATATTATTATCCTATTAATCATATTTATTCTCTAGCAAGCAAATATAATTACTTAAATAATTAATTTAATTCTTATTTATATTTAGTAATTGTCGAGATGTCTAATGACATATTCCTTAATTCCATTCGGTGATAGTTTAGGGGTCTTTCGAACAAAAATTAAAAAAAAAAAAAAAATTCAGTGAAGTATTACAATTGGGCCACTTGATGTTCTTGGCACGCACATCTCGGAAATGAACTGGCCATCCCTCGTTTTGCCATGAAGCAAAAGCTGCTGCCGAATTCCCTCAAAAAAAAAAAAACTGTTGCCGAACATGGTTTTTATGAGCTCTGGTTTCTCCCCCCAAATGTTGCTCGAGCTTCATTCTGTATCCATCCATGGCTTCTATTCCTACTATTTCACCAACCTCCATTACTAATTGAGGCCTCCTACCTTCTGTTTTCCTTTTACTCTCTCCTTTCTGTTCATGCTGTTTCAACCAGATCTGCAATTGTCGTATTTTTCTCCTTTGGTCTATCATCCAATCGAACAATTCAATCGCAGAATTCTCGCTTCTTCTTCTCGAGGAGATTTTACAATCTGTCGCTTCGTCATTTCGATCAAATAATGGCCTGCGAAATGATCAAACACTTTGAATTTGAATGACGCAGAGTATAATTCATTCGAATTTCTCTTCAATTTGCTTTTTCATTAAACCCTAGGTTTCAATTGGATTGAATTTTCGGGAGAAATTCGACTTTATTAAGCGAGTTCCTATAAATCGAGCAAAGCTGATTTGCGGTGTCAAGTTGCGAGAGAATCTTCGGCTGTTCTCCTCGTTTTTGTTCTTGAATTGAGGTACATTTTTGCAAACAATTCGTTAATTAGTTTCTTGCTGCAATCTCAAATGGAGTATCTTATTTTGATGTTGATATGAGAATGAGTGTCAATTTTCATACTCAGAACATTATAGAGGATTGAATTTTTATACAATTCCCTGCTTTAGCTATGACTTACACTGCTGATTTGATATCCTCTTTTGTTTTCTTTCTTCTGTATTTGAAGCTTAATGCTCTTATCAAACCTACACTGCAACTTGGTTCCGAAATCGATCTCTTGATTGATGAATAGGCTTAAAAGTATGCCTAAACCATAAATTCATATGGTATATTGTTCTTTTCAGTAATGACCTCTTGTTTTTCCTTCTCTTTGAAACCAGTTTTAATTACACCCAATGTAATTATAGATTTGGTAATAATCCTCGTGCCCACTGTCCAACTCTCCGGCACCACAAAGAAAAGTAATACTGTATGTGGTATTATATTTCACTTCAGCTATAATTAGAACTATGTATGTCAGACATATCTCTTAGCATTGCACAATATTTTTTTTCAGTCTCTTGGTTTGTTTACCCCCTCTGGTCAATTGGCCTCGAGATCTGCCTCTATGATATTAACTAGTATAGCTACCTACTTGAATGATATTAGTGGGTATCCTAAGGAAGAATTTGTTAAATCTTTTGTCTTCGATGTCCTATCTAACTCTTTATGATCATCATTGATCCATCGCTTTCTAACTCAAAAGATTTGTAATCTCATGTATCCCTAGAATCATCGTAGATGCAAGGTTGCTCTCTATCCCTCATATGAAGAGGGACAGTATATTTCATATAATACTTCTATGAATTCTTTGGGAATTTGCTTCAATAAGTCATCTTGCCTCCCACAGTCCCACTGTCAATTGGGATGTACGGTAGATATCTTCGTCTTCTTTAAAAGGATTTGGTGGCTCATCTTCTCGAACTTGTTGTTTGAAATATTTCTTAGCTCATCATGTATGTTTACCATCATGTCATGAAGCATTTTTTAAGTTCCCTTGAAAATCACATGTTTTAAGTAACTATATATTTTTACTGCATTTCACTGTTATTAATGTCCTCATAGAGATCATACAATTCACTGTAATTACTAAAATTTGTTACCAGTTAGGTAATAAGTAGCTTCATTTTTATTGTTGACAGGGATCTCTAGTGTAACAAAAATGAAACCTAGTGTAATTAAGGGAGTAATGAAAGTGAAATATACTTCAAGAACCTAAATCCATTACGAAGGACAAACCTCCACCAAAAGAGGAAAGACCTTTAAAAGAAGACGTAACTACATCTAATATAGGAAGTAGTAAGTTAAAGCCACTTGTACTTCTGAGACAAAAATATGAATTGTCTTATTTGGTGTTGGACCCTTTTCTCGTGGCTTGTTCATTTCTATCTATAGAAATGTGGGTCACGAGTAGTTAATCTTCAATATTTAGTCATGCGACACAAGTCTTTGTTCTCTTTACCTTAAAGAACATATTTCTGAAATGTTTTAACAAGTTCCAGTAAACTGAGTTAAGCTTCAATAACGACTGTAATTCACAACTAGAAAAAGTTCAAAAGTTTTCAAATAAGCTCAAATAAGTCATATTTAGGTGAAGAGAATACACTTTACATATTAGCTTCTACTCCTGATATATCATCATTTGGTAACTATCCCTAATTCCCTATGCATGTTCGGATATACTAGATTCATGGTGTAAAATAACGGCCTAGCTGTAACGTGTTGTCCGTTTTGTATATAGGTATATTTACATTTGGTAACTACTACTGATCACATGAATAAAATAGCAGTATCATTTATTTATTTTTTCATTTACCATATTAATAATAGATATCATTACTTGTAGAGTTGTAGTGGTGTTTTTTACTCATTATGATTTTGTTAGACCTGTAAAATGATGATCTAACAATATTGATAAGAGTTATAACATTCATACTATTATTTGTATATTCTGTGATTTTCTGTGTCTTTATGTTGCTATTAGTTTGTTTCAGTCCAATACAACTATATTTAGGTGTTAATAGTAAAATTAGGCTTAATCTCTTAGCTTTGCTTGTACAAAAGTTTGGGGTTCTAAAATTCCTGTTTTGTTTACCAACTTCTTGATTTTCGCATGTGAACCTTTTTGTCATCTTGTGCAGGTGTCTGTGATCATTCGGCTTGGAGTTGTCTTCTCCTAAAATCTTCTTGTGCTTTCTTATCTTTATCCATTTGACAAGATGACAAGTGAAGTTTTAAAAGCGGTCTTTCCTCTACTTGATGGTGTAGACCTTGCTTCTTGTATGTTAGTTTGCAAGCAGTGGAGAGACACTGCTCAAGATGATTATCTTTGGAAATGCCTATGTGCTAGAAGATGGCCTTCGCTTTGTAAAAGACCTTCACCATCAATATCGACGTACTATAAACTCTATGGGACCTTCTATAAGCGCCAACGACGTCGTGGTCTTCCTTCTCCTAAATTGTCGTTCAATGACTTGGACTTCTACATTGACATTTGGGCAGAAGGTAAGTTGATATTTTCCGAAGTCGTCTCAGGCCCAAAATTGCATGCCAGGATTAAAAATATGCCAACTGGAATTTCTGACATGCTTAAATGCCATTTAGAGAGCCCTGATTACAAGATGATATTACCTGTGGAGCCCTGGTTTTCTGTGCCTTTCGGTCAGACAGCAAGCGTCTCTGTGTTAGTTGGACGCAAGGATTTTAACAAGTTTGCTTGCATTATTAACAAAGCATTGTTTGATTATGTTGATCGGACATCTTTTCGAGCTATCGCATTTGATTACCTCGACTTTTCTCCTTCACACCCCTTCATTTCTAGTATTAGAGCATGGATCTCGTTGCTATTTGCTGATGGCACGAATGATGGGGTTGCAGATGTTTTCAGTATTGAAATGGACTTTTGCGATGCTGCAAATAATGAGATAGAAGTCCTTTGGTTATTGGACATGCTAGATTGGAAGTGAATGATGTGAAGTTCCTATACCAGCTAGGATGGTAAAACATAGATTTCAATCTCTGTAAATTTGTCTTGGCACCTAATATTGTGCCCATTAGCTAATATGTCATCTTCTAGAGTTGTGCAGTTACCGTTGAGCTTACAGACTGGCTGACATGTCTATGCTTTTTAGTTGCGAAGTTTCTTAAACTTTATATGAACTTTTTTTTGACGGGAACTTTATATGAACTTGATTCTTTATTATGAAAAAATTTCACTTTATTCCTCTGGGCTTTGACTTACAAGAAAGATAAACGGCCTACACAATGGAGTCACTGCTACTATATGAGACGTAGGGTATTGCTCAATGCTTGTTCAAGTATTCCTCATACACGTTCTTGGATGTTTGAAGAAAAACTTGCGATATAGAGATAATGTCCAGAGACATGGTGGTTGGGATACTTTTTTCATGCCAAAAGATTTTTCTCCAAGGAAACTCTACCTTCAGCTCCTTGGTTCTTGTGACGAGTGTCTTAGGAAAAGATTATTTTGTAAGAATAAAGCCGGTCCTAGAAGCTTGCTCATTACTTGGCTGGCCTTACAAATAAGCTAAGTCAGTGACCCAATCTGTAGACTCTTCTCAACTCTACCTGAATAAGATAGATCATTTTTCTTTCCCAATGTTGCTATGCTGCAAAAGTTTGGCATAAAATCTTGCTCTTATGAGGCTATACCAGAGGGGTAATCTCTTCTTCTCAAGAAACCAGATTAGCTCAGAAGATTGGTAGAAAGCAGCTGGTTATCACTACCTCTATTTCGTGTGCTTCTCTGAAGCAGTTTATCGCATTTGGTTGCAGAGGGGTGCTATACTTTTCGATCAATCTTGTAATAACCACACTAGTGTGTATACGGAGATCATCGTTAGATTAGTCTGTACGGCTGCCGAAGAGTTGAGACTGATGGTTTTAGGCGAATGTGATTGCTTGCTCAGTTTGTTGGATGTCATTGCAAATGATTTTACACATGAGTGTTGAAGCTCAACCCTTCCTACTTTCTAGAAGGTGGGTGTTTCTAATATGCCGCTCAGTGTAGCTTGGCTCCTTGTCTATGTAACTTCTTTGGTAATGAGAGCATCCACATTCATTAACATCCCCTTAGTTTCTCTCTCCTCACCTCATTAGTCCACATCACTTTCCACTAACTTTATCACCCACCCTCCCCATGGCCAATTGACCAAATTGGTAAAAAAAAAAAGACCTTTAGCGACAATTTGGTAAAAAAAAATAACTCCGGCGACAATTTAGTAAAATTTTTTAACTCCAAGCGACAAATTGGTAAAAAAAAAAGTTATTTCAGGCGACAATTGGCCCAAAAATACAAAAATTTCCGACAAACAACTCGTGAATGCATATAATTCCTTTCCGTTGTTTTTTTAACAAATAAAATTAGGAATTTTTGAAGAGTTTGTCGGAAAAAAATAGTTTTTTTATTGTCGCCTAAGTTTATTTTTTTACCAAATTGTAGCCTGAGAGTATTTTTTTTACCAAATTATCGCCTGAGTTTATTTATATTACCAAATTGTCGCCGGAGTAATATTTTTTACCAATTTGTCGCTATAGCCTTTTTTTTACCAATCTGGTCAATTGGCCCCTCCCCCATTTCACAATTCCATACCTACATTCATTAACCTCCCCATTTACCTTCTTTTTCCTACTTTTCCATACCCCACCTCCTTTTCTCTCTCCTACTTTTCATACCCCACCAATATTAATAAAATAATTTGATTCATCACATTAATTTTAGATAATATTAATTAAATCAAAATATGGTACTGTAATTATAATTAAATAATTACCTTCTAATTAATCGGATTAATTCATTAATTATATTACGTTAACAAAAAGGCGTTATTTTTAATTACACTAGTTAACCCATTTTTCCTTTGCGGTTTAATTTGACAATTACACTAATTGCTAATCATAATAATTTACCCGTTTTTAACGTTAATAATAACGACAAATAAATACGTAAAAAAACACCATAAATTCATTTAAAAAAACATAGATGAAATTGAACAAAGTACCGTACAATTAATTTTAAATAAAAGATTGCAATTTCAATCTTCATCGGTAGACTGGTGATTAATTTGCCAAATATGTTGAGCCAATTCTCGTTGTAAGGCGTTGTGCACATTTCTATCCCATGCATCAACTCGCCTTTCCATATATCGTTCCATTCCAATATCATTAATTCGACCAGGTTGCACATAATAGTTTGTACGCGTTGATTCGCTAATTGTTGTCCTATTTTCTTGCTCGAATTCTGACATGTCACCATAATTCTGATATGTATCTCGCTCATCCTCAACAATCATATTATGAAAAATTATACAAGCCAGCATTATCTCCCACAACAAGTGTTCATCCCATACAAGAGCTGGTCTTTGTATTATTGCAAAACGTGATTGAAGAACGCCAAAGGCCCGCTCAACATCTTTTCGGACCGATTCTTGTCGCTCAGTGAACAATTTATCCACGGGATTCATTGGGAGTCGAATCGCTGGGATGAACACTGCCCACTTAGGATATATCCCATCCATTAGATAGTATCCTTTGGTATATGTGTTCCCATTGACTGTAAAGTTCACTTGAGGGGCTTTACCTTGATATAAATCATCGAACACCGGAGATCGTTGCAACACGTTGATGTCATTGCAAGTTCCAGGTGTTCCAAAAAATGCGTGCCATATCCATAAGTCACCAGAGGCAACATCTTCTAAGATAACTGTTGCAGATTTGCTCCTTCCTTGGTATAATCCTTTCCAAGCACGCGGGCAGTTTTTCCATTGCCAATGCATGCAATCTCGGAAATCCCCGTCTTTGTCCATCATATAGGAGGCGCTGCAAATCTGTAATGGTAGACCTCCTCAAGTGCTCTTTTGTGAACGCTTGTCGAATCCCTTTAACAAAGTGAGCAAGGCTTGCTTTTGCAGTTGACTGAGCTATTTTGATGTACTCATCAATTGAATCAGCTGCTACCCCGTAGGCTAGCATCCTCAACGCTGCTGTGCATTTCTAGATAGCAGTGGCTCCTAGTTTTCCAGTAGCGTCGCGACGTTGGTCGAAGTATTTGTGTTGTTTCGCAGTAACTGCCTCCACAACTCGAAGGAATAGAGACCTACGCATACGAAATCTACGTCGAAACATAGATTCTGGGTATAACGGACGATCAACAAAGTAATCGTTCATTAACCTTGTGTTTGCAGCTTCACGATCTCTATCAATGTACTTAAGCTTCTTGTAAGATCTTCTTCTGTTGCTGGATTCTTCTGCGACTGTGGCAACAACCATTTGAGCAGCTTGCTCGATTCTGTAATCTTCTTCTTCATCTAGACACTCGTTCACAGCGATGATGTTATTGACATAGTCATAAAAGAATTCATCACTTGAACTAGAAGAATTTTCATTTGGGTTCATGTTTGTGAGAAATTTTAAGAAGGGGGGAAGCTCTAGTGTTTGTTGGAAGGAGAATATTGTTTTGAAAACCAAATGCAATGTAACTCTTCTTTTATAGACATATATAGACAAGATTGCAATCTATATCTACAAATAAGATTGGTTTTATCTATGCGGATAATATTGCAATCTATATCTACGGATAAGATTGGTTATATCTCTGCGGATAAGATTGCAATCTATATCTACAAATAAGATTGGTTTCATCGTTGTGGATAAGATTGCAAACTATATCTACGGATTGCAATCTATAACGTCAGTGAATAAGATAAGATGCAATCTATAATGTTAGTCGATAAGATAAGATGCAATTTATAACGTCAGTGGATAAGATAATATCACATTTAGCACTAAAATAGAAGTACATTAATCATAAATATTGGTACATGAATCATTACAACACAAGTCCATTAACTAAAACACGCTAACATTTAACAATTTAAACAAGTACATTAATCATAAAACAATACAACATTAATCATTAAAACACAATAACATTTATCCTAAAAACATATGAGTTATTTCATGAACTCTTCCTTCAGCTTCGCAAGATACTCTTCCTCAAATGGTTCCAGATACGATTTTGTCATCAACAATTGAAACATCTTAAACCTCATTTTAGTTTCATCTCGGTGTTTTTGGTACTCGAGCATATCAGACATTCCCTTCCTCATTAGACCTCGCTCATTTTGCATACCGCTTAAAGTGTTGTTGAATTCATCCAAGCTTGTTGCAACACCTTTCAATTTGTTTTGGGCTTTCATTTTCTTCACACCGTCAGGACGCACAGTTGTTCCGGCTTCGTCGCTTGATCTCTTAGAACCCCCTTCACTCACAACGGTTAAATCTTTACCAGACATCCATCGTGGAAGGTGTTGCATTGCTACCCAACGATGGTAAAGATCGAAAGCTTTATCCTTTTTTTGTCTGTAAAGATCATGTGTTTTAGCCTCTATGTCGTTAATAACCTCCACAATAGCTTGCATACGCTCAGCTGCCGCAAGTTGTGCTACCCATAAAGTAACACCTTCATTGATTTGACTCCAACGCCTTTTAATAGCTCTCATGGTTCTTTCGTGCATGACATTCGGTCTTTTAGCAACTGCTGCGTCGTAGGCCACTTTGATTTCAAGCCATAACACTCCCTTTTCCCGATTTGTTCCTTTCTCAGCATTACCGGAACAATTAAGGTAAGCGAACACCAAGTGTTTATCTTCTTCTGCAATCCACATGTCCTTCGGGTGCTTCCCTTTCTTACCTGTAGTTACTTGCGGTTCTTGAACTTGAACTTGAACTACATCTTCATCATCACCGAGTGATTGCGTTGGAAATTGGTTTTCAACTGGCATTCTATTGCTACTCCCATCTCCTCCCGGAGTTGTGAGATATGGATCTACGCGTTGAGATGTTGGATGAAGTGTGCCAGGTGACGAATTTTGAGGAGTATTCTGGTTTACAAAGGCTTGGAACATAGCAAGTAATTGAGGATTATTTAGCATGTTTGGATCAAAAGGAGTATTTGAAATTGGTTGGGAATTTGGATTTTGTTGGTAATTTGGATTTTGTTGGTAATATGGAGTTTGTTGGGAATTTGGATTTTATTGGTAATTTGAATTTTGTTGGGAATTTGGATTTTGTTGGTAATTTGCATTTTGTTGATATCTATTTCCATAATTAGGATGATTGGGATCCATAATTATCAAATAAGATTTATGAAATACTTAATGATAAATTGTGGATTTTTTGAAGTGTTCAAAATATATCAAGATTGGTCTCTATCTATAGAACACAAAAAAATATGACCGTTGGTATAATTTTCTTTTTATTCATTATATATAAAAAGTTATGTCATTTTTAATAAATAGTAATATTACCGTTGTAAAAGCTGGTGAGAAAACACATGGCGCGTCTCGATTGGCCCGGCGTTTGGTGTGTGCAGCGCGTGACAAGTGTCACGCTATCATTGGCGCACCTAGGCCTGTCAATCAGGTCGGGTTGGGTCGGGTTCGTGTTCGGGTCAAGTAAAATTCGGGTTGAGAACCCCTAACCTGAACCTGATCTGTTTTAATTTTCGGGTCAATATCATCAACCCTAACCTGATCTGAGAATTATCGGGTCAACCTGACCTGATCTGTTTGACCTGAATTTTTTTAAAACGGGTTGTAAATGGGTCAACCTGAACCTGTTTAACCCGGTTTTTTCAGGTTGACCCAACCCATATAACCTGATTTTTTTTTTCTTGAAAACAGTACGCATGGTTCATAATTGGCACTTGGCAGGGCCTTGAAATTTCAACAAAGTTCTAGCTAACCAAGTTCATACTTGGCAATATCACAACATAGTATCAACTACCAAGTTCTAGCTAACCAAGTTCATACTTGGCAATATTACAAACCAAATCAACAAAGTTTTATAAAATAAAACAACATTAATGTATCCTTAATGTTTTAGACTTAGACAACCACAAGTCGACAACTCAAACAAACATTGTTGAGGTCGATTGACGAGGACTCTCAAGATCAACACTTGGCACACTTGGGGATGGCGATAGTATAGGCACCTCATCCACTTCCTCTTCGACCTTGAGCTTCATGACGGCTCCGCATAACGCCTCAAGTTGTGGATCCATTTTTGCTACACAATTAATAAAAATTCTGATTAAAAAACAAAGCAAAAAAGAAGAAAACTAGCTGAAATTGAACTAATATAAAGTTTAAAACTTTTATTACCTTCACCAAATGACCAATCCCTTAGGCATATGATACCCTCAACAGTGGAAGGCTTCAAGGAGCTCCTCTGCCTCTGATGAGAGCTCAATTTGCTCCTTGAAGTCGTCATCAGCCATATTAAACTAGAAACCAAATTAAACAAATGAATAAAGAGCAAGAAAAGATAGGAAAACAGGAAAAAAAAAACAGAACATTAAACACATAGGAAAACACATAAATACATAGAAAAAAAAACAGAACATTAAACACATAGATACATAGGAAAAAAAAAGAACATTAAACACATAATGAAAACAGAAAAAAAGGGAAAAAAACGAAAAGAGCAAAGAAAATAAATGACAAAATAAGAAAATAAATGTCAAAATACGAAAATAACATAGAAAAATAGAAAAAATAGAAAATTAGCAAGAAAGAGCAAAGAAAATAAATGACAAAATAAGAAAAAAAAAGGGGTCAAAATACGAAAATCACATAAATAACAGAAAATAGCAGAAAAAAACGAAAGAAAATAAATAAGAAAATAAAGGAGAAAATAAAAAAAATTGACAAAAGAAAATACCTGATGTTGAAGAGCAAATATTCTGATTTCTGAAGGAGAGAAGAAAATAAGAAAATAAGAAAAAAAATTCGAGCAAAGAATATACTACTTGAATAAATAAAGAGCAACGAAAAAAATTGAACTTTGCGAGTGAAAATACGAAAGAAAATACGACCTGATGTTGATGTGTCGAATTGTTGATGAAGAGCAACGAAATTGCGAGACGAAGAGCAGCGAGCAGCGAGCCAGCGAAGAAGAAGACTGTGAGAGAGAGTGAAAGACTGTGAGAGAGAGAGAGAGTGGTGAGCGTGACTGACTGCGTGAGGCGTTAAAAATTCTAGGGTTAGAACTTAGGAGTTTATGATTTTGTTTTTGGGCTGGGCAAATGTCAAAACCAATAATTTTATTTTCTTAGTTCAATTATTCGGGTCAGTTTATACGGGTTGACCCGACCTGATTTTGACCCATTTACAAATCAGGTCAGGCGGGTCATTTTCAGGTCAGAAAATTCGACCTGAACCTGACCCATTTAACTTTCAGGTCGGGTTCAGGTCGACCCATTTAACTAATCGGGTTGAAAACCTCAACCCAAACCCGCTAATTTCAGGTCGGGTTCGGGTCGGGTTGTCGTGTTGGGTCAGCTTTTGCCAGGCCTAGGCGCACCAACCTTTTTTTTCAAAAAAATCCCACATGCTGCACAGATTAGTTTTCACGTGGGATTTTTCCTCCTCCTGCCTTTACACGTGGCGCGTCTCTATTTGTTTTCATTATGGGAAGGTTTCCCATTTATTGGTGTTCCACATTATTGGGTCACCAATCTACATCAGTGGGAAGGTCCCCTTTTTGCATTTTTTTACATTTTTTGCAATGGGGAGCCTAAAAACCCATGAATGTAGGTGCTCTGAAATCAAATATTTCAATTGCCAAAAGAATAATTTCTTAATTTGCCACTGTTGTTGTTCATGATGACTGATACGTTTTGCCTAAATGTAAATGGGGTTTTTCTACGTAGTGCCCCTGTATTTTACAAAATTCTACGTTGTACCTAGCTTTTTTGAACTTTCTACATTATATCTCTAAGCATTCTAAATGTCACATAAAATACCCTTACTAATAGAAAATTCTACCCCAAACCTCACTTAGTTTTCAATTTCTCTGATCATATCTCATACTTCAGTCAACTTATAAGGCTAAAAAATCCTACTCTATATATGCCCACAGTGTAAGAAAGTCCCAAAATATCCTGCTTGATATTTTGTATAACATTTAGAAAGTTTAAGGGTACAACGTGGAAATTTCAAAAAGGTCGGGTACAACATAGAATTTCTTAAAACATAGGGGCACTACGTAGAAAAACTCATCTAAATGAATCCTAAGTATGCTTCTTGGAAGCATGGTGCACGTCAATGTTCTAAAATCAGTGTTGAGCATGGGTTGTGTCGTGCTGGTTTCCATGTCAAGTTAGGGTGCGTTCTCTTCACCTTAAAAAAATAGGAAAAATTGTTTTAAATAAGTCAACCTTTGCGCGATCTTCCCATTTTAAGTCTACCTTTTGATTATCCCTGATTGAGTTAGGCTTGTATGTCTGTTTTCTTTTATTGAGTTTTAACCCGTTTGTGACTTGTTTATTAGGTTACTTATGATACGTGTTACAAGTCTCTTCTTCTAAAACAAGGCGAGGGAGGCGAGGGTGGGGGTGGGACATTGTAACACGTATCATAAGTAACCTACTAAACAAGTCACAAACAAGAGTTAAAACTCAATGGAAGAAAACGGACATACAAGCCTAACTCACTCAGGGATAATCAAAAGGTAGACTTAAAATGGGAAGACCGCAAGAAAGTTGACTTATTTAAAACAATTTTTCCAAAAAAATAAGTTTCAAGTCCAATCAGTTTAAATTAGTTCAGATAAGTTTCATAAGGTCCAATCAAGTTCAATAAGGGTCGATCAGTCCAATAAATTCCAATCGGGTCCAATAAGTTTTAATAAGTTCCAATCGAGCCCAATAAGTTCCAATAAAGTCCAAATAGTCAATGATCAATGAATTGAAATTAAATTTTAATTAAAGTACCACTATGATTATTATTTTATATTACTATTAGTTGATTATGTTATTACTAAAAAATATTATAATCATGGTCAAATAAGGTTAACAATAATAATCTTCACAATTATACTATTTTTCAATTTGTATTTAAATAACTTGGAGATAACACGTTTTGCTACTAATAACAATGAAAGATATTAATTTCACAGTTTTTTCACCATATACCCTTAACAAATTTTTTTGCACCATATACCCCTGCAAAGTTTTATAATTCGTCATATACCCTACACTTTATAAAAAATCCATAGAAAGCCCTTAATGACTAACGGTCGTTAGCTTCATTAGTCATTAAGTTCTAATTGACCTCATTAACCCTCTAATCCTTAATTTCCTTATCCTAATCTATCTTCCCTAACCCACTTAACTCATTTCCCCCTCTCTCCTCCACCATTAACACCACCAAACAAGCTTCTTTCCTCATCTTCTCTCTCCTTTTCACTTCTCACTTGCACCCCTTTCCTCCCTTATTTTCTCTCTTCTCTTAGCCCTGTCCACCATCGTGCAACTGCGACCCATCAAGCTACCACCTCCTAGCACCAATGTGCCTCCCAACGCGACCTCCTACCCTCCTGACTCACCGCCTCTGCCCCCGCTTCACTCTCTCTCATGCGCCTCACTCACCCGTGATTTGTTTATCTGGTTTTGCTGGCGGATTTCAGGGCCTCCTCCTTCATTTCTCTATCTGTTTTCGGGGACTCCTCCTTCATTTCTCTCTCTCTCTCTACTTTGCGTGATTTGGTTTTCACCGGTTTATGGATCTGGGCTAATGGCGCTGCACCATCGGCCCCATTTTTTCATTTTCATTTTCTAATTTTTTTTGTGCTGAAATGATGTTGTTTTTGCTAATTTAGGAGAGAGAAAGAATGGAGGAGAGTGATTATGGCGTTTAGCAGGAGAGACAGTGAGAGATAGAAAAAAAAGGAAGAAGAAAGGAGATATGGGATTAATTAAGGGGGCTGGGTGAGGGGACTGGCGGTGCGCCGGAGGAGGCAGGTGCAGGGGAAGGGGACTGGGCGGAGGGAGAAATGAGGAGAGAGAAAGGAGGGTGTGGACTGGTGGTGCGCTGGAGGAAGCAGGGGAAGGGGACTGGGTGAGGGGAGAAATGGGGAGAGAGAAAGGAGGATCAGATATGTTTAATAGTGATTATGAATGAATTAGTGGTTAATGACTAACGAAATTAACCGCCGTTAGTCATTAAGGGTATTCTAATGTATTTTAAAGAAATTGAGGGGTATACGGTAAACTCGTAAAAGTGCGGGGGCATATGGTGCAAAAAACAATTGTCAGGGGTATATGGTAAAAAAAAATCCCGTTAATTTTATCAATTGATTGCTTCATTATCATCACCTAAGTATCTTTCTTCATCTTCCATATCCTCCTCTTTAATCAATCTATTTTCTTCCCCAACATCCAACAATATTTCATCTGCAAATTTTGCCTGAATAATCTACATATTCTTTGTTCTTAATTTGTTAGTCAAATCAAAATCAGCTCTTGGTTCCATGTCTTCAACAACTTGCGAAATTGGAATCCCTAAATATAGAGTGTTGAGTTAATGAACTCTACTACCTTCAATTCATGGAACTAAATGTATGTATCCGTGATAATTTCTCACTTGTTAAGCAATAAATACTATCAACCTTTGATTCCTACTAGTGCTATATGAAATAAAAAGCAAGACTATTGGAGATATATTAGTGGTCAAAAGTTGTGTATAGGCAAGTGTATAAATAGTATTTTTTTTGGTTAACTATTATTAGAAAATGTTATTTATAAGAGATTAATAATTACTACTTTTTTGAAGGGTAAAGTTTAATATAATTATTATTATCTCATAACTAATTTCAAGGGGTAGTACTTATGTTACTACTCATCAAATTTTTTGTCAAATAAGTATCAACCAAGTCCAATAAGGTCTAATAAGTTTCGATCAGGTCCAATCAGGTCTAATAAGTTTCAATCAGGTTAATAAGTTCCAATCAGGTCCAATAAGTTTCAATCAGATTCAATAAGTTGAATCAGATTCAATAAGTTCAGATAATTTCAAATCAGTACAGATAATTTCAGATGAGTTCAGGGTTTTTAAAGTGAAGAGAACGCACCCTTAGTGGTCCTTGCTTTAGGCCGTGTCAATTTTTTATAAGAGTGGCTCATGCTTAACCTCGTGGGCCAACCTTGAGATCCTTACATTTTAATTTTTTATTTTGAAAATGAATTAAATGCCCATGTGTAGACACATAGACGTATCTCCCCATTTAAGGATCCGATGATGAAACATACCGTGGTCTAAATTGGTCCGACCCTAGGGCAGAGCAGTCCGAAGAGCCATCCCAAAACTATTTCTAAAAGTGTTAAAGTCCTATTTTAAAACCCGATTAATTATTCATGATAATTAATTGTATTTGAGCCCAATTCTTTGAAAAGCCCAATTAATTGATAATTAATTGATTTATTTTAATAAATAAATATTTTCAAAAGATTTTTTTTTTATAAGTCAAGATCGGATTTTATCCCGTAAAATCAGATATCCGTAGTTAAAAGATAAAAGAAAATCTATTAGAACGCATTTTTATCAAAAAACTGTCAAAACGTATCAAAAACAAGCTCTGCGTTGAGCGCAGTTGCCTGCGCCGAGCGCACGTGTCCTGACACGTGGGCTTCCACGTAAGCTGCGCCTAGCGCACAGACTGTGCCAAGCGCACCAGAACTGCCACGTAGACTTCTGTTTCATGTAGAGTCCTGCGTCAAGCGCAGTTCTCTGCTTGAGACGCGGATATTCTTTCTTATCTTTTTTTTAAAAGCGCGTACCACGTGTACGCTTTTTACTGGTCATGCCGCGTCATGCGCTTGCCACGTCAGTTGCGCCAGGCGCAGCTAGCGCCTGAGGTGCGGTGTCGTTTTCCCTATAAATAGGCCTGATTTCCGTACAGATGGAAGAACGGATTTTTCACATAACACTCGACGAATACTTTACGAATACCTCTCTACGAACTACAAAACTTCCCTACAAAAACTCATACTTTCAAACACAAATACATTCAATCTACATACTTTCAGACATTCAGATTTTCAGGCTTCACGATTACTCGTCCCGAGGGTTGTCAATCTCTCAGATCCAAGCCACGGTATAATCCTGAGGGTCCTTAAATAAATTATTTTTATATTGAAGTTACTAACTATTTATTTCATGATGTAGATCATTGATATAAAACCGTTCTACTGTATATTCTAAACCTTTTTCTTTCTTTTGATTTCTTTTCATACACTATTATATGCTTGCCTGATCACTCTGTTCATATTATATGATTGTCCCTGCATTAATGCTTTTATCACCCACATGTTATTTTTGCTAATCAAAGACCTAAAGAACTGTTCTAATATTAATCAGATTAATTTGAACAACCTGCTAGGTTCCCTGTAAATTGATTGCTTAATAACATATTCCTAAAAATAGTCTTTTTATGTGTTTCCTGAACCAATTTAGACTAATTATTTTTAGGGTGTATAAAATATTATATGATTATTCTTTGGCATAAAATTTGCAATGAATCGATATTTAGTAGAGGCCAACTTTGGGCGAATGTGGTTCATTATGACCATATGCGTACCCTCACCCCCGAACTCAATCTTTGGTTCATTTTTACCATCTATGGAGTCAGGACGGGGAAATCTACATTGGATAATTTGTCCCTACGGTTTTCCCATATCCAATTAGGTTTATGATTCTTCCTAAAAAGAATTGTTGGCGACTTCTTTCAAAACAATTTTCAATAAAACCTTTACAGTGGGGTAGTCAAATCTAATACGCGCTCACACCGTGTAGGCGAAATAAAATCACGCCTACAATTTGGCGACTTCACTGGGGAGGACTTGAGACTGGAGTGCGTTTTACACGTGGCCACCTCTTTAAGCAGGGGTACGAAACATGGGATCAATCTCTTAGTCATGGACCTTTTCAGACTGTACCTACACCTGACCAATAGTTTCAAACATAGAACTGGACTTTAGGTTGGAACTTTTGCATCCATGTTATATGACATTTGCCTGTGATTGCAATTCTTGCCTGCTATTATTTTGTCAAATTTATGCGTCGTTCCTAAAATCGCGTCTAACAAACAAAAAAAAATTATCACTCGGCCAATTCGTCGCCTAAATCCCCGAAAAACGTGTCGGAGAGTAGTGCGCCAAGCGCATTAGCTGCGCTCGGCGCACCACTCCCGCGCGCACGCACGGCCGTGAGCCGTGCGCAAGATTGTTGTGCGGCACGCAGTATGTGCTCGCGCGCTTTCGTCGATTTAGTCGCCGTAATGGTCGATCCTACGTTCTGTCCTATGCTTGTCTATCTGCATCCGCGTAATACATGGTCATTCTAGGAGTTTCACCTAATCAAACATTCAAAAATCAGTCTTTTCATGCAAGGTCGAGTTTGTCCTAAAAAGTGCATCTAAAATGGTCATGTAGAGTTAGAGCCATCATGCATGTCTACCTCTTCCCACTTTCTCCCTGTTGTTCAACTAATCTCCCCTGTCAATCCTACCTCACCATATTCAATCAAATTTCAAAATCTTACATTTTTTTCAAAATCAATCCTACACCCTCTTCTATTCTACCTTTTTCGAAAACATTTACTAATCATCATCATACTACAACAGTTCAAAAAAAAATGTTTTTCAAAATTAATTCATCATATTTTCCTAACAAAAGATAAAAACAAGGGGTCCCTTATCAAAAAACGAATTTCGAAAATTCTAAGCCCAGCCTAAACACCTTCAATCCAATCCAACCCAATCAACCAAATCCAATTCACTCTAGGCTCATATGCATTAGAGTCCATTTTGCATTTATATTAGGCCCATCAAAATTTGAGTCCATGCATGCATATTAGGCCCGCTAGTAGAGGTGGGCATGGGCGGAAGACGGCCGGCCGCCGCCCAGCACGGCTGGGGCCCGGCCCGGCACGAGCCGCTCGAGGCCCGGCCCGGCCCGTTGTCCGCCACGTGGGCCGTGGGCTTCTCATGGACAAGAAATTTTATTTCGAGCCCGCACGCACGCACGAGCCCGCCTATATGGCCCGGGCCGCCCCGCGGCCGAACACCCCCTTTCCTTTGTTTTTTAGCCTAAAATCGCCAAGAATCTAAAAAAACAACATAAAACACGGGCCAAGGCCCGCAGAGGCACGAGCCGGCCCGCGGGCCCGTGGACAAAATCTGAAAATTCCGGGCTCAGGCACGGCACGCGCCCGCCACTCACGGGATCGGGCCCGGCCCGCCCGCCATTTCCCAAGCCCGCGGGCCGAGCCCGTGAACAGCCCGGCCCGGCCCATGCCCAGGTCTACCCGCTAGCATTAGAGTCCATCTTAGGCCCATATAAGTCTAGTTCAAGTCAAAAGTAGGCCCATGTGCATCTCTATGTGAACCCTAGTCTATGTCAAGCCAGTCCAAGTCTAATCCCAGTCTATCCCATTTTAAGTCCAATCCTAGTCCAGCTCCAATGTCAAGCCCATGTGCATCTCCCAGTCCAAGTCAAACCTATGTGTCAATTCATATCTTAGGTCTAGTTTGCATCTCCATGTAAGCCCTAGTCAGTCTTCGGACTATAAAAATTCAGTCTTAGGACTATAAAAGTTCACCCCTTAAAGTCTAGCCTATAGGTAATTTTTGTGTCTAGCCTACTTGCTCACCCGTAAGTTCAAGGTCTAGCATTCCCTAAGTCCATAGGCAATTTTTGTGTCTAGCCTGCTGCTCACCCGTAAGTTCAAGGTCTAGCATTCCTTAAGTCCATAGGCAATCTTTGAGTCTAGCCTACTTAGTTTAATGTAAGTTTCGAAGTCTAGTTGTCTAGCCTGCTTGCTCACCCGTAAGTTCAAAGTCTAGTTGCCTAGCCTGCTTGCTCACCTGTAAGTTCAAGGTTTAGCATTCCATAAGTCCACATAGGTAATTTTTGAGTCTAGCCTGCTTAGTTTAATGTAAGTATCGAAGTCTAGTTGTCTAGCTTGCTTGCTCACCCGTAAGTTCAAAGTCTAGTTGCATAGCCTGCTTGCCTTAAGTTACGAGTCTAGTCTCCCTTATTGTCCAGTCTTCCTTAAAGTCTAGCCTACTTGCTCACCCGTAAGTTCAAAGTCTAGTCTCTCTTATCATCACCAAAACTCAATCTAGTCTGCTTGTACACAAATTCTACCCCTCATTCAAATCCCTTCGATTCATCAAACATTTAATCCATATAACCCAAATCCATGATCCTTACATTAGCCTAACCAATTCAACATTCCTCAAGTCTTAAACCCTTCAACCTTTCATCAACCCTAACTCCTTTTTCAAGGTATGTCCAAGCCCGCTAGGTTGAAAACCCGAAAGGGCGGCCTAGGCAAAAGTTAGGGCACAAAAAAAAAATATATATATAAAAAACAATCAGATCTGGAACTACGAATGGTTTGATTCCGCAAGGATACGTAGGAATCCTCATCTCGAGGTCCGACCGCTTCAATAAAATAAATTTTAGTCAAGGTCTTATGATTTGACTTTCTAGAGTTCAGGAGCATAATCTCTTTCTAGATCCCAACATAGACTCGAGTATGAACCTAACCTCGTTAAAGCCTTTTCCCACCTACATTCGTTTAAGTCACAAATTTAAACTTTTTGTTTTTCAATCCAAGCTCTCCTTTTCCCTGAAGGACTCTCCGACAATTCCATGGTTTCTGGCGATATTTGACTTTGCCTATGTCAACTTTCCAAAGAAGAATCCCCAGCGACAACTTTCAACGTTCAAGGCATGTCAACTACATTTCAATCGAGGCTCATAATGCCTAATTCAAAGCAAGCTCACCCAAAGTGGGGGCTTCCTATACATGTGGTGGTCCTCCAAATCAAACTCCCGAAAAGTTGTAATCCGCGGACCTCGTTTACGGACCCCGATTATTTACTAAAAACGATTTTTGAAAATCATTCTATTCATTTCATTTTATCATTCTACATATCCACATCCTCTAGTCTTGCAAAATCCTGACCTTGCATTGCAGCATTGCAAAACTCTGACCTTGCATTGCATTACATACGTTCTAGTCTTGCATAACCCTGGCCTTGTATAACGTGTCATCCCTTAGCTTTGCATAACCTTAATCCTTGCATAGCGTCTCATGCATCCTTAGAGAGTCTAAGTTTGCATATTGCATCATTATGTGCTTATTTGAGTTGTTTGCACCTATATGCTAACATCTTCTCCTGCAGGTAATTAGATTGCTTGTAGTTTTTATCCTGCATACTAACTTTGTTTTGCAGAGACCGGCGTATATAGATCAGTTCTAAACTGCAGAGCGTTTAGAATCGTTCTCCATCCCGACACCGTATACTTTGACTTTCGGTTTCCTGAACCTCAGTCAAAGTGGGGGCTTCCGTAGACACATAATTGTGTCTCCCCATTTAAGGATCCGATGATAAACATACCGTGGTCTTAATTGGTCCGACCCAAGGGCAGAGCAGTCCGAAGAGCTATCCCAAAACTATTTCGAAAAGTGTTAAAGTCCTATTTTAAAGCCCAATTAATTATTCATGATAATTAATTGTATTTGACCCAATTCTTTGAAAAGCCCAAAAAATTATCAATTAATTGGGCTTTTCAAAGAATTGGGCTCAAATACAATTAATTATCATGAATAATTAATTGGGCTTTAAAATAGGACTTTAACACTTTTCGAAATAGTTTTGGGATGGCTCTTCGGACTGCTCTGCCCTTGGGTCGGACCAATTAGGACCACGGTATGTTTTGTATGTTTTCGAAATAGTCCGAAGATCTGATTGTTTTTTTTTATATTTTTTTTTATGCCCTAACTTTTGCCTAGGCCGCCCTTTCGGGTTTTCCACCTAGCGGGCTTGGACATACCTTGAAAAAGGAGTTAGGGTTGATGAAATATTGAAGGGTTTAAGGCTTGAGGAATGTTGAATTGGTTAGGCTAATGTAAGGATCATGGATTTGGGTTATATGGATTAAATGTTTGATGAATCGAAGGGATTTGAATGAGGGGTAGAACTTGTGTGCAAGCCCCCTAGCTTGACTTTTTATTTCTTTGCCTTTGGCTCTTTCTTTTTGCATTTTTTTCTTTTTTGTCATGTGCGTTTTCTTTTGCTTTTGCTTATTTTTCTTTCGCACTTTGAATTTTTTTTCACTTTTTCATTTTTTGCCTGGCATTGATCTTTTGTGTAGTAGGGCTTGCACACGAGCTATTGGTTTAGGATATTGGAAGGCTTACTTGAAGGATATTTGTGGAGCTTTGATTTTGAAAGGATTATTTGGCTAATGGAGATGATGGTTTAAAGGGTTTTTGTTTTTCTTTGGTTGTATGAGGATGGCTTATGAAAGGTAATGGAAGGGAGAGGGGAATAACTCCCGATCCAAAGGATGTCCTCTTTTTTTTTATTCTTTTTTTTTATTTCAGATCTCTTTTTATTATTGTAGTCAAGTTCATTAGGTGATTTAAGTTTCATCATTGAATTAGAAGCATAAATAAAATGATGGAAGGCCAATGAAAATGAAAATGCAATTCTTTTATTAATTAGAAATAAATAGAACAAGGCTTATTAAAAATAAAATCCTAAATGACATAGACTTGACAGGAAGGGAAATGAAAGAGCTAGGGGAAGGACTCTCCGACTCATCCTAGAAAACTAGCGTTAAATGATTATGCCCCGGCGTTATTTAGGCACTTCCCAAGGGGTTGCCACTATTGCTGACTTTTGCTGCATGCGAAATTGGCAATCTTCCGTCTTCAACCATATCATGCAGAGTATTCTTTAAGATCCAGCACTGTGATGTCATATGCCCCTTTCCTTGGTGATACATGCAGTAAGCATTAGGATCCCACCTCTTGGATCTATTCTCGGGAGCAGGGTATGGAGTAGGGCCAATAGGCTGAAATGCTCCCTTTGCATGAAGTCTAGTGAAGGCTTCTTCTAGGGACATGCCTAAAGGTGTGAATGTTCTTCAAGGCTTTTGATAACCTCTCTTTTCAGTAGCTATGGCATTGACCTCATTGCTTTTGGAACTAGAAGGGTTATTGTTACTCTTCTTGAAAGAGTTGTTGTTGTTACCCTTGTTCTTGTTCGCTTGTACCTCCTCCTCAATCAGCAGGCCTACCTTATCACTAGGGGAAAAAAAAGGAAGGGCTGCGCAAGAAGGGCTGCGGTTTCCAAGGAAACCGCAGCCCTTTTAGTGAAGGGTTGCGGTTAACAAGAAATCGCAGCCCTTTATGCAGTATGAAGGGCTGCGGTTTTGAGGCTAACCGCGCCCTACTAATGAAAGGCGCGGTTAGCCCAAAACCGCAGCCCTTCATAACGAAGGGCTGCGTTTCGGACTAACCGCGGCCCTTCACATCCCATCCCATATTTCCAGTTTTGCGCGCACATACACACAGTAGGTAGACATCTTTTCTAAATTTCCCTCCCTTAGACGCATTTGACGAGCGAAAAACCCCTCCCTCCCTCTCACTCACTCGCACATTAACCCTAACGCCCCATCAGTTGACGCCGGAGCACCCACATTGCTTCACCACCACAACCCTTCTCTTTCTTCACTTCTCTTCTCCTCTCTTAGATTCTCTTCTCTTAGCTTCTCTTCTCTTCTCTTCTCTTCTCTTCTCCACCATTTGAGTGGGTTTAGGGTGTGGAGCTCCTCCACCACTACGCAGCGCCACCACCCACAAGCGGCAGCAACAACTACCACCACCATTGCCCTACTCTTTCTTCATTATATTGCTCTTCGCCTGGGTTTATCCAATTTTTTGCTTAGTTAAGTATGAATTAATCTTGTTTTTAAGTTAGTTTTGTTTTTCTTAATTGAATTAAATGATTAATGTGCAATGTGGGTTTTGTTAATTGTAGGAAGAAGAGGCTTAGGAAGGCAAATAAAGTTCCAACTATCTCTACTCTCTTCATTGCTTATCATTGGTGTTAAGAGGTAACTAATAGTTCAATTTCGTTGTCTTTTTTGTTTGATTTAATTTGTTGATGAGACAAAGTTGTCATGTGATTCAATTTGATTAAGTTATGATAATTTATTGATATATATATGTATTTCTTATAATGTATGTATATTTCTTGATATGAGATTGTATGAAAATGCAATGTAATTTAGCTATGAAATCTACAAGTTGTTTGAATTGTCATCATATGCCTAGATACCCGTTCAAGACTTACTCATTAGGAGTAAGTCTTGAATAGTCCCCGGTTTGGGGATCGTTCTTGGACGTTTGATCTCACTTAGGTGGTGAATGTGTGTCTTCTTTTCATTTCTGAGGAAAATCTTGGCTCATCGTTTCTCTACATTGTTCTCTGGGTACATGTGTAGATAAGCAATTATCTACATTGTGTACTTGGAGAACTGTAGGGAAATGCTGCCGGATTTTCCTTAGAATTGAAAAGTTGGCACACATTCACTAGTGAGATTAGACGTCCAAGGATGGGTTAGGTTGGAGTGATAAGGACCTTCGGCTGCATGCATACAATAATTGAACATGTCACTATCTTAGATTGCTCTATACGTGTGTGATATGATGATATGTGAGTGTATGTACTTAAATAATGATTGATGCATTATAATGAATGGTTGTGTTTAATTATTAGAGGTCTTCTTGAATGAGATGGATCGTACTTGGATGTATGGTAGTCGTGAATCGATTGAGTTTGTGAAAGGGGTCTCGGAATTCTGTACAACTGCATTACAATATCAAGCATCCTCTGGAGCAGTCGACTTTTATTGTCCTTGTTTCGATTGCCATGTGACCTGATTCTCGGGTCATTTTAGGCCTAATATAGCCTTTTCGCTTCCGAATCGTACTTATCGAGTCATTTAACCCCAAATTCTTTGTGAACATGATTATATGAGGTATAATGTAACTATTGTGTAGAGTTTTAGGCTTGCATTTGTTGTTGGTTGCATTTCGGGAACGAAAAGGTCATGTTAGGCCTAGTTTTGCCTTTTCGCTTCCAAATCGTACTTATCGGGGTGGGGGTGTCTGGGCAGGGGATGAGGGAGGGCTTAGGTATAATGTAACTATTGAGTAGATTTTTAGGCTTCCATCTGTTCTTGGTTGAATTTCGGAAACGAAAATCAAAGGTCATTTTACGCCTACATGGCAATGAGGGAGTGCAGTGGGGGGCAGTAGTGGCAGGGGTGGTGGGATTGTGTTACAAATGTGGAGAGTGAGGTCACATGGCAATGGAATGCTCTCCACATTTGTAACACTTCTCACTATCTCCGCCGCTACCAGCTGATGGGCATTCCATTGCCATGTGACCTGATTCTCGGGTCATTTTAGGCCTAATTTAGCCTTTTCGCTTCCGAATCGTACTTATCGAGTCATTTAACCCCAAATTCTTTGTGAACATGATTATATGAGGTATAATGTAACTATTGTGTAGAGTTTTAGGTTTGCAATTGTTGTAGGTTAAATTTTGGGAACGAAAAGGGCATTTTAGGCCTATTTTAGTCTTTTCGCTTCCAAATCGTACTTATCGAGTCATTTAACCCCAAATTCTTTTTGAACATGATTATATGAGGTATAATGTAACTATTGTGTTGAGTTTTAGGCTTGCATTTGTTGTTGGTTGCATTTCGGGAACGAAAAGGTCATTTTAGGTCTATTTTAGCCTTTTCGCTTCCAAATCGTACTTATCGAGTCATTTAACCCCAAATTCTTTTTCAATATGATAATATAAGGTATAATATAACTAGTGTGTAGAGTTTTAGGCTTGCATTTGTTTTTGATTGAATTTCGAGAAGGTATATGTCATTTTTAGAACTACTAACTACGGTAAATGATTGAATTCTTATATTATGTGTTTATTCCTTGGTTGTTTTGCAAGGTTTATATGAATAACACACCACGTTTGAGGGCCTTCACCACAGACGAATTACATGAAGTTCGGGATAAGTTGGCGTCCCACATTTGCGATGATTGCTTATGATACATCTACTAGCTAGTTTGTATTAATTCTATGTACACTTTTTACATTATTAAATATATACATATTTAAAGTTAATTATTATATTACGTTCAAAAACTTGTCATATATTATTATTGCAATTTGATCGATTTTTTTTGTGTCGAAGGGAGGTTTTGGGTGGGGGGTGGGGTGGGGGGCTGCCATGGTGGGGGCCTTGGGGTGGTAGCAAGAATGGGTGGAGGAGGTGGCGAGAGGGTGGGGTGGGGTGGGGGTGCGGGGAGTGAAGGGGGTGGGGCTGGGGTGGGGGGGGGCGGGGGAGTGCGGGTGGTGGGCGGGTGTGGGGTGGTGGTGGGGGGGGTGGGAGTGCGGGGGGTGGGCGGGGGGTGGTGTGGTGGTGTCTTTGGGTGGCGGGGGTGGGCGGGGGTGGGGGTCTTTGGGGTGGGGCGGGGTGGGGTGTGTTGGGGGGGCAGGGGGTGGGCGGGGGTGGGAAGTCTTTGGGGTGGGCGGGGGGTGGGGTGTCTTGGGGTGCGGGGGGTGGGCGGGGGGTGGGGGGTCTTGGGGTGGGCGGGGGGTGGGGTGTCTTGGGGGGCGGGGGTGGGCGGGGGTGGGGGTCTTTGGGGTGGGCGGGGGGTGGGGTGTCTTTGGGGTTGGCGGGGGTGGGCGGGGGTGGGGGGTCTTGGGGTGGGCGGGGAGGTGGGTTGTCTTGGGGGCGGGGGGTGGGCGGGGGTGGGGGTGCAATTTATTTTTTTTAAAAAAAATTAAATGTGAAGGGTGCGATTTTAAGCCTAAACCGGCACCCTTCACTTATATAGGGCTGCGGTTTAGGCTTAAAGCTGCTGACCCTTCATTAGAAGAAGAGGTGCGGTTCGGGCCAAAACGCAGCCCTTCCCGGCTTAGAAGGGTGCGTTTTTTGGCACGAACCGCGGCCCTTCGTTGTGAAGGGTCAGGTTAAAAACCGCAACCCTTCTTATTTATTGAAGGGTCGCTTATGGAAAGGGCCTGTCATGCTGACCCTTAGGGTTTGTTTTGACCGCAGCCCTTCCTTGTTTTTCCACTAGTGTATAAAGCTTCGTGAAAGACTCTATGGGTTGAAATTTGATATGATCCCCATACTTAGGCTGCAGGTTACGGATCACCAGGCGGACTTGATCCTCTTAAGATGGCCTGTTAATCATTTGTGCAGCTTTATCCCTCCATCTGTTAAGGAAGGTGACGAAGTCTTCGTTGGAGTTTTGTTTGGTTAACTCCAACTCACGAAGGCCAATGGAAAGCTGAGTATTATATACATATTGTTTGTGGAACTCTTCTCTGATGTAGTCCCAGTCATTCAGCTTAGCTTTGTTCAGTGATCCGAACCACTTGGATGGATGTGCATCCAAGGTTAAAGGAAAGACATAAGCAAACAGGTCCTTGCTCATGCCCTTGAGAGTCATAGAGATGTAAAAAGCTCTCAGATGATCATTTGGGTCTTCGACCCCCTTGAATTTTGGGAGGTCACCCAATGTTACCTTCTTAGGGAGCTTGTCCCTCAGTTCAGGATCAATAATATCATGGCCATGAGCCTGACTCTCAAGTGTAGGAATTGACTGGATCAATTGCTCGAGTTTTTCAAACCTCAAATTTGTGTTGGTCTTGATTGGTGGTAGCGTGTCGCCTTGCTCGTCTTCTTCAGTTAGCCTCTCCCTTATCGCCTTGATCTCTTTGTCTTGTTCCTCAAGGCGAGAGTTCATCAGTGTGAGTTGAGCCATAATGGCACTGAGCTGTTCATTAGTGTCCCCCATTTCAGATGATGATTCGGAAGAATCTAAGGATTCGTCTGAAAATGTGAGGATGCGTTTAACGATTCTGGGAGTGGGTCGACCTTGTTGCCTCTCTGTCGGACGTTCCCATGTTATAATCTCACGACCTGTCCTGAACAGAAATCGAATGGACCTCGTGAATTTTAAGAAATAATGTTTTCGAAATGAGAAATGGAGATGTGAAATAGAAATGGCAGATGAGAAATGGAAATGGAAATGGGAAATGAAAATGGAAAATGATTTTGAGATGGAAATGGAAATGGAAATAGGAATGAGAAATGATAAGGAATGGGTATGGTTATGGACTTAGTATGGGCTTGACCATGATGGAGCCATGGGTAACTATATGCAAATGCAGACATGGACTGGACTGGACTATGCAAGCAGACTGGATTGGGTTTTGGTGATGATAAGAGAGACTAGACTTTGAACTTACGGGTGAGCAAGTAGGCTAGACTTTAAGGAAGACTGGACAATAAGGGAGACTAGACTCGTAACTTAAGGCAAGCAGGCTATGCAACTAGACTTTGAACTTATGGGTGAGCAAGCAAGCTAGACAACTAGACTTCAATACTTACATTAAACTAAGCAGGCTAGACTCAAAAATTGCCTATGTGGACTTATGGAATGCTAAACCTTGAACTTACGGGTGAGCAAGTAGGCTAGACAATAAGGAAGGCTGGACAATAACAGAGACCAAACTCTTAACTTAAGGCAAGCAGGCTAGGCAACTAGACTTTGAACTTACGGGTGAGCAAGCAGGCTAGACAACTAGACTTCGAAACTTACATTAAACTAAGCAGGCTAGACTCAAAGATTGCCTATGGACTTAAGGAATGCTAGACCTTGAACTTAACGGTGAGCAGCAGGCTAGACACAAAAATTGCCTATAAACTTAGGGAATGCTAGACCTTGAACTTACGGGTGAGCAAGCAGGATAGACACAAAAATTACCTATAGGCTAGACTTTAAGGGATGAACTTTTATAGTCCTAAGACTGAATTTTTATAGTCCGAAGACTGACTAGGGCTTACATGGAGATGCAAACTAGACCTAGGATATAATTGACACATAGGTTTGACTTGGACTGGGAGATGCACATGGGCTTGACATTGGAGCTGGACTAGGATTGGACTTAGAATGGGATAGACTGCGATTAAACTTGGACTGGGCTTGACATAGACTAGGGTTCACATAGAGATGCACATGGGCCTACCTTTGACTTGAACTAGACATATATGGGCCTAAGATGGACTCTAATGCTAGCGGGCCTAATATGCATGCATGGACTCAAATTTTGATGGGCCTAATATAAATGCAAAATGGACTCTAATGCATATGGGCCTAGAATGAATGCAAGTGAATTGGATTTGGTTGATTGGGTTGGATTGGATTGAAGGTGTTTAGGCTGGGCTTAGAATTTTCGAAATTCGTTTTTTGAAAAGGGATCCCTTGTTTTTATCTTTCGTTAGGAAAATATGATGAATTAATTTTGATTTTTTTTTTGAACTGTCGTAGTATGATGATGATTAGTAAATGTTTTCGAAAAAGGTAGAATAGAAGAGGGTGTAGGATTGATTTTGAAAAAAATGTAAGATTTTGAAATTTGATTGAATATGGTGAGGTAGGATTGACAGGGGAGATTAGTTGAACAGCAGGGAGAAAGTGGGAAGAGGTAGACATGCATGATGAATCTAACTCTACATGACCATTTTAGATTCACTTATTAGGACAAACTCGACCTTACATGAAAAGACTGATTTTTGAATGTTTGATTAGGTGAGACTCCTAGAATGACCATGTATTACGCGGATGCAGATAGACAAGCATAGGACTGAACGTAGGATCGACCATTACGGTGACTAAATCGACGAAAAGTGCGCGATGCACAGACTGCGTGCCGCGCAGCATTGCTGCGCACGGCGCACAGCCGTGCGTCTGGCGCGGGAGTGGTGCGCCAGGCGCAGCTTAATGCGCTTGGCGCACTACTCCCCGACACGTTTTTCGGGGATTTAGGCGACGAATTGGCCGAGTGACGATTTTTTTTTTGTTAGACGCGATTTTAGGAACGACGCATAAATTTGACAAAATAATAGCAGGCAAGAATTGCAATCACAGGCAAATGTCATATAACATGGATTTGGAACTATTGGTCAGGTGCAGGTTCAGTCTAAAAAAGGGTCCATGACTAAGAGATTGATCCCACGCTTCGTACCCATGCTTAAAGAGGTGGCCACGTGTAAGACGCACTCCAGTCTCAAGTCAGGAACAAGAGAACAATGCCATGGTTGGGTAGGTTTGCTTATGACTAAGATCCAACACTATCGCTCAGGAAGCTTTTTGGAAGAACAAAGGGCAAACCCCCCGGGGGTGACCTCACACATAGAACATGTGCTAATGAGGCAAGGTAGATTGTCCTTATGGTGGCTGAACAATAGCCATGCATATGCAAAACTGTATATTATTCAAAGGCATAAAAGGAGAATGAATCGTATTTTTCAAGTTTCACCTACTCATTTAAAAAAATTAATTTTTTTAAAAATCCTCCCTAGTGAAGTCGCCAAATTATAGGCGTGTTTTTATTTCGCCTACGCGGTGTGAGCGCGTATTAGATTTGACTACCCCACTGTAAAGGTTTTATTGAAAATTGTTTTGAAAGAAGTCGCCAATAATTCTTTTTAGGAAGAATCATAAACCTAATTGGATATGGGAAAACCGTAGGGACAAATTATCCAATGTAGATTTCCCCGTCCTGACTCCATAGATGGTCAAAATGAACCAAAGATTGAGTTCGGGGGTGAGGGTACGAATATGGTCATAATGAACCACATTCGCCCAAAGTTGGCCTCTACTAAATATCGATTCATTGCAAATTTTATGCCAAAGAATAATCATATAATATTTTATACACCCTAAAAATAAATAGTCTAAATTGGTTCAGGAAACACATAAAAATACTATTTTTAGTGATATGTTATTATGCAATCAATTTACAAGGAACCTAGCAGGTTGTTCAAATTAATCTGATTAATATTAGAACAGTTCTTTAGGTCTATGATTAGCAAAAATAACATGTGGGTGATAAAAGCATTAACGCAGAGACAATCATATAATATGAACAGAGTGATCAGGCAAGCATATAATAGTGTATGAAAAGAAATCAAAAGAAATAAAAAGAAATAAAAAGAAATAAAAAGGTTTAGAATATACAATAGAACGGTTTTATATCAAAGATCTACATCATGAAATAAATAGTTAGTAACTTCAATTAAAAATAATTTATTTAAGGACCCTCATGATTATACCGTGGCTTGGGTCTGAGAGATTGACAACCTTCGGGACGACCAATCGTGAAGCCTGAAAATCTGAATGTCTGAAAGTAGAGCTGATCATTTCAGCCCGGCCCGGACCGATTTTTGGGCGGGTTTGGGCAGTTTTTTTTGGCCCACGGGCAGGCTGGGCCCGTTTTTTTTTTAGCGGGCTTTGGGCAAGCCAAAAAAGACTTTTTAGTCTAATTATTGGCCCGGCCCGATTTTGGCCCGAAAAACCCGTTCGACCCGGCATGAAATAACGGGCTTTGGGCACAAATTTTTGGCCCGGATTTGGACCCGGCCCGGCCAATGGGCAATTTTTTTTTGGCGCGGAACGGCCTGGCCCATGATCACCTCTATCTGAAAGTATGTAGATTGAATGTATTTGTGTTTGAAAGTATGAGTTTTTGTAGGGAAGTTTTGTAGTTCGTAGAGAGGTATTCGTAAAGTATTTGTCGTGTGTTATGTGAAAAATCCGTTCTTCCATCTGTACGGAAATCAGGCCTATTTATAGGGAAAACGACATTGCGCCTCACGCGCTAGCTGCGCCTGGCGCAGCTGACGTGGCAAGCGCATGACACGACATGACCAGTAAAAAGCGTACACGTGGTACGCGCTTTTAAAAAAAGATAAGAAAGAAAATCCGCTTCTCAAGCAGAGAACTGCGCTTGACGCAGGACTCTACATGAAACAGAAGTCTACGTGGCAGTTCTGGTGCGTTTGGCACAGTCTGTGCGCTAGGCGCAACTTACGTGGAAGCCCGCGTGTCAGGACACTTGCGCTCGGTGCAGGCCTTGCGCTCGGCGCAGGCAGCTGCGCTCAACACAGAGCTTGTTTTTGATACGTTTTGACAGTTTTTTGATAAAAACGCGTTCTAAAAGATTTTCTTTTATCTTTTAACTACGGATATCTGATTTTACGGGATAAAATCCGATCTTGACTTATAAAAAAAATATCTATTGAAAATATTTATTTATTAAAATAAATCAATTAATTATCAATTAATTGGGCTTTTCAAAGAATTGGGCTCAAATACAATTAATTATCATGAATAATTAATTGGGCTTTAAAATAGGACTTTTACACTTTTCGAAATAGTTTTGGGATGGCTCTTCGGACTGCTCTGCCCTTGGGTCGGACCAATTAAGACCACGGTATGTTTCATCATCGGATCCTTAAATGGGGAGACACGATTATGTGTCTACACCATGTCTTTTGTGCCGTGCCGAATTAGCAGTGAGCTCGTGATGTTCTATGCTCAACTCGTTTTGGGCTTAACTCGTGCTAGTCTAAGCCATGGCTAACTCTTATCTATAATCTAGATACTGCTAAAAAATGACATTCAACAAGGAATTATAATCCTTATTTATCCATTTTGTTCATAATATTATTATTGTTAGAAGGGCTGGAATAACTCTAATGTATGACAACCTTTTGAACCTTCTTTTTTATCATGCTGGAAAGCTGTATGAAATGAATATGTCATGGAGATTAGTCTGTTATTGGATATGCATAAATTCACTCTCTGAAAATAATATAAAAACTTAGCTTTCTTTCTAGTACTAATTGTATTATTCTTTTCCTGCAAAAAAAATATAATAATGTTCCATCCAGATTATATAATCAATTATCTTAGAATATAGTAAAAAGTATTAACTTTTTCCTAATCATAAGTATGTGACCTTATAGGTTTATTACTAAACTAGGAGTATGTAATCTCATTGGTTACTAATCAAGGTTGGTGTCTAGCAACATTCTTTCGCGACCGGATACTTTGAAGTAGCATCCTTACCATGGAACGTGGTTAAGGAAAATACATGTGGGGCTTACTATTTACTGCCCGTATTTACAAAACACACCCGTATTTTATATGTATTTTTTTACCTCAAAAATATAAAAATTTCAATTTTTTTAGCATAAACTGAACCAATTTTTCGTTTCCACCATGGTAGAAACGACCATTTTTTCCAGTTCCACCACAGTAGAAACGAAAAATATCAGGTGGAACCGAAAAAAAAAACAGTTCCATGACTAACAGTAAAAAAAATTAAAATTTTAGAACAAGGGAGGAGGAAGGGAAAGAGGAAGAAGAAAAAGAAAGGTGTGGGGGAGGGGCTTTGGAGGAAGCGTGCGGGGCCGAGGAGGAGGGGGCCTGGACGTGGGGGTTACGGGGGTATGAGGGGTTGGGGGGTCGAGCGTATGGGGTCTTTGGGAGGGTGGGGATGGGCGTGGGGGGATGGGAGGGTGGAGTTCGATACGGGCGGGGTTGGGGCTGGGCTACGGGGAGGACTAGGTTGGGGTGGGAGGGGTGGCTGCGGAGGGGCTCGGACTGGGGGTTGTAGGGCTGGGCTGGGAGGGTGGGCGGTAACGGTAGGGGTCTGGAGCTGGGGGTGAGGGGTTACAGGTGGTGGTGGTGGCGGCATTATCGACTGAGTGGTGGTGAGTATGGAGGAAGAAGAAGTAGAGGAGGGAGAAAGAAGAAAATATTACCGTATAAGTACGGGCGGTATACGGTAAATACGGGCATCAAATAGCGTGATCTAGGCTTGACTATCCTAATTCAGAACCTACTATATTCAACTACGTTATATATAAGGTCAAAGGATACATATACACTATTTTTTCTTATGACAATAAACTTATTAGACAATTCATAAGTAATATTTAGCATTGAAAAATCTTGGTTTTGTGTGTTAAAAAATAACTTTCTTATATGTTCGTCCACCCTTTTTTGGTGTAATGGAGTGCAAGTTCTTATCTTTTATCCCATTACCTCAAATAAATCATGGTTGCTCTTCATATTCGTCTTCTTCCTCTTCATATTGAACCTACAAATACCATCACGAATGATCTAACCTTCTAACTACTCCTTTACCACTCATGAAAACCATTCACAACTCGCTCAATGATCCTCGACTTCCTTAGAGCATTCTTAATCGTGAACCAAAAAATGGTTCATGGCCTTGAACCATTTTTTTTGTCAATCATGAACTTTTTAAAAGTTCGTTCATAACAACTTCAACGAACGTTCGGAAAACCGAATAGTTCGTTTAACCAATATGAATTGCCATGTTGTCGCTGGGGTAGGAAAGAAAAGCAAAAAAAAATCAATCATGCCACATGTTGCCCAGGGATTTGCTTGCTCAGTGAAGGAAAACAAAAAGAAAAACTAGCGCTTGCTACACATTTGCCGCGCTTCATAATGTATGGTTTCTCCAATCAAGTCACGCCACTTCTCTAAAACCCGTTGGTTCTAGTAACATTAAGGTTACAATTTTTGTAACGTTAATATTTCAAAAAAATAAAATACAAAAAATATTCATAATTTTTTATTCTCTATAAATCGACACCCATTTTGCTATACTTTATTCAAAATTTCAGTTTTACAATATCAAGAGTTAATTACAAATAATTAGTTCAAGTTGGTTTTACACTCATCAATACAAATCCATAGAATTAATTGAAGAAAGAGAAAATGTAGTGCGGTAGGAAAAAACGATGAGAGAGAGTGATGAATCATTATTTATTTGTTCATGGTTAAGAGTGAAATTGGAAATGTTTTGTGAAAATGATGTGGAGGAGAGAGAAAAGAGGATATAGAAGGATGAACCATTTATTTGAGTTCATGGCTAAGAATGCTCTTAGCTTCATATTGTCCTTCATTCTAATTCTCAATATTATCTATGGAACCTGATAATGTCAGCTGCGCCAAACATTATACTCTATTTATCCTCCTTTTCTCACTCTTCCTTCCTAAATTCCCTCATCTCCATCCTAACCACCATACTCAACCTATGTAGCATAACAATAGTGTAATCAGAACCCGAATTCTAGGGCAAATAAAGAAACGAAAACACCCAATTGTTGGAAAATGATTATGACTTTGAAATTGACCAACTTTCATCCCTAATTCCTTCCATATTCCTTTTTTTTGGCATACTCTTGACGCAAGTTGCTCCTCACCCCATAATTAGGGTTCATGATGGAGATAAGGGGATCTAGGAAGTGTGAGAAAAAGAGGAAGATAAAGTATAAAGTTTGACAGAGCAGACATTGTCGGGTTTCGAGTTATAGGGTTGACGACAATGAGAAGCAAGATGAAGCAGAAAATGAATCTCGGAAAAGTGAGGATCATTAGAGGGGTTGTGAACGATATTCATGAGAGATGGATGGAGGAGCAGTTAGGTTATTAAGGGTCGTTTCTGATGATATATAGGCTTAGGCTATGTTATGCTCAACTTATTTTAACTTTATTTCAGAAAGAATAAGTTCAGATAAGATAAGATAAGTTCACATAAGATAAGATAAATTCATGTAAGATAAATCAAGTTATACTAACTTTGTTAGACAACACAATAAACTAGAATATAAGTTCAGATAAGATAAGTTTAGATAAGATAAGATAAATTCAGATAAGATAAAATAAATTCAAATAAGATAAGATTAGTTCAGATAAAATAAGATTAGTTCAGATAAGTCAAAATAAGTTGAATGAAACGACACCTGAATATGAAGAGGATACAGTGGAGCCTTGGAGGTAATGAAATAAAAGAAAAGAAGTTGTATTGAATTACTAGAAAAAAAAATTGGAAACTTAAATATAGTGATATCTTGTACATTAAGGGGGCATTTGGTTTGGGGGAAACTGGAAAGGGAAAGGGAATAGAATCTCTTGATTCCCTTTTATCTTGTTTGTTTTGGGGGTTTGTTTTCCCCCCTTTCCTCTCCTTACCCCCAAATCCCTCTAACTTGATTACCCACACCCCCTCCACTTTCAAATAGGGGTAAGGGAAACCCTTGACCACTTAAGTTTGACCACCCAAGTTTAACCCCACCCCCTACCTCACCACCCACCTCACCACCCTAACCACCACCTCACCACCCTAACCACCCACCTCACCACCATAACCACCAACCCCACCGCCACAGCCACCGCACCCCCCTAAAAGGCCAACCTCCACGACCGGAAACCCAACCACTAGTTGACCCACCACTCAACCACCACGTGACCACCCAACCACCACCAAGTGACCACCTAACCACCGCATAATACCTCGTCGCCTCCACGCCAACCAAACCACCGTTCACCCACAACCGCCTTTGCCATCCACCACCTAAACCACTGTTCACCACAAACCCTAGAAAAAAAATGAGAGAAAGTAAATGTCGCCAAGGACCGCCTTGTGGGCTGCGGTGGTGACGGCAAGAAGGGGAGGGGGGAGTAGGCGACACGAGGAAGGAGAGTGAGAGGAAGTGAGGCAGGGAAGGGGAGTGAGAGGAAGCGAGGCAGGGAAGGGGGAGGGTTGACAGTGTAGTGTGAAGTGGGTGACGCGATGGGCCAGAGGGGCGGCAGCGCGTCGGGAAGGGGAGGTGGAGGGGGCGGCGCGCGCGCGCTCTGGGGTGGGGAGGGGTGGCGGGGGCACTACAAGGGGAGGGAGGAAGTGGTGGTGCTATGGTGGAAGAAAGGTAGGAGAAGGAAGAAAGAGAAATGACTTTGTACAACCAAACAACAATTAACATCAAAGGGTTTTCCTTTCCTTTCCCTCTCTACCCCTTTCTTGATTCCATTCCCTTTACCCCGTGACAACCAAACGCCCCCTAAGATATTAGGTAGGTATATGTGGTGTACAAAGTTTCTAATTTTACGGCCAGATAACATCTCTCTTCGACTATGCAATGGGGATATACGTTGCACATCTAAAAACGCACGGGTACCTGATGCATTCTACAAAAGCACAAGCTAAGGTACACTATGAAAAGTTCCAAAAAGAATTTCCCTTTACTCCATGGATGCCCGGCCAAAACGAGGGAGATGATCCATTTATCCACCGAGTAAGCTAGCCATTTACCGATGATTAAAAATAGTCAATACCATTGAGTTAGATTCCACTAATTATTACTCCCTCCGTCCCATAATATAGTGCTTACTTCTTTCTTTTCACGGGAATTAAGGAGATTGGAGGGAGTAGTATGATTCTCAAAAAATATATCTAATGAAGTACTTTTATCTTGAAACTACTCCCTTTATTTTCTTTTTCCTTTAAAATCAAAAAGCAATAAATATTTCCTTGGAATGGTGCAAAACAATAGATAGAAGCACACATTTTGAAAGAAAGATAGAAATAATTTGGAAAGTTTGTGTAAAACTTGAGGCTAATTTAGTCAAAATAAATTAATAAAAAAATGAAGTAAGCACAATATTTTGAGACACTTAAAATAGAATGTAAGCACTATATTATACTCCATCCGTCTCATAATATAGTGCTTACATTCCATTTTAGGTGTCAGAAAATCTTGTGCCTACTTCATTTTTTATTAATTTGTTTTGACTAAATTATCCTCAATTTTTACATAAACTTTTCAAAATATTCCTACATTTCTTTCAAAATGTATGCTCCTAATTATTTCTTTGCACCATTCCAAGAAAGATTTATTGCTTTTTTATTTTTTGTAAAAGGAAAAGAAAACAAAGAAGTAGTTCCAATACAAAAGTACTTTATTAATTATTTTTTTCTGAATCCTACTACTCCCTTTATTCTCCTTAATTCCCGTGAAAAAAAAAAAGGAGTAAACACTATATTATGGGACGGAGGGAGTAAGACATAAGGAGTAATTTTCAACTCTAGTTTTTCACCCGGCAGACAAATTTTTTTCTCGAAACAAGTACCAGGCTACAGGAGCTAAGAATAACAAGAATGTCACATTTGTCACAACATTAATTAAACACCACCTAAAGCGTGGCCTCGTTTGAACAAAATCGCAAAAAAGGCATTAATTTCAAAGTCATCGGGGAAACGAATTTAACCGTTGGCTACTTGGCTTAGGCGTTGTGCCCTTGTCCTATCTCTACGGCGTTTCCCGTCCACTTCTTACTCAACTCACTCACTCTCACAGTCTCACTCATTCTAACACAATTGCGACACATTTTCTTATACCTTATTATCTTACATAGTTACACTACACCGATTCTCTGCTTCTTCTACTCAATTTTTGTTCTCATTTACTCAACTCAAAAATCCATGGCATGCACACAAAATTCAATTTCTATTACTTTGATCTGTTGAATGTGCTTCTCACAAGAAGCTCAGTTGCTCAGGTAATTCTCAACACTCATCTTTATTCCTCAGCAAAAGATTTGCTTACATTGAATTTTCCTTATAACTCACAAAATTTTCAACGTTTATGCCTTTATTTTGGTGTAGTAGTATTCTCAAGCAATCAATTAAGCTAAGATTATAATAGTGGAGCAGCTGAATTTAGATATTCGATTTTGTAAACGAAAACTCCATCAGTTCAGTTTTCTTGTGTTCTTCCTATTTGAATTTTTTTTTCAATTGATAAAAAAAGTCACATAGAATCAAAAAAAAAAAAATAGAGTTGTACTTTATTTTTTAAGGTTTTGATACATGCAAGTGTGCAACATAAAGCTAACAATAAATATTGAATACGATTCTTAAAATGGTATTGGTGTAGGAATGGTTGGCAAAATCACATGTGGATCAGTTATTTTTTAAGGTTTTGATACATGCAAGTGTGCAACATAAAGCTAACAATAAATATTGAATACGATTCTTAAAATGGTATTGGTGTAGGAATGGTTGGCAAAATCACATGTGGATCAGTATTGATAATAATTAATTATTACTTAATATTTGCACTAGTCTAAGTTTAAAAAATTCTCGATGAAATATTCTTACCAAGGACCCTTGGTCCAATAGTATGACTTCCTATCTTCCATATGGGAGACCAAGTTTAAATTTTGATGGAGGCAAAAATTTCAATATGGAGGGGGGTTGGGGCTTATTGGGTGTATGGGTGAGTGACCATGTGCGAGGGCAGCTCAGAAGAAATTTTTATTACCACGGGATTTCCGAAGGAGCCTAAAAAAAATATTATGAAACTGTTACACTATCCTTACCAAAAAAAAAAAAAAAACTGTTACACTATATATATGTTAAATGGGTTATTTTTGTTTACGCTATCTTTAAGTCACTCCTTTAATCAAAATAGTAAGTTAAGTTCGCTTTTATAGACCAACTATTTTAAGTTTACCTCAATGAATTTCAACTATTTTAGTTGGTTGAAATCTTAGAAAGTGGTAGCCTAGTACTCAAGATTTTTGATCAAATCTGGTCTGCATCATTTATCTGTGTGACACGTTAAAAAAAAGTTTACCTCCATTTCCGTTTTAAAGTTTCTGTCGGCAATTAAGACACTGAGGTGGTGAAGCAATGAACTTGGTGAATACATTAATTATAATTACAAATCAATTAAAAAATCATATTGTTGAAGAGGTTGAGGAATCATTATCATACACACGTCTATTCTCATGACTTAGCGCGTGGAGATTTGTCTTTGAACTTTCAAGCCAAGTAGTAGTAGTTCAAGGGAAGTGATGAACAACCGTGCACCATTTTCTTAAAAACATTAATATCTAAATATGGAGTTTGTACTTTAATTTCTTTTTTTTAATATCTAAATTTTGGGGGCACAAGATTTTAAATATGACGAATTAATTATTGAACGTTGACGATGCGTTTCGATGTGATTTAATCATTAATGCATATATTATATGCTCTACAAGAATTCTGGATGGCTATCATGGGAAGCATAATAATAATCTTACCTTTAATCTTTATTGATTTTCTTTTATACTAATTTATTACTTTATTATAGATATTCTCCAAATGGTTAAGAAGTCGCTTTCTTCTGTGCAAAATTTTAGCTTTGGCAATATCTGAAATGATGGGTTTTATTATTGTTTATCCATTATAGTATATTATATGCTTTGCTGAACTGGGGTATTGTAATGTCTTCTGCTCCTCTTGTGCTGGCATTGTCAATGTTGATTTGGGTGTGCAATTCTAGCATCCACCTTAGTGTTGTATCGAATTCGAGTCGAGCTTGATGATTTGGGTTTGCAGTTCTGTATTCAAGGATAGGTTGTGGAAGAGTGTAAAGTAGTGTCTGAGTTAAGGTAATTTATTTAAGTATCATGGATTATATAGGTCTGTTTCTATGATATGCTTGAAATTTTGAATTGGACGAGAATTCTAATGTGCGGAGTAATACATGATCGTTTTAAATGAGCTTGCATCTTAGGAGGTAATCAAGTTTATTTTGCTCTTGTAACTGTTCTTGTTCTTCTGAAGTTGTCGGCTATGAAACACATTGAGGTTGTCGGTTTCTCAATTTAGGGTACTTGTGTTGTAAATTGTTTGGAAGTGATGTATTGGTATTTCAGTTGTAAACTTGTAATTTTATAGCATATCTTTTGTTGAGCATCTATTCATTTAAATATTGAATAGAACTCTTTGCATAGATGGTAATTTCTTCTAAAATTAGCTTCTAGACGGATGTTGGCCAACCATGCTTTTGGTTGGTTCTGGTTTGACCATGTTATGACTTAGGAGGACCTTGGCATTTTTTTGCACTAATGTATTTGACATATGAAGGGGCTAGTATTTGTACTTTAATTGATTGATCTTGTCGCCTTAGATTACATTTGTACTTGTGAATGTAGCTCCTCCTTTGCTTTAGGCATAATTCTTTTGGCTAATTACTATGTAATCAATCAAACAAAGGTATATAGCTGACTACAGATGACATTCTCTGGCAGATTTGGTAGTTGGAGCATTTGATATTCAAGATTTGGACATGATATCCCAACCTTACTTTATGTGAAGGTATGCACAGGGTCTTCCCCTTGGTCTCGGCATCTTCTTGGGTGTTACCGGGTTTTCAGTGCTCAAGTCATATCACGCAGAACCTTATTTCGTTCTACCCAGTCATGTTTGCTTCCTATTTTCTACATTTAAGTTGTTGTAGCTGTTAATATGCCTTTCTTTCTTTAGTAACCATGTTCTTTTTACTTGGTACTGTAGGAAAGTTTGTGTCAGACTTACATTTTCTTTGACAGGCTAGTTTACTGGTTTGTCTTATTGTCTCAAAAGCTTCACAAAGCAAAGCGCATTTGTACTTATATTTGATGCTTTGCTTGTTTTCTGTTTGATAGGAACCTAACTATTGTTGGTCTTAGTACAATTATTACAAATTGATGTCCATTTAGCAAGTGGGAAGATGATACTAATATCCTCCTTTTTTTTTATACTACTGTAGGAATTGATGAAGATCCAGCTGTCAGTTGCTATTACAGCTCTCTTGTTCTTAATCTGCTTTCAACAATTAACATGTGGTTAGTGCCTAAGAAACTACATTGTATTATCTACTTGCAGTTTCGACTCTAGATGCCTTTTTTTAAAATGTCAGTCCACCTATGGTATGCATTGTCAACCTAATTGATATTGTGTTCTGAATTTACTCGTTTAGAAATACTTCTGCTGTGCTTTCTAATGGTAAAATTTGAGTGGTCTCTACAATGCTGTAATACTTAGCCTGGTTTAAATTTGGTGAAGGCTGGTGGCCGTGGGTCACAAGTCATAACTCATCACTCATGAGTGAAATGTTTCCAACTTTTTGTTTGACAAGACAAGATCATCCATTATCTGGAAATTACGATTTTCATATTATGTACTTCTGTTCTGGAGCAATGTGCATATACAATAGGGTTGTTAGTATTGCTTGACGCAATGCGCCTTCAAGCACGTAGATTAAGGGGCTTAGGCCCTTTTGTGTTTTCACCCATATGCTAGAGTCAATTTTTGGAAATTCACTTATTTGGTCCCTTGGTACTTGTTAAGATACTCTAAACTCGTCTGGTTTAGATGTGGTTCTGAAAGTGTTTCACCAAACTAGTTTGAAAGTGTGAACCAGATGGAAGCATTTGTTGACCTGTAAAAAAAAGCGAAAGCAGCAAAACTGAGTTTCTTTTTCTATCTAATTGCAGAACAAGTATCAGATACTTCTGGAAGTAGGTGGACTTGCACATGTTCTTCTCCTTATCAAGAAACACAAAGCTCTATTAATGCAGCTAACTGCTCTACATCTTGTGATTGTCAGCCTGGTAGGTCATCATCTTATGCTCTTTCCTGTTGTTTGCATTAGTGGGTTGGAGAAAATTGAAGATCAACCAAAGCAGCACAAAAGATTGATTTTTTCCTAAAAAAAATCTTATGACTTGTAGAGCTGTATTCGTCAATAGATTTCTGCTTTCTTTGTCACATGGAGAAACTAAGACATTATAGATAGTCTACTACTATAGAGATGGAAATGTATAATGCTTCAGTGACTAATAGAGTAAAAGACTATAATCAATTCTTTAGTAAGATTTTCTTTTCTTTATTGGTTGTAGTTTGGGTTTGGAAATTTGATTTTAGTATTTCAGGAGGCTGGATACTGAATAGGATGTAAAGAACTCTGCTTTGTTACATGCTTACATACCTCATAGTGTAGCTTACTATCTGAACTTGAGTGTCCATAATTCAATCCTCTCTGCACCAGCAATGTCTTACTAAATTTCTTTTAGTAATTCTGAGATGTGAGATCAGGTGTTGACCCTTTTTTCCCACTTGGACTTTTTTTTGGCAAAGTGACTGTTAGATCAACTGGCAACAGATGGAGATGCGTCTGTGATAGTGGTCAGCTGCCGACTTTGGCAGCGCATGATCAGAAAAACAACTGCTTTACAGCCTGTGATTGCACCTCTGGTAATTTTCTAAATTTTTGTATATATGCTCAATAGATGCTACGACAACTTGCAACTACTTGGTGTTTGGACTGCTATGTTAAAAACCTACCACCTGCAAATTACATGTATCGAATATAGACGTTCCTACCTCGTATTTTTGTGTTAATTTTAGGTAGACGTTAAAAACCTACCACCTGCAAATTACATGTATCGAATATAGACGTTCCTACCTCGTATTTTTGTGTTAATTTTAGGTAGAGCCTTTACCTCTTGTAGCATGGCATGAATTCTTAATAAAAGATCTTGAATATTTCCAACCATTAAAACCAACTAAACCTCCAATTCACTGCTTGAAATCCCACTTTCTAGGTGCAGAAACAAGTAAAGGCCAGTTTATCAAGTCATTGATCTGATATAAGTCGCATTATCCACTCTTTTTGCTTTGTTATTTGTTTTTGTATATTTCATTATCTGCATCAACCTACAAGCATGCAAAATTCTCTTGTCTTTGTGGAACTATATCCTCTTACTATAAGATGGATTATACTTAAGATGGTTGAATCTACGAGCTTAGACGGGAGTAATCTTCAGGTTATACTCCCTTCGTCCCAAAATTTTCCACTATTTACATGCTTCAATCTGACCATTACTAGTTATTAATAATATAAAAACAATTAGATAAGATGTTCTTAGATTTATATCAATTTTTATTTTCAACATATTAAATTTTCATTACTATTAAATAAATAGGATATTAATGGTTAAAGTTGTGCATTGGCAAGTGTGCATTTATCTTGGGGTAGAGGAACTAATTATTAATTCAAATATGAATACAAATTATCTAGTCCATATAAAAATAATAAGATTTTGGTTAAGGAAGTTATATAGTAGGGTATAGCAAAAGTAGGAGAGAGAAATAGAAAGACCAACTAAGACTAGCTCACACATTGTGAGAAAAAAGGGATGAGTTGGTGGAGAGTTAGTGGGATGTGAGGTGTAAGGAGGAAAGGAGAGAGAAGGGGAAAAATGATAAGACCAACCAAGAGTTAGTATTACCATTGCTCATACTCTAATGTCTTGCTTTTGCTAATAACCTTTAGCAACAAGCCTTTTTTTGTCACCCTTAACATTCTTCTGATTTTAAACACCCATTTGACTCTTATTGCCTTTTTCCCTTTTGGAAGTGTCGCCAATTCCCATGTTTTATTCTTTTGGATGCCATAAATTTCTTCAATTGTTGCTTAAGTCCATTCTTCATGGTTCTTTGCTTCATCAAAATCCATTGTTTCAATATCAGTGGATAAGCTCAATAAAGAGGTATTATTATCTAATTTTTTTGTCATGTCATAAAGATCCAAAAGAGTTCTATGTTTCCTTGATCCTTCGCTCAAATTAGGTGAATCTCCACTCAAATTCAATGAAGGTGATGATGTCTGAGGAGATGGTGTTGGAGTAGCCGGAGGAGTTCTAACACATGGTTTAATTGATTTTTCTTCCTCAAAATAAGTACTTCAAAATTAGGGTGTCCAAACCTTATATGTCTGCTAACACATGGTTAATCGATCAATATTGATTTTCTTACTCAAATCCATTTGCTTTTGCCCAAGCTCTTTAAGTACTTCAAAATTAGGGTGTCCAAACCTTATATGTCACCTCCGAGAAGGATCTTCAACATCAGTCTTCAAACACATTGGTCCAACTGTTTGCAAATTTTGAACATTCTATTTTTCGTCATAGAAACTTTAGTTATAAGATTAGATTTTCTATCACAAAGCCCATAACTTTTGTCCCCTCATTAGAATCTTGCATATCCCACACTCAAAATTTTGATAAATATCAGGAAGTGATTTGTGACTAGTATTTTTTGATTCAATATCATAATTATGCCTTTCCCTTCAATCGCTACCTTATATGTCCACCTCCGAGAAGGATCTTCAACACCAGTCTTCAAACACATTGGTCCAACTGTTTGCAAATTTAGAACATTTTATTTTTCATCATAGAAACTTTAGTTATAAGATCAGATTTTCTATCACAAAGCCCATAACTTTTGTCCCTTCATTAGAATCTTGTATGTCACTCAAAATTTTGATAAATATCAGGAAGTAATTTGTGACTAGTATTTTTTGATTCAATCATAATTATACATTTCCCTTCAATCGCTACCTTTGAGCCATCGCCAAAAGTCACATTGCATTTGCTTTTGTCTCTTGTCATATGGTTACTTGCCGAATATCGAGATATCATGTACAACTACCATCTCTTTTGTCTTCCACTTTGAAAGATAATAACATCGTTTCTAATTCGATGTTTTCCTTGTCCTCAATCAATAAGCTTGTTTCTTCCTCCACATTTTTGGACTAACATTCCGATGAAAAATTACCTTATTTTCCACAATTGTAGCATTCAACATTAGCCTTATTGTTATTTCTTTTGAAAATGATTCATTCCTCTACCTAGTCCATGACCTATAGTAGAAGATTCACCTCTTGTTGGAGCTCACAACATAAATGTGGCTTTTACTAGATAATATGATAATATTCTAATGTCTTAGGACCAATTTTTGTCCCTTTTGAATCTAGAAAACGCAACTTTGGCTAGACACCTCTACACTTTTGGTTATTTTAAAGTTACGTGTACGACCTTTCCGCAATAGTTATGGGGTTACTCTAATGTCTTTTGTGTGTTACTCACTTTAGGATGTGCAAGCTAAAAGAATAGCCTCCCCCAACATATTATTAGGAAGTCCATGATTAATGAGCATGACATTCGTCATGTTTTAAGGGTCTTGTTCTTACTCTTTGCTATCCCGTTTTGTTGAGGAATGTATGGAAGAAATCACCTCATAGACTATGCCAAGTAGATCATAAAAGGTCTTAAGAGTTATGGCTCAGACTCACCACCTCTATCACTCCCAACTATTTTGATCTTTAATTCTTTATGTCTAGTTGGTTATCTACCTTAAGCTTGTATGGTAAGGAAGTTCTATCTTAGACGTTTTAGGAATGGTGAATTTGGAAGCATTGAAACAGGAGTTGAAATAATTGTTCTGACGTGGTGAAAACCATTGTCCAAAAAGGCATTTCCATGCGCTAGAGGTCCTCTTAGTCCTCGGATTGCCCAGAAGCAAAGTAGAAGAACAAGAAAAGTGTTTTATTTTTAATTTTCAGGATATTAAAGGGTCTCTAATTAGTGGGTTCAATTGGCGGTTATTAATTAGAGAATTTAGTGGAGAGAATTAAGGAAGATATATGGCAAATTGGCAATGAATGAATTAGTAATGGCAAGTATAGCAAGGCAATATAATTAGGCAATGAGCGAAAAAGTGTGGATCCCAAAATGTAAGTAGCCCACAACCCACACCGCACCCGGCAGACGCATGTATGGTCCACACAAGAGATGGTATAAGACTTTGACTTACAAGGAGATACCTTGTTATTCTTTCCTTGTTGGACAAAAGGTTATTCCCCATACAAAGGAAGATAGCTTTGGGCTTAGCTTTGATCTTCCAATATTCTCAAGATGGACATGTATGAATTTAGAGATGCTTCATGCATGTCTAATACTTCCTTTGTTCTTCATTAATTGGAACATTTAACATTTCACGTTTGCCAATGCACAAGTTTAACTATTAATATCTTTAATTACCTTTTAGTAAAAATCCTAAAAAGTTAATATATTGAAAGTATATATCGAGACGAAGCTAACAAGACCCCACATTACTATATTTTTCCGTACGTAACACAACTGACGGTGATAGTGCTGTGTTTAAATAGTGTAAAAATGAAAAATCCAATTGTTGCAATTAATAAAGAACGGAGGAAGTACGCGGGAACGAGAACTTTATTATGTTTCTTGTGTTAGAAGCGGGATGGGTTCTCACAATATGTTTCACACAATAATATAGAGAGGAAAATAAATGCACTCTATAATGTATCTCTTATAATTCTCTGTATGTGAATTACACTAAAAATGAATTATAAAAAACATATTTATATAACTAAATGTACTAAGAAACTAATGCTTCTCCTAATTCTTCTCTTATTTAGTAATATTAGTTTTCCTTAATCTTCTCATCAACATACATTGATGTCAAGTTTATTTAGTTACTATTTTTAACACTTCCCCCTAAAGTTGACCTTCTCACGATGCCTAGTAGTTTTTGCATTTTATTGAAGTCTTCAAACTTCAACAGTTTCATTAAGATATCTGCAATTTGATCCAGTGACTTTACTTCATTTCAATTTCTCCTTGTTCCATACACTGCCGTATGAAATGAAACCTTATGTCAATATGTTTGCTCCGGTCATGGAACACGGGGTTTTTTGCCAAAGCTAGAGCTGACTTGTTATCACTCATAATCTCAGAAGGTTCCATTGGTGGTAGCTGAAGTTTCTTCAATAATCTCCTTAGCCATATCGAATGATATGCACACGAGGTAGCAGCAATGTATTCCGATTCACATGTGGAAAGTGTAACAATAGGTTGCTTCTTCGAACTGCATGAAATAATATTACTTCCTAGTAGAAACACAAACCCCGTTGTACTCTTTCGGTCATCTATGTCTCCAGCAAAATCACTATCACAACATCCCATAAGCTTGAAGTCTTGTGAAGTAGAGTATAGCAACCCATGGTCTAATGTACCTTTTAAGTATCGAACAATTTTCTTTGCCGCTTTCAAATGAGAAGTAGATGGATTCTCCATAAAGTGACTTACTAGTCCAACAACAAATAAGATGTCTGGTCGAGTACAAGTTAAGTATTGTAAACTTCCTACCAGACTCTTGAACAAGGTTGGATTCACCTTTTCTCCATATGGATCATTCTTTGACAATTTTATCCCACATTCCATTGGAGTGCTCACTGGATTAACATTCATCATATTGAATTTCTTTTATATTTTTTTTGTATATGCTTCTTGTGAGATGAAAATTCCAGCATCACCTTGTACAACTTCAATTCCTAGATAATAGGACATGAGTCCCATATCCGTCATCTCAAATTCACGTGCCATTCCTTTCTTAAAGTCTTTAAACATGTCTATATTGTTTCCTGTGATAATAAGATCATCCACATAGATGCAGACATAGAAAACGTCATTGTTTTTCTTCTTCACAAAAAGTTCATATTCGTGAATGCACCTTGAAAAACCATCTTCTCGTGGTACTTGCTTTAACCTGTATAAAGCCTTTTTCAATCTAAGTACTTTTCTTTCATGACCATTGACAACATATCCTTCTGGTGGTTCAATGTACACTTCTTCTTCCAGAAAGCCGTTCAAAAAAGCAAATTTTACGTCCATTTGATGTATTCTCCGTCAAAATTGGGTTGCCATTGAAATTAGCAACCTTACGGTCTCTAGTCGAGCCACTGGAGCGAATACCTCTTCATAATCAACTCCTTGCCTTTGCTTGTATCCTTTTGCAACAAGCCTTGCTTTGTATCTTTCGACATCACCCTTAGCGTTTTTTTTATTTTGTATACCCACTTGACTCCAATTTCCTTCTTTCCTTTTGGAAGTGTTGTCAATTCCCAAGTTTCATTCCTTTGGATGGATTGAATTTCGTCATTCATTGCATAAGTCCATTCCGTTTGTTTCTTTGCTTCATTAAAACTCATTGGTTCGATATCAAAGAATAAGCAAAACAATGAGGTATTATCGCAAAACCTTTCAGTCACTTCATATAGATCGGAAAGATTCTATATTTCTTTGGTGCTACACTCGAACTAGATGAATCTCCACTTGAATGCAATGAAGGTTATGACATATGAGGAGATGGTGACGGCGTAGTGTGAGTAGCCTCTGGATCATGAAGTGTTGAATTTTCTTCAGTAAAATAAGGAAGAAAGTTGTAAGATTCTTCCTTTACAGTGTTCCAATCCTAGATTGCCTCTTCATTGAACTCTACATCTCTGCTTATTGCTGTCTAGCCTCTTGATCATGAAGTGTTGAATTTTCTTCATTAAAATAAGGAAGAAAGTTGTAAGATTCTTCCTTTACAGTGTTCCAATCCCAGATTGCCTCTTCATTGAACTCTACATCTCTGCTTATTACTGCCTTGTTGATGCTCGGTTTGAACAACTTGTAACCCTTAGATTTTTCATCATATCCAATGAAAAGTAATTTCTCACTTCGATCATCAAGCTTAGACCTTAATTGTTTGGGAATGTGCATAAGCAATGGATCCAAATACTGGAATATGTGATACACTTGGCTTCCATCCACTCCATCTTGAGGCGGCACATTCTTAAAGCTCTTTGTAGGGGAGCGATTCGACAAGTAGACTTGCACATGAAACTACTTTTGCCCGACTTTAATTTTTTAGGCATCTTCTTATTTTTCAACATGGATCTAGCCATGTTAAGAATGGTTTTATTCTTCCTTTCCGCCACTCCATTTTGTTGTAGAGTTTTAGGAACAGTAAGTGGTATGCGAATTCCATGAGCCTCACAATATGTATTGAATTCATTAGATGTGAATTCACCACCTCTATCTGTTCTCAATGCTTTGATTTTATAACCACCCTTTTTCTCAACCATTGCTTTGAACTTCTTAAAGGTATCAAATGCTTCAGATTTGTTTTTCAAAAAATAAACCCATGTTATTCTGCTATAATCATCGATGAAAAAAATAAAGTATGAACTTTTACCGAGTGATTTGGGTTTAATAGGGACACATATATCTGAATGCACAACTTCAAGTGTGGCTTTGTTTCTCTTGAAATAGATTGTTTTGGAAATGGCTTTCTTGGATGCTTGCCAAGCAAACATGCTTCACAAAGTTGATTAGGGTGATCAATACAAGGTAATCCTCTTACCAATTTCTTGCGTCCCAGCTCTTTAAACCCTTCAAAATTAAGGTGACCAAATCTCATCTGCCACCTCCAAGAAGGATCTTCAACACAAGTCTTCAAGCACATTGGACCAACTGTTTGTAGGTCTATTACAAACATTATTTTTCGTCATAGAAACTATAGCTATAAGGTTAGATATTCTATCACGAAGCCACAACTTTTGTCCTTCCATCAAAATTTTGCATCCATTGACCTCTAAAAGTTGGCCCACACTTAAGATGTTACTTCTCAAGTTAGGAATATAATAGACATCTAGAATCAATTTATGACTTAAATCTTTCAATTTAATCATGATTGTACCTTGCACTTCAATCTTTACTTTTGAGCCATCACCAAAAGTCATATTACCGGTCACACTTGTATCCAAATCAACAAATTTGCTTTTGTCTCCTGTCATATGGTTACTAGCTCCATTGTCAAGATACCATGTACAATTATCTTCTCTCTTGTCTTCTGTTTTAAGAGCTAACAACCAGCCCCGGCCCGACCTATGTGGAGGCCTTGTGCTGAAATCTTTCACTCTCCTCTGATTTATCTTTCACTCTCACTTTATATTGCTACTTCTCTTTTAAATTACAAAAGTTGAAATCAGTAATCAATATTTTTTCCCCAAAATAATACAAAAATAAAGTGACACTTATAAATCAGAAATTAACATACACCAACATCAACAAGCAAGAGTCAGAATTTCAAATGAGTTTAATAAATAAAAATTAAACTAAGCAAAAGACAATTACCTAAATTTCTGAATTTTTAGATGTAAATTTAGAGAGGATGAAACTTTTAAATTTATAGCAATTATAGGAATGGACTTTTTCTCGTTGGGGAAGATTTTAGTGATGTGAATTTTGTAGCTTCATAGACCATAGTAGCTTCATAGTGTGTAAACCTGGTATTATGTATTTCTCATTTCTGGTTGAGAGAGAAAGTATAATGGTTGAGAAAAGTAAGGAGGAGAAAGTGCAGTTGTTAAGGAGAAAAGTAACGAGAGAGATAGAGAAAGTAAGGAGAGAGAGAGAAATATGGGGCTGGTCACTCACTGGTGCAAATAAAGCGTACTGTACTTGTGCCTAGTATTTTGGGCCTCACAGCTTAAAGTTTTTTTTTTTTAAATTTAGGGCCCCTCTAATTGTGAGGCCCTGTGCTGAGTCCCACTTTGGGCCGGCTAAGGGACGGGCCTGCTAACAACATGGTTGATGCTTATGCATCTTCTTGATTTTCAATAAGATTTGTTTCTTTCTGCACCGTTTTAGAATAACATTCCCATGCAAAATGGCCATATTTATCACAATTGTAACATTGAATATTGGCCTTACTATTGATATTACTTCTCTGGTATTGATTGTTTGTTCTACCACGTCTACGACCTCTAGTAGAACTTTCACCTCTATAGAAATTTTGAAACATTTGGTCATTTCTTCCTTTTCCTTGACCACATCCATTGCCACGACCACGTCCATTGCCACGACCACGTCCTCGCTGACCGCCTCTTACACGTGATTTGAACTTTTGTTTATCACGTATATCTCCTTTGTTGTTAAAGGAGATTTTAGCTTGCAACACCTATTGCTCGTCTTCCTTCTTTTCTTTTTTCAGAATCCTTTGCTCATGTGCTTAAAGAGACCCATTTAATTCATCGATCGTCATGGAATCCAAGTCCTTATTTGACTCTTCAATTGCAACCACTATATGGTTGTAATCAGGATTAAGAGAACGTAGTATCGTTCAAACTACGCGTGAATCTTGCATTGTTTCACCTAACCTCTTCATTTGGTTTACAATATATAGAACTCTTGTAAAATAATCTGAGATGGATTCTTTTTTCAACATCTCAAATTTTCCAAATTCTTTACTCTATTTACTCCTTCAAATGAATTTTGAAGAGTATCCCATGCTTGTTTAGAGCTCGTTGCATTAGCAACTTTCTCAAACATGTCATAATCCAAACCTTGATGGATGATCGTAAGTGCATTTTGATCCTTTTTCCTCTCGATTTTCATAGCTTCTTTTTCCATTTGGCTTAATTTTGAGTCATCTTCAAGTTCTGTATAACCTCTCTCAACAATGTCACAAACTCCTTGTGCACGAAGAATTCGAGGCCTTTTTCATTCGAATGAGATCCATTTTTTTCATTAATTTTCTTTTGTAAGTCTAGGATATTTGAAAAGCCATGACATTGTTTTTGTTGCCATAATTTTAATAAATTAGCTCCGATACCAATTTGTTTTTATCCGTTTTTTGAACATTGGCCAAAAATATTTTATGATTTAGTTATATAGCGATGAAACATGATATTGATGATTTGCTTATATTATGTTGTAATAATGCTTCATAAACTAAAACAATGAAATAAGGTTGAACTTAGTAATGTGAATTTTTCAAAATTACGTCTTCGTTCAGCCTTCCAACAACGCAAGCGTACGGATCGCGACCGCATCCGCGATTTTTTTCCTTGATATAGAGAGGAAAATAAATGCACTCTATAATGTATCTCTTATAATTCTTTAAATGTGAATTGCATTAAAAATGAATTACAAAACAACATATTTATATAACTAAATATACTAAGAAACTAATGCTTCTCCTAATTCTTCTCTTATTCAGTAATATTAGTTTTCCTTAATCTTCTCATCAACATACATTGATGTCAAGTTTATTTAGTTACTATTTGTTAACCTCTTCACATTTGAATCTTGAACATGATACTTACTTGTGTTTCTTAGTGAAGCTGTATCATGCTCTTATTTTTTGTATACTTAAACCTGTGAGACAAAGTCTCTATAGAATGTACATTAGCTTATTCTGCTAAATGGGTCTTTTCTTATTTCATTGTTTTTTGTTTAACAGGATCTTTAACTGATTCTCAAGCTCCAAGCAAACACATATATAGCAGAGTAATTGTGATCATTCTCTTCGTATGTTTGGTGCTCATTACACTTGCATTTATTGCATTCGTCATCTTCTATTTCTACTCAATAGGCAAATGTCAGCAACAAAATACCGTGTCTGACAGAGGATCTAGCCTCAACAGTGCTACTGACCTGATAAGACACAAGTTTCTTTCTCAGTCTCCGTCCAGAAGCAATGCAGGGTTTACAGCAAATCCAATCACAGGTAAAGTAACCGATTTATTGTATGTGATTTTGGTTAAGGTACAACTTATTACCTTTCAATTTGATGGAGGACTGGAAAAACACTTAATATTCTTGGGCAATGAATGTTTAGTCTTGGGATATGCCATATTATGGTTCAAGTTTTCTACTTGGTATCTTGATTGCTTGTTTTGCACTCTTCTTACAGGATGCTTGGGCTTCGCTTCCCTTTTATTTAGAAGAAAAATGAGAATAGTTCATGGCACAGTCACCCATTTTACATATTCGGAGTTGGAGCATGCAACAAACAAATTTTCTCATGATAATTTGATTGGAGTTGGGGGATGGAGCTATGTCTATCGTGGTCATCTTAAAGATGGTAAAACTGTAGCTGTGAAACGACTTAAAGCGTCCAAGGGACCAGATTCTGACTCCGAATTCTTTAAGGAGGTATAAGCTTCCAGCTTTTGCAATCTTCCTAATGCTTGGGCTGCTGTTGGAAGCCCAGCATATTAATAGCAACTTTGGCTACTTGCTAGACTGTTTGGCATTGATCACAGCTTTTGTCTAATAATAGATATATTTGTGCAGGTTGAGATCATATCAAGACTGCACCATTGTCATATTGTGCCTTTACTAGGTTACTGCTCAATTTCATTGGGTAAACAAAACGAGAGGCTACTCGTGTTTGAGTATTTGCCAAATGGTAACTTGAGAGATTGCCTGGATGGAAAAAAGCATATGGATTGGGATACCCGTGTTGCAATTGCCCTTGGAGCTGCCAAAGGGTTGGAGTATCTTCACGAAGCTGCTGCCCCCAGAATTTTGCATAGAGATGTCAAATCCACAAACATTCTTCTGGATGAAAACTGCAAAGCCAAAGTAAGAACTTTGTCTGGGCTTTTGTTATGTCAACTTTCTCCATGCATCGGTAATGAGAATCAACGTATAGAATTCAACTATTACTAGCAGATGTTGTTCCAATTTTTTCTTAGTAAGGGTACCATCTTTGTGGTCCGTCTCATATTAATCAAATGATTGCCTTTTGGCACAAGTATGAAGGAAAGAGGAGAAAGAAAGAATAAAATGAACTGAAATTTCGATGAGGAGACATAGTGTTCATGTGCCAAAAATGAACTGAAATTTCGATGAGAGACATAGTGGAACCATGTGCCAAAAATGGTTTTTTTTTTCTATTAATTTTATACGACCCAGACGGGAAGTGTCTAAACTCTAAATTAATTACAAGCAGAGGACATAAATTATTCTGATTTTTCTGAGCAACATCCTTCACAAAAAAAAAGGACGGGTTAGCTGAAAATTCATCCACACTTGATAACCGAAAAAATAATTAGTCTGGAGAGTTTCTGAACTTTACAGGTTTACATGGCTTTATTAGCTTTCGATGAAATACTAAGCAAGGAACAGTTTTCCTTGGATTTGAGAATCTTGTGATGCTGTTACGTGACAAATTTACTAACTTTATATTGCAGGTAACTGATCTTGGTATGGCAAAACGCTTAAGCAACGATGGTTTCCCCAGTTGTTCCTCTTCTCCTGAAAGAATACAGGGAACCTTTGGTTACTTTGCACCAGAATATGCAATTGTTGGAAAAGGTTCATTAAAATCAGATGTTTTCAGTTTTGGAGTAGTTCTTCTTGAGTTAGTGACTGGTCGAACTCCAATATTCAATGTATCTGATAAAGGAGACGAAAGTCTTGTCATATGGGTATGCAACTTGCTTTTCTCTCATACATCAATGGCCAGATTTTGTCAATATGATTGTTCTTTCATCTACCACTAGTAGTTATTTTAAGTACCAATTCAGCTGAGAACATATTTTCATTTTTACGATGAAAAATGTGTTGTAATATTAGCCTGTGGAGGTAAAGTCTACTTGCCCTTTGCTTGCTAATTGGCACTTGGACCAAATTAACAAGCTTAGAGCTGAGAATGCCATGGGAGAGTTTTGATATGTGATTAAGGCTCTTTGTTGTTGCTCGTGGTGTAGGCTGCTCCTCGTCTACAAAATAGCAGGCGTGTGATATCAGAATTGCCTGACCCTCATCTAAACGGACATTTTCCTGAAGAAGAGATGCAAATAATGGCTTATTTAGCAAAGGAGTGTTTGCTTTTGGATCCTGAATCCCGACCAAGCATGAGCGAAGTTGTTCAGATCCTCTCAAATATTGCTCCAAATATGTCAAGGCGAAGAAGGTTTCCTTTGAACTTGTTCCAGGTAGACATTAAGACCGCCTTTCCTTGAGATGCAATTTAAATGGAAAAAGTTATCAAGTTGATGATCATTTCCCTTGAGACTATTTCTTAATTCTGTCTCAGAACTTTCCCTTCCCCACCGACCTTGAAACTTTGATCACCCTACTGTTCAGATCCTTTCACCCCTCATTTTGGTCTAGATTGCTAGAAGCTGTATGTGATTGATCAAGATCCTTCTGGTTTCTTCACTGAAAATTAGTAAAAGTAGACTATTTCAGTTTATAAAGTTTTGTTTGCCATAATACACTAAAATCGTCAGTTCCCCTCTGATCACCATTTGGCATCTTACTTCAAAATCTTTTTCTTTTTTCATGGGGACAAATCTTGGGATATAGCAGAGATCTATATGCTGTTCCCAGTTGTTATGACTTGCTTATATTGTTATCGGGTTTTTAAATTTTCGCCAATTGTACCTTTTCTTTCCAAAGGAGTTCCAAAAAAAATTTGTCAACTTTCAAAGCAACTTTTATGAATCAGTAAATTTAGCCATGTTGATCTAGTATCTACACTTAAACTATGTCAATATCTTTCTGATTGCTTTTTCAAACTTAAGACCCTTATGCCATTTGTAAGTTTTAAACACTTACGAGCTGGTCAGCAACCCTGTGGGTTTAGCTTAACGTGTACATATAGGCTCGGATACCAGCTATCAAACACTGAGGTGCTGGTTCCGTATGCTAGGAGCCAATGGGCAAGCATTATCTGAGTAGGCTTTGTAATGAATTATAGGCATGTTGATGGACTTACAAAATATTGTTTTGGAGATTAAAAATAAGAGGAAAGGTTTTCTTCTTCATTAATGTCCATTGTGAAAATATACATGTGCCGTACATAGACATTCTACTTTGATGGCTCCTTTTGATTCACTTTCTCAGTTTCAGCACTTGAAATTGCATCTTTCGTTTCTTGCAGAACTTGTCCTCTCACAGCATGAAAAGTGAACAACCGTATCTGGAGAACTCGACCAGTCAAGTCGAGGTTCTTGTAGACTCTGAGGAGCTCAAGCAAATGTGTCCAAGTAGATGGTCATCTCAATGTTCATTATCTTCGGACATTGACCGCACTCTCTTGGCTGATAGTGTTGGGAAGTCGGTAAATCTCTCCTCGGTTCAATATGTCAATAGTCTGCTCTATTTGACATCAAATGGGAATTGTAGTACCAATAATGACGATGATGAGATCGTGGACTTGGCTGAACCTCGGTTAGAATCATTCTGTGTAAGAAATGATCAATAATCTTCGACCAATACGTAGTGCAGAGTAACCACCTGTGACAATGAAGAGCAAACACGGTTTATACGATCTGGAAAGTAATCTGATATAGAAAACAGTAAGTTACCAACGCGGATAACATTTATTAGAGAGTGTAAATCAAGATCACATTTTTTTTGTTCTGTATGTCTTTGTTTCCACGACTTCCTTTTTTGTGCTTCAGGTTTCTCTTTTTTTTTCCCCTTTGCCGAGGTAAGTATCCAAGTACAGAATTTGTTGCTGCTCATATCCTGATTGCCGTTTAGCTCTGACCTTGCACTGATATATAGGGATCCTATACATAATCATATGACCATGAGAAATGTAATGTTTATAATGGTTTTAGAATGAAAAACTTGGATCCTTAATTACTCTAATAATTTAAGATTATATGGTCATATATATTATTATGTTTATGTCCACTAAAGAATCATCTTGTGAATACTATAATATTTGATTTTTATGGACCTTATGTTAATACAAATTAAGCTATTTTTATCATCACCATCTGAAGTGTTCTATTGATAAGAAGTATTCAGCAGTTTGTCACTCTGCCACTTTTCTTTTTTGTGATTATGTTGTTTCCCGGTGAACAAATACTACACTAGAGCCATCCTTTTTGCAGGGGATCTTGGCACTTGGAAAGCCGACAGAGTCTTTCCTACCTAGACAGCTAAGACTATTCTTTGCGTTCAGATTGCTTTTAAAGCCCTTAGGTCACCTAGACCATTTTCTTTGTGATTTGTTTGACAATCAATATTGATAATTGACAAGTTATATGCAAAAAAGAACACAAAAGGCCGGTAAGTAATGATGTAAGATATTTAGATAAAAGCCATTTACAAATGTTTTTCTAATGTTTTATTATTCATTGATATCACATATTTCATAGACATTCTCTAAAATCCAATAGTATCTATTATTTAGAAAACTGCCAAATACCATATGTACCAAGCCTAAGCATCGCATGAGCTAACAAATCAGGCAATAGAAGTATAATTAATAGAAATAAAGAAATTAAGCAATAAAGAACACACAAGATTTAACGTGAAAACCCTAAATCAGGGAGAAAAAATCACGAACTACACTTGCACTTTGAATATGTGATAATGATACATGGAGAATTCTTAATCTCTTCAAACTCTCTAATCTCTCTCTAGGAGTCTCTCTAGATCTAAGAATATATGTCTCAACTCTCACTTATGGCATACTATGAATAAACAACCTCAAACATATGTATATTAGGGTTGGAAGGAAAACCTAAGGAAATAGGAAATAAAGGAGTCCTAAACAAGCTTGAAAAGCATCACTCGTGAATAGATGCACCCAGCGGGTGGAGAGCCGCATGCAATGGCTAGAAGAGAAGCAATATAACACATAATCTATCTGAGCCGCTATCCGCGGTTCATGCGTTCTTCACGAGCTATAATATTAAACACAAGTTCCTCAAGCTTTCAACTCTCCATCCAAGCAATGACCAAACATCAACCTTCATCAACTATTAATGTTCCATTCCTTGCTAACCATCTCCACAACTCCCAACAATCTCCCACTTGGAGAATGGATGCAAGAGATATAAATATCCTATCATAAATAGTTCATCACCATTATATGTCACCTAGTGTAGCATACTTCCAATTGACATAGGAAGCAAAACTGAGGTCTCACTCGACCCCAAGTCTCTATCACCACAACACGAACCATAAGGACTCTTCATAGTTCTTCGAGCATTCCGGCGATGCTCCCATCTGAACAAAATATCCTTCTCTAGACTGTTGAATTTCTCACACACCACATTCATGTGTGCATTCTTTACCTTGTTCGTTCCACAGTTCACTCCAGCCAAAGAGACACTGACTTTACTACCACGGTTCTTCTTCACAGACCTACTGTATACAGACTTTTGATCGAACGACACTTTTTGATAAGTTTTTCGCATCCATTCCTTAGCTACATTATTTGTCGTGTTCCCTATGGTGTACATCGTTGTGTTGCTTGCCCCTCGAGCTATTACCATAGTATCCTTTGAAAGGAGCCACCTTCAAGCATTACCTTATAGTTGGTCAAGTTGACTAATTGATATCAAATTTTTCTTCAAATCATGGATAAGCTTGACATCCTTCAATTCAAACAAGTCCCCATTTGCAAGCTTCACGCTCACATCTCCCTTTCCCTTAACCTCCAATGGTCTATTTATTTGCAAGGTACACCATTTCGAGCTTCTCAGACCTTAAATTTTGAAATACTTCCTCTGTTTCTTTTTAAGTGGAACAGAGATAAGTGGCACACATACCAAAGACTTTAGAGAGAGAAAGTTGGGGACCACATATAAGAGAGATTATGTAATTTAATTAAATGAAAAGCTTGACTAATCATCCACCAACCACACATATACCTTAACCAGAAAATTTATCCCCCCTACCACTTGCCATCTACCACACCTCACCACCACCATGAACTGACTATAACTTTAGTGGCAGCACAACCAACTCTGACGAAACTTCTATCATCGGCGGCGGTTTTGGTAGCCCCTCTTCCGTCACCCCCTCCACTCCTCCGGCGCCCTTTTTTCTTCTTGGAACTTCCGATGGTCTTGGTGGGTTGAGGAGAGAGAAGAGATGGTTGGAGGTGGGTTGAGGAGAGATAAGAGATGGTTGGAGGTGGGTTGAGGAGAGATATGGGTGGTGGTGGGGAAGATTGAGGAGAGAGAGGGAGGTGCATTGAGGAGATGGTGGTGGTTTACTTGGATGAGTGACCCGCACTCAACCCCCTCCTGCCATGGACCACCGATGCCACCACTGCCGGTCGTACGATCGCTACCATTTAACCACCATGTCCATAAGCGATTTAGGGGAGAGAGATTGGGCAATTAGGAAGAAGAAGGGTGGAACAGAGGGGGGTTATGGGGAGGGGGAAGGGGTGGTTACGAGGTACAGAGGAGAGAGAGACAGGGGGACTGTTGGGATTTGGGTGGGGGAAGGGTTGAGGAGAGAAATAGGTGAATTAATTAAATCTAGGTTAAAGTGTTAGGTGAGTGATTAGTTAGGTTGGTAAATAAAATTAGTAATGGTAATTTTGTAATTAAGAAGATTTTTTTTGCCATTTTCAGTAGTGTGTCACTTATTGTGACATTTCCTTAAAAGGAAAGTGACTCACTTAAAAAGAAACGGATGAAGTAATTCCTTGTAGGGCGAAGAATGAAACGAAGACTCTGAATCTAAGATCCATGAACCAGATGAGCTCTCTGCATTGCTTACCATCAAAGCATCAGAAACATACTCCATTACAGAGTTCGTCGAAGCATCACTCTCTTCATCGCTTTCTTAATCCTCCTCTTTCTTGTTCTTCCCTTTATTAGTGTCTTTGGAATTTTGATATTGTCTCCTGTAGCGACCTTTCTCGCACATCCCCAACACTCCACTTCTGACTTATTAACTCTTCCACTGCTCTTTTCCCAAGAATTTCCCCGTCTAGATCTCCCATGTTTTCTCCTCCCTCTACCCTCATCACTGTATGCTCCACCAGATGACTCCTCATAATCCTTACGTCGAGTACTCTCACTCAACACCAAATCCCTAACATCATCAAACTTTAGTGCTTCCTTTCCTGCGGAATTACTAATACTAGCAATCACAGTCTCCTACTCTCCAGGTAAAGATGACAACAAAATCAAAACTTTTACCTCATCATCAAAGATAATTTTTACATGGGACAATTGACTAATAATTTTACTAAATTTATAAATAAATTCAGCAGCAGATTAAACATCAATCATCTCAAGCTCAAACAAACTGCGCATCAGATATATTTTATTCACAACAGAAGGCTTCTCGTACATGTCTGAAAGAGTCTTAATCAACCGTCGTTGTTTTCACGTCTTTGGCATTAAAAACAATAGTCTTTACCAATGTGAATCGAACAACACCTAGTGCTTTTCAATCCAACGTAGCCCAATCTTCATCTTTCATTGGTGCAAGCTTCTTTTCCGATAGAGGTTGGTACAGGTCTTTCTACTATAAATAATCCTCAATCCGCATCTTCCAAAAACCAAAATCTTCACCTTTTATCGATCCTCGAGCTCCCATCATCCATTATACCTATTTAGCACAATCTAGCTACACAACAATTTAATCTAGCTCTTGATACCACTTGTTAAGAGTAAGTATCGTAGCCGCTAATAAATCGAGCAATTAAAGTATAATAAACAAGAATAAGAAATTAAAGCAATAAAGAACACACATAAGATTTGATGTGGAAACCCTTGAATAGGGAGAAAACCACGAAGTACACTAGGACTTTAAATGTAATCCCCCGTAAATTTATGGGTTTTATAAAAATATTTTAATGTATAGTTATTTATATTTAAATATATTTTAGTATTTTAACGATTAATTTCTTTAAGGTTGACTATTTGAAAGTCAAAGAAATTATTTAATGATTTATGCAAGTCAAATATTTATTAAAGTCATGCTTTGAAAAGTATTTGAAATGTTTGAAATACTTATTGGATTTGGAAAAGGATTTCTAATTGGGTATGAGGAGCCCAAATACTCTTAGACTTGGAAAATGATTTATAATCCTAGCCCAACTACCTTTTCCTAAGCCCACAAAGGGAAAACTATATAAACCCCATAAACCCCAAATTTTCCCCACACATTATTTTATCTCTCCTCCTTTCCTCCCAATCACTCGACCCTCCTTCCTTTCTCTCTCTTCTTCCGGTTTTTCTCTCTCCTTCGGCACTCCTCTTCCTTCTGTTTTTCTTCTCCGACCACCGCCACTCGCCGGCGACCACCAGCCGCCAGTTGTGTGCCGCCGCCGCTGCTGCCCTTTCTTGGTCGGCGCGTGTTCCCTCTCCTCTTTTCGTTGCTTTGGTTTGTTTTCTTCCTCCTCAAGTTTTATTCAAAGTTTATATTTTTAACTTTTATTTTAATTTGTTTATGATTAAAAGTTACTGCTTGATGATTTAATATTGAATCTAAGTTATATAATTTATGTATTGAAGAAATAAAATTCAGATTTGCATATTTGAGTTTAAATTAGAGTTTTAATTATCAAAGCATGAATTTTTAGGGTTTTGAAAGTTAGAAAATCATAGTAGTTTATTATAAGTTATGAAATTTATTATCTTTATGATTTTAAGTATGTTTGAATATGTTTTAAGGGAGTTTTAACTTATGATATATTGCTGGAAATATTAAGGGAGTATCATTATGGAGTTTTATGATGAGTTTCAACAACTAGTGTAGTAAGTACTATACTAGAAGGTTTAATAATCAAGTTTTATTATGGGAAAGGTTTTAAACACTTTTAAGAAGAGTTTAAAGTATTTTATTATTGCTGTAAATTCATAAAGGATTGATTGTGAATTTATATTGGTTGTTTTAGGCGGAGAATTCTCTGTAGGCGACTTTTAAGCTTGTTAAAGTAGCCTCGAATTTTGTCTACACAAGGTACGTACATACCTATGTGTTGATTGGATTAGTACACTAGTACAACGTTGGTCTAAGGTACGTAACATGTATAGGGTAACACTTTTCAAAATTTAAGTTTCTTGAATATGTACGTAACACCTTGGTAGCACTTTATTAATATGTAACACTTAATGTAACACTTTTTTTATAAGTAACATTTTGATGTATCACTTTTTTAATTGAGTAACATTTTGATTTAACACTTTAAGATAGGTAACACTTTTAAGTAACACTTTGATATTTGTAACATATTTTAAAGTAGCACTTTAGAATATGTAATTATTTTTAGAGTATAAGTAAAGTTTTAAATATAACACTATGATTTGGTTAATTATTATTTTCTTTTAGGAGCAGTGTTGTAACATCCCAAAATTTTAAGAGTGTTTTAATTGTCATTATTAGCCAAAATTATATATTAAATATTCTTATTATATTTAAGTTGGAATATGACTTTTATATTTACTAACGATATTATGTTATTTTATTGGTGTCGATGTTGTATATTATTTATACGTAGCAAGTAATACCTTACGCGCGTTTAATCATAAGTTAATTATTTTATTAACTTAATTATACTATTATATTTGTGAAAATGAGTCTGGACAATTTAGAGTTTAATTAGATATAATTTTATGTTAGTATGATCATATTTGCAAGCATTTATAGATGGAAGTTTAGTTAGAGATATTTTGGATTTTCATAGAAAAGAAAACCCGAAAATCAAACCCCCTATATCGGTTAATTGTAGACCCCCAAAACCCCCTAGGCCGTTCATCTCTCTCTTTTGTTCCATTTTTTTCCCCCAAAAACCCATAAACCCTTGTTCTCTCTCTTTATCTCGCACCTCTCCTCCTTCTCCTGCGTGCTGCCACTCGGACCAGCAATTGACGCACCTCGGTCGACTTACCGGAGCTTCGTCTTCTGCCGCCACAAGCTAGCTGTCTTGTTGTCTGCTTTCTCTCTCCTCTGTCGCGTTGCTGCGCTGCTGGTCCTATTTTTCCCTCGCCTACGTTCGTGCCTTGTCATTGCGGTGGTGCTATTGCTTCGATACGACCGCTTCTGTTGGTGCTTTGCTCGTCGTGCGCCGCCGCCTCCATGGATGTTGTTTGCCCGGTGCTTTGCCGCCGCCATTGTCATGCGGTGATGCCACTTTATCGCAGCCGTTTTGAGGTGTCACAATTCACCCTTTTGCTTCTTTTTTATTTTCTCTTTTGAGCTTTGATGAGTCTCGAGGTTGATTTCAAATATATGTGCTTTGATTCATAATTTGTTGTTTGTTGGTCATATTGATGAGTACTTGGTGAGGATATACACCTGGAGGTGTTATTATGCTTTTGATTCGATTCGACTAGAATTGATAAATGAGTTGAGTTGGTAAATTATGGTGAAAGTAGCTAGGTTGGGGGTGCATAGTAGGATTTCAAGTTTCAGAGAGCTGGAAGAATTCTAAAGAAGGCAATATCAAATTTATATAAATTACCCTCTATAGTTGAAATTCCCAAATTCATGACACCTTTGTGATAAAATATGTTAGTTATTTATTAATACATTAGTTTTGTTTATGTTCTTCAAACTATAATATGGACATTTTCTAGATATTGTGAGTAATATTAAAAGAGTACACATATACTAACCAACTTATGAAGTTTGTACGAACAAAATATTGTACTAGTGAGAATTGAATTCTTCCAAGCGGTCAGAGAATTTAATCGGTTAGTTTTAAATCTTATTGTTCGGATATTTTTGTTTAATTTGACAATTGATCATGTCCAATGTATAATTTCGAAAATGGGGTTACTCAATTTGTTTGATTTGATTCATTGATTTGATTTGTGAATTGTGATCATGATATTGATTTGTGTCTTTGGCTTTGGTTTGTTGGTTTTTTTTGCCGGTTAATTGAAATTCTTTGATGCGTTAATTATCTCTCAAAATGCGCTATGCAAACCATGAGTTGCGGGTAGTAGAAGAGGTTGGATGCCCTTGGAGTGATGCCAAGCATATATCATTACAATAGGAGGCCTTTGTGAGCTGTTGGGGTCATTGCATTACCCTTGTCCCATATGCCAAAAGTCTCACCTTTGTCACCTTTGAGCTGTTGGGGTCATTCTTGAATGACATCAAATTCCTCCCAAATAGCTTCGTAGCTCTGGTAACTTGGCCCATTTCAGCAGCACCTTTGTAAGTATCTGTCCAACTGTCCAAGTGCGCACATCCAGAAGGGCATGCAGTTTGTCACTAGCTGTTCAGGAATAGTAGGAGACAGTAGACCAGGCCCACAATCTTCTTGAGCTGAGAGACATGAAAAATGGGATGGTTTTTGCTTGAAAGGGGGGGGTTAAATCTAACCAGTATGCCACACTGCATACCTGCTGTAAGACAATAAAGGGCCCATAGAAACGTACTCCAAGTTTCTCAAAGGGGCGTTTGGCCGAAGATTTTTGAAGATATGGTTGCAGTTTGAGATACACCTGATCTCGAATGGAACAATTTTCTCTTTTAATTTTCTGTGTGTCTGACGTGAGTTTCATTTTCTGCTGGTTACTTGAACAAAAGGTTATTTTTTAATAATATTTTATTTAAACCTGTTTGCTTGGACAAAAGGTTGTATTTTTATCCTATGAGTTATTTTCCAAAATGTTTGATGATTCTATTTAAATTAGGTTGAAAGGACAAAGTGTCACTCTGGCTCCCCGTGCTTCTTATTGTGTACAAAGTCATGAATACATGTAATTTCGTTTACAATCGACCTACGCAACTCGTGTTTATTATTTTTATTCAATTTCTCGAAGGTCGCATTATAGACTACATTCTACTGTTGTCTCATAGGGCAAAGCTTCCACGTTTCTTTTCTTTCTCCTCTCTTATGTAGTTATGATATTTGTAGCAAGCCTTTCCAGTTCCAAATCCATGCAACAATTTTGCAAGATGATGAGGAAAAAGTTGAAGTGGAGAAGTCATTTCTACCGCAGACCTTAGTAGATGACACATGGAAAGTAAATAGTGAAGCAATGTCGTCGGGGGACTCAACTTCTAGTACTTTTGGGAGATGGATCATCAAGTTACATCAGTCAATCAATATCCTTCTCACGGTATTATCTTTACCTTGTTATTTCTTCATCCAAATATTGGTAACCTTTTCATTGAAGAAAACTAAAAGGGGATAGTGTTGTTGTTTTGGCTTTACGCAGTATTCAAATTGGCTTCTTTCAAATTGGATGTGGCTAAGAATAGTATTGAGCTACGACTTTCATCTCTGTTACTCTTCTCCACTAAAATTCATATGAATTTGGCTTCTGCTAGAGTATCAAATGTTTCTCTAGAGACTAGGCTTGTGTTAAATAATGAACTTTCATCTCTCGACTCTTCTCTCTTATCATATAAGACTTTGAAGATTCTTTTTTTGTTCTTACTGCAGGATGATGGAGATAATGGCGTGATGCTTCGGGGAACACACATACATGGATAGGGCGATGGAATTGAAGATGAAACAAAGAAATGACCTTAAGATTGATTTAGGTTTATTTTGGGAGAGTTATATATATTATGACTGGATTTTTAAATCAACTATTTATATTTTGAAAGCAACAGTATATTTTCAATTGTTGAATACTACTCTTTGGCTCATTCTTTACAATGACCGTTGAGTATTTGTACTCATTTATATCTATAATATCATTTTATTTCCTCTTCATTTATTACGTTTGTAAGTTTTAGTATTATTATCATTTCTTATGTGTCGACAAATTAAAAAATGTTACTATAAGACATGTGAAATAGGAGTGTTACTATAGCTAGCTAATAAAAATTGTTGCCTAGTATCTAATAAAGTGTTACATATGCTGACTTAAAATGATACATCGTAACTAATAGAGTGTTACTATAATTCACGAGATGACCTAGAAAATGCTACTATAGATGAAAAAGTGTTACATTTAAAATTATGAGTAGCACTATAAAAATGTTACCTTAGATTAAAAAAGTGTTACATTAGATAATTTTGAGTAACACTTGAGAAAGTGAAACATTAGCATTAGAAAGTGTTACCTTAGAGAATAGGTAGCACGGGCAGATGTTTCACCTATAAAAGTGTTACCTATTGCCTAAAGCAACACTTTTAGGCCTTTAAGTAACACTTTTGGGGTGATACTTTAGGCCAATTATGCACTAGTGGTATCATGATTTTAAGGATGAGAATTATGTAGTATCATGTATAGGAACTATGTGGAGTTCATATATGATTTATATTATGTTGGATTTGCATGTTTTATGTCGTTGTGTGAAACATGTTGCTTATGAGATTTATATTATGAGATTTATATCATGTTTGTATGGAAGATTGATGCAAGCATGTTGGTTGGGAACTTTATTTTTATTAATTCACATGGGGGAATTAATATATTTATTACTATTGGATCATGATTGATCATTGTTCCCTTTTGAGTATTTCACTGCTTTATAAGAACCGAGGGCCTTATTTGGTAAGTTGATATTTTATACCTATGAAAGGTAATTTGGTTGTTGGCTAGGTTCAACAAATAAGAAGGTTGAATTAAAATGGGAATTAATCTTGGATTGTTGAGTTGTGTGATCACTTATCTAATCCTAAGATAAAAAGAAAGTTGTGATTGTTTGTTGATTTTGTTATTGGTGTTGCTTGTGAGTCATAACAAGCAATAATTGGTAAATCATGTAAAGTGAAACTGGATAGCAATAGCTTTAGACTGGTGCACGTCTGAAGTGTTGGACAATTAGGAGTTGGGGTACATGGTGACTGGGCCATGGCTTTTTCTAGGGTCGGATTGATCACCGTGTCCTATTTTCATTTTAAAGGTTCCTCGATATCGTAGGTCATGGGAATACGGAGTCGCGCCCGTATTTCGTCTTCCAAAGGGAAGGCTGGTTTTAGTTAGACAACTCGGTCCATTGACTATTCCATTTAAAGTAATAAGAATATTGTTAAAGTTTAGTTCAGTAAAAGTTATCTGCAAGTTACTATGTTGTTATTTATTCCTGTTTACTATTTATTAGTATCATGTTAGGATTGTTTACTTATTTAGTATGTAGTACTCACCTTTGCTAATTACGTGCTTTTGTTTGTGTATTTTGATCATGGCTATGCCTTATTGATCCTGTGATGACCCATTTTGGTGAGCAGTCTCTAGGGATCAATAGAGCATTGTCCATCTACAAGTTTGAAGATGATGCATCATTGGGTTCAGGATTGGAGAGCTTGTGTAGTCTATTTATCATACTTTGCATTTATACTTTTCGTTGTTGGTGTTGATTTTAAGTTGACTTTGACTTTTGTTGGTTTAATTTGGTTTGGAGTTGACTTTTTAGTTGACTAAGTTTTATTTATAAAGTTTATTATTATGTTTTCCGCTGTAAAATTCCTATACGTTTTCACACGGGCGATAATACTTTGATAATTCTCTATGTTTTATATTAAAAAGGTATTTTAGAAAAGAGAGAATTATTGGGGTGTTACATTAAATATGTGATGATGATACAAGAAGAATTCTTAACCTCTCTAAACTCTCCACTCTCTCTCTCTCTCTCTCTCTCTATGAGTCTCTCTATATCTAAGAATATATGTCTCACTTATGGCATATTATAAATAAACAGCCACTAGGGTCGGAAGGAAAACCTAATGAAATAGGAAACAAAGGAGTCGTAAACAAGCTTGAAAAGTATCACTCGTGAATAGCCACACCCAGCGGGGGTAGATAGATAAATACTAACACATAACTGCTCGAGCCGCAACCGGAGGCTCATGCATTCTTCACTTCACGAGCTATAATATTCAGCACAAGTTCCTTAAACTTTCAACTCTCCATCCAAGCAATGACCAAGAATCAACCTTCATCAACTAACTATGTTCCATGTCTTGTTAACCATCTACATAACTCCCAAAATAACCTTCTTAGAGGAGTACGAGTCTTGCCCTAGAAATTGGCTCATAATGTGAGCATTTTCATAATTCATGTTAGTAGTTTTGAATATTGATGACTAATCTTAAGAAATAAAGATCAAGGACTTGTTTTTAAAAGTTCAACTCTTATCTTTGTTTTGAAATTTTCCTGATTCTTACTCTTCTTTCTTATTCGAATTCTCCGACTCTTATTTTTCCGTATCATGAGATATACCCCATTAGAGAGGTCAAATTGACGAAAATATTGGGAATATATATAGTGTTGAACCCTAGTTTTGATGATGACAAAGGAACAAAGATGCAAACAAAGTTATAAACTAATAAATTATTGAGTGAATGAAATATGCAAGGTATCACTGCATTGAGCAAAGAGAATACTAAGTCTAAGGAAGAAATCAAGTTTGGATTTTGAAGACTAATAAGTGAAGATGCTCAAGGAACTGATACTGGAGATGCATTGGAGCAAAAGAAACAAGCGAGGCTTTTATCTTTTAGTTCCTATGTAAGGAACGAGTAAGTTATGGTAAGCAACAATGGCTAAGTTAAAAAGAGAATGTTTGTATGTTCCTCTCTATGGAACAGACGTGCTGGTACTATTAATCTGAGTTAATGGAACTAAAGGAACTAGACGTGTATAAAAAGGTGCAACGGTTAATTGGTGTCTGTTGAGATATTAAAGGCTAAAATTTAGGAAAATGATTTTATATGGTTAAAATCTGGTTTTAAAGGAAAATATTTTATGGAAAAGATTTTATCTTGATTCAAAAATAACATCATTTTCGGTTTTAAAAGAAAATCTTTTTAAGATATTATTTGATAAAAGGATTTAATTTTGATTTTATTAATTAAAATAGTTTTTAATTAAAAACTGAATTTAAGAGATTGTTGCACAAGTAAATGCTAGATTTTAGGAAGCAGTATTAATTTGTTACACACGTTCTAGTTGAACGTGGTGTTTGTGGAGTTCATGGAACATGTTCCTCGGGTTAAGGAACATCATGGGAAAAATGTTTTAACCACTAACACAATCCCACATTTATCTTGATGACTGCTATAAATACATAAGTCTAATTAAGTTTTAATTTATGTCGACTAAGTGATTAAGTGCGTTTAACTAATTAAAGTGCCGTACCTTCATTCTCTTATAAGCCATTTATTTGTTCTTTGCCTTCTTACTCTATTCCACTAAGTTTAATGATCATTGTAATTTTGGTTTTGGGGTAAGGGGATTTTGAGTGAAGTCCTGTATAAGAGAAGCTTTGAGTGAAGCAAGTTAAAGTGAGATAACTTCGAGTGAAGTTGAGAGGAACAACTGTTAAGGGAACACTTGTTCAGGAACTTGAGTTTAGGAACTCAAGTTATGGCCCTTGAGTAAAGTTAGGTTGTAACAAAGTTGTTTGGCCTAATTAGTGAAAGAGTTGAGTTTAAAATCCCTTGTGGTCGAGGTTGTTTCTTCTTGTTGAGCCCAAGAAGTTTTTCCTCGTAAAAATCCATTGTGTTCCTTTAGCTTGTTTTATTTTTTTAGTTTTATAATTCCGCAAAAAGTACATCTATTTCTACGTACACATACAATTCACCCCCTCTTGTAGTGTTCATATTGAAATAACAATTGGTATTAGAGCGAGAACTCACAAAACGTAGGAAACCCTATTGAGAAAAAGATCCAAGGAATATGAACCGAGAAACTTGAGGAAGGTCACTCTACTTAACGGCCTCCAATGTTCAATGGGAAATTCTATTCCTATTGGAAGAACAGAATGGAGATATTCATCAAGGCCGAAAACTACCAGGTATGGAGAGTCATTGAAGTTGGTGATTTTGAGGTCACAACCACTAATGACAAAAATGAGATAATTCCTAAACCCTTCTCTGAATATGACAAAGCTGACTTTGAAAAAATGGAAGTGAATGCTATGGCCATTAAGCTTTTGCATTGTGGACTTGGACCCCATGAACACAATAGAATCATGGGATGCAAATTCCGCAAAGTAAATATGGGATTTACTTGAGGTAACCCATGAAAGAACTAATGAAGTCAAAAGATCTAAAATTGATTTACTGATGAATCAATATGAACCGATCTCCATGAAGACTAAGGAAAGCATACAAGAGATGTTTACTCGTTTTACTAACATTATTAATGAGTTAGCTTCTCTTGGAAAGTTTATTTCGTCAGAGGAACAGGTTCAAAATTCTTAGGAGCCTTCCTAATGATAGATGGATGGCTAAGATCACTCGCTTTACAAGAAACAAAAGACTTCACTAAGTTCAACTTAGAACACCTTCTTTGGATCACTTATGACTCATGAGCTACACCTTGATACTGAATATGGTGAAAGCTCTAAGTCTAAGTCCATTGCCCTAAAAGTTGATGATGAAGATGACTCTGACTCTAAAGAAGAGGAAGCAACTCTCATGGTCCAAATTTTTGAAAGATGTACAGAACATGAAGAATGGGAACTTCAAAGGTAAAAACAAAAAAAAATTCTAACAAAGCTGCTTGTCATAAATGTGGTAGTACAGATCACTTCATCAAAGAATGTCCACTTTGGGAAAGTGACAAGAACAAAGAAAGGAACAAGGAACATTTTGCTGAAAGGAACAAGGAAACAAAAACTCCTTTCTCTAAAGCAAACGTTCGAAAAGCTATGATAACGACTTGGGGAGATTCAGAGATTGAGGAAGAAGAGGAACAACAAAATGAAGAAACTTCAAATCTTTGTCTCATGGCAAACACTGACATAGAAAAAGATGAAGAAAATGTTGAGGTAATTCAACACTCACTTGAAACAGACCTAGATGGAAAAACTAGGCCTTAAATTTATTATCTTCTTTATGATGCAATTCTTGAATGTAGAGATGAACGTGAAAAACGTGAACAAACTGAACAAGCTGTTAAAGTTTGTAAAGAACATATATAATGGCTTAAGAAAATGAGAACAGATGTTGAAAGTAGGTTCTTTGATTTATTTGATAAGAACTTAAAAATCAAGGAACAATATGAAAGTGTTAAAAACGAAAATTATCTAATCAATTTGGAAATTTCTCACCTAAAGGCATTTGTCCCTTTTTTAAGTTCCTTTGATATAAGATCAACTCCTTTGAAAGGTTACAGCTCTGAGATAGAAATCTTGAATAAAGAAAAAATTGTTTTAAAGGAACAGATCGGTAACCTCAAGAAGGAACTCGTAGTTGCAAGGAACAGAGGAAAAGTGATGGATGTTCCTAAATGGATTGAGAGACCACAAACAAAAATAAAAGAAGGTCTTGGTTTCGAAAATCACAAGAAAAGGAACAAGCCTAAGAAATATGTTGACCTACCTAGTGACAAAATGTGCATGTATTGTGGTAAGACGGTCATTACATAAATCAATATCAACTAAGAACTGGAATGATTAGCAAGAATGTGAAAATAAGCAATATGAAATGGGTTGCAAAAACTAATGCTAGTCAAGAACAGGAACCCACAAAGGAGGGGGTTCCAACAACTAACAACGAGTTGATTTTTGCATGTTAGAATAAGGGAGAACAACACTTGGTATCTTGATAGTGGTTGTTCTAAGCATATGACAGAGATAAATCTAAGTTTCTCTCACTCTCAACCTATGATGGTGGAAGTGTGACATTTGGTGACAACATGAAAGGTAACATAGTTGCCATGGGTAAGGTTGGTAAGTCACCATCACATTCCATTGATAATGTTTTTCTAGTTGAAGGTTTAAAGCACAATCTCTTAAGTATTTCCCAATTCGTGATAAGGGAAATGTTGTTGAATTTAATAGTGAAAAATGCTTGATCGTTAACAATAACTCTAAGAGCGTCATCTTGGAAGGAACGAGGAAAGGGAACACATATATTGTGGATCTTGATATTGTTCCTAAAAACAATTTGACATGCCTTAGTGTTATTGAGGATGATCCCCATTTATAGCCTAAACGCCTTGGACATGCTAGCTTTTCATTACTTGACAAACTTCGATCAAAAGATCTAGTTTTGGGATTACCATCTATAAAATTCATATTGATCAAGTTTGTGAGGCGTGTGCCAAAGGAAAGCATGTTAGATCCTCTTTTAAATCTAAAACTGTTGTGAGCACCACAAAACCATTGGAATTAATTCACATGGATTTGTGTGGCCCCATGAGGATTCAAAGTAGAAGTGGAAAGAGGTATGTGCTAGTTATTGTTGATGACTACTCAAGATTCACTTGGGTTATTTTTCTCTCTAAGGATGAGACTTATGATGAGTTCCTTGTCTTTGCAAAGAGAGTTCAAAATTTGAGTGGTCACAAATTAATGCATATTAGATCTGATCATGGTAAGGAATTTGAAAATGGCAAATTTGATGATTTAAGTAGAGATCATGGCTTAGATCATAATTTTTTCGCTTCCTAGAATACCACAACAAAATTGTGTTGTGGAAAGGAAAAATAGGACTTTAGAAGAAATGGCTAGAACTATATTAATAGCTAGTAATCTTCCAAGGAACTTTTGGGCTAAAGCTGTAAACACTGTTTGTTATATTATAAATCAAGCCATGATGATGAGACCTTTAATAAACAAAACTCCTTATGAACTTTACTTTGGAAAGAAACCCAATATTACATATTTAAAAACATTTGAATGTCAATGTTTTGTTCATAATAATGGGAAAGATAATCTTGCAAAATTTGATGCAAGGAGTGATGAAGCAATATTTCTAGGATATTCTTCACATAGCAAGGCTTATAGAGTTTACAATAAAAGAACTATGTGTGTTGAACAAAGTGTACATATAATTTTTTATGAATCTGACAATTTTGATCCAAGCAAGCAGGTTGAAGATTTTGAAATAGGCTTGATTCGACTAACTGAAAAAGAATCAGATTCAAATGAGGAGGAAGAAGGAGAAAAAGAGGAAAGGAACGAAGAAGATGAAAATATTCATAACAATGTTGTTCATGTTCCTCAAGAAGATGGAGTTGTTCCTGTTCCTACTGAAAATGAAAATGTTGAAGAAGAGGAACAAACGAACAAGGCTCTTCATCATTTCCAAAAACTCAAGGGGAACAACCTGTTCCTATAAGATAATTCCAACCTAAGCCTTGGAAACATCAACAATCACATCTAGTGGAACTTATAATAAGTGCATATCCAAAGGTACGCAAACTAGATCTCAGTTAAGGAATTTTTGTGCATTTCATGAGTTCCTATCAATGATGGAACCAAGAAATCATGAAGGAGCCTTAACTGACTCTGATTAGATCACTGCTATGCAAGATGAGTTAAATGAGCTTCAAAGGAACAAAGTATGGCATCTAGTTCCCTCTTCTAAACAACAAAAAGTAATTGGTTTAAAATGGGTGTTTAGAAACAAACTAGATGAGTATGGAACAATTGTTAGGAATAAAGCTAGACTTGTAGTAAAAGGTTATAATCAACAAGAAGGAATTGACTATGAAGAAACTTTTGCTCCTGTTGCTAGACTTGAGGCCATTAGAATACTTGTTGATTTTGCTGCCTACATGGGATTCAAATTGTATCAAATGGATGTCAAATGTGCATTTCTAAATGGTTATTTAAATGAAGATGTATATGTTGAACAACCCCCTGGATTTGAAAATAATGATTTCCCAAACCATGTCTATAAGCTTGACAAGGCTCTTTATGGGTTAAAGCAGGCACCTAGGTCATGGTATGAGAGATTATCTAAGTTCCTTTTAGAAAACAACTTAAAAAGAGGAAAAGTTGATAAAACCTTATTTCTAAAATCGAAAGGAACATATATACTTCTTGTTTAAATATATGTTGATGACATTATCTTTTAAGCAACTAATGAATCATTATGCAAAGAATTCTTTAAGCTTATGTAATGAATTTGAAATGAGTTTGCTGGGTGAGTTAAATTTCTTTCTTGGGATACAAATTAAGCAAACTAAAAAAGAAAAAATTATTCACCAACAAAAATACATAAAGGAACTGTTGAAGAAATATAGTGTTGAAAATTCAAAGATTAATCACACTCCTATGGGAACTTCTACTAGATTAGATGAAGATTCCATAGGAATAAGTGTTGACCCAACAAAATATAGAGGCATGATTGGTTCCTTTGTATCTAACTGCTAGTCGTCCAAACATAGCTTTTAGTGTTGATTAGTGTGCTAGATTTCAAGCAAATCCCAATGAGTCTCACTTAACTGCAGTAAAGAGAATTCTTAGATATCTCAAAGGAACAGATGATCTTGGACTCTTCTATCCAAGATGTGACACATTTGAACTAAGAGGATATGCTGATGCTGATTATGTTGGAGATCTTGTATATAGCAAAAACACCTCAGCTATGGTTCAATTTCCTAGTCATAATTTAGTTTCTTGGAGCACCAAGAAACAAAACTCTGTTGCTTTATCCACTGCTGAAGCAGAATATGTAGCAGTTGCTGCATGTTGCTCTCAAATGCTTTGGATAAAACAACAACTTTGTGACTATGGAATATACTTTAATTGTGTTCCTATTTATTGTGATAATACTAGTGCCATTAGTATTTCTAAAGATCCAATGCATCATTCAAGAGTTAAGCATATACATATTAGATTTCTAAAAGAAAATGTGGAAAAAGGCTTGATTAAACTTGAGTTTTGTCAAACTGAAAATCAAATTGCTGATATACTAACCAAGCCCCTTCAAAGGGATAGATATGAAAAATTAAGGCTTGAGTTAGGTTTAATAAAACTTAGGTGATTGTTCCTGTTCCAATTCCCCTTGTTTGAATTAAATTGACTCACTCTATGTGATATTAAGTGACTGTTAATGAATGCCTAAGACCATTGTAAATTGTAAATGTTCAAAATATAAACTTGTATTCAAAGGAATAAAGCCACTCACAAATGTCACATAATACTCCCCTTATTGTTCCTAAGTGATTGAAAAATGTAACATTTGATGAATTGTTGATGAGTGGTATAAGTTCTTCCTAGATACAAACTAACCTGCATAAGGACAGCGGTACTTCACTGGGAACCTATGACTATCATAAAAAGACAGATGAAAATGCGTAGTCTTAGAACTAGGAGTTTGACAGTGAGATAGATGTTTAACATAAAAAGAAAGCTAGACAGCAAGCATTCTCGATTGAAGCATCTTTCACACCGGGGGAACAACATCCAAAGCAAGGACCCAAACAGTTTGCAAGATATCTTGAGAAAGGGTTTTAACACAGGTGTATCCTATATGTACTCTAGTTTATTCGAAGTATCCCAATGGTGTAAGGCCGTCGACTTATTTGGAAAAAGGAAGAAAATCACTTTGATCTCTTGTTTCAGAGAAATAAGTGACTCACGAGGAATGCACAAGTTCTTTTTTTTTCGTCCATAAATTAAAATTCCATAAAAATTGAAAAACCATAAAATCCCAAAAATATAGGAATCAGATTTATTAAATCTTGATTCATCTTTATCTTTTCTTTTACTTTTAACTTTAAATTTTTTTTCTATTTTTTCCGCGTGTGACTTTTCGTTTACTGTTACATGCATTTTCCCTCTTTCTTCTTTCTTCCCTTCACAAAACAGTGTTCCTCTAATTCGCTTCAACTTCCCATTCTTCATCTCCATCACACCTCTTCGCACAACATAAAACCTCAATCTTTCATCACCAAATGGCAAAAACCTCTCTTAATTCACCTTTTTCCAAAGCAAAATCTCCCAAGAACTCTTAAATGGAAAACCCCTCTTCTCCACCAAAACCCTAGAAACCGAAAATATTCAAGAAACACATTTGAAGGTAGAAGAGCAAAAATCTAAAACTCCTAGAAGAAGTACAAGGAGAAGGAGATTGATTGGAGACGATGATGAAGAAGAAGAAGTTCCTGCTACAGTTGAGGGGGAAGAAGAACGGCAACCTGTTCCTATTCCTCTCAAAGGAACTGATTCTACTTCTTCAAAGAAAAGAGTTGAAAGAAGTGAATCTAGATATAACCTAGGTTTCCGTGTTGATTTGGATTGGGCTAAGAGCGTTAATTTTGTTGAACTCTGAGAAATCTTAAAAGAACAGGGTATGGAATACCTATTTGAAACCGGGTTTTATAACTCGTTAGTTCCTTTAGGAATGGATGAATTTTGTGCAAACTTTGTGAATGATAATGGTGTTTGCACATCTGAGGTTAGGGGAAAGAAAAGGGAAATTCTCATTGGTAACCTTGTAGTATTGGAAATTATATTTGGTAACCAATCTCAAAAGTTTATTCAAAACGTGACCTCTTAGTTAGTGTATTGTTACCAAACGTGACATTAATGAGGTTTTCTGTTAAATGTCATCTTTAAACATAAATTTTTTGTCTCACTCCACCCCCACCCCTGCCAACCCTCTGCACCCTCACCATCCTCTCGCACCCCCACCATCCCCCGCACCGGTACCCCACCCCTACAACCCCCCAACAACCCCCACGGCCCCTTTCAGGTTCCCCCACCCTGCTTGGCCCCCGGTTCTTCGGTCGTTCTTCGGAAACCATTCTTCACAAGACCAAAACAATCCAGTTCTTAGGTCGTTCTTCAAAATGACAATGGCCCCTTGCCCTCTCCTCACCATCTGTACTCTCTCTCTCCATTTTTAAGGTTTCGCTTTCTTCTTTAATTGATGGAGAAGATGGTATGCCGGAGTTGGGTAATCGGTGAAGGTCCAAAACAATCCAGTTCTTCGGTCGTTCTTCAAAATGACAATGGCCCCTTGCCCTCTCCTCGCCATCTGTACTCTCTCTCTCTCCATTTTTAAGGTTTCGCTTTCTTCTTTAATTGATGGAGAAGATGGTATGCCGGAGTTGGGTAATCGGTGAAGGTGGAGAAGCTGGCAGGGGGTCTGCGAAAATTCCGACCACTTCACCCCACCGCAGACTTACTCACCAACGTTGAGTGACTCACGCTTCATTTCTCACAAAATCAAAATATCTTCTCTTTTCCGGCGAACACAAATACAAACACAACCACCTCTTTTCTTTCAATCTTCAACTTCAATCAAACCTCCACAATCGAAACAACAAAAAAAAAAAATTACGAAATCAAAACCCTAGATCGAAAATTAGAGGAGAGAGAAAGAGAAATCTCGATGAATTTAGGTGAAGAAAGTGATGAAGCAGAGGTTGTTGGTGGAAGTCGTAATGGCGGAGTTGGCGACGAGCCACCGTAAGCAGCAATTGTGCGGTAGTAGCAGAGGTGGCCAACAACGAAGAGAGAGAAAGACCAAGCAACTAACGGAATAATTAACGTAAAACGTCATTAATGTCACGTTTTGTAAAAAATCAATACTACAAGGTCACGTTCTGGAATAAGGTTTTAAATTGGTTACCAAATACAATTTCCAATACTACAAGGTTACCAATGAGAATTTCCCGAAAGAAAATTAGATTTGATCAAGAGACCCTAGGAAAAATTTTGGATGTTACTTGCAAAGGAACTGATGTATATTTCAAGAGGAAAGGAACTGTGACCTTTCCAAAATTTTCCCAGGACGAGGTTGTCCAATATTTTAGAGGAACTGCTGGTCAAACCAAATTGAATCACAATGTCCTATCCCCTCTCCATAAAGTCCTGTTTAACCTTGTATGGAGGGCACTCATTCCTCGCACTGAAAAGAGGAATGAAGTTGGCCTCCTGGACATGTGTTATATGTTCTGCCTAGACCACCACATCCAAATAAATAAACTTTCCATCTCTCTTTATCCAACATCTCATCCACTGTATTGAAAACCATTATGTTGTTGGCTATGAAGCCTTAATCACCTCTCTTCTCACACATTTCAAAATTAAAACAACTGGTTGGCCTACTTAGGGAATTAAGTAAGGAAATATTTTAAATGAAAAAACCTTGTATGGCTTAGATTTATCTGTGCAAGATTGCGTTCTAACTCAGTGAGGAATCCCTCTGAGTTCCTCTCAAAAGAGGAAACTTCCTATGGCAAAGGAAGAGGAACCAGTGGAGGTAATTTTGGAGGAACCAATTCCTCAAAATGATGAACATGAGGAACAGCCCAAAAAGAAACAAAAAGGCAAATCCAAAAAGTCCACCAAACCTGTTCCTAAGAAAATTCCTTCCTTAGCTTTAACAAGGAAGAGTACTTGAAAATGGCCAAAACTGTCCTCGTTCCTTCTAAATGAGGATGCTCCTCTTGTTGTTGAGGAGGACCATCCTAAGGAACAACTTGCTCCCTCCTCTCCTCTCCACCTTGAAATAATGCTTCCCTCACCACCACAAAATCCTTCTTCTCTACCCATCACCAGTATCCCTCCCATTTCTCCCTCCACCTTCTCTGTTCCTTCCAGTTATGAACAGATGGAGGTTGTCATAAATGAACCTAATCCATTTGTCACAACCTCTGATAAACTGTCTCCAACCCCTCCATTTCTTCCTGCTCAATATACAGATAATACCTCCTCTGTTCCTCTCACAGGAACAGCAGGTCCTTCCAAAGAAAACACACTTGTTCCTCCTCCCCAACTCCCTACAGAAATTGGTTCCAAAGGAAAGGAATAATTTCCTTCAAATGGGTATGGGTGGGTTAATGAAGTGTGCCTTTCTGCTCAACACATGATGAAATTTTACAACCATCTTCACTAGACTTTAGATAGTAAAACTGATAAAATGTTGGGTTTAATAAAAGTCCTTAGTGATACGGTTAATGAGCAACAAAAGAATATGGAGATCATGGTTCAAGCAATGAACTCCTCGAAGCAGCAGATGGATGTCATCATGAGGAGGTGATGAAGAAACTAGAGGAAGTGGTTGAAGAGGAAGTAGTTAAGGAACACCAATCCCCTCCATCTCCTCATGTCTAAGTTTCTGTTTCTCTTAAAGGAACATGAACTCTTAGCTTTTGTTTCCTTTTGTTTTCTTTTCGTTCTTTTTCTTTTGTAATCCTTTATTTTGGAACAAGTGCTATAAGAATATAAATTTGCTATTTGTCTTCAATTTTGATTTGTTTGCATAAATTCTTACTTGGAATGGCTAGTATTATGTGATTGATGTTTGAGCAAGTCTACCCTTTGATTACTAACTTAACCATTTTTTGTGCTTGTTTATGGTCTTAAGGTCTTGCAAAAATCAGTCTTCCCAAAATCACCCTGTAATATCCCGGAAATTCAAAACTCAATTAATTAAATGATAACCATATTTAGTAGCTAAAAATAATTACTAAACCTAGTTATTAAGATTAAGAAATAATAATAATAATAATAATAATAGTAATAATTAATAAGACTTAGTTAACATATAATCTCACCCAACAATATTAATTAGTAAAATGAATTAAGAAGCATGTACAAACAAACAACAAGTGGATGATTAAAATATTAGAGCAAAAGAAAAAGAATGGCATGGAAAGCATAAACAGTTATTTCTCTCTCTCCTCACATGACAAAATACCAAATTAGATTTTTTCCAAATTAAACAAACATTTTCTGATTCTAAATTATTTTAATCAATGTTCCAAGTGTTTGGGTTTATTATTACTACATGGGTCCAAGAAGCTTCTCCACTTTTGTCTGATTTCTCAAACACAAACACATCACACTCCTTCCTCTTCTTCTCCTTCCCGTAGTTCCCCCTTCCCCTGCTGCCCTAGCCGGAGACCAACGTCGGCCAGCCACTGGCGCAACCCCTCCCTGCTGTGCCGCACAGCCCCCTGCTGCCACTCTCTCTCCTCTCGTTGCTCTTTCTCTCTCTGCTCCCCTCCCTTGTTGTGTGCTGGGCTGTTGTTCTGCTCTCCCCTGCAACCACCGCGGCTACGCCGCCTCGCCACAACCACCCCGTGCCTGCGCCACCTGCCATCGCCGCCCTGCAGCCGCTTTCCTCCTCTCACTCCTCTCCTAAATTGTTTCTTCATTGAAACTTAGAGGTATGTTTACATACCTTCTTCAATTTTTTTTTTTGAAAGAGAAATTTCATTAATTGAAGGCCAAACGGCATCTACAATAGGTATTAAAGAAAAACAAGATACAATTAAACAAGACTAAATCAAATTCGTCTTCGAAGAAACTACAATGAACCAGATCGAGCAATACAGTACAGCCCCCTTGTATTTGCTGAATCAAGAAGCTATTGATGAGGAAGTCTATCATTCTGATATAGTTTGGGAAGAACATTCTTGATCGAGTCAGGTTGACCACATCCGAGATTCCAATACCTTCATGTTGAGTCTCGAACTTCAACCAATGAGAATAATTTCTCATACCTAAAAACAAAAGAACCATACTCACAACTCCCATAGGGGAGAAGGAGATTTCCAAAACAGAAACTAAAAACCCCATAACAAAGTTTGAGAAAATCTCATAAAGAGAGACTAATTTATTAAACAAAACAAGAAAATGAACTAAAAACTGAAAATAAAAGGGGAAAAGGGGCTTACCATGGATGAAATCATCCATGGCAGCCCCTAATTGATGAAGAAGGGATGGGGGAGGCTTGGGTTTGAGAGAGAGAAAAAGAGAGAGGGGGCGGCTGGCTTGGGGAGCACATACCTTCTTCAATTAGTTCGTGGTTTATTAAGTTTAACAAATTATAAATGAACTTAGCTAGATTAATATTTAGTTCAAGTAGTTACGTAATTACTGGTTTTGCATTGCTGAATTAGTGCATTAATCAAACTTATAACATGTTAGTAGTATGTTCATGGCTAATTATTAGAAACTAAAATGCCTAAGTTCAACTTATATTATTCTTTGAATTAATCCACTTACAATGTTAAATAGATGGTGAAGTTATGTTTTGAGTGTACTTATAATGTTGAAATGAATAACCTTGCTTTAATTAATTTAATATTATCATGTATTGGCCACTTATATAAGACTTAAATGTAAATTGAATTGAGATATATACTAATTAAGTTTGATAATCATCTTGGATTAATGACTTATCCTAACTAACTAATGACTAACTTGTGCTAACTACTAACCGTTGACATTGATACTAACTCATGCTAACATGACTTCTAACTTCTAACTTACTAACTTACTAACCATTTACTATATTGTTGTTACTTATACTTCATTATAATAATATAAATTGCAATTATAAAATAGTTAATAATAATAAACTTATTGCTTTTAACTTAATTGGTAAACCACCAAGTCATAACTCATAAGTGATAACCTTAAATATTATAATAATATGAATTGCAATTATAAAATGGTTAATAATAATAAAGTTGCTGCTATTTCACTTTTATTAACTTAATTCATAAATCACCAAGTCACAACTCATAAGTGATAACTTTAAATATAATCTATAAAATTGATAGTAACATGTGATTAAAATGTATTGACTTATGACATTCCTTTTGACCGAGATTGACTTATGGACATTATGACTACTTTCGAGGACAATGACATTATGGACAAGGACTTGGACATTCTATGACTTTGTACTGACATTCTAACTTACTAACATTTTCTTATTTGTTATTAATAAGATTTCTTGTTTTCGATTTATAATTAATAACTAATAATTAATAACTAAAAGTCTACTTACGTGCTAAAGTAAATAAATATTTATACTTTCGTTGTAAATTCTTGGTTAGATTAAAGGAAGAGATATTACAAGTCTCCCCCGGCTTTCAAGGTTATTAAGCAGGAATCGAGGTAACATCTATTTCTAACACGTACATCGCCTTCGAAATGTGTTTGTGAAATGATGTTATAATTATGTTAAAGGTTTGTGTGATATGATTCTTTATATGGATTTTGGGATACTTAAATTGTTTACGAATGGGTTTCATACATGTTTACTTATATTATGAGCTTATGAATTATTATACATTATGAGCTTATGAATTATTGATGCTCAAGTATGGTTCATGAAAGTACTAAGGCTTATGCCGATGAATGCTAAATAAACGAAACATGATAAATGAAAGTGAAAGAGGTTCTGGCAGTATAATGTGACGATATGCTTACTATCTACTTTATGGTCGTGCACGTACCTTCGCACCCGCCGTACACCCAATAAGGGAGAGTGCTCCTTGAGGGGTACCGCAAGTTCATACTCTATTTTGGTGCGAGCGGTGTATCCAACAAGAGAGAGTGCTCCTTGAGGATCATCACAAGGTGGGAGACGTCCCGCAAGTCTATACTAGCCAGTTACCATGTTAAAAGATGAAAAGATAATGTGAACTTATGAAGTATCAAGATGCCACTTATGATTGTTCATTTTCCTATAATTTCTATGGTTTTGTAATATGTTTTACTATATTCTCTTCTCCCTGTTTGCAAATAAAATGAATTGAAATGAATTTACATTGTTAGGGTAGTATGTTACTGAGCTTCGGCTCACGATGTTGCTTTTGGTTTTAGGTACTGTTGAAGGCGACGGGATGGCGTAGAAGTGAGGATGGTCAACTACATTATAATTATGATATTATGTTGGTTGTGTAATCTAACTTATGATCACTAGAACATGAACTCATTTAATTTAACTATAACTACGTACCTATCTATACTCAGTTAAGTATAACTATATATTATTTTAGTTGCTCATGAGTATCAATTATTATAACATGCATAGTTTCATGAAATAATGTTTGCCTTGTATTTTCCCGAACGGAAAATATGGCAGTAGCGCACCGACCATCTAAGTTCTGCTGCTAATGATGGATTAATTAACTTAAATATGATGATTAGAGGTCGGGGCGTTACACACCAAGAGATTGATCTTATGAGGATGACAAAGGGGGAAAAGATACTAGGAACAAACTAAGTTGAAAATATGAAAAAAGCTAATAAAAAAGCTAAAAAATTTAAATCCTTAATCTAACCTTAATTAAAAATATAAATTATATTATTTTGGGTTTTTCTACGTTATACCCTTGTATTTTTTCAATTTCTACATTGTACCTCAACCTTTCAAAAATTTCACACAGTACCCTCAAACTTACCTTTTTTAATGCACAACGGTCCTACCGCTGATTATACGTCATTAATTTCGTCTACTTTTTATAATCCAATGGAACTAATTTAATTTGTGAATATTCCCTCCAAGCGTTAAACTATGTATAAGTTAAATTGGTTCCAATAAATTAAAAAAATTAAACGAAATTAATGACATATAATCAGCGGTTGGGGCATCGTGCATTAAATAAGGTAACCTTGAGGGTACCGTGTGGAATTTTTAAAAGATTGGGGTACAATGTAGAAATAGAAGAAACACAAGGGTATAATGTAGAAAAACCCTATTATTTTTCATTCTCTTATCTTATTTGTTACCTTTATTTTCCTTAGTTTGTAACTTTGTTGTCATCATAAAAAAGGGGGACATTGTTGAACCCTAGTTTTGATGATGACAAAGGAACAAAGATGCAAACTAAGTTATAAACTAATAAATTGTTGAGTGAATGAAATATGCAAGGTATCACTGCATTGAGCAAAGAGAATACTAAGTCTAAGGAAGAAATCAAGTTTGGATTTTGAAGACTAATAAGTGAAGATGCTCAAGGAACTGATACTGGTGATGCATTGGAGCAAAAGAAACAAGCGAGGCTTTTATCTTTTAGTTCCTATGTAAGGAACGAGTAAGTTATGGTAAGCAACAATGGCTAAGTTAAAAAGAGAATGTTTGTATGTTCCTCTCTAAGGAACAGACGTGCTGGTACTATTAATCTGAGTTAATGGAACTAAAGGAACTAGACGTGTATAAAAAGGTGCAACGATTAATTGGTGTCTGTTGAGATATTAAAGGCTAAAAATTAGGAAAATGATTTTATATGGTTAAAATCTGGTTTTAATGGAAAATATTTTATGGAAAAGATTTTATCTTGATTCAAAAATAACATCATTTTTGGTTTTAAATGAAAATCTTTTAAAGATATTATTTGATAAAAGGATTTAATTTTGATTTTATTAATTAAAATAGTTTTTAATTAAAAACTGAATTTAAGAGATTGTTGCACAAGTAAATGCTAGATTTTAGGAAGCAGTATTAATTTGTTACACACGTTCTAGTGGAACGTGGTGTTTGTGGAGTTCATGGAACATGTTCCTCGGGTTAAGGAACATCATGGGAAAAATATTTTAACCACTAACACATGTTTAATCCCACGTTTATCTTGATGACTGCTTTAAATACATAAGTCTAATTAAGTTTCAATTTATGTCTGATTAAGTGAGTTTAACTAATTAAAGTGTTAGTACCTTCATTCTCTTATAAGCCATTTATTTGTTCTTTGCCTTCTTACTCTATTCCACTAAGTTTAATGATCATTGTAATTTTGGTTTTGGGGTAAGGGAATTTTGAGTGAAGTCCTGTATAAGAGAAGCTTTGAGTGAAGCAAGTTAAAGTGAGATAATTTCGAGTGAAATTGAGAGAAACAACTGTTAAGGGAACGGTTGTTCAGGAACTTGAGTTTAGGAACTCAAGTTTTGGCCCTTGAGTAAAGTTAGGTTGTAACAAAGTTGTTTGGCCTAATTAGTGAAAGAGTTGAGATTAAAATCCCTTGTGGTTGAGCTTGATTCTTCTTGTTGGGCCCAAGAAGTTTTTCCTCGTAAAAATCTCTTGTGTTCCTTTAGCTTGTTTTATTGTTTTAGTTTTATAATTCCGTAAAAAGTACGTTTATTTCTACACGTACAATTCAACCCCCCTCTTGTAGTGTTCCTATTGAAATAACATATAGGCAATCTACCTCAAGTTGTCTTTTGAACCCAATTCACTATTTAGCTTAAGGTTGCATTAACGTGAGTGGCGACTAGACCTGCTCAATGGATCGGGTCCCCAAAAAAAGCCCTTGACCCGACCCTATAATATAGGGTCATGACCCGACCCAATTAAAATAGGGTCGGGTCGTACAGGTTCTGACCCTAATAATGCATTCGCGGATCGGGTCGGGTCAAAAAAGGGTCACTTGTGTTTTGTACATGGTCCTACCTTTCAACCTCCCTCTCTCCTCTTCTCTCTCTCTTCTTCTTTCTTTCAAAATTGAACTGCCAACAATACGGAGTGAGAATCGACTACCTCTGTATACATTCTTCCTCTCTATCAATTTTCTACCTTCTCTTCGTTTTTTGTGTTCCCCTTTACATCGAAGAGAGAGAATCGAGGTGTTAATAGCACATCAGGAAGTGCTAGAGGAGAATGTGTCTACACCACAGTGAGTCATTTCAATATCATCCATTTCCAGTGTCATCGGGTGACTAAAAGAGCAGATGCTGCTCTGAAGAATCCCAAGAAGGAGTGGGAAGGGGCTACCCTCAGGAACAATGAAACTCTCTGTAATGCCTTGTTTCCTATCAGAGGTCCTGCTGTTCTGTTGGGTTAGTACGTCCGCTATGTGGAAATTTTCTGAATCGGAATTTATTGATCGAATTACATTGCGTTTGCTGAGATTTGGAGGTGGAATTGTTGTGTGGAATTTTAAAAATTGGGGATTTTTTCGGTGTTCGGTGAGTTTATGATGATGGAATCTCCGTATTGTTGGTTTATGATGTAATGTGCTTGAATCAAGTGGAAATTTTTGAAACATTAGGGTTCCGTTTGGTAGGGCGTAAAACATTTTCATGGAAAACTGTTTTCCTCTATTTTCAATTTTACATTGTTTGGTTTGCAAAGTAGTGTAAAATCATTTTCCCTTGGAGTAAAATTGCTATTCCAATGATGGAAAGCCATTTTCCCTTCAAAATGAAAGGAAAACTATTTTCCTTCCTTTTCCTTATCTCTCTTGTACACTCCTCTCCCTACCTCCTTACTTTCACTTTCATTTCATCATTTTTCTTACATGGAACCAAACAACGGAAAACTAATTTTGGAATTGTGTTTTCAATTGTAAATTGTTTTCCATGAAAATCATTTTACACTGAAAATGTTTTACGCCCAACCAAACGGAGCCTAGATTTTACTCTAAAAGATAGGGTCAGGGTCGGGTCGGGTCAGTCTAACCCTTGACCCGACCCATTAACAACGACTTTTGACCCGACCCGGCCCATTGAACAGGTTTAGTGGCGACACTGCTTTCATATGTAAAATTTGGAGACTTACAATGGTCAATTAGTAATTGGGAAATGTTGAATAAGAATTAGTGGAAGGCACATCAAAAACGTGAAAGGGGTCGAAATAGTTGTTGAGTTCCTAGCCTAGGCAAGAGATAAGGCGAAGGAAATGTAAAATTTTAAAATAGTTCTAATTGTTTTCAGTTAATTTGTATACTATATGTTTGATAATTTTTTACAAATAAGTAGCATCATCTTGATATGAGGGTGAAAAGGAGAAGCTTCCTGATGTCTATGTTTCTAACGAAAACTGATGATTTCAATTATTAGTTGAGTGAATTAGACTTCAATGATAAGACTTTGTTAAAGGTAAGATGAAGGGGACTCACTCGAGGGGATAAGGGAAAATCCTCAAATGAGTCACATGAGGTTTGATCCCTAGACCTCAGGGATATGAGGTGGGAATAGAGCTGTCAGTTTGGTTAATAAACTGCTGGTTGAACTGAAATAACTGAAATTTGAACTGAATTAAACTGAACTGGGATTAATCAGAATCGAAATCAATCGAAAAATGATAAACCGAAATTGAAATAAACCGTAAATAAATAACCAAAACCGAACCGCAAATCGAACCGAAACAAATCAGAATCGAAAATAATCGTGGAAAACCGAAAAGTTGATCGATCAATCGAACCGAACCGAACCGAATATGTAATCGAATTAATCGAACCGATTCAAACCGAAACGGCGAAATCGAATCGAACCAAATCGAATCGAAACCGGAACTGAACTAAAACCGATTTAAGTTGAAATTGTTATAAACGAATTTTTAACTGTAACGAACTGAATTTACATATTACCTAAATTCATGATAGTATTCCAATTCACGGAATTTATGATGATAATATTAATACTCACATAAATTTATGATGATATTAAGTTAGCAAACAATATCCCCTATTTCCTTATTCTGTGGCTTTTAAGTTCCTCACCAAAAACTACAATTAATGACTAAAGCATGAAGCACTAAAACTGACAATCAATACCCATTTCGTATGAACTAGTTCTTTCTCTCTTCATGTAATTCTCAATCTTTCTCCCTCTACAGCCAAACCCAAAATCAATACAATTAACTACCGTACATATCGCATGTTAACCAAAATCTACAATATTTTTCTAAAAACATTATCATCTCTGCAAATGTATCTATTAGAGGTAAGAAAAAACTAATCCAACACTAGAATACTAGCTAATTAATTGACAATCCTGTTTAACCACCAAACCCATAGAGAGTGCGGCCTTGCCTCTTAAGAGCATAGACAACATCTATGGCAGTAACCATCTTACGACGAGCGTGCTCGGTGTAAGTAACAACATCTCTAATAACATTCTCCAAAAAGATCTTCAAAACACCGCGAGTTTCTTCGTAAATCAGGCCACTGATTCTCTTAACACCACCTCTTCTTGCGAGACGACGAATAGCGGGCTTGGTAATGCCTTGAATGTTGTCTCTTAAAACTTTTCTGTGTCTCTTTGCTCCTCCTTTCGACCTTTCCCTAACCCCTTTTCTCCCTTTCCTCTTCCTGACATTTTCTCTCTTCTTTAATTTTTGGATTCGATAATTTTTTACTCGGATTTGGTGGATTGAGAGGGAAGGGAATTGGGGGGTTTTATATTGGGAGTGGGATTGAATTTTTTGAAATTTCGATTTAGAGGGAATTTTGTTTGGGTTCATTGAAGTCGTTTATATTGGGAGTGGGATTAAATTTTTTGAATTTTCGGTTTGGAGGGAATTATATTTGGGTTCATTGAAGTCGTTTAATGTGGGTGCAGTGAATCGGACGGTAGATGGTGACAATCCGTGTGCTTCGTCTTTTTTCTCTTCTCAGCCGTCGATTGTAGTGATTTGGATAGATGTTATTTAACGAATTTGATAACTATATCCCTAAGGGTTGTGCTTAAAAAATATCAAATTTCTATATGTAATGCAATGCTTCTATTTATTTAAGTGAACTTATATATAGTGTTACATTGACTTAGATTATCGACTTACAATGATACATTCATTGGTCTCGTCCGATAACAACTTGTTTCAATCCAAATACTTCATCCTTTTTTTTTACATGTTACACTTTGACATTTTACACTATTTACAAATTTCACTTTGATCATCGTTTGTGATTTATACGTGAATTAAAAATAGTAACAGCTAAAATAGTGTATTATGATCTTTAATTAGCTTATAATCTATATTCATACAGTCATTTATCTTATTATCTAGTAACAATTTTTTCTCAATTCAATTAGATGATTTGAGTTTCGTACTGAATTTAACTTAAATGATCTTATGTTAGGATTTAGGACTTAATGTCTTATCGCTTTATCAGTTATTTGTTAATTAGTGTTTATGTATTTAGTAACAGTTAACAAGGAACAAGTTAGTGTGTTACCGAGTTAGTATAAGTCTAAGTGAGTAACTAACTAAATGCTACGTTAACATATGGTTGCTAACAAGTTACTATCTAGTAATTAAGTAATTGTTAACTTATTGACTTATGGTTGTTATGTTTACTATCATTTATATAAAATGTTGTTATGTTTATTATTATAATTGTACAACATATGGACCCTCGTTATAATCACTTAGACCTCATATGAATCGTCTTTATAAACATATGATTGTTATTTGTTATAATATTATAACATATCAAGAGTCGTTATACTAATTTATAATCAATAGAGTATTATAGTGGTTTTGCAATTATTTTGATACCAATGTAGTACTAAAATGTTTAAACATATTGATAAAATAGTTTGTTTATACTTTATCATATATAGTCACAACATAATACATATATACTGTGTTATGTTTGTTATTGTTATTGCTATAATTAGCATTGTTGCTACTATTATTGTTAGTATTTGTATTGTTATTGTTATTGTTAGTATTCCTGTTCTTATTTGTATTACTATTGTTATTGTTAGCATTGTTACTATTACTGTTATTATTATTAACAAGATTTCGGGTTACTGTCGTCTACTATTACTTGAAATTGATCGTCTACTCGTTATTATTGTCGTTGGTTATAATATATAATATTAGAACATATAAAGAGTCGTTCTACTCATTTACTCATTAGAGTGGTTTTACGCAGTTGATCGATTAGTCGAAATAAGAGTTGACTAAGAGAATACACTAAACATCACGGTAAACAATATAGTATTTTTATTAGTTTTTCGTTATCATCCATATATTTATCGCACACACACATGTATATATATATATATGTCGATCTTTATACTTTTAATAATATGATTCGTTTACAAAATCCATAACAAAACCAAAATGATCCGACCAGGAGTCAACCGAAGTTGAAGTGACGTTCAATAGCGAATGGACCCGATGCTTCACAATGATCGAACTAAGGTCATTAGTGATTCAACCCGAGTACACCTGACTCTACCCAAGCGTACATGAAACCCAAATACGACCTGCGCAAACCCGGTTAAAAATTGTCAATACACTTTTACCAATGTCACTTTCATACACGTTTTTATGAAGTACAACTATTTTTTTCGAGGCAATTGCGGAAGTACCGACAACACTTATTTGTTGCATTAATTTTTAACCGGATCCGAAAAAACATATGGCCAAAACCCGACATGAAGCTCAATTTTTCCCGAACAAATACAAGAGTGTGATTAGCTTCTACCCGAACCGATGCGATTATCGCCGAAGTTATGTGGTTTTCGTCAATAACTGAAATTAACCGAAACGAAACTGTAAATAACCGCAACAAATTTTAACTGCTATGGATTCAACCGTTGGTTGGTTTAACTGTTTGGATAAAACTGATTTAAACTGCAACTGAACTGAACTGAAAATGGAAAGGAAAAAAACTGAATTAAACTGAACTGAAAAGTTTGTTAACTGAACTGAACTGTTAATTATTTCAACTGGTACAAACTGAACTGATATCAACTGAACTGTTTGGTTATAACCATAACTGAACTGTTGAACTGAATTGACACCTTTAGGTGGGAAGCGATGCCACTACTCAACCACCTCAACCTCATTAAATCTTGGTAAATTTAGGGTGATTAATCAGAAAGTGATGGCGATAGTAGTGGCATTGTGAAATACAGGAAAAAAAGATCGACCTATTGTAAGTTGAGTTGTTGTTACTTTGTTATTAAGGGTTCTGAAAACAATAGTAAGTACATATAGTATCTCATTTTTTTGGTACGAGCACCTTCTTTTTGTGTGTAGGTTAACAAAATCATTAAAGGTGGATGGGTTAATGTAACAACCTGCTCTTATCAGTTGCTAGCTAATCAAAGTTAAAATTACAAACGTCAATTAACTTTAAATAAACCTTATAGGCGTGTTTTTATTGCCTACACGGGATGAGGTTGTATTTGTCTACCTCATTGTAAAGGTTTTATTAAAAACGTTTTTGAAATCGCCAACAAGTTTTTAAAAGAAGACTTATAAACCTAATTGGATATTGGGAAATCGTAGGGACAATTTAGGGACTTATCCAATGTAGATTTTTCCGTCATGACTCCATGAATGGTCAATGAACCATAGATTGAATTCGGGGTGGGGGTACGAATAAGATCAGGAATCAAATTTGCCCATTGATGGCCTCTACTTAATATCGATTCATGTCATGTTTTATGCAAATAAACAGCCACATAATATTTTAATGCAATCTAAAATTAATCTACGTCAGTTCATTAAACAAAGAAAAGAGTAATTTTTAGTGACATTACTGGGATCCTAACAAGTTGTCCAATTATTTTATTAGGCATTAGAACAGTTCTTTAGGTCTTTGATTAGCAATAATAATCATATGAGGTGATGAAAGCATTAAAACATACAATCATGCATATGAATAATAAAGAAAATATATAAATAGAGAATATTTAGGAAAGAATGTACAAGAGAGTGTTAATTCTTTCACGATCTACATTGTGGCAAGTAAATTGTTAGTAAAAAAGGAATTAAATTGGAATTGACCCTCGGGATTTATACCTTTGTCGCCTGGTTCTTATGCAACGATTAGAGATGGGAATGGACCCAGGACCGGTTGGACCCGACCCATTTTGAAGGGTTTGAATCTAAAAATAATTGAGACCCATTTGGTCTGGGTCGGATCTGGGTCTAGGTGGTAAAATTTGGGTCTGGGTCCGGGTCTCATGAATTCAGACCCAGACCCGCTCCGCAGACCCATTTTCATTTTTACATATTAGATATATGTATTATAATGCAAAATATACAAAGTAGTAATAAAACTTTTTACCAAGACTCAAGTCAACTTGTTGTGAATGTTTTAATTTTAAATATTTGTACAAGAATCAAACTATTATTTTGTTCTTTTATCGTTTTGATAACTATAAAAACGGGTTTTAAAAATTCACAGGTTAAAAAAACAATCGAAACTCCTAATAAACTTGAGACCCATTTTGGACCCAGGATCCGTCGGACCCATTGGATCTGGGTAAGGGTCCGGATTTTCTAGACCCTGTGGGTCTGGGGAGGGTCTGGGTCTAAATTCAAATTTGCGGGTCTGGGTCTGGGTCTAGTAGGACCCGATCCTACTAGACCCAACCCATGCCCATCCCTAGCAACGATCTTCAGGATGAGCAATATTGAAGCTTGAAATAGGAAATCCGAAGGTATGAATGTGTTTGAATGTGAGTTTGAATGTTTGAATATGAGTTTGAGTGTTTGTTATTAAGGGTATCGAGGTGTTAAAGCGTAGGAAAGCATTGTGAAAAGTCGTTCGAAGAAACGAGCTATTTATAGGCAAAGGAAACCGAATACAGAGCGAAAAGATAAGGAAAAACTGTGCGCTAGACGCACAGCTTTGCGTCAGGCGCACAACATTGCTTTCTGGCCGATTTTTTTATTGTTTTAAGATTCTTTTTTTTATCCTTTGATAAAATCTATCTTTGAAATCCGAAATCAGCTATTTTTAGCAATTAAAATCTGATTTTTGAAATATCCTTTAAAAATTAATTATCAAGAATATTTAATATTAAAATATTAAAAAAATACAATTAATTATCTGGAATAATTAATTGAGCTCCAAAATTGGGCTTGGATTGTTTTAAACCACTAAATAGACTTTATATTTTCGAAATGCTTTTGGGCTTAGTTCGTTCGATTGCTCTTCCTTTGTACCGGATCCAATTACGACGACGGTATGTTTCAACATTGGGTACTCAATGGGGAGACACGATTTGGTGTCTACAAACCTCAGTTAACATTCACTGCAGCGAAAAATGATTTGGGAACCCGATCATGAAAACATTTAGTGTTTAAGTTAATAAAATATGTACTTAACTTTTAATAAATGTTCCTTAAAATACGGTCTATTACACTCTAAAACCTTGAAAATAAAGTTCGTGCTTGAAATTTAAAAACATAAAAGTTAGATTATTCTAAAACAAATAAGACCATATAAAAACATATTTGCGAAAATCAAATTAGTTGAACTTAGAATTTAACTCCAATATCTCATAAGACTCATGCCCCCCCCCCATCATGTAGTCATTAAACTCAATTTCGATCACTACAAGACTCCAAAATATCTGACACCAACACCATTTTCTTGCTTATTCTCTAAGCACAACTTTGATTCTTAATTTCTATTGCTCATTATCTAAACTCTAGTTACTCAAATCAATATAACTCAATCTTCCTTAAATCATAATCTACACTTTACTTAACATAACCAAACACAATTTAAATCCTAAATTTCAGTTTCAATACTTAATCTTTTTTTATCCAAATAACCATCCGATTTGTCCCAAAATCTTTTATCCCCGCCGGGTAGCAAAAACTCATCACACAGTCACAAGGTTGCTCTAATACCATATGTAGCAACTCGCTCTTTCGAACGGCTAACTAACCACACTTAACAATCATAAACCTCAAATAATGTTCACTGTAGCAAAAATAATGATCTTAAAATCCGATCTTGAAAACTTCTAACATCAAATTTAAGTTGATAAAAATATATTTAACCTTTAATATCTCCTTAAAATACGGGCTATGACAATTTAGGCTTCATAAATCGTTATTGAAAGTCCTTGTGGAAGCCTAAGATGTAAGGTACGATGGTGTTGAAAATTGACTCGTGGATTAACTAAATAAAAAGATAAGCAACGAAGAGGAGAAATTGCCCAGGCACAAGATTGCCCTATAGGCGGACGAAATACCCAGGCAGGCAGAATGGTCCAGTACGGTGAAATGTCCTTGTCGACAAGGAGATACTTTTTTTTTGCGATTTTGCATATTTACTCGGTTTATGAGCTTATCCTATTATATACTCGGTTTATTAAGGAGAGAATGCGGTATATGGAAAGTGGTGATATTATAAAAGTTGAAAGAAAATAATATTTTAATTGGTGGACCCATACCAAATACCTCAGGAAATGGTAAATCTATTTGTGACAAAACATAAATGGAAAAATGGGCACTCTATTTAGGGACGGAGGGAGTATATGCTTAAGGCCGATTTTATTAATTAGATTCACTAGAATTCTTGTATTAAGAGAGATATTCTTCTAGACAGACTAGAGAGCCCTATAGAGAAGCTATAGAGTATAGAGAGATTGAATTTTCTCCTTGTATCATCATCTCATATTCAAAATCTTACTGCATAATTTATATGTTTTCTTTTCCAAGATCTTATATCTCTACGTAAATCTTGCGTATTGTTTATTACCCATCCTTTTTAAATCTTGTCTATTATGGTTTCAAACATATAATTACGATCTTGTAGACATAGAATATATATAACAATGTTTAAAAATATTCTTCTCTCCACTACACAAGCTTAGCTTAGAATTGCCTCAATCTCATAGGAGTTATTAGTAACCTTAATGTTATACACTTCATTGAAAATTTGAATACACCAAGTCCATCATGCATCACATATACAATTCAAAGCAAAAAAGTATTTTTAAAAATAAGTGGGCATTAACATTGTTGAATTATTGAATTATCTTAGTTGCGTCAGACATTGGGCCACTTCCATCATTCTCCTCCAAACCCCAAAACCCAATGTTTGCTTTAAAGTTTAAATTATCGATTACTCCCAAATAAATCTCATTTAAGTCCTCCCAAAAGCAGCGAATCCTGCGCTTTGTTTACATAAAAACTCCAAAATATATTATTACTCCCAAATTTCATTTTCCTCCCTCTCTTAAAGTCAAAACTCCCAAATTTCACCCTCCCCATTTTCTCTCTCTATCTCTTTCATGGCCGCCACATTTCTGCCGCTGTAACACCACCATACTTCTCCTTCTTATTCTCTCTCCTAACTTTCAATGGCATCTCATCTTTTGATCTGATCTACGTTATTTTTCCATCATTTCGTTGTTGTTGTCATTTTATCGTAGCTTTTGCAAGAAATTATAATGGTAAGTAAATGGAGAAAGGCGAAGTTAGCGTTGGGTTGCATTCAACTCCCGCGCACTCAAGAAGGAGACAATAATAATAATAATTTGTCTTCTTCTTCCGCTGCCGACGTCGTTGTTAACAATTACAACAACGACGTCGGCAGCGGCATCGGCATCGGCGAAGGCCCTCGGCGTTTCTCTGACGCTGAGGTTTCCCCCGCCGCTGCCGATTGCCGTCCTCCTTCTCCTTTAACTCCTACTCCTTCCTCCTCTGGCCTCCGCTTCTCTCGAAACTCCTCCAAATCATCTAAGGTTCGGATTCTCACTCTTATCAAATTTTTTTTTGTCTTTTTTTTGGAATTGTTTATTTTAGCTTTGACCGTTAATTACTCTCAATTCGTGCATATTGATAAAAAAATGTATTAGTTAAATATATTAATCTAATTTTTCATGTTTAATTTTTTTAGTTAACCCATTCCGACTTTAAACACTATTCATGTACTTCACTTTGACCATTTTGTATTATTTATAGGTGAGGAAATGTATAATGATGTGAGATCTTTTGCGAGATAGAAATGGTGGAAGTAAAAAGAAAATGGAGGAGGTATATGTTGATAATTAGTAGAAATTTGTTGATAAAGAAGATAAAAAGGGTTAATAATGGGATATACTGTGAAGGAATCTGAATAGTGGGGAGAAAGATGGGGCTTTGTTGATGTTATGGGTTGTTGTCAAGAGGTAAGTGGATTGTGGGGGGGGGAAAGTAGGGAGGGTGAATTAGAAATGGTACTATAACTTTAGGGACCATTACACTTTGGCTCAATTGTAAAAGGAAAACAACAGTAATAGTGTCTAGTAGTAGTAGTTTTACTGGTAGGATGAGGGTTGAGGGGTATCATTCAACTTTACTTCCCTTCAATGGGAAAGGAAAGTGTTTTGCTTGGTCAGCAGCTATGGCCATCCATCCATCTATCCATCCATCCGTCCGTCCTATTTTCGACGAATTCTTTCATTCTCTATCTGTTCCTGCTTTTGATGAGTTTGCCCATATAGAGAAAAGCCTGTTGACCGTTGATTGCGAGGTTTTTTACAATGGGATGAAATGAGATGAGCCTACACCTCAAAGTTGACAAAGGGTGAGATGGGAGAAATGGGTAGTACTTAAAAATATAAAAGAAAAAGAAAGAGGAAAAGAAAACAGTACTACACTACCTCTCATAATTTTTCCACTTCTTTTGATGGGTGGGGCTCTCTAATGTTTGCCTTGAAAGCTTCATTATTACAGGCAGAGTTGCTTGATCACTTTTACTTTAGAAAAAAAATAAAGATAAGTCTTTCCCACTTGGGGTTGTTTTATCAGATTTAAGTATATCCTTCATCCTTCTGGCAGCCTAACTTTGACTTTATTATATGATTTTTCTTGGTTTAGACAATTAGATTCAATGTGAAGGTATTTGATTCTTGCTTAAAGAGTTCTACTTTGACAATTTATCTGCCTGGTTGTTGGTTTTTGACCACCCTTTTTGTTGTTTTTATTCTGTTTTTCTTGATAAAATAGGATTATATTAGTGGGACAAGAATTGTGATTTGGCTTTGTTTGCAATGAATTTTTTTGCCTCTGTTTTTGGGATGATTCTTGAAAATACGCAAATTATTGTCTGAATTCAAGGGTCATTATTTTTATGTAAACGACCTAAACTTTCAACAGAGTTCAATGACAAATATCACTCTTCTCACTTGAGAATAGAGATTCTGTTGAATAATTATTGGTATTTCACCTGAACCTGAAAATAGAAAAAAAAAACAATGTCATACGAAAAACTTGAAAAATGTCATCCTTTCCGATTAATCTCTCTCTTGTGTTTGGTTGAATTGCTAAAAGTTAAGATTATATTGGTATAGATATTGAAGGTTATTCATAGTTTTCAGTGATTTGCTCAAAGTGTATAAAGCAATTTTCCCGATATACATCTAATGGCATTCAATTAAGTATTATTTATTATTTTTTGAGATCCTTTTCATCATGACTTGTTAACAATGGTTTATGTTGTTGGGCACTATAAGTTATCAAAACTTCTAATTCCTTTTCAAATGTTTTAGCTGGCTTGTTACTTTTTCCAAAGTTTACTTGTTCTAATAGGTTTTTCCGATGTGGGATTTTACTAGTCGTTTTAACTATTCGAGTCTTGGGTCCATTTCTATCTAACAAATATAGTACTATGTTAGCTACTCCATTTAATGTTGTGCCCGGTAGGATAAGGCGGTGGGATAGGTAATTCTGAAGTCATTTTCTGTTTTGGATATTTCTTAACATAGGACACAGGCAAGGGACCATGTTTTAATATCTATCCAAGGGCCTTTGTATGCATTGCGGTTTAGGTCACGAAGTGACAAATTTAAGAGGTCTATATTCCAACTGCATTGCTACAGAAGAATAAGATATTTCCTCATCTTCAAATTAATTGACCATATTGACCCCTTTCTCTACAAACTTTAGCTTTGAAATTCTCTTTTATGTTGTGGTAAAATTTACATAAAAATTACTTGCAGAGATGTGTTAACAATATTTCTATGTTAGTAATCAATACTTGTTTCCAAACAAATAGATCAAATTTACTCAAGAATTCTGATGTAGCCCTTTTTGCTGGGTGTAAGCATATTACTCGTAATATTCTATTGAGTGTTTTTGAGTTAACTATTCACATTTCAGTATTCTGTTATTATAGTTCTGTACTCTTCCCCTTTGTGTATAAATTTTGTTTGCTTCTTTGCCCAAGACTAATGTAGGCAATTTTAGTTCTCTTAACACCTTTTATTGTTTCATTACTGCAGAAGACCTGTGCAATATGCCTGACTACTATGATACCAGGCCAGGGTCATGCTATTTTCACCGCTGAGTGCTCACACTCATTTCACTTTAATTGCATCACCTCTAATGTGAAGCATGGCAATCATATATGCCCAGTTTGCAGAGCAAAGTGGAAAGAAATTCCCTTCCAAGATCAAACTTCTGAAGTTCTTCGCAGAAAGCTGAGATCCAACTCAGTTAATTGGAACAGAGATAACCCATTGGTGGCTGCTTTACATCAGCTTCCTCTTCCTCTTCCACAACCAGATGCTAATCAGAACATATTTCCCACATACCGTGTTGCTGAACCTGCTGCTATGTTCGACGATGATGACCCTATAGAGGAGCAGCACACGTTTAGGGAACAATCTGCTCATAATACTTCTGGTGACAGCTCTATCAGAAGGGTGGAGATAAGGACATTCCCTGAAGTATCGGCCATTGCTAAGTCAGCCTCTTTTGATAACTTCACAGTGCTGATACACCTGAAGGCTCCTGTTGCAAGAGTAAGCAATTATAGTCCCAATTCGCCATCAGGATCTCAACATTCTCGGGCCCCAGTTGATCTGGTTACTGTTCTAGATGTGAGTGGCAGCATGGCAGGTACCAAACTTGCATTGCTTAAACGAGCTATGGGATTTGTGATACAGCACCTTGGCCCCGTGATAGGCTCTCGGTCATTGTGTTTTCTTCTTCAGCCAAGCGTCTCTTTCCCCTTCGCCGGATGACAGACACTGGAAGACGTCAGGCCCTCCAGGCAGTTAATTCCCTTTCTTCTAATGGGGGAACTAATATTGCTGAAGGTCTGAAGAAGGGGGCTAAGGTAATGTTAGAACGAAAGTACAAGAACCCAGTTAGCAGCATAATCCTTTTATCTGATGGGCAGGATACGTATACCGCCGTTGGTCTTCCTGGAGTACAATCAAGGAAAGATTACAAGTCTCTTCTTCCAAATTCAATCCAACAGATTTCAGGAACAAGCTGTCAGATACCAGTGCATACGTTTGGGTTTGGTGCAGATCACGATTCTGTTTCAATGCATTCTATCTCAGAAGGCTCTGGAGGGACATTTTCGTTTATAGAGGCTGAAGGTGTGATTCAGGATGCTTTTGCGCAGTGCATTGGAGGTCTACTGAGTGTGGTTGTACAAGAGCTAAAGTTGGAACTTGAGTGTGTATACCCTAGTTTGCAACTTGGCTCAATCAAAGCTGGAAGCTACAACGCTCAGCTGATGGCTGATGCAAGAACAGGTCACATAAATGTTGGGGATTTGTATGCTGAAGAAGAAAGGGATTTTCTTGTGACAATGAATATTCCTCAGGCTTCTTTAAGTGAAATGTCGTTGCTGAAGGTTAAATGCAAACATAACGATCCAATCACAAATGATATGGGAATATTAAGTGAAGTTGAAGAAGTCATAATCAATAGGCCAGAGAGAACGGGGCATGTAGAGGTTTCCAGGGAGGTGGATAAGCAGCGTAACAGGCTAAAAGCAGCAGATGCTATGTCAGAGGCTAGATCTGCTGCTGAACATGGTGATCTGGCTGGTGCAGTGTCTATCCTTGAGACTTGTCGGCAGACATTGTCAGAAAGTGCATCAGCAGAAGATCCCCCCTGTGTGGCACTAATTAACGAACTAAAGGAGATGCAAGACAGGATGTCTAGCCGTCAAGTCTATGAGGCATCTGGAAGGGCTTATGTTTTGTCCGGACTGAGTTCACATTCATGGCAGAGAGCAACTGCAAGAGGTGATACCACAAGTAGCACCAGTCTTTCTCAATCTTACCAGACCTCTTTCATGGCTGATATGATTACTCGCTCTCAGACGATGGTGCTTGGTAGTTTACCGCCTTCACCTCCTGTGAGGCCTCCTCGATCACTTTCTGGGCGTCCAAGTCCTAGGTAATTTGCGGTCTAAGCTGATTTCCAGGTTGCTCATTATAATTACAATCTACATATTCCCTGTTTTTGTTATTAAATTTATCCTTTAGATTTTGGTTCTGTTTAGAAAAGGTGGGGAAAGGGAAGATAGGAAGTGGACGGTGGTTTCGGAGTTTGTGAATTGTGGAAAATGGTGTGGGTATACCTTGCACATTGTAAATGAGTAAAATAATAATGGGAGAGAAAGGGGAAAATAGTTTTTGAGGAAAAATTTTGGGTGGGAACGGTATAGGTGAGTTATTATTGGTTTTTTCTTTAATTGGGTTAGAATTCTTGGTGTTGTTTGTACATAAAGAGAAAATGTCATGTGTTCTCTTTGGGAAGAAGAGAGGGTATAGCCTTGCAAATGTAATATTGCTTTGGGTAACTGGAGGTTGTTAAAATTCTTGTCAAAGTGAATGAAATATTCACTCTTGATTCTTTCCACATATTCCTAAATCCTAAATCCTAAATCCTAAATGCCCATATTATCTGATTTATTATTATTAATCTTTCTTTGTAATCTTTTTATTTTTACTGCGTTGTGGCAGTTGCTTGTAGACTGATATTGGTGGATTCCATTACGCTTTACCTTTGCCTAGGTAGCGGAGTTTTTTTATTTTTATTGGACCGATGTATTTGCCTAGGTAGCTGTATTTTGTGCAGTAGAATCTGTGCTTTTAGATCCGTATTTGAAACCCCGGTGAGTTGTATATCTGATGCCAACTTTTTGACAGTGTGTCACTGTGATGTTTTGACCTTACACAAGATGCAAGATTACTAGCATTAACTGCGATAAAGGAATATAAAGTGGGTAAGAGTAAGTGGTAGTACTAGTCTAAACTTGCACTTTTTCTAAAAGCAGGTGATGATGGGATCCACTATTAAAGTGGGAAGACTAGAGAGAATCCCTTATTGTATTGTGCGGTGAACTGTGAGGTGAGGTCTGGGATGTGACATCAACCTACCTTATAGTTAATTTTTTTTACTAGGAAGATTGAAGTAGGGGTTTACTATTTATGACTTGTATTTTATTAAACACCATCTGTATTTTATTTTTTTACTAAAATATTAAAATATTAGAATTTTTTTTGTATGAACCGAACTAAATTTTTGTATGCACCATGGTGGAAACGACTTTTTTTTTTTCCGGTGTCAGGGAACGGAAAAAATTGCAGTCCCACTTCGGTTCCTCCATGGTTAATTTGAGGGAGGGGAGAGGGGAGAGGAGAAGGAGGCAGGGGCGAAGGGGGGTGGAGGGTGGGGTGGGGGGCCGTGGCTCGCGGCTTGCAGATGGGTGGAGGGGGTGGGGGAGATGAGAATTTAGGAGATGCAAAATATAGAGAGAAAAAAAAGATCCCCATACATTAGGAGAGAGAAAGAATATAATGCCCAAACTGTCAACATTATAAGTAATTAATATACAAAACCCTAAAATGAAAAACGTTGCTAGTATAAATAAAAGAAGTATTTTCCTAGGAGTTATACTTTGTACTTTCTTCGTTCCAAAAAGATGTGAACATTTGTTCGGATATGTAGTTTATGGTGATAAGACATAAGGTGGTTATCGAATGTCATTTTACTAATCTTAACTTCTTGGGGTACTTTTTTGTTTATTGAAGGAGAGATAAAGTTGGGTATTTTTTATTGATAGAGATAGAGTGTGGACCAAAGGGTGTCAGAAAACTTATACTATAATAATAGTGTGATCATGTTAAAAATTGAAGTGCTTAACATAATGTAGAACAAGCATAAAAGGAAAGTGTTTAGGCTTATCCTGAAAAGTTAGGAAAAGGAAGGGTAAGGGTATTTGAGGGTTTATCATGTTTAATGGGGACATGTTCAATGAAGTTTAAACAAAAGGTGAAATATGGGTTGATGAGGTCTAATTAGGTGTAATAAGTTCAGTTTAGAAGAGATCGGATGAATACATTGCACCTACAAAGTTGTTTGGTTAATTATGACAAGTAATTAATGGACTATACAAGCTACTTTATTTACTTTTTGAGGTGTAGAACTTCTGAGCAAATTTTGTGTGTCAACCAAATTGTTCGAGTAGGCGTTGGGAAAGTAGTAATGCATTTTTGAGATGAGATGCATGACATAATTTCTTTTTTCATTTTTTTTGACATAAGAACACAAAATTAATCAATAATGGACATGCCACTATGGCTACAAAATTTAGCCAAGTTGTGTGCAGTCTAAACTTATAGTCGACCAGCCTTGTGGATAATGCACCATTTGTTTGGTCTCCGCAATGCTATATATCTGCATTATAGCGCAAATTAGATGGTAGATACGGGTCTACCATGAGAATGGTAGACACGGGTGAAAACGGTACCGTTTTGTTATTCCAATGAACATTTGCAATTTTGCATTGAACATTTGTGAAATCCACCTGAATTTCTCTTTCCTCAATTTTTTCACCCCATGTGTGCGTTGCAAACCAATAAACATTCAGTTTATTCCAATGAACATTGTAGTACAATGAACACACGCTATTGTTTATTGAACATTTGCAATTTCGGAATCAACATTTATGAAAATTTTAGTGTAACAAACACATTCTTTCTGTTGAATGAACAATTGCAATTTTGGATTGAACATTTTCGACTTATTCCAAAATTCAGTAGGTTTACGAATTTTCAAAATTCAAAATTGCCGCTGATTTCCAAAATTCAAAATTCAAATTTCAAAATATGTTTCAAATTTACTATTGTTCATTTCTCACTTTATTAAACCTACTATAGATTCCAATTGCTAGTTTGTTCATCCAAGTTCTTCAAAATGTTCTTTCAAATTACTTATATGTTCATTGTGATGAATATTTATGTTGTCATTATTATTCTTTGTAATGTACAAATATGATTCTGTAGTGAACGACATACTATCTATAATGAATAACCGAACTGAATATTTATATAATTATTGAAAAATAAGTAATTACAAAAGATTGTAAAATCAAAATATAGTATGTATCCAAAGGTAGAAATATAACCAAAATAATACAGTATGTTCCATATGAACACCAGAGTCTTACAAAAGGATATTTATTGCTAACTAAACACTATTGAGTTCATTACGAATATATTCTTGCTTCTGAGCTTTCTTCCATCCCCGATTGATTTGATTTGTGAGATTTCGACACCGGAACATATCATTAGTTGTCTGAACTAGTTGAATTGAACTTATACAAGAAAGAAATGAGCAGTAGTTAAAACAAAATTCTTCAAGTTTATAATATAATGAACATAATCTTTCAAACATACAATGAACGTATTTTAATAATACAATGAACATGTTCCCAGACACACAATAAATATATGACCAAATATAACGAGCATGTGACTAAAATGATTTTAATGAATATATGTTAGTAATACAATGAACATTGGCTTAAAAATATGCACACTATGCTTGTATATAGTACAATAAACATCATATAATCATACAAAGAACATGTGAACAAATATCAAACATTTGTAGACAAATATATGATAATTAACCCATCATTAATTCATATCATTTTATTGAATATATTACAAACACATAATGAACATATGACTGAAATGCAACGAACATCTGACCAACATGTGTTTCAGCGAACATATGATAATAGGACAATGAACATATGTCTTAATTTATGTTATTAATATGTGTTAAATACACAATGAACATATGAACAAATGTACCTAAGTTCTGAACAAACATATAATAAACATATGGCTAAGTATAATAAACATATGACCAACACAGACTCAATGAGTACATTATAATAATACAACGAACATATATTTACAATACAATGAACATTACTTGGTTTTTGCTGCCTTTTTTTCCTGATATCGAACTCGTTCATCCCCTTCCTTCATTGGACTCTCTCCTTCGTTCATTGGAACATCAATTGCAAGGTTGTTTTCATTTTTTCACAAACCACCATCAAGATCTTCACCAAAAAAGAGGGAAAAAATAAGAAACGAAAGTGCAAAATGTAAAAAAATATTCTTTTTTCTTATCAAATGCATATATCTAATACCTTATGTTGTCGATTTCACTTTGCAACTCGTTGTGTTCATCTTAATGTACGAAAAATGTGCAAGAAAATGAAGAATTTGAAGAGTTTGATGAGATAGGTTAGAGAGAAGTTAGAGATATGTTGGAGGATTTGGGAAGAAGAGAGAGAAAGTCTCTGAAATTTTGTGTGGGGAAATGAAAGAAATAAATTCAAAAAATAGGTTTTATGTTTTTCGGTGTTTATTGGAGATTCAAAGATGTTCATTGGCTTCGCGCCCACTTAATGAGTCCACCATCTACCAATTGGCATTATAGTCCATTTGAGATCCATGCGGCCTATGGTAATCCTTGCATCAGCGTCACAGTCTTACCAAATTGTAAGAGTTAGTTCGTACATTTATATGATGAAGATTGCGAAGAGGTGGCCTATCCAAAAGCCTTGAGACCTGCTATGCTTTCCTCGTGGAGGGAAGAGATGGCTTGACTATAAGCGTCTCCGAACGAGAGTTCCGAAGGTGAATAATCTGCATAACTTATGGCCCAGGCATAACTTGCACCATGTATATCGATATTCGAGGCCACATCAATGTGGATGTTTGTAGAGGTGGGGTTTGAGGATTGTTTCTGCTAGGTGTTTCAGAATAAGAACATATGCGATAATTTCAATATTTGTCCTGCTTAATCGGGTATTTAACTGGTTCTGGTTCAAAAAAATTAAGAACTGGTTCCTACCTTTTGTACTCGGAAACAAAACCGACATATCTAGTTCTTATTCCTAATTCGACGGTTTCTAACTGTTTCAAGGTTTGGAAGGGAATAGCTAATTGTTTTGCACACCCATGAGTGAGACTTCGATGACCTAAATTAGCTTTTGACTCCAATACCATTGTACCAAGGTTGCCAGAGGAAGCATTTCAATTTTAGCTTTAATTTTAAGTTCTAATGAGACGAGTAAATTCAGATTAAATATAATTGAGAAAAAGTTCTTTCTTTTTTGGAGAGGGATAAGAAGGCATAGCCTGATCAGACAGTGTATTTTCCTCTAGTACGGAATTTCCAATAATGATGAAAGTCATCTTTGGTTTGAGGTGGAAGTTCCATGGAGATTAAGTCTCGGGCCATCATCAAAATATTTTTAGATGAGAGAGGGGTTCCAACTTGGAGGGTTATGGTGAGTGAAATCTTTAACTTTCCAACATTATGAAATTTCTCATTGTTTATATCTTCTGTACCTGTGGATCAAGGATTAGGATGTAATTTGGTTTAAGCAATGCAATTTTACCATTATGAAAGAAAAGATTCATATTTCATAAAAATTAGACTTATTATGAAACAATGGAATAAATTTTATTTCATAAGATGAAAGATCTACCCTTTCAATAGAGGAAGGGCCAAGGGGTAATCAAAAGACTGGAGTCACTGGACCTACTTGCTCAAGTCATTCTTTTCAAAATAGACTATCAAATTTTGGTACTCGATGATATTATCAAATTTTCATCTTATCTAATTTTATTAGATAAGATGAAAGATCTACCCTTGCTATAGAGGAAGGGCCAACGGTTATCCGAAAGACTTGGCAACTCGCTCAAGTCTTTGTTTTAGAGACGATCAAATTTTTGTACTAGATGAACAACACTTGTGTATGAGATATACTACGCACTTCTAAAACTACATAGGTCAAGACAGGGCTTTAATTTGGAGAGCTTATTGCAAAAAAGACCATATCATTATTTTCATGGAACTGTTTGCTGGTTTTGGAACCAAAAAGAACCTTCAAATAAATTTGAAAACAATTTCCTTACAAAAATTCCTTTTCATCTCTCAAACAAAATTATATCTATATCAAACAAGTGAATCCTTCGCTGCTTTGACTTTTTCTCGACCTTCATTATCTTGGAGACCCACATTCTTCCCTGATGATAATGGCAAATTTTCCTTGTCTTTTATCTGCAACAAGCCATTCAAAATGCCCTTAGTAAAATCTCTTTCACTACTAGTCTACTACTATTGTTTAGTGTTTTCTCCATTGAATGACATTTAACTTAATAGTTTTTTTGTATTCCACTTTGTTTTTGACAAACTTGTTCTCAAATTATCACAGTAATATGTGAATAATAGCATAGCACAACAACATTTTATGTAATTTTAGGAATTTGCTAAAAATAAGCGATATTTGAGTCGTTTTTCTCTTTTATATTATTAAAAATCACAAAATTACCACTATGATATGCACTATATACATATCATATGATAAATTTGTAATTTTTTCCTAATATCTGTTTGGAACTCCAATATTTTGTTGAAAATATGCTTTAGCACAAAGAGAAAACTGAAAGAATTTGAATAGCGAAAGTCAACATGTTGTTGGTGGAGGAAAGGGAATAAATTTGAAAAGAAACTAAACAAAAAGTAGTGCAAAGTGAATGGTGAGACTACTAATCAAGAATACATACTTTTCCAAAAAAAGAATATAAAAAAGAAAGTAGTTTTAATTTTATGAAAGTAGTATAAAAAACGAGTAGCTTTGCCAACAAAGTGGAAACAGTAAGAATCTATATAAAAATGGGAAAAAGGTAAATTACCTGGGAGTTTGTGGATAATTCCCCAGTTGGGATTTTCTTTTTGGTTTCATTGGTGCAGAAATATGAGTACAATCCCATCCCAAAAACAGCTATAGTAATTCCAATAATATTTCTCTCAGTGAAAGGATCATGCAATAATGTATAACCAAACCCAAGAACTAGGCATGTCTTCAAGTGGCCCAGTACTTGATATGTTACTGGTGATGTCTTCCCTATTACTAAAAATGTGCTGAAGTTCACCGATACTGCTATCAGGCATGACATTATAATAAATCCCTGATCATCAAAATATATAGATGTATTATTATAAGGTTAGCTCAATGTTATGCAAAGGGATTACTATATGAGTATGATCACCTTATCAGTTTTAGTGTCTGTCTTTCTTTATTTGTTTGATTAGCATCATTTTAACTAATGTTGTCAAACTTATCCTTGTATTTTTGTGATTGTGAGATACTGGTGCAGTCGTGTCCCAAGAGGTATTGTTATGGTTACTTCTTTTTTTAACCATTTTATCCTACACAAATTCTTACATGTAATATTCCATACCATTAATTGATCATGTGACGTGGGTTGATTATTATAAATGATCAAGTACAGTTTACAGATAATGCATGTATGCGATTACAATTCTTTAGAATTACTAATGAAGTTACTGTTAAACCATATATAGGATTATTGATCGATGACAAGCTAAGTATAAATATTGATAATGCATATTTGGACTTGCTCGTAATACTGCACGATTATTTGAACATGTAACTTGTCACACAAATGATTATGTCAGGATTGTGAAATTAAAGTAGCAGAGAGAATGACGAGTGTCACATTATTAAGTATTTTGTTGTATAACAAGTATTGGTACATATGTATATCTTGGTTCATGCAATGCATGCATATTACACCATGAGAAAAAGAATACCATGTTTGGCCAAAATGAGAGAATACTAGGAAAAAAAAAACCTACCGTAACAATTGGAGAATACTTGAAGGCAAAGACATTCTGCTTGGTAAGAAACTTATCGACCAAAGGACCAAATACAAAAAGCACAGCCGCTTGATATGGTGCAGATTGATAGAGAAGTTGTGTAGACGATACATTCAGTCTTTTTTGTATGGTATTTGTCAGCTATATTAGGTTTTGGTTAAGGAATTACTGACTATGTATTATGTATGTCAAAATCATAATTAGTTTTACTAATGAAAAGGATAAAGTTAAACGATAAATAACTGAGGATACAATCTGGCCAACGCATGTTGTGATTATGGCTAGAGCAGAAAGAATTGTTCCAACCAAATTTAGCTGCAGGTCAGTGATAGATGCAATCCCAACTCCCACCAGCAAGACGAACAGTGACAGCTTTATCTTCCGACTGTAATTTTGAAAGCGTTTGCAATCAAATAAATAGTTAAATCTGAAATGATTTCCTAACATATTTAGGTCACGTTCTCTTCAACTTAAAACAAATATGAAGTTGTATTTTTTTGATATTCCTTATTAATTACTTAATCAACTTTTTTTAAGTTGCAACATTAATATTTTGGAGAAATTCTTTTACCAAATTTGATTGCATTTTTTACAATTTTTTAGGAGTAATATGCTTCTTTCGAATCTAAATAAAAGTAAAAGTTATACTTTAGCATGATTTATATAATAATTTGACCCCATTTTTTTCACTAATATATGAAAAATTAAAATTATTATACAAAAAATATTGTTGGATTAGTATGAATGTAATTTATCAAAATTTTATAATTTTACAACTATTTCTTTTAGTTAGGTAAGTTGAAGTCCCTTGCAAAGAAGGGGGGAAATTGGGGAACCCTCCTGCAAGGGGGGAGACCCAATCCCATGACCTCTGGATTTGGAGGTGATGCCAATACTAGTAGGCCATCACTTGCTGCTCAATTTTGCTAATAATTAGTTTTAGATATTAACGACCAAAGTTGTATGTATGCAAACATAAATTTCAAAGTAAAAAAACAAAAGACTAAACTTTTTGTAATTAGTTCTAGTACCTATTAATTTATTGCTAATTTGGGCTAGTAGTTTTTTTTTGTTGTTGCTAATTTGTACTAGTACTTAGTTAATGATATTTATCATCGAAGTTGTGTGTTAGACAACATGAGAAAACGAATGATACAAGAAAAAGAAAACATAAAAAGAGAAAAGTCTATTAGATTCAATAATCGTGAAACTGTGTTAGTGAAGTTCAAATTTCAACAGCTAAAGTCAGTTTATAACGAGTAAAAAGCAGGTGGAGAGAGCACAAGCAATTTGTTAGGAAAATGTTACAAGTAGGAGTATGATATGGAACCTGAAATGTTTGTTGAGGAAAAGAGTTTCCAAGAGAACAGTGAAAGGTATGATGGCAAGCTTAGTCATCTGATAGAATCCAATGGAGTTAAATCCAAGGCTCAAGTTAAGAAGACCAATGGAAACTCCATTTAAGATGCCAAACAAAACTACAGTCTTCATGTCCACTGATTTTTTCTCAAAAAAATTCAGCCTTTGAGCAAGGTGAAGAGTACAAAATGTTACCATCAGATGCCAACTTGTCAGTGTGGTTGCTGCAAATACAAACCATGTTATTAATTAATTACACTTAATTATTTTAATTTGCTTAATTTAGCATGAGGAGATGAAGCATGAAAATATTCAGTTGTACGTTCACATCAACTTCACCTAAGATTGACCATTTAGAACGCGCATATTCTTGAATTGCAAGTTTAGCATGTTTCTCTTTAGTTGGCTCATCATTGTTATTGTTGGTTAAGCCGTTGCCAAGCTCAACCACCAAAAGATGGACGACTGCTTATTAAGATTTTATATATGGACAACTAAACACCATACTATTTTATAACTACGCCTTCGGAACAAGCAAGCAAACCAAAATTTGTGTGAAAGCAAAGACTATTGGTTGTTATGTTTCATTTTGTGTGAAGTAAAGTGATAGTTCAATTTATACTAAAATAACATACTTCTGCTATTCCGAAAATTTTGTTACATATTCTTCTTTTAGATGTACAAAAATAACAAAATTAGTTGTTATAGACCAATTTTGGTGAGTGTATATTCTCCACTTTCTCTTTAAAGTTGGACTCCATATCTACCAACTCACTTTTTCACTATACTTTTTTACTTTCCTAAAAAATTACATCAAAAGCTTTTCAGAGTGAATATAAAGCTTGAATATAATGCATTTTCTTGCGGAGTTAAAGTGTAACACTAAATCTATCCATATACATGTTTTAATAATATTAACCATATACTTCCCCCGTTTCAAAATACTTAAAACATTTTGACTTTTACACTATTCACTCAATCCTGTTTGACCGTGTTTTGCGAATTTAACGTAAAGAAAAATACAGTCACATGAGATATTGTTAGATTCATCTCAACATATATATCTTGTTAGATTAATATAAGAAACTAGAGATATTAATGATTAAAGTTATGCGTTGGCAAACATACTCGGAGAAACGTTTCAAGTAATATGAAAAGGAGGAAATATAATCTTTCTTTGATTTTAGATGTATTCATAGGAAGTAAGAACCTTCTGATCATATGGAAAGTACTAGGTGTTACCAATTATATACATGCATACAATCTTTTCATAATTTGTATTTTTTATCAATTATAATATTATTCGTTGACTGCTATGATTATTTTATCTAGAATGTATAATTTATATTATTTAATTTAACACAAAGAAATATATTTATTGTATATCAATTTTTCAATTGTGTGACATGGTTCACAAGTCTAGTATTACTAATAAAGTAACTTTGTCTATCTATTATTTTAGGGGATGTACTTTGTTTACTTACAAAAAGGAGGATATGAGTATATGTAAAAAAAAAAAACTCAAAAAAAGTATATGCAAAAAGGAGAAAAAGAAAGTCAACGGATGAAGCATAATTTACTTTCTTTTATAGGAAAAGCATTTTATTTTCCTTAAAAGGAATAAAGCTCAAAGATAAAAAAAAATTAAAGACCAAAGAGAGAGATGGGACAAAAACATGACGTACCAAACGGGAAGCCAAGATTACTCATCAAAGCTTTGTTGCAAATGACAATGGACACTGATGATGCCACTGAAAGAAACAATGCCCCAACCACTCCTACTTGGATCCCCCATTTCTCTCCCATTTTTTTTTATATTTACCTGTTGTATCAATGATTATTAAAGTCATGTGAAAAAAAATGATTATTAAAGTCATTATGGGTAAAGTAATTGACAAATAATGAAACTTGTAAGATAGAGTAAAAAGGATACAATTAAGTATATACAACACATAAAAGAGAGGGAAAATTTAAGTTTTTCTAGAAGTAGAACACCACCAACATAAAGTGTTTGACCTTTTCTTCCATTTTTACAAAATTCATGTTAAATGTACAACTTTTGCTAAAACTTATACGAGTTGAACCAATATGCAATATATAGCAAATGACATAATTAGCTTCAATATGAACTAATATGCACACATTTTGCTTTATATACACGGATACGCAACATATATCTGATTGTATAGTCGGTGTGATTGCTTTAACAAAATCTATTTAACCTGAATATCATAGAATATTACTTATAAAAAAATGTAGAAAAGAAAATTGGTTTAACAAATTAAGGACCACTATCTAATTCCTTTTTTTTTTATCTTCCTTTACCCTTAATTACCTTCCATTTTTTTGTTGTGTTTTTTTTACGGGAAGAATAATGTAGAACAACAATTGCCTAGATATAGCAAAATTACGTACCTTCACCCAATTGATATGGTAGCCTGGTTTGATCAATGCAATGCGCAAACAGGCAAATGACGTATTTTTGGAAACAATTAAATGATAAGTTTTTTTTTATACTCTTTTTTTTGCCTCCAATTTTTGAGTCGTATGTGTTTGAGAGAAAAAAGAAAAAAATAGAGAAAGAGAGACAGAAGCATAAGAAAGAAGAATAGAGGAGAACATATTTATTTTGGGGCCAAACGGAAGGTGGTTGTTGGTAACTCGTAAATGTCATCATTTTTAAGTTGTTCCCTTTTGTAGTATATAGCCTGCCGTTGAGGTATACAAGCAATTACTTTGAGGCCAAGCAAGTATTGGTGCACCGTGCATGGACAAAGTTCTACATGCCAAATTCGTCTTTGTCAACACCAAATATAAGTACATGTTATTGTTGGATTATGAGAATCCCCTTGAGTGGAGAGATTGCTAAGGGTCAGTCCTAACTGTGTTAGGAAACCTGAAAATAATAGGAAATATTTACATAATAAATATCCTTAACCTATGAAGAGAAATATTTACATATATTCTCTATCACACCCCCGCAGTCGTAGTGGGAGGAGGTCGTATGCTAAGACTGGATTTGAATTCCAAGAAAAGTTGTCGCGGCAAGCCTTTAGTGAAGATGGCAGTAAACTGATAACGAGTAGGAACATGAAGCACCCGAATATGACAAATCGCAACCTTTTCCCGAACAAAATGAATGTTCATCTCAACATGTTTGGTGCGTTGGTACTGAACCGGGTTGCCAGATAGATAAATAGCGCTGACATTATAACAATACACAACAGTAGCTTGCTGAAGAGGGCAATGAAGCTCAAATAAAAGATTTCGGAGCCAACATGCTTCAGCAACAACATTAGCAACGCCTCGGTATTCTGCTTCGGCACTCGAACGAGAAAGAGTAGGTTGACGCTTCGACGACCAAGAGACAAGATTGTCACCCAGAAAACAACAATAACCAGAAGTCGAACGTCGGGTGTCAGGACACCCACCCCAATCTGCATCAGTGTAAGTAATAAGCCGAGTAGGAGCAGAAGGATATAAATGTAACCCATGATCAATAGTGCCCTGTACATAGCGCAAAATACGCTTCAAAGCCTGAAAGTGAGGCTCCCGGGGGTCATGCATAAAAAGACAGACCTGCTGTACCGCATAGGAAATATCAGGGTGAGTGAAAGTGAGGTACTGAAGAGCACCTGCTAAGCTGTGGTAGAGAGTAGGGTCCGACACAAGTGGACCACAGTCAGCACCAAGTTTGGCCTTAGTGTCAACAGGAGTAGTGGCAGACTTACAAGTTCCCATACCAGTACGTTCAAGAATTTCCAGAGCATATTTACGTTGTGATAGAATCATACTCGACGAGGTGCGAGAGACCGCAATACCCAGGAAATAATTAAGAGGACCCAAATCAGTCATAGGAAATTCAGACTGCAGCTGAGAGATCAAGCGCTGACGGAGGTCATCAGAAGAAGTGACCAGAACAATATCATCAACATACAGAAGAAGATATGCCATATCAGTACCCAATCGATAAACAAATAGAGAAGGGTCACTCTGAGCAGCTACAAAACCAATCATCAACAAAAATTTGGCAAAACGCTGATACCAAGCTCTTGGAGCTTGTTTGAGACCATATAGAGACTTTTTCAATAAACTTACATGATTAGGAAACCGACGATCAATAAAGCCAGGAGGCTGGCGCATATAAACTGTCACATGAAGGTCACCATGAAGAAAAGCATTTTTGACATCAAGTTGATGAATGATCCAGTTACGAGCAAGAGCCAAACTCAGAACAGTCCGGATAGTTGCGGGACGCACCACAGGACTGAAAGTCTCATCACAGTCAATACCCACCTCCTGGGATTTTCCATTGGCCACCAACCGAGCCTTATGTCTTGCAAGGGCACCTGTAGAGGTTAGTTTATGCCGAAACAACCAAATGCAATTAACAATATTGACCCCAGGTGGTTTGGGAACCAACTCCCATGTCCTAGTTTTAATAAGAGCAATAAATTCGTCAGTCATAGCGGCATTCCAATTTGGGTCGGCCAAGGCTTGGTTATAGGACTTGGGAAGAGGAGATTTGGTGGGGGTGGCAGCAGAAGTTAAGGCATATTTAGGATTAGGCTTCACAATTCCGTGGCGAGATCGAGTTTGCATTTGAGGAGAGGAGGGAGGTGGAGTAGTGGGTGGTATATGGGGCAAGCCACGCAGGAGGGGGGGGGTATAGGGTGGACGGGCAAAGGTGGGCCTGTAGGAGAGGCTATGCGGTCCGGTTGAGAGGAGTGCAAGTGGGCGTGTTAGGAGAATGGGCCGTAGGGCCCGGCGAGGAGGGGAATCGTAGCGGGCCGATGAGGAGCCGGGCGCGCGCCTGGGTAAGCCAGTAGTGGTCCCGAGGAGAGGGTGGAAACTGGGCGCGAGACGGTTGGGCTTGCTGCTGGAAATAGTGGGTTAGGTAGGGAGAGGGCTCCTCAGCTTATAAAAATTCATAATCAGATTTCTGAAATTGGGCCAGATTACTAAAGGGGAATGTGGACTCATCAAATACTACATGTCTAGAGAAAATGATTTTGTTGGAGGAGAGCTCTAGACAACGATACCCACGATGATTGGCGGGATACCCAAGAAACACGCATGGGGAAGAGCGAGGGGCAAGTTTGTGATGAGAAGTGGAAGAAAGATTGGGAAAGTAAAGGCACCCAAAAACACGAAGATGATTATAGGAGGGAGGGCGAAGATAGAGGGCGTGAGTTGGAGTGCGATTTCCCAAAGTTTTAGTTGGCAATATGTTGGGAAGGTAGGTGGAGGCTTCTAATGCATAAACCCAATAAGATGGAGGAAGGGAAGCATGAAAAAGGGTGGTGCGAACCATATTGTTGAGAGTGCGAAGCATATGTTCCGCTTTACCATTTTGGGATGATGTGTGAGGACAAGAGAAACGAAACACAATGCCATTTGTAACACAAAAAAGCTTAAATGGGTCATTATCAAACTCACGCCCATGATCGCTTTGAAAAGCATTAATAGGACAACCAAATTGAGTTTTAATGTAAGCTTGAAAATTAAGGAAAGTCTGAAAAGCTTGAGATTTGTAGACAAGAGGAACTGTCCATACAAAATGTGTGAAATCATCCAATAACACAAGATAATATTTGTGGCCCTTATCACTACGGACCGGAGAGGTCCATAAGTCAGCATGAATAATATCAAAAGCAGCTATTGCATTGGATGTAGAAGAATAAAAAGGAAGCTTAACATATTTTCCTAATTGACAAGCAGTATAAAAAGTGGAGTCATGCTCCTTATTACAAGAAATAAAATTATGAGTCCTAAGAAAGCTGTAAACTGGAGAGCCCGGATGACCAAGACGGCTGTGCCAAGTGGAATGAGTGATGACAACAAGAGATGTAAGAGTGTTGGTGGTGGTGTTGATAGTGGAAAAAGGATAGAGATCCCCAGTGCTATTGCATCTAGTAAGAATTGTCCCCGTTCGAAGGTCCTTCTTCACAGAAAAACCATAAGGATCAAAATCTATTGAGACCTGATTGTCAGTAGTAAATTTGCGCACAGATATCAAGTTCTTAATAATTTTAGGAGCATAAAGCACATTGGACAAGTTAAAGGGAGGATGGGGAGGAGGAGTTTTAGTATGACCATAACCCGTTATTGGAATACGACCACCATTACCAACTAAGATATACTCATTAGTGCTCAAATTAAAAAGGGGAGAGAGAGTACCTGAGTTGTGAGTGAGATGAGAAGATGCCCCGGAGTCCATGTACCAAGTGTCATCAGGATTGGAGAGAGTGACAGTAGAGAGAGCATTACCCAAGTCAGTGAGGGCCATAGGCTGGCCATAAGGAGCGACACGCTGGCCATATGATGCACTAGGCTTAGCAGCGTAGGCTTGCTGCACACGTGGGCTAGGGCCCAAGACGCTGCCAGGAGGGCGCTGCATCTGCTGCCCAGTAGGATAGGGGCAGGGGGGGTCTGCCAAGGGGTAGGAGCCCATGTTGGCGTGCTGGGCCAAGAAGAGGCAGGGGCCCAAACGAAGGCATATTGGCCAGTTTGATTATTTTGCCCAGAAGAGTTATTACCTTGGTGAGACTGACCAACGTTTTGCGGTTTGCTGGAGCCACGACCGCGGCCCTTGCCACCACGGCCGCCCTTGCCACGGCCACTGTTGCCACCACCACCGCCACCACGGCCGCCGGAGTTGTTGGAGGCAGTATGTTGAGAGTGAGACGGTGGAGCGTGGGCAGATGGAGGAGATTGAGCGACAAAGGAGGTTTGAGAGGTATTGTTGGCGTTGGAGCGGCGAGTCTCATCAAGCAAGAGCATAGACTGAGCCTTGGCAAAGGTGGGGAGAGGCTCGAATTACTGCATAATTGTGGCCACTGTGTCAAAATCAGAATTATGTAGCCCGGAGACAAGATGAAGCACCATTTATTGGTCGGACACCGGATGCCCGACATTAGCCAACTGATCACCTAAACTCTTTAACCTTTGACAGTATGCAGTAGCATTAGGAAATTGTTCAATACTTACAAAAGTGAAAATATTTTCGAGATAAATAGCCCTCGAGTTCTTGTTATCCTGGAAAATCTCTTGAAGGCGAGTCCATGTTTCTAAAGCAGTAGAGCCCTTCATGAGAATGGTTTGAAGAAGGTCGGTTGAAATCGTGCCATATATCCATTGTTTCACAACTCCGTCAAGGCGTTTCCACATGAATTCATCAATATCAGAGGGACGAGGTATTGATGTGTTTATATGATCAAGGACATTATAAATAAGGGCATGATTTTCAAAAAGTTCAACCCAGTTGGAGTATTGAATGTTTTCCATATCCAAGAGGAGGGGAATGTGATTTTTGATGTTGGTGACACCTAAGGCAGGGTGAAAAGTGGTTGTAGGGGTGGATGGCTGCGTAGGAGCATCACTGGGCTTGGGGTTATCACCCATGATAATCACACTCAAGTTAATGCAAGGAGATGACTTTGAAGAATGTATAAAAAATAGTAGCAACAGAAGACTAGTAGGAGAATTAATGAATCTGAATTATTGAAGAGGAAGAACAGATCCCAAGGATGTATTAATGGTCCAAGGCACCGAAACACCAGAGGAGATAGCAGGAAGAAGGGCGCACAAGGAGAGAGAAAAAAATAGGTTAAAGTCTAAACCTTGGCTGTGATACCATGTTAGATTATGAGAATCTCCTTGAGTGGAGAGATTGCTATTGATCATAATATATGGGGTTACAAAGGATCAGTCCTAACTGTGTTAGAAAACCTGATAATAATAGGAAATATTTACATAATAAATATCCTTAACCTATGAAGAGAAATATTTACATATATTCTCTATCAGTTATGAATGATCAGTTGGTTGCACATATGAAGAAGTATACATTTTTTCAAGTATGTGATATGCAAGAAGTTCTATGTACGCTTTGATTTGTTCTCCCCTCTAAAATATAATTCATTCTAAGAAAATATGTTCACATAACAAATATATAGGGCTAATAAAATTAAATACATTCAAAATTAACATTATTCATAGATCATAACACTAGTGGAAAAAAGATTATATGACACAACAAAACTGATCTTGTTGTATGCTAAACCGGATCAGTTTCGTCAGTGTTTTTGCGCGCAAAAGAATGAGTATATTAACTGATCCGGTTGGGTATTGAACCGGATCAGTTGACAAATTGGATTCGATATTTTTTGTCAACTGATCCAGTCCAAAAGCCCGAATCAGTTAATGGGGGTGTGCTCAGCGCTGAGCCCAATCTCCCAGGTCAATTCGTATTTAAATTAGGGCCTTCAATCACTTCCCTCCCTCACCCCAAACACAAAAAGTTCAAAAACCCTAAAAAACTATAACCCTAGAACCTCGTCTCTTCTCTCTCCTCATTCCCCAGCCTCCTCTCTTCTCTCCCCTTCTCATTCCCTTCTCTCTACTCCTCTGTCCTCTGTCCACTGTCCGCTGTCCACCACCAACTATCAACCACCACCAACAACCACACCCCTCACCAACGCTAACCACCAAATCTGAACACCACCAACATCACCACCGTTTAAACGAAGGTCACTATCTCCACCGTTTGTTCGTGTGCCGTCACCAGCGTCTCCATCTAGGGTTCGAGAAGAGAGGAGTGAAGGTTACCGTCGTTTCGTCACCACCGTGTTGGAGTTCGAGAAAGCTTCGAGGTTACCATCGCCGTCGCTTCTCTACTCTCCTTGCTCAAAGTTCATTACAGATCTAGGGCTTATTTGATTGGTTTTTTTTTTCTTTTTTTAGTTTAATTTTTTTATTTTAATTGTCAATAATTATCATGTAATTTAATGTTATTGTAGATTTAGGGTTATTTCCATTTTTTTTTCGTTTTTAGTTATTTAATTTGTGCGCTGTAATTTCGTTTTTCGTTAATTAATTTATGTTTTGTAAACTATGTAATTTATATAATTTATGGATTGGAATTTAGTTAATTCATGCTCTGTAATTCTTTTTTAGTGGTAGGTTTGCATCCACAGTTTTGCTCTCGTTCCAATTCTTTCGCCAGTTTTGCTTTCGTTTCCATCCACCCTTTTTATTTAGTCCTTGATTTGTTGGTTGTTGGCTGGCTGGGAACTTCAGTTTTTTTTTTTATATTTAGAGGAGCCAAACTGATCCGGTTATTTGTTGAAACCGGATCAGTTTATGATGATATGGATACAAGCAACTTGGCGCCAGAAGAGAAAAGCGTCGTGTAACGAAAACCGGATCAGTTAACATGATTAACTGATCCGGTTTTCGTTCAAAACCGGATCGGTTAGTGATTAACTAATCCGGTTTAGGACCGGATCAGTTAATCTTTAACAAGGTTGTCAAAATCGCGATTCTACTTTAAATCGGAAGGGTCTCTCAGAATTGGATCGTAAAATTGAATCGTAAAATCGTAAGATTCTACGAATTTTGTGGGAATAAGATTCTATGATAAAATATGTAAACTGTTTACCTATTTTTCCAATGACCAACACTAAAAATTTAATTTTAGCCGTAATGATAATCATATGAGATGAGAAATGATGCCATCAAGGGAATAAAAGAGGTATAGAAAATACATGTTTCTATAAGTCAAAAGCAAATGAAATGATTCAATAAACATATTGCACCAAGAAGAACCGAAGAAGATAGAGAAATATGTGCTTGCGTGCGAGATGTGAGGGTGAAAATGTGGCAGCTAGGGCTTGAAACAAATGAGATCTTATGGGCCTGGTCTATTTATTTTAATATCCAGCAATAGACTTTAATAGAAGGGGTAAATGCAGAATCATTAAAATCGGTTGAATCGCTATTTTACCGATTCTACTGATTTTGTACGATTCTATATCCGATTTTCTTCAATTGTGATTCTATGAACTATTCAAATCGTCTAGCCCAAGTTAGATCGTAGAATCGTGCGATTTTACAATTTGAATTGCAATTTTGATAACCTTGATCTTTAAGAACTACTCCGGGCCCACCCGATCTGGACCAAAACCGGATTTGTAAGCCCGGTTTTGATTGGATCCGATGGGCTTTTTTCCACTAGTGTAAGTTCATATATAAATTTAAGTAAGATCATATTAGTATAATAAAAGGATAAATTGATTAGAATAATCCCAACTATGGTCGTTCTGCCAAAAATAATCCCAGCTATGGGTTATTTCAGAATAATCTCAACTATAGGGGATGTCTTCCAAAAATACACCATGACCTGAACGAACCGACTTAGTAGGTTACAAATGCCATAGTCGTACTCTTATTGGCCATTTACTTGAAATTTTTATTTCACCTTTTTTTTTTATCACCTCACCTTTTCCCTCACCCTACTGCCACCCATCCCCTTCCTCCCCTACCCCCAAAAAGAACCCCCACCCCCGGATAACCCCAACTCCAACCTTTACTCCATCCTACTAGCACCCCTCCCCTTCCCCCACAAAAAACACCACCCTAGCCACTGCTACCCCTCCACCAACAACGGAAAACGCCCCCACTCCACGCCTACTGCTACCCTTCCCTCCCTCCCCCACTCTCATCGCTACCCCTCCCCTTCCTAACCCACTTCGGATTGAAACCCCCGTCCACCTCGAAATAACCTACCCCAACAAACCCCTTCCTCTTTGGCTCTTGGGTTCGTTGGATAATTACACGAGGATGGGTTTTGACGCGACGAGTCCAATGACGTAGAACGAAGAAGGAGGTGGTGGGTTGCGTTTTCTTGGGGTTTGGGAGCCGATTTTGGAGGTGGGAGAGGAGAAGAGAAAGGGGGGGGCGGTGGTGGTGGCTGGGAAGGGAATGTGGCGATGGGGGTTTTTTCGAGGGTGGGGGAGGAAGAAGACGGGAAGGAGGGGTGCAAGTGGCGGAGGGGGTTGGGGAGGAAAAGGAAGGGGAGAGGGCCGGTGGTTGGGAAGGAGGGCTTGGTGCATGGTGGCGGTGGCGTAGGAGAGGGATGGTGGTTGGGGTGCGTCGTGGGTCGAAGGGGTGAGGGTGGCAGAGAGAGAAAGAAGAGGAAAATAAAAAAAATTACCTGATTAACAAGTTTCAAGTCACCTGGGAGCATTTCTGGAAGACCTCCCCTATAGTACGGATTATTCTGAAATAACCCATAGTTGGGATTATTTTTAGCGTAACGACCATAGAATTATTCTAATCAATTTTTCCTACAATAAATTAGTAATAGTAAATATTATACACCCTTATAACCTAAAGGGCTGGGATCAGGCAATAATTTTTATTTATTTTATGTGCAACACTATCTACTTATTATGTATTTTTCCTTTCCACCCAACAATTCCTCACATTCCTACATGTTAAGAAGTTGTTTTTCTTTGCAATATTAATATATTAACCAGACAATCACAAAATGTGGAAGAATTAGGTTGCGATTCCGTGCAATGCACGACATGTCATGGAGATAAGAAAAAAAGAGATGAACATAATCACGATCATAAATTTGGTGTTGGATAAAAAAAAATTAGATATTAATTGATACCCTTTTAAAATAACAACCTAGGCTGAAATTGTTTTCCTTCATGGAATTAAAATGTACGTACTACTATGAATTCTAAGACAAAAACGCTTATGTATAACTATGTAAGAACACTCCTTTTTTTTATTAAAAAAAAAATTGTATCCTATCTTAATCTTTTCGGAAGCATAGGGAGCTCCTCAAGATTTCGAGAGCATAGAGCGCGCCACATATGATTGTCATGTTATTCATTTTTTTTTGGAAAATTTGTCAGAAACCACCTTTTATAATCACTTTTTTGTGAGAAACCACCTTTTAAATTTTTTTTGGTTAATTAGCCAACTTTTTAGTTCTTTTTTTTTGTTGGAAGCCACCACTTGCCGGAATCCGGTGGTTGACTTCGATTTTCCGGCATTGACCATCGGATTTTCGCCATTCTTCCCCCTTTATCCTTCTCCCCCTCCCCCCTCGCATCCCCCGGCAACCCATCCTCCCCCCCTCGCATCCCCCGACAACCCCCTCCCCCTTGCAACCCGCCGACAAACCCCCCCCGACGACCATCCCTACCCTCACGGCCCTAAGCCCCTCCCCCCTCGCATCCCCGGCAACCCCCCCTCCTCCCTCGCATCCCCCAAGCAAACCCCCTCCCCCGGCGCAGCCTTTCCACCCCTTCTTCTTCTTCCTCTTTCTCCTTTCCTCCTCCCTTGCTTTGAAATTTCAAAAAAAAAAAATTTGAGGGAGGAAGATGCTAGCAGAAGAAGGGAGAAGCGTGAAGGTGGAAGAAATGGCGAAAATCTGGAAAGAATAGCGAAAATACGATGGTCAACGCCGGAAAATCGAGGTCAACCACCGGATTCCGGCAAGTGGTGGCTTCCAACAAAAAAATGAACAAAAAAGGTGGCTAATTAACCAATTTTTTTAAAAGGTGGTTTCTCACAAAAAAGTGATTATAAAAGGTGGTTTCTGATAAATTTTCCTTTTTTTTTTAAAATAGAGTTTTACATAGATATAAATATATATAAGAAGTTTTAGATAAGGGGAAATTAGAGTTTGGTTTTGAACAAATAATCTAAATTACTATACTATGTAAATTAAAGATAACTTTTGAAACATAATTTGAATTATTATAATTTTTATTTTATTGGAAGTGCTCGGAATATGCTTCGAAATAAGATCCATTTATAATATAGTTTAAAAACATATAAAAATATATTTATAGAGAAATCTATGTAAGCATGCCATGTCATTATATTTAATTTTTTATTTTTTAAAAAATAGAGTTTTAAATAGATATATATACATATAAGGAGCTTTGGAATGAAAATAAGAGTTTGGTTTTGAATAGACAACCTTAATCATTACACTATGTAAATTGAATATAACATTTCCAATATAATTCGGAATAATATAATTTTTATACCATTGAAGAGCGCTCGAAATATGTTTCAAAATAAAATCCATTTGCGATATAGTTTTATAACTTATGAAAATATATTTATTTAGATGAATATTTATTCTTTATTTAAGATACATATTAAAATAGCTAAACATTTGAGAATCAGGTGGAGTTTATAGGACTAAACAAAATATGTCTTTCAAAATCTTAACCTTATTCAATTGAACCAAAAACAAATTAATGTTGCAACAAAATTGATTAAGAAAACTTTGTTGTTACGATATTATTTATCACAATTTTTAAAGGGTTGTCTTCTAAGACAATATTATAATTATGTTCATATTAATTATCACATAAAAAATAGATTGATAACGATTAAGATAAAAGACAATTAGAGTTTGGGTTAAACTGAATTACCTAAGAATTTCTTACTAAAATAATTTTGTTATTTTCAATGTCAATAATTAATTCTTTATATCTGAAAACGTTTCAAATAGATAGCAAAATGCAGAGTTCTTAAATAAACATGGTCCACACTAATATTAGTGTGGACCAGTAGTTGGCACGTGTGAGGTTTGCCTCCCTTTACTGCCTCTCTCTCTCTCGCTTTTTCTCTCTATCTAAGTTAACATAGTGAGTTTTGCTCTGGTTTATTTATTTGTTCAAAAAGGATGACTATATGAAAAACATGGTCATTATGTTAGAAAGTTATACATATAATTGAGGAGTCACTATAGGTTGAAAAAGGTGGCTATATGATAAAACAAGGTCACTATATTAAAAAATAATAGATATAAAAAAGAGTAACTATCCATTATCACCAACAAATCCAAAGACTCAACACGTAATTGCTGCCAAATAGAATATATACCTAAACTGTAATTGACTACTTTTAAGAGGTAACTCAAGACAACCTCGTCTTCGAAGACGAAGGCGATGAGATTAGAGGAAGGGCCAACAGAGGAGATAAACTCTGGCAATGAACAATGGTAGGTGAAGACGATGTCGATGCCTTCACTCGGGAGAGAAATTGTGTAATAGTATGAGATTGTGTTTTTCTTTGAATTTGAGGGGAGACAAAATTGTAGGGCAAGAGTCAAGAGAATTGCGCTTGATTTACAATTAGAATTTCGTTTCTTCTATCTAAATTTGAGGAAAGAAAATATTGTATTGCGTTTCATTTGGCAGGGTTGAGAGAAAATGGTACTATAGGTTGAAAAAAGGCATTATATGAAAATAAGGTCATTGTGCTAGAAAAAAAAGAGATTTAAAAGAAGAGTAACTATAGGTTAAAAAGGTTCACTATGTCAGAAAACAATTTCTCTGATCATCCTTCTCCTTTATTAAATTTGCTTCAACTTTTTCCATTGAGGAGAGAACTTATGGTGAAGAAAGGGAAAGATAGCAGAAGGGTTGAGGAAGGGGGACAACTCACGAGAGAGCAAGGGGAAATTGAGAGGAGGGAGAGACAGAGAGTGAAAGGAGAGAGTTAAGCGGCTGTTCTGGAACGTGTGAGATATTTGGTACACACTAAAGTCCACAATAATATTAGTGTGGACCAGGTCTACAGAAGACTTTTTGTAGCAAGATAGAGGAAATTAGTTATGTGTCTTAATTATTATCAAACCTAATGACATATAAATATCATTCTAGCACATAAAAAAACCCGTGCATCGCACGGGCTTCAAACACTAGTGTAAGAGTATTTACGGGAGAACGTCTGGTTCAACAATTATGGTCATGGACCCAAAATTACTGTAAGTTACTTTGGATCCTCATAGATATTCGCCGCATAATTTAAAGGAAATTGTACTTGTTTTCTATGGGGGTGATTAAACGATGAAATTAAGACATTGAAGGGCATGCTGGTTTGGTTATACTCGATAATGGCCTAATTTATCATGACTTTTAGTTTAGGTTGATTTAGTGGGTCAAATGCAAATTTTAATGTCTTGTGCTTGTCGTTTTTACTTTTTTTTATTCCAACTATGTGTAAGGTGTGAATACAAGTTTGTTGTGACGGAAATAACCGATAATTTATGAAATCAAAGAAGAACAATTCACAAATTTCAATGTTGTGCTCATTATCTTTCTTTTTTTCAACTATGCATAGCTATGTAAGGTGTAGATAAAACTATGTGCTAGGTCATTCAAAGCACTTGAAAATCATAGTCAAGGCATTCCAACACCAATATATTAAATTTGGCACAAAGAAGACCCGCGTGTTATAAAAGTGTAGATACTATGAAACAAGTTTGATATAGGTGATGGAATATCCACCTCTTGACTTCGAGGTTATGAGTTCGAGTTCTAGCATGGTAATACCAAAATAAGTCTAACATGGCCAATGTGTTATCCACACTCATAATAGTAAACTAGGTTAAAACTAACTTTGATTGATTAGAAAAGTTGAAGATAAGGAAGACTAGTGTTGAGTGTTACTAATCTCTGGTTTTAGTTTCTTTACAGAAATATATAAAATTGCCATAATATTTCTTTCTTTTATATTCTTAAAAAGAGGCCTCAATGATCATGAGGGTTGTCCTTCAACTAGCTAAGAATTAAGATGTTAAGTGATTTAATCTTACATAAGCCAAAAATAGATATCAATGATGCAAACATTTATGACACAGACAATAATAAATGATAGTCGGACAATTTTTTAATTTAGTTGGCACGCTGAAGGGTCCATATAGTAAGTTCCTGACTTAATTTCTAGTCATCCTACCTAGAGGCTTGGAACACAAGCTTGAGAAGGTAAGATGAACATTTCTATATGCCATTCAATGTCATATTTGCTAAGCAAACAACCTAAACTTTAGGCAACAAACTAAGTTCTATTTTTTGTTTGGTAGAAGACCTTCAGTCCCACTCCAAGTAATTAATGAAGTTTAATCTTGTTCCACTTACTATAACGCGAACGACCTTCTAATTCACTATATATATAGTAGTGTGTAATATTAGCTCATTATCTTTCCTTTAATTAAAAGAAAATTTGGTAAGATAAATTCCATTGATGACTTCCTTACTCAAGGCCTAAATACAATATTACAACCTACCTCAACTACCCCAACCGAGTTACAAAGTTAGATCTAATAATTAAGATTGACTTTGTTGATTAGAGCCGAGGTCCTCCTTCCAGCTCTATGCAAAGTGGGATTCCTAAATTACCATCTACCTGCAAAGGATCTTCATCTTACCTTGAAAAAAAAACATACAAAATTAGATTCTATATACGAGACCATGAACTAGGCCAGTAGCTTGCAACTAATTAAGCTAACTTTCAAACTTCTAGCAAATCAAATTAATTAGCATAAGAGTTTCTAGAGCTAAGATAAAAAAGATGGACTTGAACTTTCACATCTTTATTTGTTCATGACCTGAATTTTTACATTTTAAATCGTTCAGGATATGAACTTTTATATTTTAAATAATTTAGGACATGAACTTTTATTTTCAACCGTTGAGGACTTGTATATTAATGGTGTTGAATACTTCCTACGTTTCTTTTTGTTCTTCCTATTTTCTTTTTTAGGTCATTTTTAGAAGTCCTATTTTGAATCTTTTCAATTTTTGGTGTTCTCTTTTTCCTATAATGTCCTCATTGAAGTTACTATATACGCTTTTTGTACTTTTTATTCTAAAAGTAGGTCTATATGGAATCTTTATTTTGCCAACTATCCAATTTACTACACCTTTCTTTCTCTTACTCTACCAAAAAATAAAAAGTATACATAAAATATTATATATATACATAGCAAGATTCATTCCAATATAGTGTGGTCCTCAGTTTCCCCCCGATTCCAATAGGAAGAACAAAAAGAAAAAGAAGCAACATTTGTTAATGTTAGAACAAGAATTCAACGTTGTGTCGTGGTAGGATACCATTGACTTAAAAACAATTATATCTCCACAACGGTGGTAATCAACATTGGCCAAAACGCTCCCCAAGGTTAACACAATACAACATGATTAGAAGTCGCCACTAACATTTGGAGAATTGCAATAATACCCAGGAGGAAAAAGAGAGAAAAGAAACAGAAGAGAAACAGGGATAAAAAAGGCATCTTGAAAGCACGCGTATCATTAAAAAGGAATATTCTGGAATATTTCGAATTTTACGCCGGACGCGGCGGTCGCGCTCAGCGCGCCACTCGTGTCCAGCACATTGGCTATATCGCGTCAGGCACTCCAATGAGCGCCTGACACGTAGACTTGTGACTCACACAGAGTCCTGCGCCTAGCGCAAGTCTTGTGTGAGACGCAAGATAAAAATTTATCTTTTCGAAAACGCGTTTCCATGTGCAAAGTTTTAATTGGACGGACCACGTCAGGCAGGCCAACCTGCGCCTGACGCGTGTCCTTGCGCCTGCCACGTAGGCTTGCGCCAGACGCAGTGTGTGCGTCAAGACGCACGCACTTGTTAGCCTATAAATACGGGCGGATTTCTAGAATCAAAGACAGCTTCGAATTATTATTTTTACGCACGCAAATACTCTCAAAAAACTCCGAAACACACTTCGAATACAAAGCATACAAAACACTTGTGATTTTCCACATTAATTCTTGTTCCTGATTCTACTATATTCCTGGTTCCAAGATTGCTTCAACTGAAAGTCACTACGCTCTTCGATCTAAACCGCATAGGTATAATCCTGAGGGCTCTTGAATAATCATATTTATTTTATTGAAGTTACTAACTCTTTTCTTGTCATGATGTAGATTTTTATTTAATAACCGTGGTCCTTTTGTAAATTCTAACTTCTTTTCTTATATTTTTTGTATATAATATTCATAGTATTATTGTCTTGCATGCTTGCTTATCACCCACATGTTATTATGCTAAAATAAGACCTAAAGAACTGTTCTAATTAATTCAGATAATTTGGACAACCTGTTAGGAACCTTGTAAAATGATTGTATAATAACTGATCATTAAATAATTAGTCTTTTGTGTGTTTCCTGAACCCATCTAGATTAACTATTTTAGGGTGCTTTAAAACATTGTTTGATTGTTCTATTGTATAAAATCTGCTGTGAATTGGTATTTAGTAGAGGCCAGCAATGGGCAAACGTGGTTCATTATGACCATATTTGTACCCTCACCCCCGAACTCAATCTTTGGTTCACTTTGACCATCTATGGAGTCATGACGGGGAAATCTACATTGGATAAGTCCCTAAGATGTCCCTTCCGTTTCAATCCAATTAGGTTTATGATTCTTCCTCTAAAGAATTGTTGGCGACTTCAAAACGTATTTTTAATAAAACCTTAACAATGGGGTAGTCAAATAAACGCGCTCACACGCGTGTAGGCATTAAAGGAACTCAAAAATCCTACGCCTACAACTAGCAACTCAAAGTAATAAGGGATTGAAAGAATATTTAAACAAGGGAGATCATCAAGTACTTAAACTCATGTAGGCAGTCCATCAAGTGTTTCTCAACAATATCCATTCCAATGGGGATATGGAACCATTAAGAGAAAATTATCAACCTTAAAACATAGATCCATCAAGTGCGTCTCAAATGGTACTACTAAACTGGTTGTGGATTAATCAAGCACCATCAAGCGCCATAGGGATGGGAAATGTTCTGCATGGTGAGAATCATATGGCTTCATTACCAAATACTAGTATCCACCATATTAGTGGCAGATCTAGTAATTTAAACCTACGGGTTCGAACATAAACAAATCACCATTCATCAGACTTATATAAGTTTAAGGCGCTCAAAGATAATCTCCCTCTTAAACACTTCATTTTGGTCCAAAATTATGGAGAATTTTCACTAATTTTTTGAATTCGATTATTGGACACATATACTTTCCGAGCATGAGTGCTCAATGTTGAATAACAAATAATTTTAATATATGTAATGTAAAACATTATTTATTTGAGTAAAATCTCGAGATAATAGGATGAAATAGCGAAATAATATACCAATTGTTATTATTGTAATACAATGAACATTAAAATTTAAAAGTAGATAGAACATAGCTTATATGATTTCAAATAAAAAAAAATATAGATCCCCGTCATCATTCTATGTTGGAGAATTTTTTACTGTTCTGTTTTGCTTTTGGCTAAAACGAAGCAAAGAAAAGGATCAAGAAAAAAAAGAACCTTACAATTAGTCAATTACAATGAGATTCCACAAACTCATAAATCATAATTTACTCTTAAACACGTTACTGTGAGGAACAATTATCTAAAAAAAGCAATGAGAGAGAAACTAAGAGAGAGAAAGTCTGAGAAAACCCAAACAACGCTAACTAATAACTCTAGCCCCAAATTGATTTCGAACCAAACCCTAACTCCTCTAAAAAATTCCGATCTGTACCAATCTAATCTAAAATCCCGCTGCACTCAAGCTCTCTATCTGATTTTGTTAGTTGTTTCAGCTTGGTTAGCTGTTAATTTGGCAATCTCTCCTCTTTTCTTCTGTGATGTAGAGGGTAGGAAGGAGATTTTTGTCAGAGTGGTTAAGATTCAGATTAGCCTTTTGCAGGTCTATAAGGCTAAGAGTCGTGTAATAATAGTTTTATTCATCATTTCTTCACCTAATTATCCCTCAAATTGGATTTGGTGGTTGCAATTTCTGGGTTTCAAGTACAAGTTTAGGAAAAAAGTTAGGGTTTCGCTGACGGGTGATGGGAAGTTTCATTCTCCTTTCTGTTTCTGTGCGAATTTCTTTATGGTATTTGGAGCTAAGGCCATCAATTGCTTTGATGGCGTGGGGGGTGTTGTTCGTCTATTGCAGATTACTTGCCTTGTTCTTGGAGTTTTGCTCATTATTGAAGCATTCGCATTTAATGCGAAGGGAAAGATCTATATTGTAAGTCATTTTCATTCTTCTGAAATTAGGGCTTTCCCTTTATCCCTTTGCTATATAAACTGCTGGTTTCAGGTAATTTATCATTCAAACCTTCTAGTTTCTTCTCCTTTTAAATGCTTACTACCAAAATTACTTCATTGCTCTAAATTTAACTTAGTCACTTTCTACTTTCTATTGTTGAGTATGAGTTCTATTAAGTCTTTTAAAGATGCTGTTCTTGAGTTTGATGCTGAAGTGAGTCCTCCTCTTGTTAGTCCAACTGAAGGAAAAAGTGAGTTCATTCCTTCTTGTTTTGTCCCTATGTCTTATGCTCTGTTTATTAATGATCCTGTTGGCCCTGCTTCCTTTCCGGAAGCAGTAGTCTTAAATGAACTTCCACAAGTTAAAAAAGACATAAATGACCTAACCAAATCCTGCTTAATTGGGAAAATGTTAGGGGAGCCTGTTGAGTTGAGAACCATTATCTCTAGAACAAAAGCTGACTGGAAATTCTATAAGGGTGATGTAGATTATCTGGAAATGGGTAATAATTGGGTTTTAATGAGATTTGCCAACCCTGGTGACTTATTCCTTGTGTGGTCTGAAAGACCTTGGCATGTCCAAGGTGAGTTGTTTGTGATCTATCCATGGAAAGCCCACTTTGACCCTTATGTTGAGGAACTAAAGTGGGTTGACCTGTGGGTTAGAATTCCAAGAATTCCTGCTTAACTGCTTAATTTGCATCTGTAGCCAATATGCTAGCTGTTAATAATGTTGGTTCTCTCATCAAACTGGATCCTAGATATTTGCTAAGGCATAAGATCAGGTTTGCACGTGCATGTGTTAGAGTCAACATTACTGAACCACTTATGGAATATACTGAAGTTTTAAGATCTGGTGGTGTGGCATGTGGTTATTTGATTTGGTGTGAGGATCATTCTGATGGCTGTTCATTCTGTGGTTGTGAGGACCATGCTATTGAAAATTATTCTATTCTTACCCCCCCCAAAAAATAATTAAAAGTTTCTCATCTCACTAGTGAATGAATGTTTGGTTTTCAATTATAAGAAAAATCCGGCAGCACTTCCCTACAGTTCTCCAAGTACACGATGAAGATAGTAGGTAAACTATCAACATATGTACCTAGAGAACGTTAGGGAAATGAGCTAGATCTTTCTTAGAATCGAAAACCAAACATTCATTCACATCCTAAGTGAGATAAGAAACTCAAAGACAGTCCCAAATCGGGGACTATTCAAGACTTACTCCTAATGAGTAAGCCTCGAACGGGTATCTAGGCAAATGATGCACACATTGCAATTAAACAGCACAAACCAATCCATTCCTTAGATTTCCCTCCCCACCCCATTAAGGTATGTCCATATAGGTTTGATCGTAATTCAACATATACTTTCCCAATCACATAATAACTAAACAATTCACATATACTTTCCCAATCATATAACCAAACAAATCCATAAATCCAAACTAATGGTTACATTAACTTACATTAAAAAATAACAAAAGGTATAATACATACCTCTGCTCTCAAGGAGCAGCGAAGACAAGCACAACGACACGAGCTTCGAGAACTGACAAACCGACGAGCACTAAGGTGGCAACTGAAGTACAATGAAAAGGAATGACATATGTTTCAAATTCTAAAGTGAGCATTCAAGAATTCTAACTCATAATCGAAACACATAATTCTAAAGTGAGCATTCAAGAATTCTAACTCATAATCGAAACACATAATTCTAAAGTGAGTATTCAAGAAACACATGCAAGAAATTGATTCAATACAAAACATAATGAATATAAGGAAGTATTTTAGAACACTACACAAACTATACAAATTCATAAGCTACAAACATCCTAAATTCAATCTCAAAATTATTTCACACATGTTTATCATGATTTCAATTCTAATTTTAACCCCTTAACAAAAATTAGAACTAAAATTATTCAAAGCAACCCCTAAAAAAATTAAGAGAACTTGAAAATACATGATTAAAAAAAACAAGAATTACATACATTGCCGGCCGCGGCACCGACGACGGTAAGTCAGTCCACAGCGGCGGCGGCGGGCCGGTCTAAGCGGCGGCAAGTGAGAGAGAAAGAGAGTGAGTTCGGACGTGCGAGAAAATCGAGTGAAAGAGAGAGTGTTGGATGAGACTCCTTTCGAGTGAACGTTAATGGCACCGGCGGTGAGAAGACGACAAGTTTCGCCGGCGAAGTGGGGCGGAGAAGCACCGAGAATGAGAGATAGAAAGTGCGGAACCTACCGAGAATGAGAGAGAGAAAGTGCGAATCTGAATCCGTCAGAGAAGCAACGTTGCCGGCGAGTGTGAAGGAGCGCCGGTGAGGGTGAGGGAGCGCCAGCGAGAGTGTGAGGGGGTCGTTTGCAGGTGAGAGAGAAGAGAGAGTGGGTTCGGTTTTTTTTTCGTGTAACTTAGGGCTCCAAAACAAAATAATGACGTTGGGTTGGGTAGCAGTGCTACTGGGCGAAAAATGGAGGAGTAGTTTGCGTCGGATGGGCCTACGGGTCCGACGCAAATAACCCTTTTGCAACGCACCTAAGGCGAGTGCGATGCAGATAGTGGGATAGTGTGAATTTTTTGGATGCATCGATTTACGTCGGATGGGCCTAAGGGTCCGACACAAATACCACTTTTGCATCGCACACCAACAAGGTGCGACGCATATAGCTCGTACCGAATGCTTTGTACCCATATTGTGCGTCGCACTCTTCACTGCATACGACACAAATTATGTTTTTGCGTCGTTTTGCCTTTCATGCGACGCACTTAGGGGGACGCAAATCGTCCTTTTTCTACTAGTGAGGATGTTGAAGCATCCTAAGAAGCAATGGCTTGCTGAATTTTTGGGGAATGCCACTAGGCAAGCTGATCCTTCCACCACAGCTGAGCAGGCAAATGTGGTGGAGGCTAGGCCTAGGCATGTTTCTAGACCTTCTCCTAAATCTGTTGGTGGCTCTGTTGCTAAGTCCTTTGGTTATAAAAAGAAGTTCCCTGCAAAAAGTTTCTCTGGTGGTCATTCAAAAGGTGCTGCTAAAGGTGTGGTGATTCATGAAGTCACTACACCTAAGAGTGGCCAGCAAGCTGCACTATCTCTTCCTAAAATTGGTGATAAAGGTAAAGCTATTTGTGTTGCTAATCCTGCTATTATATTAGGCTCCTCTGATGATGAACCTGCTATGAGTGATATGCTCCCTATTCCCCTTTGTGCTGCTATGGTGCAAGATCCTTCACAGGTGGCTGTGCATCCCTTGGTGCCCCCTGTGACTCTGTGACTGAGACCCTCCCCCCCTCCCATTGTCAATGAAGATATCATATCTCCTGTTCCTCTGAGGGTTGTATTCCCTGAGGACTTATTTGCAAATGATTTTAATCCTGTTGCTGAGTTTGAAGCCCATGAAAATGAGTGCTTTTTTTAGCAAGCTTTAGACCAATCAGATGTGGATGATGATACCTACATCCTGGGAGATAATGCTGATGATGAAATGTTTGATGACTATCTTTCTCAACCTGAGAATTTTTTTCAATCTCTCAATTATGAGGCTTCAATTGTAAAGCAAATCGAAGGGATGGGGGTGGAAGGGACCAGTCCTAAGGAGATCTTCTCCTCTTCTAGCTCAGCTAAGAAGAGGAAAAATAATGGGGAAGCTGATTCTGCCTCTTCAGGTCTGAAGAGGGGAAGAACTTAATTAGCCTTCTAGGTTGTTTTTTGATGCCATCAGTTATATGATCATTAGTTTTTTTAATGTTCGAGGGTGTAACAGACCTCTTGTTATGGAAGAAACTAAAGACTTTTGTATAGCTAATAAGACTGATATCTTAATGTTATGTGAAAGCAAAGTACCATCTCCTCCCTCTGAGGGTTGGATTAGGCACTGTGGTTTCACATTTTATGACTTTCTTCCATCCCTTGGTAGAGCTGGTGGCATGTGGTTAGTTTGGAAGGAGAACCCTTGTAATCCTTTCAATTTAGTGATCATTAAGAAAGCTAGTAGATTCATGGCTAGTAATATTACTATCTTATCTTTAAATGTTTCCTTTATTGCTATTTTTCTATATGCTCCTCCCAATTATATCCACAAGTATGCTTTCTGGGAAGAAGTTATGAATTATGCTAAGTCTTTGCAAATTCCATTTATGCTATTAGGAGACTTTAATGAATTAACCTCACATCTTGACCAAATGGGGGGTGCTGAGTATAGATTTTCAAGATTAAACATCATGAATACTTTTTTTCTTCTATTGAATGTGTGGAAGTCCCCTTTGATGGACAACATTATACTCGGCGTAAAAAACCAAGTGGTCCAAATAACATCTATATAAGATTAGACAAAGGTGTTTTTAGTTTGGATTGTTTGAATTTATTCCCAAATGCTAAGATCCATCATCATATTTTTTCATCATCAGACCATTGCCCTCTCTCGTTGAATTTGATGATTGCTAAGAACACCAAAGCTCCTCCCTTTAAATTTAATAAATTATGGACAACTCGAAAAGATTTTGATCTAAACAAACTTGGTGCACTAAATTCCAAGGTTCTTTCATGTATTGTATAACAAGGAAAAGTAAACTTTTGAAAGGAAAAGCTAAGATTTGGGCTACTACAAGGTTTGGTAATATTTTTAAGCAACTTCGGGAAGTTGAAAATAAGCTCAATGATATTCATTAACAACTTCTTATTAATCAGGGATGTCCGCATTTAATTAAGTCACAGGAGAAATTTTTAACTAAACAAGTTAAGTTGTTAGAATTCCAAGATTTGTATTGGAAGGTCAAAGCCAAAGCTAATCATCTAAAATTAGCAGATGCTAATACTAAATATTACCATGCTTGTGCCTCAATAAGGAAAAATAGAAATTTGATCAAGTAAATTCAAGATTCTCAAAATAATACTATCACGCATCCGCAATTAATTGAAAAATGTATCACCCAAGCTTTCATTCAACGCTTTACTTCCAATTCGGATTGTTCGTTTCAAGCTCAAACGGATTTTGAGTTATTAGACTCCATTATATCATATGAAGATAATGCCCTTCTTTGTCGAGAAGTTTCCTTTGAGGAAGTTAAAAATGCAGTTTTTGATTTAGCTCCAGATAAAGCTCCAGGTCCGGATGGCTACTCCCCTTTCTTTTATCAGAAATATTGGCCTTTAGTAGGACAATCAGTTTTTAGAGCAGTAAGAGCGTTCTTTTTCTCGGGTAAAATTCTTAAAGAAATAAATCATACTGTCATTACGTTGATTCCTAAAATTGAAGCTCCCTCTAATCCTAATCACTTAGTCTATGCTCTACAATATACAAAATTATTTCAAAATTAATGACAAATCGACTAAAAATTATGCTAGGGAAAATCATTCATCCGCTTCAAGGAGCCTTTGTTCCGGAACGCTTAATTCAAGATAATGTTTTATTAGCTCATGAAGTGTTCCATTTTTTCAAAAATAAAAAAGGTTTAGAAGGTTGGTTAGCTATTAAATTAGACATGGAAAAAGCTTATGATAGATTAGAATGGGACTTCATCTTCGTTGTTTTTAGAATGTTAGGGTTTTGTGAGCAATGTGTCAACTGGATGATACAATGTATAACATCGGTTTCTTTTTCTGTGCTACTTAATGGTATACATGGGGATGTTTTTAACCCCACAAGGGGTATTCGGCAAGGTGATCCCCTGTCTCCGTATATCTTCACTCTTTGTGCTGAGCTTTTAGCTAGAACTTTGCATCAGGTAAGTGTTTTAGGCTCCAAATCCATTGGTGTTACTTTAGGCCATTCAAGAGTCAAAATCCCTTTTTAACTTTTGCGGATGACACAAGTCTACGATTACTAGTTGTCATGATATTAAAAATATCCTCAATGAATACTGTAGGATGTCTGGTCAAGTGGTCAACTATCATAAGTCAGCTTTTCCATGCTCTAGTAACACGGATGCGATGTTTATGCCTCAATTTGCAGATATACTACAAATGGAGGAATCTTTGTGTTTAGGCAAGTATTTAGGCTGCCCTATTATAAGCTCCAAATTAAAGTTACTAATGCTACGTTTAGTGATATCTAGGAGAAAGTGTCAGGTCAACTCACAAAGTGGAAGGCTAATTCGTTGTCTCAAGCCGGTCGTACTGTTTTAATTCAGTCTAATTTGGCAACTAAAGCTAATTACTAAATGCAAAGCTACTCGATGACGTCTTCTATTCTTTCTTCTTTGGATAAAAGCTATCGGAATTTCTTTTGCAATAAAAATCCAAATTCCAAAACCCCTAATTTAATAAGTTGGGATAAAATTTGCCAACCAAAGAAGATTGGGGGTCTTGGTTTAAGAAAGGCTAAAGTTAATAATATTGCGCTGCACTTTAAGCTTCTATGGAAAATTATTTCGTCTCCGAATAATCTTTGGGTTCAACTTGTTAAAAAAAAATCTTAAAGATGATAGTCTGTTCTCGTATATTGTTAAAGCCAATGTTTCTTGGCAATGGAGAAAATTGATGTCTCTCCGTCACTCCTTCAAAAAAGGTCTCTGATGGATTATTGGTAACGGGTCTTCTGTTTCCTTCTGGTTTGATAATTGGTTATTTCCCTTCCCTCTAGCTGATATTTGCTCCCTTGTTGTTGGCTCTGAGTATGTCACTGTTGACTACTTTATGTTAGAAGGGCCTATGTGGAATAACCAGTGCCTGATTGATGTCATTTCGTAAGATCTTATTTCTATTATCTCTAGAGTTTTTCTGCCTACCAATAGCACTCCAGATAAGTTAGTTTGGGGTCTTTCTGCTGATGGTGAGTATTCTGTAAAGTCAGGGGTGGCTTTACTGCAGAATGGGGGGCATCTGCCTGCCTCTGCTCATAAAAATAGCTGGATCTAGAACCTTAAAGTTCCTTCCAAGATAAATTTTTTTCTGTGGAAAATTATCCATGACGGTCTTCCAACTAAAAAGAGATTAGAAGTGAGTCGTGTATTTCTTCCTTTGGAATGTGTTTTCTGTAATCATCATTCTGAGGATTCATCTCATCTTTTTGCTAACTGCCTTTCTTTTCTGATGTGTGGGATATTCTAATTTCTGAGAACATTGTTCACTCGATCCTTAGGAAAGATGTTAATATCTAGTTTGGTGATTATCTGCATCAACTTCATTCTACTCTTTCTGCTTTTGAGTTTAATGTTATTATTGTTAGCTGGTGGTTTATCTGGTATGCTAGGAATGACATTTCTTTTAGAAATGAAAGTTTCACTCCTTTTAGGACGAGTATGATGATTAGAGCTTTCTTAATCAATATTAGAAAAGAGCCTTTGTTTTGCACCCAGGAGGCTCATGTCCCTAGGACCTGTTCTCCAAAAAAGATTATTCGTTAGAATGTTGCCTGGTCCCCTCCCGCTTCTGGGTATTTTAGGTTAAATTTTTATGGGTCTTAGCTGGAAGATTGTCAATCTTAGCTTCGTTTGGCTTTGTGATTAGAAATAATGATGGTGGGGTGGTGTTGTGTGGTGCTAACTCTTTGGACCCTTCGCACTCTATTCTTGTTGCGGAAGCCTGGGGCCTTCGGGAAGGTATCCGAGGTGCCATTTCGCTTGGGATTAAGTATTTGATCATTGAAGGTGATAACTTGACTGTTATTTAATCCATCAAACGGGTTTGGAAAATTCCTTGGACTATTAACTCGCTTATTTATGATGCAGGGGAAGATTTGAAGTTTTTTGAGGATGTCCAAATTTCTCACGTGTTTAGGGAAGCTAATGGTGCAGCGGATTGGATGCCCCACCGAGGTCATACTGTTCACAAACTTACTTATTGGTTTGATATTTCCGATGTTTCTTTCTCTGTAATCATCCGCAAGGATGCTTTAGGGTGGCCCTTGTCTTGGGATCCTCCCTAGTTTGTTCTTTCCTTTTTTTAAAAAACAAATGTTACTGTGAGGCAATGTACAAGCTAGCAAACATGATCTTAGAGTAAGAGTTGACCTACTGCAATGAAAGAACCAAATTGTCAGCTAGAAAGAGGACTTTTTGCTCAGCAAGCACATAGAGTGATATAACATAACTTATAGGCTTATAGCCTCATATGATTTCAATAAAAATATAATTGCAAAGGGGAAGTTTTTGCCTAGTAAAAGGATCGAATCGGAGACATTCCACAAGCTACAAACTTTAACTTGGGCTTGTCACCACCAAGGCAAAGCTCTTTTTTTGATACAACACAGCGAGAATAGAAATTTATCTGATCCACTATGGGTTCGGTGAACCCGATGAACCCATAGAGCTGAACCCATAGTGGATCCGCCCCTGCACCATATAATCTCAACTTATGGGATTTAGCCTATCCCCTTGACGACTCAAGGACGACTCTCCTTGATAGCCCCTTATTAAGGGACCTAGCAAGATTTGTTTCGGAGCCTCACATATAATTAGATATAATTCACTCCATTTTTAAGGAGTTGTTTAACAACACCTTGCCTGATCTAATTGTGCCTCTTTTTACCATTGTAGTAACTTAGCTACTCCAATGGCTGCTTAAGTATCATAATGAAGAGAAACAAGTGCATCCTATCCCCCCCCCTCACAATGGCGCGTCAAACAACCAATCAAGCGCATTGAACACATATCCATGGTGGATCATTCTACAAAAGTATGTCTGAAGACTTTCATGATAATAGCATCATCTCCAAGAGTAAACACATATCCATTGATTGAACTAATATCATCATTACTTGAAACCCAATATGCAACACAAAAACCTTCAAGCACAACAAGAAATTTGTAATAATGCAAACATAAATTAATCAATAGTTCCTTTCAAGTATCTAAGCAAGCGATGAACAACATTCCAATGATCATTACTAGAATTATGTGTGTGACGGCTTAGTGTACTCACAACATAGGCTATATCGGGTCGAGTGCAGTTTATGAGGTACACTAGATTTCCTATGACTTTAACATAACCACTTTGAGAGACATTTTTTCCTAAGTTCTTGGTCAAATGAAGTTGGGGTCTAGAGCTGGCAATTATCCATGGGTGAGTGGATTATCCACCCACTCGCCCCAGATAAATGGGTGAAAACCCGCAATGAGGCGGGTAACGAACGGGTGGCAGGTGGAGTGGGTGGCGGGGCGGGATGAAGATGGGTGAGATTTTTTGGACCCATCACCCGCCCCATCCATCCACCCATGTCATATATATATATAATATTAGTAAATACTAATAGATATAAATATATATGATAATATACACTCCCTCCGTTTTCTTTTGTTGTTCGTATATGGAATCGGAGAAGAAATCAATGCAACTAAAAAAAGGGAAAAATTCCACTATTTTAAATTAAATTAAATTAACTAAAAATAAAGATTCTATCCCTTTAAGTTATTCTACGTTAGGCAACCTATGACACAAAGTTTGAGGGGTAAAAGAGTAAAAAATGACTACAAATTAGTGTGAACACATTTATTGCCCTTTTGAGTTACTCTATGTTAGACAACCAATGAGACAAAAGTTGAGGGGTAAAAAGTAAAAAAATAACTACTCAATAGTGTGAACACATTTATTGCAACTTCAACTAATGAAAATTTTAATTCATAAATTACACTATGCATGGAAAGATTCAAAATAGGAACAACATATTGAAATTTCCTAATGGGGAATACAGGAACAACAAAAGAAAACTGAGCATAAACTTTGCATCTCTATTTTCACAGATAGATCTATCACTTAAAGTCATGAATCTATATCCAGCATGAGCATAACCAATAAATACAAGATCTAAGGTCTTGGGTCCAATGCTCGATCTCTTATAGTCGGACAACCTTTCTAAGCTTATAAGGAGTCTTATCTAGCTTTTAATGAGGCACTCTATTAAGGATATGACAGTATGAAAGAACAACTTCCCCTCACATGTCATCAGGCAACCCCGAACTAAAGAGCATAACATTAATCATATTTTTCAAGTATCTATTTTTCCCTTCCGCTACACCATTTTGTTAGGGTACATATGGGGCACTAAATTCATAGATAATGCCCAACTTTTCACACTGATCATTCAAAGAACTGGTTATCACACTCTCTTCCCCTATTAGACCTAACACTTTCAACTTCTGCCTTAAACTTAATAAAGGCTTCTCCTGCCTCACTTTTGGTTTGAGGAAAGGTAAATTTTAGTATACCTAAAAAAATCATCAACAAAAGAAATGTACCTAAATTTTCCTCCTCTACTAGTGTTATGAAAATTAGCTAAGTTTGTATGAATTAACTCTAGGAGTTGAGTGTTCCTGTGAGTCACGAGTTTGCATGGTTTCTTGGCAAGTTTTGCTCCTACACATACAAGACACTTCGAAAAGTATGCAAAACTTAAATTTAGGATGAAAGCGAACCTCATTAGTTGCTTAATGGAAGTAGCATTCACATGCCCTAATTAAATACCATGCCATAAATTTAACGACTCAGCCATATCAGTTAACCGAAAATCACTAATAGAATTTTTGTTTATTGCTGCGATGGTATTGCTGCTGTTTTACCCGTACGTAGCAATAAACCACGAAAAAAAAGGAAAAATCGGAATTAAACATATTGTTGCGGTTGTAGCTGGAAACCGCAGCAATATGTGTCAACGGAATTTTTTTTTAAATTTCGTTGACTGTTTGACCGTATCTATTGCTGCGGTTGCCAGTCACAACAGCAGCAATAGATTAAAATATTATTAAAAAAATTATATTTTAATCTATTGCTGCGGTTGTTTCTAGGAACCGCAGCAATAGATCTAAGATCTATTAAAAAAAAACACGCCATTAGGGTTAGTTCTTATGGCGCCGTTTTTTCACATACACTCTCATTCCTCTGTTCTCTCAAGCGTTCTACTCTCTTTCTCTCCTCTCTAGATCTCCATCCTCCTCTATCATCTCACACTTCGTCCTCGTCGTTCTTCTCGTCACTCCTTCAAACCTCTCTTCGTTTTCTATCTACTCTCCTCACTCCATCATCTTCTTCCTTTTAACTCCTTCCTCTCTCCTACTCTCCATCATCTTCATCCGCTCCTCAAATGGCCAGTAATGGCGTTGTAGATGGCAAATCGAAGGCAATTGAATCCACCTCACTGCAAAACCACAATTTTAATTAACCACCCTTCTTTTTCGCGACCAGCGAACGGTGATGATTGACGGACCGACGATCCCCAAATTTATTGAAAATTCCGTATCAATCGAAGACAACGCGACTGCACAGTTCGCCTTCATCACCGACAATCGAGAACCTGCAGCTTCAATGGTCGCCGGCGGCCAACTCAGCGCCTCACAACGGCCAACGCAGCGCCTCTCTCCTTCATCGTATGTCATTGATGATTTTTAATTTTGATTGATTTGTTCATTTGTATGCTTATTGAATATGTTAATTTGTTGAACTTTCTAGATTTCTTTCGCTGATCTAAAAAATGGAGGTTCCTACTCTGTTGCTCAACCTGCTTCGGTCGGCTACTTGGTTCGTGGCCGTGGCTTTTGGTTTTCGTTCATGTCCTGCAGCTTTATTTTTTTATTATTTTTATTTTTTTATGTAATTAGTTTCAATTCTTTCTTTAGTTTTAGTTTCATTTTCTTATTATGTTATCGATCTGATTTTTTCATCTGTCAGATATTGTAATTTTTAATTTTTATTATTTTTAAATTTCTACTTAATGTATGAATTCAATGTGTTGTAACTATTTTGTTTTAGTTACTTTTTGGTTTAAATTATTTCAACAATCAAATTAATATGGAGATTTAAATTTCAGATTTTTTTTTATTTTAAAAATGTGCACCTATTGTTGCGGTTTCTTCCCAAAACCGCAGCAATAGACCTTTTTTTTATAATATAAAAAAATACCTATTGATGCGGTTTATGGAAGAAACCACAGCCATAGGTCGACGTATTGCTGCGGTTAAAAACCGCGCAAAGATAGGCCAATTACCTATTCTTTGCGCCCTTAATTGCTGCGCGGCCAAAACCGCCGCAATATGCCACTTAATAACCGCAGCAATAAGCAATTATTCTACTAGTGAATATTTTTTATTTATTAAAATCGAACCAACACTAGAAGCAACAATTAAAATAAATAAACCTCCACTTAGATACCCCTTCCTCACAAACTCCTCACCTAGAGTCATTACAACCTCGTCAGCCTCAAAAATAATTTTCTAACCAGTTTTTTTAGCAAGGCACATGACACTAGGTTCCGATGCATAATAGGAACATACAACACATTGGAAAGGGATAAAGTTTTTCCAGAGATAAGTTTAAGAGTCACCTTTCCTCTGCCAATAACTCCAGCAATAGGAACATTACCCATCCAGACACATTTGCCTTTAACAACACATAGATGCTTTGAAGCATCGGTGTCCAGAATCCAGTAAGTTATGTTCTCGACCAGGTTTGCTTCAATGACCAATGCAGGAATTAAGAATATCATCAATTTCAGCAAGGTTGACCTGATTACTCCTTGATCTGGTCGGACTTATTGGAGCCTTGACGTTGAGGACATTGGTAAACCTTATGGTCAGGCTTCCCACAAACATAGCAAAGAACACCTCTCTTCTTAATTTTACTGTATGGTTTGATGAACATCTCATACTTCTTGTTTTAGCGACCATTTTTACCTTTACCCTTATCTTTGTCATTACCTAAAGATCGAACACTTTCAACAAGGTTAGCCTTTGTGGTGTTGATGGTCACATAATCAGCTTTGTCCTTGAGACGATCAACCTCCTCTGTTCATAGATGACTCACAATCTCCTAAGGAGACAAATCTTTCTCCTTATGTTTGAGATGGTTTTGATATTCATTCCATGATGGGGGATATTTTTTCTTCAACACATTAGCTTAGAAAATTTCGCATATCTTCATGCCTTCGGTTAGAACATCAACACACAGGTTCTCATAGACATGAACCTGCTCCACAATTGGTTTATCATCAACCAGTTGGAAAGCCAACCACTTCCCAACAACATACTTCATCTTCCCTGCATCATCAGACCAGTATTTCTTCTCGAAGGCCTCCCAGATGGCCTTACAAGATTTATGAACCATATGTTGATCAATAAGAGTATTAACTATATGATTAAGAAGATAAAACCTCATAGTTTTCTTATCCTTATCATATTGGAAATTCTATACGGTGCCATCTTATTTTTGACTTTTCCGCACAGTACATTTTTTTTACTTTCTTAATCTTAACGATGCCCTCTTAGTAGCTAATTGCTGCAGTAATCATCTGTTAACCCAAACGTTAGTTTATGACTAATTAAAGTGTTAACTCGGAAGGAACACTACAAGAGGGGGGGGGTGAATTGTAGTGTGGAACTTATTTCCAAAATAATGAGGAATTTAAAATATAAGCAATAAGGAACTGAAAGTGCAAGAGAGATTTTTACGTGGAAACTTCTTGTCTCAATACAAGAAGAAAAACCACGACCTCCTCGGGATGTAAACTCTTCACTATAGTAGGGAACCTCCTCTGTTACAACCTATTACATACCCAAGTTCCACTCGGAACTCCAACTCTTTCACAAGTTCCACTAGGAACTTTAACTCTCTAGACTTAACTCTAAGTCCCTTAAGAGTTCCTGACTCTTTACAACGGGTTTACTCAAACCCTTTACCTCCTGGATAGACTTCACCCCAAGTCTACGCATAAACAACAAGAACTTACTCAAGTTCCTAACTCGAACTTGATTCAAGAACTCACTCAAACTCTTAACCAAGTCCCCATTACAAAAGTTCACTCAAACCCTTTAACCTCAAACTCAAATACAAACACTTGATAATTTGGTTGAACTCTAGTATATAGAACCGAGAGCGTAAAGGAATATGGCACTCGTAGGAACTTGGAACTCATAGGAATTGACTTATAATGAGGAATAGCAAAATATAATTCTTTTATAACATTATTCCTTAAGCCAGACCTTATGGAATGACACAAGTAAGACCTTATGGAATGACTTCAGTCAGACAATTTGAAACTTAATTGAACTTGTATATTTATAGCAGTCATTTAGAATGAACGTGGGATTAATCATGACTTAGCGGGAACAAGCCGCATGATCTACCACTAACTCCACGTTTATCTTGAACGTGTGTAACAAATTATCTTTGCTTCCTAAAATCTATTGTGCACCAATATTTCAAATTCGGTTTTTAATTAAAAACTATTTTAATTAATAAAACCAATCTTAAATATTTTTATCAAATAATATCTTTAAAGGATTTTCTTTTAAATCCGAAAATGATTTTATTTTGGAATAAAGATAAAATCTTTTCCATAAAAGATTTTCCTTTAAAATCAGATTTAAACCACATAAAATCATTTTCCTAAAATTTAGCCTTTAAAATCTCAACAGATTCCTTTTAACCGTTGCACAATATTTTACACGCCTAGTTCCTTTAACTTCTACTTCGTTTATTTAACTTAGATTAATAGTACCCAGGCACGTCGTTTCCTTAGAGAGGAACAAACTGACAATTTCTTTAACAAAACTCATTATACGTATTATATATAAATCTAGGCTTTTTATTTTCCGAAAACTAAATCTTATCCTAAAACAACTGTAGACACATAATCGTGTCTCCCCATTTGAGGATCCCATGATGAAACATACCGCGACATTAGTTGGCGCGACTCAACGGAAGAGAAATATGAAGAACTAATCCAAAATGTGTTTTGAAATGATATTCTAAAGCCCAATTAATTGTTCATGATGATTAATTGTATTTCAAGCCTATAAAATGTTTTAAGTCCATTTAAAAGCCCAATCAAATATTTGTTATTTTAATAGATATTTTTCATAATTATTTTTATTATCTTTGATAAATAAATCAGATTTTTAATCCGTAAAATTCCATCTCCGGAAGTTTAGGGATAAAAAAGGTATCTTCGAAAGACGTGCAACGGAATATGCTCGAATATTCCAGAATATGCGCCGGACACGGGGGCTGCGCTCAGTGCGCCACGTGCGTCCAGCACATTGGCCATATCGCGTCAGGCGTGCCATTGAGCGCCTGACACGTAGATTTTGTGACTCACACAGAGTCCTGCGTCTGACGCAAGTTCTATGTGAGACGCAACGTTCTTTTCTATCTTTTTAAAACGCGTTTACACGTGCCTAAACCTGATTGGGCTGGCTGCGTCAGGCACACCAATGTACGCCTGACGCGTGGCACTGCGCCTGCCACGTAGGCCTGCGCCTGGCGCAGGGCGTGCGTGAGGCGCACGTGCCTTGTCTTCTATAAATACTCGTGATTTCATGAATTACGGACGGCTTTTTAGATTATTATTTCACGAATACAAATTCTCTCGAATACATCGAAATACACTTCGAATATTACAAACACTCAAACACTCAAATACTTTCAATACTTTCAACCAATTCTTAATCACTCATTCTTGGTTCCACGATTGCTCCGCCTAAAGATCGTTGCGCTCCTCAATCTAAGCCGCATAGGTATAATCCCGAGGATCCTTGAATAATTTTTTTTTATTGAAGTTACTAACCACTTATTTCATGATGTAGATCTTTAATATAAAAGCGCTCAACTGTATATTCTGAACCTTCTTCTTTCTTTTTATTTATTTTTTATATATCATCATATACTTGCCTGATTATTATATGATTGTCCTGCATTATTGCTTTTATCACCCACATGTTATTTATTGCTAATCAAAGACCTAAAGAATTGTTCTAACATTAATCCGATTAATTTGGACAACCTGTTAGGTTCCCTGTAATATTGATTGCCTAATAACATATCACTAAACAATAGTCTTTTTATGTGTTTCCTGAACCAATTTAGACTAATTATTTTTAGGGTGTTTAAAACGTTATATGATTATTCTTTGACATAAAATCTTTAATGAATCGATATTTAGTAAAGGCCAACTCTGGGCGAATGTGGTTCATTATGACTATATTCGTACCCTCATCCCCGAACTCAATATTTGGTTCACTTTGACCATCTATGGAGTCAGGACGGGGAAATCTACATTGGATAATTTGTCCTTATGTTTTTCCCATATCCAATTAGGTTTATGATTCTTCCAAAAATGAATTGTTGGCGACTTCTTTAAAAACAATTTTCAATAAAACCTTAACAGTGGGGTAGTCAAATATAATACGCGCTCATCCCGCGTAGGCAAAATAAAAACACGCCTACAATTTGGCGACTCCACTGGGGAGGATTTTAAAAAATTAATTTTTTAAATGAGTGGGTGAAACTTGAAAAATACTATTCATTCTTATTTTATGCCTTTGAATAATATACAGTTTTGCATATGCATGGCTATTGTTCAGCCACCATAAGGACAATCTACCTTGCCTCATTAGCACATGTTCTATGTGTGAGGTCACCCCCGGGGGGTTTGCGCTTTGTCCTTCCAAAAAGCTTCCCGAGCGATAGTGTCAGATCTTAGTCATAAGCAAACCTACCCAACCATGGCATTGTTCTCTTATTCCTGACTTGAGACTGGAGTGTGTCTTACACGTGGCCACCTCTTTAAGCAGGGGTACGAAGCGTGGGATCAATCTCTTAGTCATGGACCATTTTCAGACTGAACCTAAACTTGACCAATAGTTTCAAACATAGAACTGGACTTTAAGTGGGAACTTTTGCATCCATGTTATATGTCATTTGCCTGTGATTGCAATTATTTCCAGCTATTATTCTGTCAAATTGTCATTATTATGCGACGTTCCTAAAACCGCGTCAAAAAACAAGAAAAATTCATCAATCGGCCAATTCGTCGCCTAAATCCCCGAAAAACGTGTCGGGGAGTAGTGCGCCAAGCGCATTAAGTTGCGCCTGGCGCACCATTCCCGCGCCAGACGCACGGCTGTGCGTCGCGTGCATCAATTACGCAGTCTGTCATTTTAGCCGTCGTAATTGTCGATCCTATGTTCAGTCCTATGTTTGGCTATCTGCATCTGCGTAATACATGGTCTAATTAGAGGTCTCACCTAATCAAACGTTCAAAAAGGTTCTTCGCATGCAAGGTCGAGTCTGTCCTAAAAAAAAATGCATCTAAAGGGTCATGGTAGAGCTAGAGTTGTCATGCATGTCTACCTCTTCCCATTTCATCCCTGCTATCCCTGTCAATCTTACCCTACCATATTCAACAATTTCAAAAATTACATTTTTTCAAAATCAATCCTACACCTTCCTCTATACTACCTTTTTTCGAAAATATTTACTAATCATCATCATCATACCACGACATTTCAATAAAAAAATATTTTTCAAAATTAATCCATCATATTTTCCTAACAAAAGATAAAAACAAGGGGTTCCTTTCAAAAAAACGAATTTCGAAAATTCTAAGCCCAGTCTAAACACCTTCAATCCAATCCAATCAACCAAATCCAATTCACTTGCATCCATTCTAGGCCCATATGCATTAGAGTCCGTATTGAATTCATATTAGGTCCATTAAAATTTGAGTCCATATTAGGCCCGCTAGCATTAGAGTCCATCTTAGGCCCATATAAGTCTAGCTCGTGTTAAAACCTAAGCCCATTTGCATCTTTATGTGAACCCTAGTCTATGTCAAGCCCAGTCCAAGTCTAATCCCAGTCTATTCCATTCTAAGTCCAATCCTAGTCCATCTCCAATGTCAAACCCATTTGCATCTCCAAGTAGCTCCACCTGCGGAACTTCGCACTCATAGTTCCTACTTAGGAACTTCTTGTTTCAACTCGAAACTTCATCTTCTTGCTCCCACTCGGGAGCGCCGGAATATCAAATGCAATGTTCCTCTTAGGATATACCTAGGAACCACTCTGTTTGTGTTCCTTATAGAAACTCTGTTAGGAACTTCACTTGGTGGAAGTCTTTTTCTGATGTGATATATTCAACTTTCCATGGCTTGTTTTATGTTAATGTAATATGCACATCTCAAACACACATGTTAGTTATAATCATCATTTGTTTGCAATTATCAAAACACTACATGACTCAACAATTTCCCCCTTTTTGATGATGACAAACAAATGATGCTTATCACAAATTAAACAATAAACGATGTACATTATGAACAAGTCATGCATGTATATGAAGGAAATATCAACATAGATAAATACATCATACAAAGAACTTTTCATCATATAAGGATTGAGACTTAACTATACTTGACCATAAGCATCATACATATTCTTCCTCCTTTTGTCATTATCAAAAAGGATCATCTTACACACATTTGTTTTAGGTAAATCATATCCACATATTGTTATATGCTACACTTACCACCATAATGGTTAAACACTTGTTAGTCCCAAAAGCCTCAAGAATCTCAATTTTTCAAACTTAGGATACATGTGCTACACGAATTTCCAACTCACAATCCAAAGACCCAACTTCAAAATCCATGGAAGGAACTTGACAAATAAGAAAATAAAAGTCAAGCAAAAATCAGATTTGAAAGTCAAGAATGGATCAATAGATAGGACATTGTAAAATCCGGCTCAAAGAAATATGAAAGAAGTTTATGGAACAATTTGAGTTGAGGGACCTTGAGATATATTGTGTGCTCTATGGTTTAGACTTTTAATAAGAGGTTCTCAACAATTATTAGAGTTGATCACTTCATTTCACACTTTTGAGATCTCCGCCAAACCCCACACACATTCACCTTGATATGTATAAATCAAGTTCACTTTTACTCAACCAACCAACCAATCGTGAGAAACTCATTGCGCGAAGAAACTTGAACGAATTTATCTTTATAATCAAGTTCTTCCAATCTTTAGCTTATGTTCCTCTTCTCAAATCATCAAATCTATGAGTAAGCATTTTCACAACCATATCAAATATTGACTTCTAGGAAATAATTAGGATTAGATCACCCTTGTTTATTTTATTTTATTTTCGTTTTCCTTTTCCTTTTTTTAAACAAGGGTATCATTACAAGTTGTTGCACTTTTCCTAGAATGTCACATTTAACTACCATAGAGAAGTAATTGCTTACTCACACATACTTGAAATCCACCACCAAGAATGAAAACATATATATCGATTCCTTCCTTATTCCCCCTGAGTTCCTTACCATTCCTTCATCATTAGGAACTTATATGATTACTTCCATCTAATAATATTATCATTCTGAGTATCAATTGATAAATCACAAAATACGTGCTTCTCACTTCTTCCACAACTTTTCCCTCAAAATGTATTTACTATTTATCACTCTTTATGCATCGTTGAACCATAAAAAGTCATGAATTTTAAATTAGAGCACATGGGAATTAGGAGATTTGAAGTGACAAGATATGAATGGAATGAGGATTTAATCAATTAAAGGGTATTTGAAGAAATGTGGTGTGAACTAATGATAGTTGGCTAAGAATAGGTTTGTTCCCTCTAAAAGTTAAACCAAAATATAGTATGGAATTTACCTGTCTTGCTCCATCAAGGTTTCTTTCATTGTACCTTTGGCAACTTAGGAATTTCATGTTTGACATCATCCACAGTTCTATTATGAGACCTCTAATACTCTTAGGCAAGTGAGTATGCCTTTACGACACAAAAATTAAGTGTAACATATTTACTCTATTGTGCATATAATCACTTCAATTTTAATATGTGTAAGAGCCCAATTCGACAAAACTTTTGGAAAAGAACATGTTTACACTCAAGTCATACTTTATCAAGTCTTGTTCCTCTAAACAGTCCATGAATAGGTGAAATTATAAAGAACATATATTCACATAATGTAAAGCAAGACTTATAAAAGTTATGCATTCATATTAATATTTTAACAATGTAATATATTAATTATGATACAATGTGAATATGTACAACATACCTTAAGTCATATTTCACCATGAATATAAAATTTCCTTCAAGTACTGGACTTATTTTGATTACTTACTTTTGAGTTCCTGAGGTGCTATTTCTATCATTTCGATATCTTCACATCTGATGGAAACTTTCATTTCAACTCGACTCATACTCATCATTCTTGAAAAGTTCTTTGACATGTTTTTGTCCTTGCATCATTATCTTCCAAGAGAGTAGTTGTGTTCCCTTATCATGCTCACGTACACATTTGCTTATAAGGTTAACAAAAACCCTTACATAAAATAGTTAGTTGTACCAAAAATATTATCCATATAACTAAGTCAATTCCTCTTGAAGACAAAAATTATTGTGAATTTTGAAATTATTTTTCAAGATGAAACTTGATGTAGTTCCTCATAGATTTCAAAAAAAATATTTATTTTGAACACATTTAAAATCTATTTGGAACAACCTAAATCCCATGTAAGCAACAAGAGAAAATAATATACAATTATCTTATGACCTAACTAAAAAGATTTCTCAAAGTCAATACCTTTGTTTAGTTGTTCCTTTCAACAACTAACATGTATAGAGTTCCTTTGTCGATGTCACTGTGAATCGCAGGTGTACTTCTTATCTTCCAGTTAGAGGCAAAGAACTTGAATACTGGAAGTATGAAACTGCCTGTTCCTACTAATTACATAGAAACTCGCTTCCACATATTTATTGAGTTGAACTTCTATTTCATGAATTTGAACTTGATCTTCATTTTTAAACTCTTATCCATGAGGTCATATAGATGGCTATTGTTGCTTTTGAGAGTGACATATTTCATGTTAGGAACTCTAGCTCCATAGGAACTTGTAAATTCAAAATGAAAACCATCTTTAACTTTTTTCTTGGGAACAAACAAGTTAGTTTTAATCAAAATAATATGCTCACTTATTATTATGCACATTGTTTTCTTTGTTGTAAACTTGGTATGCTTTGCAATTGAAGGCACATCACAGGAACATCACCTCTTCACTTATATAATCAAACTTCCCTAGTAGAATCTTCTACTTTTTGAGTTCGTAGGGTGTCTTGTTGATCAAAGATGTAACCATATCCTTGTTGATGATTAGGAAGCAGTATTGACGACTTTTGTCTAGAAGTTCCTTTCTAGTTATAATTTTCTTCACTTTGAAAGCTTGTAGTCAGTACCTTGTTTCCTGCAAAATCATCAAACTTGTTTGGAACTTGGTTCCATGGTTAGATCTCGAATATAATAATTTATGACCACTTAAACTTTTAATCTTCTTAGCAATGATTACACATTCTGTGGAATATTCATCTTTGTTATTAAAGAAAAGAATCAAGTGTTCCTTAAATAAATATCAACTATAACCAAGATAAATCTCCTTCAAAATCTTAATCTAAACACTTAAGATGCCACCCAAATTCACATGAAATAGTTCCAAGAATTTGTGGTGCACACCAAATTTTATGATTTTGAAAGAAGATAAGATCACACAATATCTTCATGGACATAGTTAACAAACTTTATCCTTTAGGAACTAGATATAAGATATACCTATAATCAAGTTCATTGGTCTAAGTTTGTCAACCACGATGAAGTTAGAATGTTATCATTCTGAAAGATATAAGTAGATCATCTTCAATAATGACTAGTCATGTCATGTTGTTGTTCGGAACCAAATAGAGATCCACAAAGTATGTATTCCCTACTTGATTCCCTTCAAGTATGACATTTCTAACTATTATTGATGACGCAATTTTATTTGCAAAACAACCAGAGTTAGTGAACTTCTAAAAACTTTAAACAAAATGTGCTTCAATTACTCGACAATAGAACTATTTACAATGAAACAGGAACTTACCAACATTTGATTTTGCATCAATTTTACCTTGTTGTTGTCTTGTAAATTTATAGTTCCTCCATTGTGAGCTTCTAATGAAAGAATTATTGATATGTTTCTTTTCATATGTTAGGAACACTCGTTGTCGAGATACCACGAGTTGTTCCCCCTCACTAGGCTTGCCTCTTCTTTTATCTTCCAGGTGAAATTCGAATAACTTGGAACATATTCCTTTGGTCTTCATGACCATTCTTCATCATTATGGGTCGATCCATATATATGTATCTTATCAATACATGACCTACAATCAAAACCTATAGAGTTCCTTTGTGCAGCTTTAAGGTTAGTAGATTAGTCAAAGAGAGGTAAATAAAAATACAGCATAAAAGGAATAATCATAAAGTTCCTTAGTAGAGTACTCCCTTTTGAATGTTGTTCTATCTTTAAGTCCAGTAATGAGTAAACTTTTATACTTCATCATTTATGTTCAACATTATGTAACTGGAGTTGTCAACAACTTATGTGTTCAGCTTGGGAACTCGGATTAACAGGAACTCGTGCTTTTATAGAACACTTCACCTTGTGGAAACATTTAGTTGTTCCTAAACCGTTAGTTCGTTTCAGCATTCTTATAACACTATTAATTCCATCAAATCAAAGTTTGAGTTCCTTGATCCGAAACTAATATTTATGTTGTTGATATTTTAGTTACCTCAATTATCAAACCTACAAAATAAACATTAATAACCTGCATAACATATAAAGAGAAGATAATATATATGAGCTTGTAACATAACTTCTCTTTTTCAACCTTCCACAACTTTGCATTATTGACAAGGAACATCAAGAAGCAAATAAACTTGTGAAAGATATATACATATTATAAATGACCAAGATCTGCAAGATGTTGTAAAGGTGTCTTACCCATTTACTTAAATAAATGTATCACCTTCTCCATACCTCTTTTAAAGGCTTTTATTGGGAGGAACTCATATACTTGTTCAAGTACACAAATAACCATTTTGTCATCATTTATTGGATCTCCTCTAATATAGCCCCGCAAATTCAATTACTTCTTGGTCTTTGGTACCCAGTATATATTGGGTCCTTTCTTGTTAGCAAGATAAGTCAAAAATCCATTTTCGACCAGTAAAGATTGTATGATTATCTCTACTACTAAGAACAAATATGCATCCATATGATACATGTTCAATATACTCAAAATGCATGGAAAAAATATTTTTTGGCAAATAAATGAAATAACAATAAATTGCACTGCCTAAAGAATAAGGTTCCCTTTCGTAGGGAAACCAAGTTCCAAGAGTGACAATATGCATTGTTCTATATGACTTGTTCCTTGAACCATTTCTAGTATACGGATTCTTTGAGATTTCAAAACAATTTGGAAGTCTAAATTTTGTCTTTTAAATAAACAGTTTTAAAGTTATCCAAAACTGCAAACAAAACATCAAAGCCAAATAAAACAATTTTACTAGAAATAATACTATAAGGAACAAGTTCTAATATAATGTATGCGTATAAAGAATATCTCATGGAAGAGATACTTATATCAAAGGGGTCGTTGATATATTTGGAGTGACTTTTAATTGACGATAAAAAGTCAGCCACCACTTGTTCCCAGGTTCGATCCTGACCTTTTTGGGGCCCTAGGCAAAATAAGAGATTGGGGCCCCTTAAAAAAATGCAATTTATAATAGAGCAAATTGAAAACATATGACGGTAGTTCTATTAAAATAAACCTGTTGTTTAAGCGAATGCAATTTTACAAATAAATTTACCAAAAAAAAATTGTTCAAGCAACTCATATACCATCACTTAATACATGATATTAAAAAAATTATAAAAAACGGGTTATACGAGCATTCCGAGATACAAAATCATTAATGATAACATCAGCTTCAATGTTTTCCAAAATCTTCTTCTCGATTGATAAAACTGCAAGACCATTCCACCATTCTTGTGACATGGATGACCTCAAGTAGGTTTTGATCAACTTTAACTTTGAAAAACTTCTTTCAGCCGATGCCATGTAGGAATATAGATGAACATATAGCGGAATTTCAGGAAACAAATTTCCTAACATCTATCGCAAGATCGCATGCATAACATAAATATGAATCATATTATAAGGAAAAGAATGTACAACCTTTGTAGCGTGTTTTCCACCGGATTGCAAGTGCTAGAGATCAAGGAACATCAATTGATGTCCCTCTACTTAGTCCACGAGCACCAATTGAATTCCCACGTTTGCTAGAACGGAAGAGGATGAATATATTTCACTCTCTTGCATTTTAAGGAGGGTGGCCGTATTTTCCAAAGGGAAATAATAGGGTTTTTCTCTCTCTTTTTAGTTTGAAAGTTACTGTCAAATTGAACGCTCTATTCCACCCTCATATTATAACCTTTTATAATAGTAGGAGAATAGGTTTAGAGAGAGACCTAACCTAACCCTAATTTCTCCTATTGGCCGGTTTTCTTACATCAATTAGTTACTACAATGTGTGACGTCATAGGATTAGGTTAACTTAGTTGTAGGTTCAATCAATATTGTCCCACTAACCAACATTTATTCTCTAGCAAGTAAATGTGATTACTAAACTAACGTAATTAATTATCTCTATAATAATTCCTTTTATATTTAGTAATTGTCGGGATGTCTAAGGACATATTCCTTCAATCTCCCACTTGTTTCTCATCTCGAACTTCTTCGTGATAGACATTTCTCCCACTTGTTTTTCTGGAAATAAACTCCTTTTCCAGAAAGACACCATTACGAGCAACAAACACTTTGTTTTCGCTTTGGTTGTAGAAGTAGTATCCCTTAGTCTCTTTTGGGTAACCCACAAAGAGACATTTATCGGATTTGGGTGAAAGCTTATCAGAAAGTAAACGTTTTACATAAGCTTCACAACCCCATATCCTTAGAAAAGACAATTTTGGAACGTTTCCAAGTCCACATTTCATATGGTGTCCTTTCAATTGCTTTAGATGGTGCTATGTTAAGTGTGAATGCCCGCTGTTTCAAGCGTAAATTCCCAGAATGAAATAGGAATATCAGCATGACTCATCATGGATCGAACCATATCAAGTAGAGTTCGATTCCTTCTTTCAGAAACGCCATTTTACTGTGGTGTTCCTGGTGGAGTCCATTGTGAAAGTATTCCACAATCCTTCAAATGATCACCAAATTCTTGAGATAAATATTTACCACCACGATCGGATCGCAATGCCATAATTTTCTTCCCAAGTTGGTTTTGTACTTCATTCTGGAATTCCTTAAATTTTTCAAAGGATTCCGACTTATGCCGCATGAGGTAAACATATCCAAATCTTCTTACATCATCGGTAAAAGAAATTACTCATAGGTCCATACACATCCGTATGTATGAGGGCTAAAAGGTCATTGGCCCTTTTACTTGAACCTGTGAAAGGAGACTTTGTCATTTTCCCCATCAAGCAAAACTCACAAGTATCAAATGATTCGAAATCAAATGATTTGAGAATTCCATCTTTATGAAGCTTCTCAATACGCTTTGAGCTTATGTGGCCTAATCGACAATGCCATAGGTATGTAGGGTTTGAATCATTTGCTTTATGTTTCTTGTTGTTTATGTTATAGATATGGGTTTCTAAGTCTAACACATATAAACCATTTGATAACTTAGCAGAGACATAGAACATATCATTCAAATATGCAGAACAACAATTGTTCTTTGTTGTAAATGAATAACCTTCGGAAGCGAAAACAGGAATCGAAATAATGTTCTTTGTGATAGCAGGAACATAATAACAATTATTAAGTTCTAAAATTAATCCTGAAGGTAAAAGTAGACTATATACTCCCACTGCCAATGTAGCAATGCAACTCGTGCTCCATTGCCAACGCGAAGATCTACTTCTCCCTTTCCCAATGTTCTACTTCTTTTGAGGCCTTGCATATTACAAATAATGTGCGAACCACAATCGGTATCAAATACCCAAGAAGCAGAAGTTGCTAAGTTAAATTCTATAACATACATATCTGAACTAGAAAATCCTTTCTTTTAATCCTTCAGATACTTGGGGCAACTACTTTTCCAATGACCAACCTTGTTACAGGTGTAACAATAGTGCTCATCAACAACTTTTGGTTTTGGTGTAGTCTTATGCTTTTCTGAAGTTTCAGACTTGGCAACTTATTTGCTTTCGTCTTTCTTAATAGCAATCCCAAACCTATTGAGCGATTGCCCTTTATTAAACATAAGAACATCCTCATATTCTTTTCTTGGCTGGTTAGGGATATTTCACTCAGTCTGAGTTAGCCTTTCATGCATCTTTTGCATCGTTGCTTCCTTCCCTTGCATGTGAAAGTCGTTGAACTTATCAGTTCTGAGAACGATTCTCATTTTCCTTTCACTTGCAATGAAACATTCAACATTCAATTTGTCCTTCGAAAGGACGGAGCGCAAATTACAAATAGAATTGTTGGTGTTGATGTTGTTGTTACTAGACATAATTACTACAACAAATAATAAAGCAAGATTCAATCAATGTTTATCAAGAAAGAAGCAATTAAACAAATTTTAATTAACTACTACCCTTTATTCAAAATGAAAGTCCCCTATTGAATAAAGAAATAACCAAGATCCCCTCCCACTACAATCAAACGGACTTTGGCCCTGCCTTAAATTTATAGTAGTTGAGGTAAGTAAACACTTTACTAATTATAACTAATTATAATTCTTGGTAGACAGGTTAACAACTCCTTGTTTACTCCTATCTCTTAGCTTCAAAACCCAAAACTTTGTCTTTTGATGATTTTGTTGAGTTAAACCAAACATTAACATGTAAGTTTCAAAAAACCTACCCTACTATCCCCGGATAAAATGAGCAACACCCTGCTTTGGCAGAACCTATTACTTACTATCTAAGGCGTTATAAGTGTTGTTTGGAAAAGCAATTAAACTCAATATTACATGTTGGGGACCTAAGTTTACTATGTTGGTTAATTAAAAGTGAACACATAACATAAATAACCACACATATAAACTTAAGCAAGCATTTAAACATGATAAATGAATAAACGAATATAAGCATAATTAAAAGTGATCCTAGTATGGCCCCAAAACCTAGGAAAACTAATCTTCATGGATCTCCATCCTTGATTATCAATGGGACTTCATTCTTCTTGATTACATAAATAATTTATAATTTAAATAACTAAAATTTAAATTACAAAAAAACAAACGATACGCAGATCGTATTTAATTTACATAAAATTTAACGATGCGCATATCGTATTTTCTGTCCTAGTTTTGGGCCATACTAGTCACAACATGCAAAACATAATATAAAACATATTATATTAAGCATTCATGCATTTATAATATCACAATAAAATAAATATTAAAAATCACTTATTAATAATTAATAAGCAAACAAAACATGTCATTTACAAATTAACAAATAGTAAACATGTTAATTTAGTTAAACTTAACAAATTGAAGAAATAAGTAAAGCAAAACGTTTCCATATTAGTTATAGTACTTAACCATTTAAGTAGTAAACTAAATCTAGGAAACTCCCTTATTTTAATTCAATTAGAACCTATTATGGAATTAATCAAATTAATCTTTAATTTGCATAATTGGAAATTAATAATAATGCTCAAAGTCAAAAGAAAAGAAAAACAAAAAGAAATGTTAATAACTAGCCGCCAGAAGTAAGCTAACCTCCTACTTCCCTTATTTTAGGAAACCTTTTTCGTTTTTTTATTGTTTTTTTTTTTGAAAAAATTCAAAGTGCAGTCAAATTGCACTAACAATTTTCTACCGAAATTGTGCTAACAATTATCCACGAACTTCATCCACAAGAGGACCGAAATTCATGGCTTCCTTGAAGCCAGCCAATCAACCCCATACACAGCCATGAATCACGCACAGTTCAACCGCAAGATCTTCAACAATTTGAAGATCTGCCACGGCAGCCCAATCGCACCCGACGCCGGACAGCACAGAGCCATCCAGCCGCCCAGCGCAGCACACCACCGCATCAACCAGCCGACCACCACACGCCCAACACGAAGCCAGGTATGCAATGACAAACCTTCGAACCGCTGCAGCAGCAATCGAAGTGAGCCATCGCAGCACCCTCCGCACGAGGTTCTGCAAGTTCGCGTCTGTTTTCCGCCTCACGTAACGCCGTGACAACCACCGTGGCCTCACCGTGCCACCCAACCATGGTTGGGGCTCCAAATTGTTGCAATTTATGTAATAATTACACTGGTTTCAGACGAAATTGTGCATTTTTGTGGGAAAAATTATGGTTTCGAAATTTTTTGGGGCAAATTAAAGTTTGAATTCATTCCACAACTAAAATCAGATTTGTTGAGTTGTTATTTAGTTATTTTGCATAATCAAATTAAGCATGAACAACTAACATATTCAATTTGTTGAGTTGTAACATATGCACATTGCCGAACAGTGATGAAGCCAAGGAATCAGATTTTTGAACTTCAAAACACCATAAAAAAAATTTTGGGTCTTTGATGAGGAAGGAAAACGACGAGCATGATTATCAATTAAAACAGTTTTTAACAATTTCCAATCAATTAATATCACCATAATATTTATGCAAATTAATCCATAATAAAACCCTCCCTTAATTGAATGAAAATAAGCAAAATAGCACATGAACATGATCATAAAATATAATGCAAGAGGCAAAACTGATATGATACGCTCAAGTTACACGTAGTATTTACGTAACTTTGGGTGCACTTTGCTAAGGGTTTGATTGTAATTGTTAACGTTCGTGTTTTATTTAACCCTTAGCGGAAGTTCGGAGCTTTGCGAGAAAATTGGTGTTAACGTCTTATGTTCCGAGCTTTCAAGGTGAATCAAAGTATCAAGCTGCATCGCAAGCACAACATCGTCTCACCAACCAAGCTCTCGTGCACCGCAAGCTCGGCATCATAGCCCAGCTCTCGTGTGCACGCATCAAACACAGCTCGCCCATCGCAGCAAGCTACCGCAAGCCTTGCGCGCGCCACAATCAAGCAGCACCTAGCCCAGCTCGCCCATAGCAGCCTCGCCCATCCAGCATGCACGCCCAGCGCTCGCACACCGCAAGCCTTGCGCGCGCGGCAGACCTCGCCCGGCCAGCCTCGCGGCAAAGAACGCCCGGCTGCCCGGCTCGAGCTCGCACCTCGCGAGCATGGTCGCACCTCGCGACCCGCTTTGCTCGCACCTCGCGACCGCCGCGAGGTGCGACCGCTTTGCTTCCCCCATCGCGGTAGGCGTAACACCCTTCGCACGGTGCGACCTACTTCGCACCTCGCGACCCCTAGGTCGGTCTAAATGTCGGCTGATTTTTGAGCTTTAGTATAAATACTAAAGCTTGATTTTGGACCTAGGGGGCAGCAGCCACAAGGAGAGGGAGTCTCCAAAAACTCCACTCCTCTCTTGTTGTCTCATCTTTTTAGTTTTTATTTTCTAGTTTAGTTTTTGTAGATTTCGATTACGGGATTGGCTTATGCTATTCCGATTGTAGCTTGAACCGTTCTTGAACGAGATTAATATGGAGCTTCAAGCATTATTGTGAGATCTTTCCTCTCTTTCTATTTCCTTTGATTATGGTTTAATTTCTATGCTTGCTTTCTATGATTTTTGCATGATTATGCTAGGAATGTTACTAGTTTGATTGTGTAATTAATCTAATGCTAGATTTAAGAATAGAATCGGATTGTTTTATTCTTTTATCAATTGGTAGCAAACTAGGGAGTAGCTTAGATGCTGATCATCTTGGTTATTTCTTGGGGAAATTGAATTAACCGTTGAATGTTTATCGCTTGTATGGCGTTAGCGAGTCCGTTGGTTCTCTCGTGTTTATTCGTTGCTATTGGATTGAACTTAGCCGCTATCGGACTAGGTTATCCTTTGGTTAGGGTTTTATAGTCATGCTGATCGTGCTATTCAACTAATAATAAGGAGAACACGAGATTAATTCTCGACAATAGATAATTATGGAAATAATTAGAGTGGAGGTTCAAGGATCGATAATGAATTGAAGTGAATGTTAATCGGATTCAAGATCTTCCCATATTGATTTCTCATTTTGTTTATATGCTAGTTAGTTGTAGTTTGTTAGTAAATCAACTTGAAACCCCCCTTTGTAATTATTAGTAGGTTTCTCGGCCCTTAGCTTAATCTAGGTTTCGAATCACGCTGAATATTAAACTCGTCCCTGTTTCCCTGTGGATACGACCCCTACTTCCACTATACTACCTTAGTGTAGAAGAGAGTAGGAGAAATTTTATCTTTGGACGGGTGCGGTGCACAACGACGACACATCCGCGCCCGCCCAAAATTTTGGCGCCGTTGCCGGGAAAACGGTGTTACTTGTTTGTATTTAGCGTGATTTTTGGATGGTATTGTTTGTGCTCTTTGTTTTTGGTTGACACTCATAGCGCTAACGATGCATTGCAAGAGTTCTTCTCAATCAATTTTGCAGGTACTTGAAGTGGAGATTGACATGGAACCACTACTGTCACACATGGAGCACAACCCAATGATTGAGCTTAAGGTACTAAGTCGAGCTCACGACTTTAAACAACAGCGCTTCTCGGGAGGCAACCCGAGACCCTTTTTATTTTCTTTCTTTTTCTTTATTTCTCATCAAATTTCCACCACCACAACAAATTTTCTTTCACCCACCGCCCAACCACTAAAACGAACCACAACACATCTTAATCCGCTTGGAACCAAAATCCACAAAAGAAAATCCATTGGGAGGACTTCAATAGCTAGGAGTTGGTAACACTAGAGGATTGAGATTGTTAATGTATCTTTTCGATCTCTTAAGCTAGGTGAAAATCTCAAAAATTCAAAACTTTTGAACTTGTCATTTGTTTGAGTGATTCGAGGGAGAGGGCTGTGAGTTGATTTATGAGATTCGAGTTGGTGTTGTTAAGAAATTTGAGTTTGACGGATTGTTTGCCATGAGTTTTGAGCATTCGAACTTCGATTTACCCGATTTTCAAATTCCCCCCCTATTTTCAGTATACTTTTTCTTTTAATTGTCGACACATTGAGGACAATGTGTAGTTTAAGTAGGGGGGAGGGTATTCTCATTCTCATGTATCTATGTTGTATATATTACTTTCAATTTGAAAAAAAAAATGAAAATGAAAAAAAAATGAAAAAGAATAAAAAAAAAAAAGTGATGAAATGAAACCCGCTGAGTTGAAAACCCACAAGGGTGGGCGACTCAGGCAAAAATGGGGGCCCGGATAGGTTGAAAACCCGAAAGGGCAACCTATGCAAAAAAGTGGCTTATATTGAGCGGGTAAGATGGTGAGATGCAACCAAAAAGAAATGTGTGAAGCTAGGATGAAAACCCGAAAGGGCTCCTAGGCAAAATGAGAGATTAAGAGAGAATTATACACTTTGAAAACTCATTTGCCGGAGATGGTGTCATAAGGTTGAAAGCGTTTTCGGGTTGGTTTGGTTATTTCATCCTTGATTTTGTGAAGTTTTGTTTTGGCTTTCACATTCTTTTGGTTAATTGTTAGTTTTTGGGAGTAAGCATGGAATTTATCCCTTTTTGTCTTTGTTCCATGGCTTGCTATTTTAAGTTAGTTGTATTAGTTTTAGTTTATCTTTTGAGGTTTTAGGCGAGTTGTCATTTTGATTGTGGCGTTGGAGTGGGTTCAACTCCTTTGAGATCCTTCAGGATTTGAGCTCACATTTTGATTGTCGTTTGGTGATTATTGTTGTCGCGTCTGTATTTCTGATAGTAGCTTGAATCTAAGTGTGGGGGAATCATCATCCCTTACGTTTAGGTTTTGAGCGTATTTTGTTTAGATGTGATAATGATGGTGTAGTTGATGGGGAGTGTAGGTTGTTGTTGCTAGCTTGGGTGATGATTTATTTGGTGATCCTCATTTTGAGTTTACTCGAGGTCGAGTAAAGTTCAAGTGTGGGGGTATTTGATACGCTCAAGTTACACGTAGTATTTACGTAACTTTGGGTGCACTTTGCTAAGGGTTTGATTGTAATTGTTAACGTTCGTGTTTTATTTAACCCTTAGCGGAAGTTCGGAGCTTTGCGAGATAATTGGTGTTAACGTCTTATGTTCCGAGCTTTCAAGGTGAATCAAAGTATCAAGCTGCATCGCAAGCACAACATCGTCTCACCAACCAAGCTCTCGTGCACCGCAAGCTCGGCATCATAGCCCAGCTCTCGTGTGCACGCTCAAACACAGCTCGCCCATCGCAGCAAGCTACCGCAAGCCTTGCGCGCGCCACAATCAAGCAGCACCTAGCCCAGCTCGCCCATAGCAGCCTCGCCCATCCAGCATGCACGCCCAGCGCTCGCACACCGCAAGCCTTGCGCGCGCGCAGCAGCCTCGCCCAGCAGCCTCGCCAAGCAGCAACGCCCAGCTGCCCAGCTCGAGCTCGCACCTCGCGAGCATGGTCGCACCTCGCGACCTGCTTGCTCGCACCTCGCGACCTGCTTCGCGAGGTGCGACCTGCTTTGCCCAGCCAATTCTGCGGTAGGCAGAACACCCTTCGCACGGTGCGACCTACTTCGCACCTCGCGACCCCTAGGTCGGTCTAAATGTCGGCTGATTTTTGAGCTTTAGTATAAATACTAAAGCTTGATTTTGGACCTAGGGGGCAGCAGCCACAAGGAGAGGGAGTCTCCAAAAACTCCACTCCTCTCTTGTTGTCTCATCTTTTTAGTTTTTATTTTCTAGTTTAGTTTTTGTAGATTTCGATTACGGGATTGGCTTATGCTATTCCGATTGTAGCTTGAACCGTTCTTGAACGAGATTAATATGGAGCTTCAAGCATTATTGTGAGATCTTTCCTCTCTTTCTATTTCCTTTGATTATGGTTTAATTTCTATGCTTGCTTTCTATGATTTTTGCATGATTATGCTAGGAATGTTACTAGTTTGATTGTGTAATTAATCTAATGCTAGATTTAAGAATAGAATCGGATTGTTTTATTCTTTTATCAATTGGTAGCAAACTAGGGAGTAGCTTAGATGCTGATCATCTTGGTTATTTCTTGGGGAAATTGAATTAACTGTTGAATGTTTATCGCTTGTATGGCGTTAGCAGGTCTGTTGGTTCTCTGTGTTTATTGCTGCTATTGGATTGAACTTAGCCGCTATCGGACTAGGTTATCCTTTGGTTAGGGTTTTATAGTCATGCTGATCGTGCTATTCAACTAATAATAAGGAGAACACGAGATTAATTCTCGACAATAGATAATTATGGAAATAATTAGAGTGGAGGTTCAAGGATCGATAATGAATTGAAGTGAATGTTAATCGGATTCAAGATCTTCCCATATTGATTTCTCATTTTGTTTATATGCTAGTTAGTTGTAGTTTGTTAGTAAATCAACTTGAAACCCCCCTTTGTAATTATTAGTAGGTTTCTCGGCCCTTAGCTTAATCTAGGTTTCGAATCACGCTGAATATTAAACTCGTCCCTGTTTCCCTGTGGATACGACCCCTACTTCCACTATACTACCTTAGTGTAGAAGAGAGTAGGAGAAATTTTATCTTTGGACGGGTGCGGTGCACAACGACGACACATCCGCGCCCGCCCATGATACCACTATAGGAATATAGATGAACATATAGCGGAATTTCAGGAAACAAATTTCCTAACATCTACCGCAAGATCACAATGCATAACATAAATATGAATCATATTATAAGGAAAAGAATGTACAACCTTTGTAGCGTGTTTTCCACCGGATTGCAAGTGCTAGAGATCAAAGAACATCAATTGATGTCCCTCTACTTAGTCCACGAGCACCAATTGAATTCCCACGTTTGCTAGAACGGAAGAGGATGAACAGATTTCACTCTCTTGCATTTTAAGGAGGGTGGCCGGATTTTCCAATGGGAAATAATAGGGTTTTTCTCTCTCTTTTCAGTTTGAAAGTTACCGTCAAATTGAACGCTCTATTCCACCCTCCTATTATAACCTTTTATAATAGTAGGAGAATAGGTTTAGAGAGAGACCTAACCTAACCTTAATTTCTCCTATTGGCCGGTTTTCTTACATCAATTAGTTACTACAATGTGTGACCTCATAGGATTAGGTTAACTTAGTTGTAGGTTCAATCAATATTGTCCCACTAACCAACATTTATTCTCTAGCAAGTAAATGTGATTACTAAACTAACGTAATTAATTATCTCTATAATAATTCCTTTTATATTTAGTAATTGACGGGATGTCTAAGGACATATTCCTGCATGCCACAGTCACCGGAATTGTCAAAAAGATTCTATAAGCGATTGAAGTATTTGGATAGCAATATGCAGATTTGACAAACTCAAGAATTTCAGTGGCTGACATTAATTTATTTGGTAAAGTAGATTGTAACACTTTCAATTCTGAGTAAAAATCATTTAAATCAACATCGAATGAATCACCATGAGAAAAAGCAGAGTGAAAAGTACCACAACATTCTCTCAATTCCTTTTCATCCAATGACCTCAACTTGTTTGAATAAAAAAAAAATCCAAAAATACTTTCAAAAGTTTTTAGTTGCTCAAATCTGCTTTCCAAAGAAGTAATTGCCATATCAACAACAACTAAAAAATACTCAAGTATAAATAGTTCTTCAGGAGACTGATTTTGTTCATCCCCTTGATTATTTTCATCAAAATGAATTTTTTTTTCTAATAACAAGACGCTTTGTCGAAAGCGTAGCCTCTACATCCATATCAAGTGCAATACTTTTAGCAATATGCATACTAGAAGTGAAACCTCCATCTCTAAACTTTTCAAAATATGACAACATACCTTCAACTTGGTCTATGGTGGTGTCGATACACATGGACTTATAGATTGCAATTTCTTGCTTACTTTATTTATAACAAATAGAATTTCATACCATATAACCATACCAAGCAAAAACTCAAAACTCCAAAGTGCATTATATAAAGACTATGCTTCACTCTTTGATTTTGCATCATTACCACAAGAATCATATAAAATTGACAAAGCCAATCTTAATTGGGGAGCTTGAAATCTAATACCTTTAACACTTTTGATTCGACTTTTCCAACGAGTATTAGATAAACATTTCAAAGTAAGATCGGAAACATCATCAAGCAAAATTTTCCATCTTTTTGTAGAATCAGAAAACAAATTATATAAGCGTTCAACAATTCCAAAAAATAAAATAGCTCGAGTGCAAGAATGTGCCATGTCGCTAAGAACAAGATTCAAACTATGACAGGCACAAGGCATATATAATGCTCTCGGGTTTATTTCAAGTAAACGTTTTTGTACACCTTTGATGCTTTCCTTTCATATTGGAGCCATTATCATAACCTTGACCCCTTATATCATCAACATTAAGATCAAGAGACTTTAAAACATTTTGTAATTCAATAAAAAGTCCCAATCCCGATGTGTAGTCATTCACCTCCAAGAACTCTAAAAAGTACTCCTCAATTTTTATATTTTTTGTTGCCATATTCACATATCGTATTATCAAAGTCATTTGTTCTTGATGAGCAATATCAGGAGTACAATCAAGAATTATGGAAAAATATTTTGCTTCTTTGATAGTCTTGATTATAGAACTCTTCACGCTTTGGGCCAAAAGGGAGATCAATTCATTTTGAATTTTATGCCCAAGATAATGATAATGAATTTCACGATTTTTGAATGCGTCTAACATGATCTTGCATTATCACATCAAGTTCTGCAATCATTTCAATCAATCCTAAGAAATTACCATTACTATCTTGATATAGTTTTTCATTGGATCCTCTAAAAGCCAAATTATAAGTAGTAAAACATTTCACAGCCGAAAATATTCTAAGTAAAACTTGCCTCCATCGATCTTTTTCTTTCATAATGGCTTCTTGCAAGTTCTTATCAATTGTTTCATATGCTCGGTGCTATTTTCATGTCATTCCAAGTAAACATATTATTCATATGCTCGGTGCTACTTTCATGTTGTTTGAGCCTCTCACTAATACGCTTCCAATCACATAAACCCTCATTTGCTAACAAACTTTTGTTAGTAATATACTTGAACAACTTGCAACAAAAACAAAATACTTTGTCAACATGTTTAGAATAAACCAACCATTTTCAACTATAATGTCTCTTGTTTTGTTATCAAGATTAGTCCAATTGCTAGGATCATAAATATCCACAAAAGGAATTACTTGTTCTTCATCAATGCCACTATTAGTAGGAATTGTTTGCTTTGGCTCTACATCAATGTCAATATAAAAAAAAACATTAGATATATTTGGCACATCACTTAGCAAATTAGGCTCATTTTGAACATCATTACGCTCATTTGGGCCATTATTTTCATTATTGTCATTGACTTCTTCATTCAAATTTTCATTTGGGTGGTCTAAATTCTCATGAACTACATTTCTAACAACAAATCTGTCAATAGCACCTTGCTGTGATTTTAGTAACTCCTCAGCAAGTTTTCTCTTTTTCCTTTTTTCACTTCTAGATAAATATTTTTTAGGCAACATATTTGCACATAAGAAAATAAGTCAAACACTTAAATCATATTACAAGAAAATTAGAGAATGAAATGATAACACCTTGACCAATGTGTAAGAAATCCGGCAGGCAGAGGCACTAGGCAGCAGCGAACCACGACCACCGTCGTTCGTCGTGAGGCAGAGAAACCGGAACGCAACTCGAGAGAATCCGTCAATGTTCAATCGACAGTCAGCCAAAATTCCCCAAAAAAAATCTTAATTTTGAAATTTCTTAATAATTTCAATTGATTGAGAGTAAAATTTATGAGTAATGCATTATACAAATGCAATTTTCCCCTATTTAAATTGTGAAAAAAATTCCCGTTGCTATAATTAAGAGGAGGTTAACTGCTATATTTTGGGAATTATAGAAATTTTCCATGATTTTAATGGTGGTTAGAGAAAATTATGGAGATTAAAAGAGGATTAAATTTGGGTCTTGGAAAGAGAGAGAAAATAACTGAAGAGTGAAGAAGATGAAGTGCATAAGCTTTTGGGAAATTGGGACTTGGGTTTGACTTTGAGTGTTTGGCAATGACAACACTTTCTCTTTCTTCCCTAGTTAGTTCACGCCCTTTTCCTATATTATTGCCAACGATTTTTTTTTTTTCGGGCCCCTTGTAGGCGTGGGCCCTGGGCCATTGCCCCTCCAAACAAGGCTCGATGCCGGACCTGCTTGTTCCTTTGAATGACGTAGGGTGGAGTTCCTTTTTCGTACGAGTTCCTTCTTCTTGCAGGAACTTAACTCAGCAGGGTTGCCTGCTAATAACCGAGTTCCGGCTCTGATACCAATTGTTAACTCGGAAGGAATACTACAAGTGGGGAGGGTGAATTGTAGTGTGGAACTTATTGCCCAAATAATGCGGAATTTGAAACATAAGCAATAAGGAACTGAAAGTGCAAGAGAGATTTTAACGTGGAAACTTCTTGTCTCAATACAAGAAGAAAAACCACGAGCTCATCAGGATTTAAACTCTTCACTATAATAGGGAACCTCCTCTGTTACAACCTATTACATACCCAAGTTCCACTCGAAACTTCAACTCTCTCACAAGTTCCACTAGGAACTTTAACTATCTAGACTTAACTCTAAGTCCATTAAGAGTTCCCACAACTCTTTACAACAGGTTTACTCAAACCTTTTACCCCTGGATAGACTTCACCCCAAGTCTACGCATAAACAACAAGAACTTACTCAAGTTCCTAACTCAAACTTGATTCAAGAACTCACTCAAACTCTTAACCAAGTCCCCATTACAAAAGTTCACTCAAACCCTTAAACCCCAAACTCAAATACAGAAACTTGATAATTTGGCTGAACTCTAAGATATAAAACTGAAGAACTATAAAGGAACATGGCACTCGTAGGAACTTGAAACTCATAGGAACTGACTCAAAATATGGAATAGCAAAATATAATTCTTTTATAATATTATTCCTTAAGCCAGACCTTATGGAATGACACAAGTCAGACCTTATGGAATGACCCTAGTACGACAATTTGAAACTTAATTGAACTTGTATATTTATAGCAGTCATTTAGAATGAACGTGGGATTAATCATGAGTTAGCGGTTTAAAGCATTAACCCATGTTGTTCCTTAGCTTGAGGAACAAGCTGCATGATCTACCACAAACTCCACGTTTATCTTGAACATGTGTAACAAATTAATACTGCTTCCTAAAATCTAGCATTTACTTGTGCAACAATATTTCAAATTCGGTTTTTATTTAAAAACTATTTTAATTAATAAAACCAAAATTAAATCTTTTTATCAAATAATATCTTTAAAGGATTTTCTTTTAAATCCGAAAATGATTTTATTTTGGAATAAAGATAAAATCTTTTCCATAAAAGATTTTCCTTTAAATTCAGATTTTAGCCATATAAAATCATTTTCCTAAAATTTAGCCATTAAAATCTCAACAGATTCCTTTTAACCGTTGCACAATATTTTACACGCCTAGTTCCTTTAACTGCTACTTCGTTCCTTTAACTTAAATTAATAGTACCAGCACGTCTGTTCCTTAGAGAGGAACAAACAGACAATTTCTTTAACAAAACTCATTATACGTATTATATATTAATCTAGGCTTTTTATTTTCCAAAAACTAAATCTTATTCTAAAACAACTAATACATATTATCTAAAAATAAATCAACCAAGTAGAGATTTATTAAGAAACAAACTCTAAATAAATTCCTATAGATTAAGATAATAATATGCATCAGTCTTATTGACTCTTAAATACTGTTGACTCTAAGTTCCACGAGTTCCTTTTGACCTTACGAGTTCCTTTTGACCTTACGAGTTCCTTTTGACCTTGTTCTATTAGCTTTCACGTTTCCACATACTTACATGAATCGTAGAAAATAAACTCATATTTTCTGCCTTCATGCTTCATGCTGCTCCAACTCAAGAACCGCATGTTGATAGCTCAACCTCTGGAACTTCGATGTGCTAGTTCCTTTAATTTAAGGAACTTCGCACTCATAGTTCCTACTTAGGAACTTCGTTTCAACCCTGAAACTTCATCTTGCTACTCCCACTCAGGAACTGCTTCGGAATATCAAATTCAATGTTCCTCTTAGGATATACCTAGGAACCGCTCTGTTTGTGTTCCTTATAGGAACTCTGTTAGGAACTTCACTTGGTGGAAGTCTTTCATGATGTGATATATTCAACCTTCCATGACTTATTTTATGTTAATGTAATATGCACATATCAAACACACATGTTAGTTAGATAATCATCATTTGTTTGCAATCATCAAAACACTACATGACTCAACATAGAGTTATTGAAAGATGTTATTAGCCTTCTTTTTAGTCTTACCTCCAATTTGCAACTGGTCTGACTTTTTTCCCTCCAAAATTGTATGTTAAAAGACTACATTTTGCTTGCTAACTGATTCCTTTCTCCTCTCTTCTTCTCACGCAGACCAACTCTAATCTAATGGGTGCATCTCAAAGCTCCTCTGTGAACAGAAGAATGGCAACTTCAGGATGGTTCAAGTGCATCAATATTGTAATTGTGTACCTCCTAAATTCGTAGAATTTAGGATTTCAGAATCTGCATCAAATCCTAGGAGACCCTACTACAACTGAAAACACTGCAATTTGCTAAAGTGAGTTAATGAAGACCATTTTTTGAGCGAGATTGTTGTTTCAAGTGCTGATTGGAGGGGCAGTGGTTTTGGGCTTGAAAAGGAAGGTTGATGAATAAGGTGATTTCATGTATTTGGTTGTTAGAGTTGTTGTTATTTTGCACTTGGTCCTACTTCATTAGGAATATTACGGATAATAAAGATATGATAATATCTTTAGCATATATTATTATGTTAGGAAAATATTATGTAAGGAATCTTTCCAATAAGTATATGATTAGTATTAGGAATAATATTTCTTTTAGAGATAGTTTCTTAGTAGGGGTCCTTTTGTACTCCTATATATATTGTACTCATAGTTCATTATTGAACACACATTAATATAATATAAGCTCTTACTATTTTCTCCCTCTCAGAAACTTAGCATGGTATCCGAGCCATCCAATTTATTGGATTGATCCTACATTTCTGCATAAATTTTCTTGGCCAGTGGGTGTATGATTTAATCCCACCGGCTGAATTTACCTAAAAAGAACTGAAATTTGTTCCATGGTATGGATATTGCCTCTCAAAGTTCACTAGTACAGAATCGTTGATTTGCGTCGGATGCTATACCATCATTTGCGTCGAATATGTGTCCGACGCTACAGGCCTCAACGCAAATGTGTCGTAAAAGATTTGCGTCGGATGAGGACACGACGCAATTCTTAAACTATTTGTGTCGGACAGTAAGTGATGTGCGACGCACATGACTCCTCAAACCAAGCAATTTAGTACATGGTCTTAAGGAGCCATTTGCGCCGCACCCACGGCATTGTGCGACCACTAGTAGAATAATTGCTTATTGCTACGGTTGAATTGCTGCGGTTTTACCCATACGCAACAATAAACCACGTCAAAAGAAAAGGAAAAATCGAAAATCAACCTATTGCTGCGATTCTGGGTGGAAATCGCAGCAATAGATGTCAACGGGGATTTTTCAAAGTTGTTTGACTAGTTGCGGTTCCCACCCAAAACCGCAGCAATAGATTAAAATATTATTTTCTTAATAATATTTGAACCTATTGTTGCGGTTCCTTCAAACAACCGCAACAATAGACTTTTAAAATAAAAAATAAAAGGCGCCCAGCTTCTCTCATTTAACCTAGCCATCAGGCCCATCTCATTTATCCGCTCAGTTTTGGTACTCCTCACTCGGTCTCCTCTCAAACCCTTCTCCCTCCCTCCCTTCGTCCTTCTCCCTCCGTCCTTCTCAGGCCGCGCACTCCCTCCGTTCATCGCCGTGCGTTCCTCCCCTCTCCTTTGGCGCTGCAGGTCGTTCGTCTCCTCCCCTCCTCCAAACATGACGAACCTAATCAGCGAGACGGGTCTTTGGTGGCAAAGAGCATCGCTGTCATTATCCCTCCGACACCGGATCCCGCAGCAACGTCGCGCGCTCCTCCCCTCTCACCTCGCCGGTCAGATTTCGCCGGTCAAACGAGCATAACTCGAGCCTCCCTCTCCAGTTCTTTATCATAGATCTGAATTTTTTTTTTCGATTTTTATTTCAGATTTGATTTATTTTTAGATCTGAAAATTCTGTTGATAAATACACTACTTTATTTTTTTTTTCTTTAATTTGTTTTTCCTTTGTGTAGGAGATGATGTGTGTTAAAGAGAGAGGATAATCGAAGAGATGGAGGAGGATAATCGCCCCTGTTCCTTTGTTCTGTTCTTTTTCATTTCTTCTTTTCTTCATTCTTTTTTTTCACGTTTTTTTCCTTCTTTTATTTTCTTTCTCTCTTTTTCTTTTTCCTTTTCTTTTGCTTTTTATTCTTTTCTTTTCCTTTGGGCTTTGGCTGATCTATTGCGTTGATTATTTTTTTTTCCGTTTCTTTTTCGTTTCTTTTTCATTTTTCATTATTACTTCTGTTTTTTATATATATTTTTTGTAATTTGGCTCTTGTAAAATATCATTATTATTGAATAAATAAAGTTGGTTTTATATTGTTTAATTACTTCCGTAGTCTTAGTTTGATCCTTTTTTTCATTCTTTTTATTGATTTCGGATCACTTATATTCACCAGAAAATAATTTTTTTTTTTTTTACGTATACCTATTGTTGCGGTTTTGGCCCAAAACCGCAGCAATAGACTTTATTTTTTTATTAAAAAAACCTATTGCTGCGGTTTTGGGTTGGAACCGTAGCAATAGGTTATATATATTGTTGCGGTTTTGGCCAGGAACCGCAGCAATATCTTGGACTATTGCTGCGGTAAAAAACCGCAGCAATAGGTTAATTAGCTTTTGTTGCGCCCTTGATTGCTGCGCGGCCATAACCGCCGCAATAGGCCACTTAATGACCGCAGCAATAAGCAATTATTCTACTAGTGGACGCAAATTGCCCACACCAGCACCACATACGTGCCTGCGCAGGACACAGGGGCTATATCATGGTAAACAAACTAGTACCAAATTTATTTTCACTAGTCAATTAATCAGGCGCAAGAATCAACTCTCAAATTTGTGTAAAATTCAACAATTTTGTGAACAAATTACCATCAATTTACCACCAAAAAATTAACTAACATATCAAATGAGAGGAAAAAATCCCCTAAATTCCCTGATCTAAAAAAATAAAAATAACTTATAACACTATAAACTCAGCACTAGAAGAAGAAAAAAAATTCAGCACTACAAATGTTTAAGTGACTCTGATTAATTGCCTAAGACCATTGCAAATTAAGATGTTCAAAACATAAACATGGAATCAAAGGAATAAAGCTACTCACAAATGTCACATAATACTCCCCTTATTGTTCCTAAGTGATAGAAACATGCATGATTTGAAGAATGTTGATATTTAGCATAAGTTGTTCCTATAGCACAAGTTCCTTATTTTTTCTTTTCTTTCCATAAATTAAAAAATTCCATAAAAATCAAAAATTCGAAAATCCCAAAAATATAGGAATCAGATTTATCAAGTCTTGATTCACTTTTTATCTTTTCTTTTCTTTTATTTTATTTTTATCTTTTTAATTTTACGCGTGTAACTCTTCGATTACTGTTATATGCATATTCTTTCTTTTTCTTTCTTCCCTTCCAAAACTGTGTTCCTTAAACGCTTCAACTTCACCATTGTTTATCTCCTTCACACCTCTTCGCACCACATAAAACCTTAATTTCTCTTCACCAAATGGCAAAAACCTCTCTCAATTCACCTTTTTCAAAAGCAAAAACTCCCACAAACTCTCAAATGGAAAACCCCTCTTCTCCTTCCAAAACCCTAGAAATCAAAAATTCTCAAGAAACAAAAATGGAGGTAGAAGAATAAAAATTGGAGTCACCAAGGAGAAGTATGAGAAGACGGATACTGATTAGGGACGATGATGAAGAAGAAACCCCTGAATCAGTTGAGGGGGAAGAAGAAGCTACGCATGTTCCTTCCAAAGGAACTGCTGCTTCTTCATCCAAGAAAAGAGTGGAACGAAGTGATTCGAGGTATATTTAAGGATTTTGTGTCGATCTAGAATGGGCTAAGAAAGTTCAATTCAATGAACTACTTGAAATTCTAAAGGGACAAGGTATGGAATACTTGTTTGAAACCGCATATAACAATGCCTTAGTTCTTTTAGCTATGGACGAATTTTGTGCAAACTTCATCAACACTGATGGAGTATGTACTACAGAAGTTGGGGGGAAAAATTATGTTTTCCCAAGAAACCTTAGGAAAAATATGGGAAATTTCTTGCAAAGGAACTGATCTATATTTGTAGAGGAAAGGAACTGTCACCTTTCCCAATTTCTCCCAGGATGACATTGTTTGGGGAAATTGCTGGCCAAACAAAACTCACCTAAGGCACCAACTCCTCCATCTTCACCAAAACTACCGATTACCCTAATCACCATTCCTTCCATCTCTCCCTCATCCTTCATTTGTTCCTTCCAGGTTATGAACGGATGAAGGTTGCTATAAATGAGCCTAATCCTTTCTCCTCTACATCTATTCTCGACCTACCACCACAACCTCCCTTTCTTCCTTCACTTTACACCACCACTTTACCTTCCGTTCCTCTCACAGGAACAACATGACCATCCCAAGCAAACACTTCAGTTCCTCCACCTAAACCACCCCCTGACTTTGGTTCAAAGGGAAAGGAACAAGTTCCTTCGGACGATTTTTGTTGGGTAAATGATGTTTGTCTCCCTGCTCAACATATGATCAAGTTCTATAATCACCTTCATTGGACTTTGGATGATAAAACGGATAAGATGATGGGTCTAATGAAAGTCGTTAGTGATTCGGTGATAGAGTAACAAAAGAATATGGAGATGATGGCCCAAACAATCAACACCTTGAAACAAAGAATCGTATGGGCATCATGGAGAGGTTATGAAGAAGTTAGAGGAAGTAGTTGAAGAAGAAGTAGTAGAGGAACACAACTCCCCTTCCCTTCCTAATGTCTAGTTCCTGTTTCTCTTAAAGGAACATGAACTCTTAGCTTTTTTTTCTTTTCTTTTCTTTTCTTCCTTTTTATCTATTGTATGGAACAAGTGCTATAATATAATGACTTTTGCTACAAACTGTCTTCATTTCTGATTTGATTGCATAATTTCTTACTTGGAATGGCTAGTATTATGTGATTGATGTTTGAGCAAGTCTAACCTTTGCAATTCCTAACTTAACCATTTTTGGTCCTTGTTAATGGTCTAAATGTCTTGTAAATATCGGTCTTCCCAAAATCACAAAGAGTTTGATCTTTTTGACGATGACAATGGGGGAACAGATACCAAGAACAAACTAAGTTTAAAAATTAATAAAATGAAAAACTGAAAAATTTAAATCCTTAATCTACCTTAATAAAATTATACAAATTATTATTTTATCGTTTTCATTCTCTTATGTTATTTGTTGTTTTCCTTAGTTTGTAATTTTGTTGTCATCATCAAAAAGGGAAAAATTGTTGAACCCTAGTTTTGATGATGAAAAAGGAACAAAGATACAAACTAAGTATTGAACTAACAAGTTGTTAAGTGAATGGATTTTACAAGGTATCAAAGAAAGGAGCAAAGAGAATACTAAGTCAAAGAAGAAATCAAGTTTGGATTTTGAAGACTAAGTGAAGATGCTCAAAGATTTGGTATTGGAGAAGCATTGGAGCAAGAAGATTAAAGCAAGGGTTTTTGTTTCTAGTTCCAATGTAAAGGAACGAGTAAGAATGGTAAGGAACTGTGGCAATTTAAAATGAGAATGAGTGTTTGTTCCTTTGTAAGGAACAGACGAACTGGCATTGTCACGTTACGTTAAAGGAACTAATTATTAAAAGGAACTAGACATAGGCTAAAGCAGTACAACGGTTAACATATGTTGCTTGAGTGATTTATGCCTAGATACTAGGAAACCGTTTTATTTAAGTAAAAATCTGATTTTAAGGAAATGGAAAAGATTTTATTTTTATAAGATAATAAATATCCTTTTCGGTTTTAAGTAATATATTTTTTAAAGATAATATTTTGGTAAAAGGATTTTATTTCGGTTTTATTAATTAAAATATTTCTAATTAAATCAGATTTTTGATTTATTGCTTTATTGGTTACAAAAACTAAGGAAACAGTAACATTTCCATCTCCCACGTTTGTCTTAGATCATGGAGATCATGGGTATTAAAAAGGAACGTGTTCCTCTAGTTGAGGAACATCATGGGAAAATGTTTTTACCACTAACACATGATTTTATCCCACGTTCTAGGTTATCACTGCTATAAATAATTAAGTCTAATTAAGTTCCAATTTGTGACTGACCAAGTGAATTAGTGAGTTTAACTAAGTAAAGTGTCAGTGTCGTCATTCTCTCATAAAAGCCATTTGTTCTTTGCCTTCTTACTCTATTCCACTAAGCTATCATTGATCATTGTAATTTTGGTTTTGGGGTAAGGGGACTTTGAGTGAAGTTCTATAAGAGAGAAGCTTTGAGTGAAGCGAGTTAAAGTGAGAAAACTTTAAGTGAAGTTGAGGGGAACAGCTGTTAAGGAAACAGTTGTTCAGGAACTTGAGTTTAGGAACTCAAGGTGTGGCCTGTGAGTAGAATTAGGTTGTAACATAGTTGTTTGGCCTAATTAGTGAAAGTGTTGAGTTTAAAATCCCTAGTGGTCGAGGTTGTTTCTTCTTGTTGGGCTCAAGAAGTTTTTCCTCGTAAAAATCCCTTGTGTTCCTTTAGCTTGTTTCTTTGTTTAAGTTTTATAATTCCGCAGAAAGTTACGTTTATTTCTACACATACAATCCATCTCCCCTCTTGTATTGTTTCTAGTGAAATAACAATTCACTAGTGGAAAAAAACGCAAGGGCTGCGGTGCAAGGGCTGCGTTTATTGAAAAACGCAGCCCTTAATAGTGAAGGGCTGCGGTTTTTAAGAAAACCGCAACCCTTTTAGTGAAGGGCTGCGGTTTTTGGGATAACCGCAGCCCTTGAGGGCCCAAATATGAAAATAGACTCCTTAATCTGTTCCCACGCACAAAGCGACTTTAAAGTTTAACCTAAATTTCTAATCTCAGTCTCGCCTCTCTCTAACCTCTTCCTATCTCTCACTTCCTCTCTCCTCTTCGACGCCAGTGACGTTCAACCGGTGACGCTTCCCTCACTCTGCAGTGGTTGTTCATCATCGCGATGTCGGCTCGCCGGAGATCGGCACTGCTCTTCTCTCTCTTTCCTCTGTTCGTTGTGCTGCTGTTCTTCCCCCGCCGTTGCTCGCTCACCGCCGTCGCAAGCCGGCGCCGAATAACCGGGCCGAATAATCCTGCTTACCGGAGTAACCGGGCCGCTGCATTGACCGGTTTAGGTTGCCTTGCTGAGGCCATCAGGAATTCTGAGGATGCTTATGGAAGGGCTCACCTCGGATTAGCCTCTTTGCTCATTAGGTCACTATTCCTTTATTTTATTAATTCATTCATTATTATGGAATTGTTGATTCATTGTTTTTGTAGATCTCAGTTTATGCCAATTGGATTTTGTTGCTATCTCATGAATTTTTCCTGGATTAATTTTGATTGATTAGCTGTTAATTGGGTTTATGTGGTGGACAGTGTTGACTATGTTGTCATGCTCATTATTTTGTTTTCAGCATTATGGGCAACTTTTTGGTTGGCAGTGTGATTGATTGAGTGTATAGATGGTGTTGCCTTGTACATTGCTGAGTTGCTGTATGCTTCAATAATGTTATGATTTAACAGCCATTAGTGAGTGATTTCAGCAGTTGTGATTTTCTAATTGACTAATCTAATTTCATTTGCTTGAGCGACATATGGATGTGGATTCTACGAATTGTTTGGTCCGGCTCTATTCTGGTGGTGCATTCTCGTTTGGTTAGGTTTTCTTTCCGTATCTCTTCGATTAATTGGTAATTCGACTAAATTTTCTTTTCTAATTTTTTTAATGGTTAGGTTTTCTTTCCGTATTTCTTCGATTAATTGGTTTGGTTTTTGATGTAATCTTTCTACTTATTTTTTGCTGTGATTTGATGATTTTCGTTTTGTTATTTGAGTGAAACCCTAGAATTACTGTAAAATTGTTGAAATGAGGTGTCTTAGTAGTTGATGTGTTTTTATTTGTTCTTGATAATTTAGGGATTTTGATTCCATGTCTTTTAATTCTTGAATGTCTTCTGCATTTTTGATTTTGGTAGGTTAGTTTGACAATTAAACAGAATTTATCTACTAAAAGAGTTAACTGCCAAATTCAACAGATGGTGCAACTTAGAGCAGACACTTCTGCATTCTAGATTTTGTTTTAAGTTTCTTTGTTAGTTTGCTATATATAACCATTGTCGTGTTGTCTTATGGGTTGTTTTTATGTATATAAATGATAATGTTTGTAGATTATTGGATTATTCATTGTAAAGTAGTCATTTGGATGAAACTAGTCAATTAGGTATGTGGTAATTTGAATTAGACTGCTCAATTGGTCAATTAGGTTTTTGGAAGTGGATTGGTCAAAAATATGAGAGTGGATGGTTTTGGGAGGTGATTGTTGATATTTTTATGTGTATGATATATTCTTTATTTGTGTATAGAGTATGATTGATTATGCTTTAAGTGGAAATCGGACGAACTTTTAAAGATTGATAATGAGGGACTCTACATATGAAGCGAAGAGGAGAGAATTGTTGCATATTCACTTTTTATGTATCTCTTAAGTATGAGAAAAGGTATGTCTTATTCTCATTCTTTTTATCGAGTTTTGTTTTAGAAATTAGAACCCTTAATCCGAAGTTGATTGTTCAAGGATGAACCTTATATATCTTCTTTCCCTCTTAGTTGAAGATGATTGTTCGAGGAATTAGTATGGGCATTGTAGCCCCCTTTGGGATCATGGTGCTGGTTTTGTTCAATTGTTTTTTTTACCCTTATTGCTTGCTTTTATGCTTAAAGTTCGTGAATTTAGTTAGTGTTTGATTTGGCTTGTCATTTAACTATCATCTTGGCCCTATTTTATAAGTTGTCTTGTCATGCTCTCTCACTACTCGAAGGATATTTGCATACCTCATAAAGCATCTTCACATGTTCTCGAAAGAGTTTCTCCATGTCAGATTCTTCCAAATCATGATTGGATGCACACCCTTGCGGATCTTTCTCAAGTTTAGGTTTTGACTCGGTCCAAGATGCCTAGTAATAGGAATTGCAGTCAATAGTTAACATGAACACGCCACTGATCTAATGAGAGTGCTAGAAAAACTCAATTTAAACAACTAGAATGCAAATACACAATCAAAGGGATATAGATAAAACATATGAGAAGTCGAGATGTTAATTCATAAGATAAAAGCATCCACATAATTTAGCACACAATTACTTCAAGGTGACAATCTTTATAAAAAAAAGGTGCACAGATTGTGCAATGAACCACTGAACCATGATTAATGTATGGAGCTATGTAACTCCAATATTTTCTATTTGGTGGTTAGTCTTGCACTTCTGAAATGGGCGGACAAGGAACATAAATGACAACACTAAAATGCAGAACTGGGTAACCCAAATTTTACCTCAGAACTTTTTATTTTCTCATCTAGTAATGCTTGATATGATGCAGCTGCTTCCTTTCTACGAACCTTCAATCTTACTCTTTCCATCTCTTGCTCATCCTATTCCTTTCTCTTTCGAAGCTCTCTCTCTCTTTCTTTCAACTTTTCCTGCAAATGTTGCATTTGCGCAACACATTGAGGACCCCCAAAAGCATTAGAAAATTTTCAACCGAACAATCACACTAAAGAAAAGCTAAGAATGTCTCACTAGCACTCTAACTCGCCTAAAAATTTGTACAGAAAATGAGAAAACCCTAAGTTGAATGATTCTGAAGGCTCCATCATCTCGCCTGTCGCCATTCTAAGTCTCTCCACTTCATGCTTTAACACTTCATTCAGGGCTGAATATAAATCCGCAAATGATTCAGTGACCTTAGAAACGATTTAGAAGGTCAAATGTTGATGTATCAACCTCTAACTATATAGAAAGGGGAAAGACATTCCCCAGAGTCACAGTTAACGTGGGTATTCTTGTGAAAATTTCTTGTTTTTAAATGGAATCAAGATACTTGAGATATTTATATACTCGAGAGTTTAATATTGCCTCGATACTGAATCAGGTGTTCAAAACTTGGTTTGCTCTTGTCCCTGTTTAAAGATATACTATACAGATCAAACAGGGCATGAGACTCACCATCTCGCAACTGAGCTTGTTGTTCCTTGGCCTGTAATCGAAGCTTGAGTTCCGTGTTTTCACTTGATAGACCAGTTGTGTCTCTAAACAACAAAATTATAGAAAAGTAAGCACATACGGAATTACCAGTGAGGATACTTAAATGCCTTAAACCTCCAGGATACTACAAATTTGTAATTGTACGTCTATAAAAGGGATGAATTAACAAGCAAATCTGTGAAGTTACCTATGAGATGTATGGTATGAGTCCAACAAATATACCTGATACAAAGTGAGCTGTGCAGAAAGAGTGGTTGATCTTTAATATAACATCGACCTTTAATAAGTAATCATATAGCCAAGATTTTGTACCAATTGAATCCAGACTAAACATACACACTATTAATTAGCATTAAAATAGTCTTCACTGTATAGTTAGTAACTGCCACCCACATGTTTTTGTACATTTCTTTTTGCTGGGAATTTTCCAATTGTTAGGCAATAGGGGTCAAATGCGTTCAATTGGTATGTTATGTGGTGTAATTTGTAAATTTTATTTTCTTTTAAGGGTTATTATTAGGTGCCTTTGCCACTAGATTAGAAAATTTGAAGTTCTCATAACTAAGTTATACCAAGATTGATGATATTTGATGCTATTTCTGATAAAAACTTGCAGTGGAGAACATGTGAAGGTAAGGAAGACAAGGTCGGTGTACTTGTCCAACTGTGCTGCTAGCTATTTTGTTCAACGGGAACCATTTCTTGCGAGGCTTAGCAAGATCCTTTGCATCTTATGCATGTGGTGTATCACTATGCTTAATGTAAGACAGGTTCATGTTTGTATAACAATAATTAGAATGTAAGTAAAAGTTTTGTCAATATTTTTGCAGTATGTTCTGTACACATGTAATTTAATCTATATTTGTGTAAAAAACATAATTTGCAATGAAAAATGATACTTATATATATATAACTGTTTGCGAACATTTAGGACTAAAAAATGCAAAAAAAAAAAAAAATTATTTTTTTTGGGTCACAAGGGCTGCGGTTTTTGCCCCAACCGCAGCCCTTAACGCGCTAAGGGTTGCGGTTAAAAACGCAGCCCTTCCTAAATGCCAAGGGCTGCTAGTCTAATGGCTGTGGTCAAAAAACGCAGCCCTTGGGCCGTTTTTTACCGCAGCCCTTGGGCTTTTTTCCTCTAGTGATTGGTTCTCCTTGTACAGTGAGACAAGGTATATTGGTTCTCCTTGTGCCATGAGACAGGGGTTTAATGTGTTGTGAGTGGTTCTCCTTGTGCCATGGGATAGAGATTTAATGTGTTGTGAGCACGGTTTTGCTCTGAAACGGCAGTATTTGAAGAGAGCTCGACTTTGCTCAAGAAAAGTCAATATATGTTGTGAGCGTGATATGCTCAAAAAAACATTAACACTACGGGTTCGAAGAAGATGATGTTCCCGTTTTGTCAAAATATTTGGTGAGTTCGAAAATAATGGCATTCTCATCAAGAAGAAGAAAAAATTAGCGGGTTCGAAAAGAATGGCGTTCCCATCACTATATCTCTTTTTAATTTGATTTTACTTTTTTTTTTGTTTCTACATTCGTAACGTTCGTATTACTGCCGTTGCGATTGCGGGAGGGTATTAGGAATATTACGGATAATAAAGATATGATAATATCTTTAGCATATATTATTATCTTAGGAAAATATTATCTTAGGAATATTTCCAATAGTATATAATTAGTATTAGGAATAATATATCTTTTAGAGATAGTTTCCTAGTAGGATTCCTTTTGTAGTCCTATATATATTGTACTCATAGTTCATTATTAAACACACATTAATATAATATAAGCTCTTATTATTTTCTCCATCTCAGAAACTTAACATACTTTTTGTTGCTTTAAAGTAGATGTTCATCAACTTCCTTGATGTAATTTCTGAATTGGAGTTCTTCAACACTTTTATGTACTTTCTGAAATGGAATTACTGAATCACAGGAATTCTAGGCCCCATTTTTCTAGAATCAGCGGGTCCATGGTGGATACGAATCCATGCTCTAAAAATGGATTTAGATTTGGATCCATAAGACTTCGATCAAGATTCATCTCGTTGCCATCCCTAATTGGGGTAGACTTAAAAAAACTTGGAAAAGGGTGATGAAGAGTGATGAGTTTACTTGGGATTGAAGAAAATATGGCGCTTGGTAGAGCAAAGTGGAGGGAGCGATTATATGCCGATAACACGACTTAATTTTGTTTTTCACCATTTTGATTCTTTTACAATTTTGCTTGTATTTCACAAACTTCTTCCCTCCAAATATTTTATTTATTTTCCTTTGAAGGTTTTTCTCAAATCTTTCAAATTCTACTTTCACATTTGCTTTTCTCTTTACGTCAAATTTTATTTTTCTATTCCCATATATTGGTTCTCTTAATATCTCCATCGATGGTTTTGATTCCTTAGCTTATTTTTTTCTCTAGTCTCAATCCTCTCACTTTTACTCACTCATTTTCTTTATGTAAACTCGTATGCTTGCACTTTTATCGCATCTGTAGTCACAAAAACGATATATTTCTCATGACGATTCATGTTAGATGACCCCAAATCATATGAGGATTAAAGCGTTGTTGTTGTCGTAATAGGGGAAAAACCGGGTAATTTTTTTTGTAAATTGACACTTTAGTTCTTCCATTACTCCGATTAACTTAAATTGCTTTCATACTTGCGATGTTCTTAAGTTATAATTGATTGAATATTATAGTGTGAATTACACACAAATTGACCAAATTTATTTCTGTCCCAATTGCATAAACCCTAATTTATGTTTTTTTTTATAATATTTACCTTCTCAAGTTGCTCAAAGACCATCTCGTAAGTGGATCGAGCTTTCCTCTTCATTATTGGATTGTCCATACCTTTTTTAGCTCAATCAACTTTAACATGTCCCAATCGAAGATTACGCCTCCAAGTTTTGCAGTACTTGCTAGACAAATCTGTCACGTATACGTGTAGTCTGACAAATTTCAGTCCCACCTCAACAACACGAGTTTGCATCTTACAACACTTGATCTTAAACATACATAAAGAATTCAAGCAATTACTATAATTTACGATTAGTTTATGTAAGAATTAGACTATTCTTCTTCACATTTGACCAAGCCATTACACAAATGATTCACAAACACAAAAAATTACATTGTAAATAAACTGAACCACAAGGAACTTGATTTTTTTTCAGTTATTACAATAAATTAGTATGAGCCTTGACTTGGAGTATCTGGCTCATCGTCACATGTAGGTGTGGTGTAATAAAATGGACCTACAACATACTTGGTCATACCCCTGTATGAAACTGAAGCCTGTCTTAGTTTCACTCCTTTCTTTCCACCTGCAAAATCTGTAGCTATATTACAGCTCGGATCTGGTGACGATACCAATCTCACAAGACAATCTTTAGGACTTATTTGTTTGCCATGAACAATCTTGTCCACCATCATGTTAAACTGCCCATCATCATCCGTAGCGTCGCTTCCATAGTATGCCAATCCTTTGTGTTCATCTAAACATGTAATTGATACCCTACAACCTGTTGGAGGATTTAACATCAGGAATGGAACAGGTTTTATATCGTTTAATTTTATTTATTTTTTCTTAAGGCCAATTGGGTTGTGTAACAATAAATATATAGCAACAGCATGTGTGTTCTAATTTGAGAAGATTATCTACTAAAATCAAGATATATTTTACGTAGAACATGCGATTCATAAATTTCATTTCACTTATCAGTGGCTTCAGAAGAATGTAAAACGGCGAAATCCATGAAATTGGGAGGAGAGGAGATAGGTTATATTACCTCCTAGGTCCAAAATTAATAGTATTACGATTATATGATATGATCATGTTAAGAACAATTGTCACATTTCTATTAACAGTTTGTTATACTAGAACGTCATTACTTAAATTGAAAAAAAGGCAAGTACAAGATAACATAATTCTCATAAAGGGTATTATTGTTAAGTAACGTTGATCCTCAAAATACCAAGAATAGAAACTAAGTGACTTCATCTAATCATAGATGGAGCGAATAAATATAATCGTCAAAAACATTTTTAGTGAGGATAAAATCATAAAAATCAAAATTTTTGACCAAACTTATTATAGTTTTCGATTCAAATAAAAATGTTGGAAGGAATGTTATGTAGTCATCAAACATGAATTATAAAGTAGAAAAAAAAAAAGTGGTTAAAAATCAAGACATGCCTTTGATAGGTTTAGCGCCTTCAACCCATTGATTCCAGCCTTGAGAGCAGTCTTGGCACTTAACCTTGCCACTCACATGCATCACCTTTGATTCATCTAACGTTGCTTCTGTTGTTTTGAGGGTGCACCCCAACAACATCATCATACACACAATAATCACATTCATCATCCCTCTCTTTGTCTCTCTTGTTGACTTAATTGAGGTGCTTAATAAATAAGACTCTCATACAAGCCAAACTGCTGTCGAAGAGCTCGCAGATTTATATTGTATGAGTGGAAGGGTACTACTACTATCTCGACGTGCTGCCCACTAACCCATCACTATCTTGAAACGTATTTTTCAACCATGGAACCGCCTCTGATTAATTATTCGGCCCATATATATAATTAAGATATGATGAGAATCAAAGCTAATATAAGAATATAAAACCAATCTAGACCTTCAGATCATCACAAATGGATGTTCAAGATGGTTCCCGTGTCATTAATGACATTTTTGTAATTAATCTGAACTTACAAAATTGGTTCCCGACTTTTGTAAAAGTAAAGCAAAAATTAGTAAAAGTAGATGAAATCAATTGAAAAGTAAATAAAAATCGCAGAAAAGTAAAGAAATTGGGAACCAGTTTGTGAAGTTGCAAAATTACGAAAAATGTCATTAATGACACGAGAAGCATCTAGACCATTCAACTTTGATGATTTAAGGGCCTAGATTGGTTCTATGTTTTCATTTTAGTTTTAATTCTCATAGAACCAATCTAGGCCCTTAGATCATAATAAATGGATGCACAAGATACTTCTCGTTCATCAATGGCATTTTTGTAATTAATTTGAAACTTACGAAACTAGTTTCTAGCTTCTGTAAAAGTAAAGCAAAAATTAGTAAAAGTACATGAAATCAATAGAAGTAAATGAAATTGCTGGAATGTAAAGAAACTGGGAAACAGTTTGTAAAGTTGTAGAATTACGAAAAGTGTCATTAGTGACATAAAAATCATCTAGACCATTCAATTTTGATGATCTAAGAGCCTAGGTCGTTGGTTCTTTGTTCTCATTTTAAACTTGGTTCTCATTGGAACTTGGTTCATATATATCCTCTGTTTCTCATCAATAAGTTAGACACTTTATGTTAATCTCTATTCACAAGTACACCTCACTTTGATCATATTTTTTACTAATATATAAAGCAAAAAGGAGAATATAAAATGTTGTCCGATTTATTTCAATGAATATTTTCAAAATATCAAATTTTGATATTTTTTTACATCATTGTATTATTATTAAATGTAATAACCTCAAATAATAGGTAAGAAAAATTATACTGGGTGCTTCTTAAAAGAAAATTTTGATGTCATTTCGGTTTAGCAAGCATTAATTAATCACGTGCATATCAACATATGTAGCGAAATCCATTGATCAATATATTTTGCATCATTTCTAACTTAATTTAATTTTATTATTATAAGACTGAAGATATTTTAGTCTTTTTACGTAGTAACGTAGATACCAAACTCTTTAAGAGTTGACTTAGAGATATATTCTTTTGTTTCTTAATTAGGAAAATGATTTGTTAATTGTTACAAACTAACTAACCCTTGGCAATATTGACAATTGACCATGTATCAAATAATGGGTATGTACAATATAATAATTTGTACATCAAATCTTGCGAGCACCAAGTGCACAATAAATTTATTGAAAAACTATTTCACTTTTAGTCCAAATGGGTCACTTTAAAGTCAAAATAGGTCAACTTTAGAGAAAAGGTAACATTTTATTTTATTGAGTCATTTCTATATAAGTGACATATGACCCAATTTAGGTTAGAAAGTTATCATTGTCTTACAATTTATTATGCATCTATCTCAATTTAAAATTTGTATTTTTTGTATATGGAATATTGGTGGGAAAGTAACTTCTTTTTTTGCTAAGGAAAATGATATTCAACCAAAACAATTCACAACTTAGCCATTCCCTTAGTGGGCAAATCAACTAGGTTGGACTCCCCATAGCTAATTTAAAGGAATCAAAAACTGCACATCACTAACAAAAACTCTATACAGTATTACTACTTAAGTCTCTTATCCTGGGAGTAACCAACTGAATTCTCTTCATTACCAATACCTAAACATTCTTGAAAACATGCTCAGGAAGCCAGACAATTTAATTCCATAAAGCTTCATTTCTAGCCCCCAAATGAAGTAGACTAATCCATTTAGAACATCACTAATGATTCTTTTTCTAACATATGATCTGCTACTTTTACTAAGAAAAAGAATCATCCTCTGGTATACAGAGTTTCAGAAGAATGAATCTTCAACCATATTTTAATTCCATTAAGAAATTTTCCAGCATAATTACATCTAAAAAATAGATGTTCATGTGATTATATCCCATCTTCACATAATTGGCATTGAGCTGTATTAAACACACCAATCTGCATCAGCTTATCAGCAGTTCTCATTTGTTGCATCACAAGCCAACTTATAACTCTATGCTTTGGAATTAAGAGCCTATTCCAGATGAATTTATCCCACTACACTTTTTCGGAATCTCCTATCAACTTTTTGTACATCTTCTTAATATTGAAACTAGGAAGACTAGCTAATTTCTATTGTGAGAAATAAACTTTTAGCTCTTCCTTGATCTTGCAGATCTATTTCCCGTACCAACAACTATCTAGAGGTGGAATATAATCCCACTAGTTTTCAGCTTTCACATAACCTCATTAACTCATTTAATCCATAAGTTGTCTTGCTTTGTAGTATAGCCCAGACATACTTAGCAAGAGTTGCTTTGTTCTAAACACTAATCCTCTTGATACGAAGCCCCCCTTCCTGCTTAGGGATGCATATCCTGTGCCAAGCTATATTACCTGGTTTGCTACTAAACCAATTCCCACTCCATAGGAATAATCTACACATGCTCTATTTCTCTCAACACATCCTTAGCGAGAATAAACACTTGAGACCAATATACGTGAATACTAATCTAAACATAATTAATAAGCTGAATTCTTCCAGCATAAGATAAATTTCTACTACTCCAAACTTTTATCCTAGCGGTCATTTTCTCCACAATGTCCTTACATTCATCAATACAGATCTTCTTGGCACAAATAGGTATACCCTAAGGTATTTAAAAGGTAGTTTACTGCGAGTGAACCCAAAAACATCTTGAATTCTTTAAATGACATCATTACTCACTCCTGTTGTGTAAAAGTCTGACTTATGTTCATTCACTTTCAGTCCATAAGTTGCAGAGAACAACAGAAATGCCTGTAGCATAGTATAGACAGAAGGAAATTTACCACTGCAACACAGAATTATATCATCTGCAAAAGCAAGATGATTCATCTTGATACCTTTGCATCTGGGATGTTAAGAAAACCTTGAATGATCATGGATTTCCCTCATAATCCTTGACAAATACTCCATGCAGATCACAAACAAGGGAGAGATTAGATCCCCTTGTCTCAATCATGGAGATCACAAACAAGGGAGAGATTAGAATGAAAAAAACCATGAAGAGACCCATTTACCATGAGGGTAAATTTTGGTGTTTGAACACACATCATCACAAGCTTGATAAATTGGCTTGGAAACTTCAGAGTAACCAACATTTCATCCAGAAGAGGCCATTCAATAGTGTCATATGCCTTCCTCATGTCAAGCTTCATGATACAGCTTGGTTTCTCATTTTTCCTACCATAATGCTCACCAAATATTGACAGACCATTATATTATCCACAATGAATCTCTCATGAACAATGCACCCTGATTCTCCGTAATAAAATCAGGAAGTACTAATCTTAGCTTATAACAAATCATATTTGTGATGCATTTATAAAGAGTATTACAACAGGCAATAAGCCTATATTCCATTACCGACTTTGGACAAGAAACTTATGGAATCAATGTTAAAACAGTAGTATTTAGCTCTTTAAGCAATTTACTAGTATTGAAGAACTCAAGAAGAGCTTGGGTTACCTCATTACTAAGATTGGCCATGCATACCTAAAGAAATGTGATCCAAAACCATCAGGACCTGGGGATTTCTCCCCAGGTATTGAAAAAAGTGCTTGCTTCACCTCCTCTACAGTGTAAGGACTATTAAGCACCTGAACATGATCCTCATTCACCACTGGCCCCATTTTAATTACAGCATCCTTAATAGTCTCTTTATTCCCATTATAGTGATGTTATGGTTTTATATAGGGTTTTTCCCCTACTTATAAGCTAAAGTGTGTGTCAATGGTGCTCTTAGGAGCCATTTTATGCTAACTTTCTCCATCTAGTTGTGGTTTTCTGTTTTATGATGATTTGTAGGTTTTAGGGAACTATTTCCCTATTATTTGCTACTCTATGACTGCCACAGTGGACTGGAGAGGTTTGAAGGCACATATGCTGAGTTCCAAGGTCCCAAGGATACTTTCCGAGGCCTTGGACAAAAGAAGATTTGAAGACTTGGCGCCTAAAGCCAAGAAACGAAGAAAAGAAGCCACACGCCGATGGAATCGGGCGCCTAAAGCCCGATCGAGCAGCCACAATTGACAGGAAGTGATTTTGTTGCGGGCCTGATTGGGCGTTCCTTGCCCTTTCGTGGTTCGCTGATGTAGCCCGAACGGGCGAGGTAAGCCCGATTCCATCGGGTGTCGGTTTTCCCGTCGCACTTTGAATTCTGAGACAAACTGCTTCACCCGATCCCATCGGGCGGGTTTGGCCCATTCGGGCGATGACCCCTACTTTCCTTTTTTTTTTTGGGATTAATTTTGTATTATTTGTCCAATCTATTCTAGGGTTAGTATAAATAGGAAAAGCAGGATATTGCTGAAACACTTTTTATTTCCCTAGTTTTCTCCTTAGTTAAAAGAACCTTGTTATTCTACCTTTCTCTTTGAATCAAGAATTGGTGTTTTGGATTATATGCAAGTTATCAATAAAGTTCTTCCTTTTAGACTTCAATCTGGTAATTCTTTTTATTGCTTTCTTTACTCTTGTTAGATTAATTTAAATTGTTATTTGCATTGCTTCCAAGTATGTATCTCTATCTTGAATTTGTTGTTGCTTTCATAACTATGAGTGAGTAGTCCTCTTTCTAGGGTTGTGAGGATCTATGTATGCAATGAGGGATTGATAAATTAGTTTAATTGCCTTCTAATTCAATTGTTTCCTATGATTGATTCGTTCATGCTAGATTTATAAATTACCTGATTTGCATTTTTACTATCGTAATACTGAATCTGCTTCGAGAGGAGAGATACCGTATAGGCTTTCAATCATTAGGCAAAGTGATCCTTGACCATGCGAGAGCGGCTAGGTGATCTTTGATGGAGGTAATGTTCGAGAGAAAATGCATGTGCCATAGATAAATTGACTTATTGGGTAGTTGTTATTCGTCCCTGATTTTCCGAATCGTATGCGTAGTGTTCCATGATCCTAGTTCTTTATTAATTGATTTATTCCCTGATATTTAATTCTATTGGTAGTTTAATTAAGTTAGTCCTTAAAAATCTAGTCTTTTGATACTTAGTATAGTAGAATTTTTCAGTTTAACTAGTAATGCCATCTCCCTGCGGATTCCACCCTTCTTGCCTTACTATATTAGTAGAGAGACCTGCAGGTTTATTTTTTATAGTACCGACTGACCTGTCAAATTTTGGCGTCGTTGCAGGGGAGACGGCAATTTTCAAGTTATTGTCTGCATTATCCTATTGCACTAACCTCATTCTGAGGAACACCAGTTCCTCATAATATCTAACGTCTGCTACAGTTTCTTTGGTTTATGAGCAGGAAGGATAAATCTGTGAAGTTACTATTTGATCCAGATATTGAAAAGACTGCCCGTAAGAATAAGAAACAGACTCAGCAGGCAAAGTTGTCTGCGAAATTAGCTACTCCGCAAGCACCTACTCCAAACCCCACACCACACTCACCTCAAAACTCACCACCACAAAAATCCCCTACATCAACCCCACCTCCAAACATACTTGATACTCCACCAGGAACACCTCCGCATACCATTTTGAAGGATTACTCACAACCTTCAACTCAACATGTTACTACTGGAGTTAAGATGCCTGATATTACTGCTGCCCACTTCGATATCAAGTCCCATGTGATCCACATGGTGCAAAATAATCAGTTCAGTGGGCTCAAGCATGAAGAACCACATGGTCATCTGCAGAGATTCCTCCAATACTGTGCTACACAAAAATCAGCAAATGTATCTGCTGATCAGATTCGTTTTATCCTGTTCGGGTTTTCACTCAACGGGAAAGCTTTGGAGTGGTATAATCGACTCACATAATCTATCAATACCTGGGATGAGCTATCCAAGGCATTTCTGGTCCGATTTTATCTATTCTCCAAGACTGCAGATATGAGACAATAGATCACTACATTTTCTCAAGAGCCAGGGAAGTCCCTCTATGAAGCCTAGGAAAGATTTAAGGATCTGCAGCGTTTGTGTCCCCATCATGGTCTAGAAACTTGGTTTCTCACCCAGGTCTTCTACAATGGCATGACTCAGGACACCCGGAGAATGATAGATGGAGCTGCAGGGGAGTTTTCATGGAGAAAGGCCTCACCGAAGGCTATGATTTTCTCGGAGTATCTGGTTGCAAATCAGTGGAATAATGTTCGTGCTCCTGTCAAGAAAGGTGGCAAACATAATGTGGAGGCTTACTCCCTTATCAAAGACCAATTGCAGCATTAACATAGAAGATAGACTGCCTGCAATTGGGGGGTTCTGAGTCTATGACAGTTCATGCCATGGCTAGTAGTTCGGGTATTAATGGAGCTATCTGCGACACTTGTGGTATTGTTGGACATTATTCACAGGATTGTTCATCTGTTTGTGGGGTTTCGTACGATCAAGCAAATGCATTCCAATGCCACTAGTGACCCAAGCTCAATCCCTACTCCAACACCTACAATCCCGGGTTGAGACATCATCCCAACTTGTCTTACTTGGAGTACCAATGTATTAAACCCGCATCCACAACCCCAACATTCTCACAATCAACAACAGTCTTATGTTTCTCCTTATCAACATCCCAACACTACGGCTAATAGTCCACCTGGATTTCAGCCTAGAGGGCAATATCGGTAGTAATAGCCACCTGCCCCATCTACAGACACTGTAGTGGCAAAATTGAAAAATATGATTTTGGGTATGCAGAAAGGGTTTACTGTCTTCCAGTCCCAACTAGAGGCCCTCAATACTCACAACAAGATGTTGGAAACTCAAATGGCATAAATTGCGAGTTCGACATCTACTAGAGCACCTGGCTCCCTCCCATCGCAGCCCATCCAACCAAGGGACACTGCCAATGCTATTACCCTGCGAAGTGGAGTGCAGTACGATGCTCCGGCAGTGCCAGAGGTGGAATCATCAGTTGCTAAGGAACCACAGGAAGTACTTGAGGATGCTGAACCTCGGGGAAAAGCAAGGAGATGTGGAAAAGACTACGAGAGGTGACTAAGGAGTAAAACCGTGACTCGGTGATCAAGCTACCATTCCCGAATCGGATGCTCAAACAGAAGCTTGATCACCAGTTTGGTAAGTTTTTAGAGGTGGTAAAGAATTTGCAGGTAACCGTTCCATTTACTGACTTATTAAATCAAGTGCCTGCTTATTCAAAAAATTTAAAGGAAATTCTGACGAGAAACAAGACTTTCAATGAGGTGGAAACTGTGGCTTTTCACTAGTGGAAAAAAGTGCTTTTGCTACTTATCAAATGCTTTGGTTGACTAATCAACCGGAGCATTTGTGAATTTTTTTATAAAAAAAATCACAAATGCTCGGGTTGATTAGTCAACCTGAAGTTAAGTATCAAATGCTCCGGTTGACTAATCAACCCGAGCATTTGTGAATAAATGCTCTAGTTGACTAATCAACCCGAGCATTTATGAATAAGTGCTTCGGTTAATCAACCCGAGCATTTGGATTTTTTTCCCTCGTAATCATTGTTGTCCTCTTTATATTATTTTCCTCCCTACCTTCCTCCCTCTTCTACTGAAATTACTGCTCCCCATTTTCTTTCGCCTTTCTGTTCTCTCTCTTCCCGTCTTCCCTGTCGATCTCCTTCCAGACTCAACCACCGAAATGCCAACTAACTCGTTCTCCCTTTCACGAATTCCTCTCTCTCTCCTTCTCTCTCCATCTCCTTCTTATCATCACCATGGTTTTCATGCTAAAACCCCTAATTCGTTCGTAGAAGCTATGAATTCGACTGGATCCCCCATTTCTAGGGTCTCTAGTTCAATTTTCACTCGCATTTCACCCCATCCTTCACAAAAATAAGTAAGTGGCTCGTTTTTTTTTCAATTTCTAATTTATTTTGTTCGAAAATTTGAACCCTAGAAATCGAATAAGATTTATTTTTCTCCATTTCACGAATTCCTCTCTCTCTTCACGCCCTTGAATTTATTTTCTCTCTTCAGCGTCATTCTCTCTTCTAGATGGTCTGGTCGCATCATTGATGTCTTTTTAGATGGTCTGGTTCTTTAGCGCTGTTCTTCAGCAGCGGTGGTAGGAGACGGCGGCGATGGTGGTGCTACTCTTGTGTGTCTTCCTCTACGATCTGATGCTTGAAACCCTCGCGCTCTCTCTCTCTCTCTCATATGGTTTGTGTGAGGATTGAATCTATGGTGAGACGCTATGGAAGACGCTGCTGCAAGTGCTGCTGCAACAAGAAGCTTCAGTTTGCATTTGGTGAGTTTCAACACTTTTTCTCTCTCTCCTCTTTCTCTCTCTTCTCTCCTTAAAATGAAAACGGCGGATTTGTGTGCGCAGAAAAGTAATAGAGGTGTGAAGTTGAATCCTGAACAACAAACCCCTACTGATCCTGACAGAAAAGATCCTTACAACGATATTGAGGATGTTCGCCCGAAAGTTAAGCGCAATCGTGTTGTTGAAGTTGTATCCGCTGTATAATTTGACCAGATTAGCTTGATTGGTGAGTCATAATTCGATTTATTAGGGTTTTTGATTTTCGATTAATTATTATGATTTAATGTGGAAAAATGAGTTAAAATTTTGTCATTTGTGTCTGGTTGCTGGAATTAGTGTCAAATTAGTGATGCATTCCTAATCTCTTATCCGTAATGTGGTTGTTTTAGACTTGTAGTGTCGCTTGTTATCTATTTAATCGAATTATAATTTAATCGTGTTGTTAAAGTTGTAGCCGTCGTTAAATTTGACTGGATTACTTAAATGGTGAGTTTAGGTTCGATTTAGGGTTTTGATTTAAGATTATCATGATTTATTGTGGGAATGTGAGCAAGAATTTTGTCATTTGTGTGTGGTTGCTGGAATTAGTGCCAAATTAGTGCAGAATTCATGATCTTTTATCAGTACTGTGGTTGTTTTGGACTTGTGTTGTGGCTTGTTATCTTTTTTTTCTCCTTATTTTTATGATTGCGATTAGGTAGGTTTTATAGTGCCTACCTTTTTTTGTGATTCGAGCGGTTTTTCCCTCATGCCACATGAATCCGATGTTTTAAATTTATATGAGCAGAAATGGGGTTACAAAATACCAAATAAACCAATAACCCCACACATAACGCTTAGCCATAAATAGTATCACAGTCTTCAAGCCTTTAAGCAATCCACCTTTAGGAAGGGTAGCTACAAGTAGAAGACACGTCATGTGCTAGGATACGGCACATAAAATGCTAAAACTCTCAAGGGTGTGAAACATTACACAGATGATAGACCTAGTTAAGCTGAACTGACTAATTTGGCCTAAACTTAGTTACTCGATTCGAACGCAAACTGTACCTAAAATATTTTTCAAAAACTGAACTATAATTGATATAGTACTTCAGGTTGGTCTGCGGTAAGTTGATGTACAAGTACTGCTACTACAGCTTAATTTGGGAACTCTTGTAAATCATTGTGCGATCGCCGAGTCGGGCCTAAGGCGTAGAAGGAACATGCACGTCATTAGAGTCAGTCTAAGCTAGTGCTAATGGGAGGCATGCAATGTATTAAGCTGATACAACTTTGTAATGAGTGAACGACTTTAGAGTTAATAAGCAAGTCCCCCGAATTGCGTTCAGTTTGGTTCATATTCGGGTGATGATTCATTTAGCTCGAGGTCTGGTAATGCTCCAGTCCTTTTGCAATTAGTTGGCTATTCACATATCCGTAGTTGAGTCTTTCAAGCATGGTAAAGGTTTTTTTGTCCATGTTATTTGTGTTATATTCAGGAACATGTTATTTCAAGCATGGCAAAGTTTGGTTCATATTCAGGAACATGTTATTTGTGTTGATTTTAATATCTTAAGGCTTATTATAATGTCCACTTTTTCAATTGATTATTTGTGATTTTATGAAATGTGATGTTTTTTGTTGTTGTGAAACTTGGTTTGATTATGGATTATCTGGATTTTTGTGATGGTTTACAGATTTGGTTAATTCATGAGATCTATTTAATCTGAGGATTAAATCATGATGACATTTTTTTAATATGCACTATGTAGGGCCCGAGCCATAGACTGGGAATATTATATGAAAGGAATTGGCAATTAATTGGTTGATATGTATAAGGATTCAAGGAAGCTTATGATGCCACAGTTTCATGTTTCTTACTCTTTTTGCTTTAAAGCTTAGAAATAGCTTAGTACTAATATAATTTAACTCTTTGAAGAAATGGATGTGATGATTTAGAAGTACATAGCAACGTTGTTTTTTTATGTTTTATGCAATTTTTGATTAACTACTATAAGTGTGGCATTTGTGAAATTATATTTATTGGATTGTAGCCTAGTAGTAGACTTTCACAACGAATCTTCAACATAACTATATCAATTTTTCGGGATACTTTTTCCTGAATCTAGAATAGCATCATTGCCATAAACAAGCTGGTATGAAACTTTCTGATTAATAGGTTGGCGACTTCTTAGGCTAAGGACTGTTCTTCGGTGGCATGCTTTGCTATCTCTTGGTCTCTTTCTCTTTTCTTTCTGATCTCTCTGCTTATTTGCTTGGCTAATCATATAGCAGTGGAGAACCAATCACTTGAGTATGCTTATTTGCTTGGCTAAATTTGTTGATTCTTAGTAATTTTATCACTTGATCTTGATGCATGAAAACCCTAATTTCGTCTACCAAATAATTTCGAGGAATTCAATTCTGAATTAACCTTGGAACAAAGTGCGAGTCAGCAAGGTTTCTCTTTCCTCTTCTCTGACTCTTTGAGGCATATATACGACATTATGTACATCATACTTGACTTCTTATTTCTCAAACCTGCAGATTGATGCCCATGTTGGTGGGGTGAATGATCTAACCTTTTCTTTTCTTAACAAGCACTCTGTGTTCTAAATGTGGAGATGATAAACTGATTAAGGTAAGAGTTGAGTAATGGTCTTCAAGAGAAAATCCAGCATGCTGGTGATAATATCCTTATGCCCTTCTCAGTTTTAAGGCTTGTTATGAACCAGGTGTGGCAGCTCGCATCAGCTGAATTATGCAAATTTGGAATGCATCACTCTTTTCCTTGCTCTAACTAGGGGCTTGCAAATTTGGAATGCATAACTCTTTTCCTTGCTCCAACCAGGTGTGGCAGCTTGCAGCAGCTGAATTTATGATCTTAATATTGTAATTTTGTTATCTGAAGTTTTTTTATTGCCAACCTAGTCATTCTATTCATGAATATGTGCTTATACTCTGCAGCAGGAGCAGCTATTTCCTGGTCAAGTCCCTATGCAGTTGCAAAGTTATGATTCTGTGGTGGCTTCTAGGTTGTTTCAGCAGCATTTAACATAAAATGAGCAGCAGATTGCAGCCATGGGGTCAGAAGGTAGTAAAGCAGGGGTCTCAATGAAGGGTTCTATTGTTTTCTCCTTGTCCTCCATCGTCTTAGGTAAGCCCTCAACCAATTAATCTGCGGCTTTTTTTTTCAAACTTACGCGAGACCTCCCTGGATTAACTTTTCCTACAAGTTCTAGTACTAAGACTTCATTTTGTCATAAGCTATATTACTTAGATAGTTGGACCCAAGTACTCGTGTCTAGCACGGGTACTTGTCCAAGTGTCGAATCGCATGAAATGGAGTGTCATGTTGTATCTGTGCGCTTGTTGCTGTGTCGTATCCAACACGTGGGTAAAATGACAGAGTTTGAGTAATACAGATTAAGTCATAAGTTTCTGGAATGACTCGTTGCATTCTTTGAAAGATAGGTAGAGAAGAAGCACTCACTATTAGTAATGAATAAATCCTGAGTGGAATTGTCTACCTGCGTGATTTCTTCATAGTGGTATAAGGTGACCTAATTCATAAATCTATAATTCTATCAAGAAAGAACGAAAAAGAATTAATCATGTAATTATGCACATCGATTGGACTCTATAATTTGATTGCCTCGTCATTCATATCATTGTTTTCTAAGGTAGAGAAGAACATGGATTTTGTCGAAAGAAAGAGATAGGGTGTTTCATTGTCACCAATAGAACAAGCATCTCCATATTCATTACTTCAGGCTATAAATCCGTTTTCACCATCTATAGAATGCTCTATTGAACCTTGTGATTGTAATTTGGTCTTGATGGTGGATTAAATAATGTGCAGAGTGAAAAGCGCAATGACAATTCCCCTATTCAGTATTACAAAAGTGTTACGCAAAGTGTTTTAACAAGGAATCAGCACGGATAACGAGATCAGGTAACTCTTTGATTGCCTATTAAGTGATCCTTTTTTACTTCTTTTCTTAGTATTTATACATCATTAATTTAGTAAATCATTTCAATCTCTTTGGGCTCTAGAGCTGCAGCTTTGGAGGAGATCATCCATTCAAGGAAGGATAGGTTTTTCTTGTTGGATTGTAGTAACATCTCTCTCTGTAAATTCATTGCTTCCGTTAATGAGTGGTGGGATTCCTGGAATATAGTGTAGACATTGTAAGACTACATGTAGCTGAATCTAATTGTTTGTGCAAGTTGTTCCATTAACATTAGATTTCATATTATGTTGATGAGATTTGACAAGTTGTTACTGGAACTTTCTATTTTAGGGATAGGATTTGATGGCATTTAAATATGTGGGATTATTTCATGCATTAAATATGTGGAACTTTTTTCTTTTCAGTAAATGTGATTTTCCTTTAGGACATAATATGGATGTGTTATTTAATATTTTATCTACAAGTGGCTATGATATTTTAACGCTCTAAGTGCTCAAATTATTGTAGTTCTAGGTTCTTTAAGACCTGTTATACTCATGCTGCAGGCGAGCAGGGTAGCAGGTATAAATTATTTTTAAAAAAAAAATACAAATGCTCCGGTTGTATAGGAAAACCGAAGCATTTGAGTACAAATGCTCCGGTTTTCACTCAAAAACAGGAGCATTTGAGCTTTTTTTGCTAGTAAAGAAACTCAAATGCTCCGATTTTAAGCACAACCGGAGCATTTGAGAAAATAAATGCTCCGGTTGAAAAACCGGAGCATTTGAAAAATACTCAAATGCTCGTATGACGTCTGCTACGCGTTAAATACGGAGCATTTGAGGGCTTTTCAACCGGAGCAATTGAGTATTTTTCCACTAGTGTTTACTGCTGAATGCAGCGCCCTTTTACAAAACCGGTCTCCACTAAATTGAAAGATCCATGGAGTTTTTCCATCGCATGTAACATTGGCACTATATTTATTGACAAAGCCTTCTGTGATTTGGGTGCCAGTGTGAGTGTAATGCCTCTTTCTATATGCAAGAAACTGAATATGGGTGACTTAAAGTGTACTGCCATTACTCTGCAAATGGCCGACCATTATGTGAAATACCCCCTCGGTATATTAGAGGATGTTCCTGTTAGAGTAGGTAAATTATTTATCCATGTTGACTTTGTCATACTAGATATGGAAGAAGATACTCAGATACCCATTATCCTTGGGAGACCTTTCCTCCACACTGCTGGAGCTGTTATCTATATTAAAAATGGGAAACTAACGTTGACTATGGGGGATGATAAGGTTACTTTTAGCCTGACCACTGCCCTTAAAAGTCCAATGTTAGAGGAAGCATGCTATAGAGTTGATGTTATTGATGAACTTACCCATGATTGCATGCCCCATTCCTTCTCCCGTGATACTTTAGAGGATGTGCTTGTCTTAGAATCTGTTGCAGGTGAAGGTGACTATGCAGTTGATTCTTTAGTACATCTGTTGGATGGAGAAGAGCTCGGCCCTACTGGAGGCCACGGTGAGGATTTCTTGATAGCAACTGCTCATGCAGTTCAGGTAAAGGCACCTGAACTTAAACCCCTTCCATCTAATCTAAAGTATGCCATTCTGGATGATGCGAGAATGTATCCTGTAATTGTTAATGCTGCACTCAATCAATTAGAAAAACTTTTAATAGTCTTAAAGACTACAAAAAAGCAATTGGGTACATCATTGATGATTTGAGAGGAATAAACCCTAACTTTTGTATGCATAGAATTAAACTAGAAGAGAGCCACCACCCTAGCATTTAGGGCCAACGCAGGTTGAACTCGAATATGCAAGAGGTGGTAAAGAAAGAAGTTATGAAACTGCTTGATGCAGTGATCATCTACCCTATTTCTGATTCTAAATGGGTAAGTCTTGTTCAAGTAGTACCCAAGAAGGGAGGAGCAACTGTGGTAAAAAATGCCAATGATGAATTAATATCTACTGGGTGGCGTATGTGTAATGACTACAAAAAAATAAATGTTGCCACCAAGAAGGACTACTTCCCCCTCCCTTTTATTGATCAAATGTTAGAAAGGTTGGCCTACCACTCTTACTTTTGTTATCTGGATGGCTATTCTAGATTTTTCCAAATCCTCATTCATCCAGATGATCAAGAGAAGACTACATTCACATGTCCTTACGGCACCTTCGCATATCGTAGGATGCCATTTGAGGCTGTGTAATCCCCGCCACTTTGCGCCTTTGCATGATGGCTATTTTTTTCGATTATATTGAGTCCATTATGGAAGTGTTCATGGATGACTTTAGTGTCTATGGTGCGACTTTAATGCATGCTTATTTAATCGACTAAAGTGATGAAAAGATGTGAGGAAGTGAGCCTTGTGCTTAATCGGGAAAAATGCCACTTCATGGTTAACGAAAGGGTAGTACTTGACCATAATATTTGAAAACGTGGCATCCAAGTAGATAAGGCAAAGATTCAAGTGATTGAGCATTGCCCCCTCCTAAGAATGTTATGGGGGTTAGAGGATTTCTTGGTCATACGGGGTTTTATCGCCGTTTCATCAAGGATTTCTCTAAAATTGCTAAACCACCGACTCGGTTGCTCCTCAAGGATGCCCCTGTTCGTGTTTTCTAATGAGTGTCTTGAGTCTTTTCGCATGATCAAACAAGCATTGATCACGGCTCCCATCATAACATCTTCGATTGGAACCTCCCGTTCGAGATTATGTATGATGCTAGTGACTACGTTGTGGGAGCTGTACTTGGTCAGAGGAAAGACAAGGTTCTACATGCTATTTACTACGCTAGCAAGACACTAGATGAAGCTTAGGTTAACTATACCACCACCGAGAAAGAGCTTCTAGTTGTGGTTTATGCATGGACAAGTTCAAGGCACCTACTTCTTCGGGGTCCAAGGTAATTGTTTATACCGACCATGCTTGCATTGAAATACATCCTAGACAAAAAGGAGGCCAAGCCTAGACTCATTAGGTGGATTCTCGCTGCTCTAAGAATTCGACTTAGAGATTAGAGATAAAAAAGGGAGCGAGAGAATGTGGTAGCCGATCATTTGTCCGGCATCGAAGCATGAGGATATGGAGGAGGGTCGCCCATTGATGACTCTTTTCCCGATTATAAGCTCCCTGGAAGTCACTTGACCACCCCGTGGTATGCGGACTTCGCCAATTTCTGTGTAAGTGGGCAGACTCCTCCATAGTTAAGTTACCAGCAGAGGAAGAAATTCCTCCATGAGGCTAAAAAGTAATTTTGGGATGACCCTCTACTTTACAAGCTTTGTGATGACACAATCTATCGGCGTTGTATCCCAGAATGGGAGGTGCATGACATTCTGAAGCACTCCCATTCCCTTCCAAGTGGAGGCCATGTTCGGCCTTTCAAAACAGTTGCTAAGAGCATGGCTACTCATGCCCCCAAAAAATATGACATCCCTCTCTCTCATCAACTTTCTCTCTCATCTTATAAAAGTTTGTCATGCCTTATGACCCATTTCGACAAATGCACCCCACTCATGACCCAAAAAAAAAGAACATCCTCATTCTCTCTCCTACTTTTTACTATACCTCATCCCATTTTCTATCTCCTACATCAATGCATATTTATACCTTTTGATATTTATAATATCATACAAGATTATAAATAAATTATTTTGTATATTTACGATCCTAAATAAATTCATTTAGTAGTAATTAATTTTGATTAAAAAATTTGTTCAAGAATAAAAGCTTTAAAAATAATTATTCATGTGTGTATAATGTAGAGAGAAAATAATTAATTTCAGAAGTGTGTCAAATATAGCAAAATGGATGTCTATTTATAGATCTCAAAAAGATAGGACCATTGGTGAAATTTTTATTTTTTTAATTTGTATTTTTAAAGTTATTCAAATTACGAAATTTGAATAACAAAAAATAACCATTGAAGCTACTCTAAAAACAATAAAAGCAAAAACAAAACTTCCCTCATCTTCTCCAATAATTTTCATACTTCATCTTCTTCACTTTTTTTCCCTCCTTCTCTTACACCAAGCTTCTTCCTCCTTCTTTCCTTCTTCCACCATTAAAGTGAGTAACAAACCTTTGAATACTCATATTTTGCTTCAAAGATGAATTTGAGGAGGCGTGCTCGTGAACCAAGTTTCGGATCTCAACAACCACAACCACCACCACCACCACCACCACCAATCCCGAGGGACCCGAAAGTTATTTTCAAGTTCGAGGAACAACATGATAATTTTCAATGCCTTAAAAGGCGAGAGGTAACTCCTACGCGATTTATTGATATTGAATTCTTGAATAAGTTAGAATTAACCTCCGGTTTCTAAGAATTTATGAAAATATTGGTATGGAATCCTTCTTCACTGTGCATGGCAATACTTATCATGTGCTTGTCTATGAGTTCTAAGGTAGTCTAGAGGTCACAAAACCCCGCACTGGCCCATTCTGTTACGTGTCCTTTCGACTACTTAACCAGGATTTTAAACTATCCCTCCCTGAATTTGCCAAAATCATTCGAGCCCAGAATAGGGGGAGATTGGACACCCTACTGGTTATTACACCCATCGCCAGACAAACTATGCTATCACGGGAGATGAATCCCCGTTCACCTTGCAGCACTGTCATGCTAAATATATCCACCAACCCATTTTTAAACTCTGGGTAAGATTCATGTCCTGCACCTTATTTGGGCGGGTGGAAGGACAACTGATTTGGGGGGATGAACTTTATTTGATTGGGAGTTATATGCTTAAGGGGACACGAGCACAGTTTCAATATCATATTCCCCACCATGTTGCATTACAATTAGAGCGTATTGCTACCACTTTCCCTAAGCGTCGCCCTAACGGCACCTTTTCCTGCCGTAATATTGTCAATGGAGGATTGGTGACCCTTTTTACCCGAAAAATTACAGGTTTTGATGAGAGTCGTTATCAGCCTGCCTTAGGATCTACCTACTAGACTATGCCTATCTAGACCACCTTCACTGGTTAGAGAGAGCTGGTGCGGGCAAATATCAGTGGCGCATAAACAATATGCGTTCCATTGAGTTGCCTAGTCCTCTGGCCAAAATGAGACCCGGGCAACCCCATTACCACTTCCCCATTAAGGGCAGTGATTTCCCCACCCCTGCCCGTGAGATCCCCCAGCACACCTTTTCTCGGCGACCGCCCTCTTCTGATGATGCTGTTGTTTCTACTTCTGATGCCCCCTCCCCCATATTCTGCGGCTCCTCCTTTTTATGATTTTCAGGGAATGATGAGCATGCTTCAGCGGATGGAGTTAGGCATTACCGCCAACTCCGAGGCTATCCAGAGCATTAGCCAGCGTATTGATACGTTGGCCACTGATCAACATCTAGCTATGTACCCCATGTACGATGAGTACTACAAGATTCATCGGAATACTGAGACATATGAGCATCCGTCATGGTACACCTGGAACCCGAGTTACAGCCATCCGAGATCCAGTAGTGGGGTTGGCATGGAGGAGGATGATGATGAGGCGGATGGTGATGATGACGAGAGTGATGGTGATGATGATGGTGATGACACTTACATGGACAATTGATATCCATGCCCCTTTCCTTTCCCTTGTTGCAATGAGGCCATTACCAAGTTCAGCTTGGGGGAGGATTTCTGTAAGTACTTCTCTCTCTTTCACTGCTTTCTAGTTTAGTTTCTGTAAGTACTTCTCTCTCTTAAACTGATTTCTAGCTTAGTTAAGTTAGTTTAATTGCTTTAAAATAATGAAAAATCACAAAATAATGAAAAAATTACTGAAAAAATACCAAAAATACAAGTTGAATATGGAGTGGATTGATTGCTTCCTTGTGCCCCGTACTGTGTTTCGAAAAATGATTTAACTCTTTATACTGGATAGTTTGGCATTTGTGATTGTGATGTTGTGATGTGATCTCTGATTGCCTTGATCTTGAGTGAATTTTGATGATAACGTGCCTACTTTGACTGCTTGCTTGAACTGGTTAGACTGTGAGGATTCATTCTTGCCTATGGATTTATATCTATATCCAATCTATTCTTGTGTGTTAGTTTCTCGTAGCATTCCGATCTTGATTTTTGCAATGTACTCGTTGATTTCTAGTGACTTTGGACATGTGTTGTGATAGAGGCGTTCCTTTGTTTGATTTTTGAGCCTCATAGTTGATAAATGAATCATTTTTCCTTCCTAGCCCTGCTGAGCCTAATGACTATATTTTTTTATATACTAAGCCACATTACACCTTGAGCCTCTACAATGATTATTATCCCGAGCCTAGCTTGGGGGAGCATTCGTTAGGTTGGTACTATGATGTTGGGTTGATCTGTGGGTTGGATTGGAAACAATATCTATGTTGGTACAAAAAAAAAGAAAAAAAAATAAAGTGAAAAAAAATAATAGTGAAAAATCTGTAAAATCTCTATGATCTTCACTCATTAAATTACAAAAAGTGTTGAAAATTATACTGAAAAGAAACAATTGTTGGTTGGTTCGCGAGACTTTAAAGTTGCTTATTGTTTTGGTCATGTTGTTGATACCATGGGGGTTGTTTCGGCCACATCTGGTCTTGTTACTATTGTTGTCTGCTCCCCTTTTCTCGGCTTTTCCACCACATTCCCTAAATAATTCCCCTACCTCTACCCGAGCCCCATTACAACCCTGAAAAAGACCTCTTGAGCACGTGTTTGATTGTTTATTGGATTGATACTGAGACAATTTGCCAAAGTTAAAGAGTAAGTTTTTTATTTGAGTCGACGTGATTAGGATGAGCGACATTGTACCTTTCTAAACACATGAGAGTGTGAGTGGTAAGGGATATTATGGTTGAGTTGATGAGTGTTCGGGCACATATTATGCCTGCCACAAAATGGAGAGGAGTGACACCTCGGTGAGCACCTTTTCAAGATTTGCATGTAGCTGCATTTGATTGTTTGCTTGGGTGATTTGTGGTCAGGGTAATCTGAACAACTGAACTTGAATTTTGCCTGCCTGAAAGATTTTGAGCATTGAAAGTATTTGAGCTTTAATTTCCTATTTGAGGGGTGAAGCAATTATGTTCATGTTCATGTCGTGCTTTGCTTGGGGACAAGCAAAGGTATAGCTTAGGGGAGTTTGATGTTATGGTTTTATATGGGGCTTTTCCCCCTACTTATAAGCAAAAGTGTGTGTCAATGATGCTCTTAGGAACCATTTTATGCTAACTTTCTCAATCTAGTTGTGGTTTTCTGTTTTGTGATGATCTGTGGGTTTTATGGAACTATTTCCTTATTCTCTGCAACTCTATGACTACCACAGTGGACTGGAGAGATTTGAAGGCACATGATGAGTTCCGAGGTCCCAAAGATACTTTTCGAGGCCTTGGACAAAAGAAGATTTGAAGACTTGGCGCCTAAAGCTAAGAAACGAAAAAAGAAGCCACGCCCGATTTCATCGGCCGCCTTGAGCCCGATCGGGGGCCACAATTGATGTGAAGTGATTTTGTTGCGGGCCCGATTGGGCGTTCCTTGCCCTGTCGTGGTTCGCTGATGTGGCTCGATCGGGCGGGTAAGCCCGATTCCATCGGGCGCTGGTTTTTCTGCTGCACTTTGAATTCTGAGACAAACTACTTCGCCCGATCCCATCAGGAGGGTTTGGCCCGTTCGAGCGACGACCCCGACTTTCTTATTTTTATATTTTTCAGGCTAGTTTTGTATTACTTTTCCTATCTATTCTAGGGTTAGTATAAATAGGAAAAGCACAATATTGCTGAAACACTTTTTATTTCCCTAGTTTTTTCCTTAGTTAAAAGAATCTTGTTATTCTGCAAGTTATCAATAAAGTTCTTCCTGTTAGACTTCAATCTAATAATCCTTTTTATTGCTTTCTTTACTCTTGTTAGATTAATTTTAATAGTTATTTGCATTGCTTCCAAGTATGAATCTGTATCTTGAATTTGTTGTTGTTTTCATAACTATGAGTGAGTAGTCCTCTTTCTAGGGTTGTAGGGATCTATGTATGCAATGAGGGATTGATAAATTAGTTTAATTTCCTTCTAATTCAATTGTTTTCTATGATTGATTCGTTCATGCTAGATTTATAAATTAGGCCTGATTTGCATTTCTACTATCGCAATACTGAATCTGCTTCAAGAGGAGAGATACCGTATAGGCTTTCAATCATTAGGCAAAGTGATCCTTGACCATGCGAGAGCGGCTAGGTGATCTTTGAGGGAGGTAATATCGAGAGAAATTGCATGTGCTCTAGATAAATTGACTTATTGGGTAGTTGTTATTCGTCCCTGATTTCCCGAATTGTATGCGTAGTGATCCTGTAGACACATAATCGTGTCTCCCCATTTAAAGATCCAATGATGAAACATATCGCGGTAGTAGTTGGCGCGACCCAACAAAAGAGTAATCTAAAGAACCGATCCAAAATTGTGTTTTGAAATGATATTCTAAAGCCCAATTAATTGTTCATGATGATTAATTGTATTTTAAGCCCATAAAACGTTTTAAGTCCATTTTAAGAGCCCAATTAAATATTTATTATTTTAATGAATATTTTCATAATGCTTTTATCAAAAATCAGATTTTTAATCCGTAAAGTTCAATTCCCGGATTTTAGGGATAAAAAAGTATCTTCGAAAGACGCGAAGAATCAAAAGCGAATATGCTGGAATATACAAGAATATGCGCCGGACGCGGCAGTTGCGCTCAGCGCGCCACGTGCGTCCAGCGCATTGGCCTGAACGCGTCAAGCGAGCAAATGAGCGCCAGACACGTGGACTTGTGACTCACACAGTGTCCTGCGTCAGACGCAAGTCTTGTGTGAGGCGCAACTTTCTTTTCTATCTTTTCAAAAATGCGTTTACACGTGCTTAAATCTGATTGGGCTGGCTGCGTCAGGCACACCAATGTGCGCCTGACGCGTGGCACTGCGCCTGGCGCAGGGCTTGCGTGCAGCGCACTCCTCTCTTTGCCTATAAATACTCTGTGATTTCTTGAATTACGAGACGGCTTTTCATTATTATTTTTACGCACGTACAAACTTACGAATACTTCCGAAATATACTTTGAACCACTCAAACACTCAAATACTTTAAATCAAATTCTATTCCTAATCATACTGCGTTCCTGGTTCCACGATTGCTCCGCCTAAAGATCGTTGCGCTCTTCAATCTAAGCCGCATAGGTATAATTTATGAGGATCCTTGAATAATCAATTATATTTATTGCTTTGAAGTTACTAACAATTTATTTCATGATGTAGATCTCTAAGTAATAATCGTGCCTTTGTACATTCTAATCCCTTTTCTATTTTATTTTATTTCATATTATATTTATTCATGCCTTTGTATATTATATGCCTGCCTGATCATTCTATTCATATTATATGATTGTCCTGCTTTATTGCCTTTATCACCCACATGTTATTTTTCCTAATCAAAGACCTAAAGAATTGTTCTAATATTAATCAGATTAATTTAGACAACCTGTTAGGTTCCCTGTAAATTGATTGCCTAATAACTTGTCACTAAAATTAGTCTTTTTATGTGTTTCCTGAACCAACCTAGACTAAATATTTTTAGGGTGTATAAAATATTATATGATTATTCTTTGGCATAAATTTTGTAATGAATCGATATTTAGTAAAGGCCAGCAATGGGCGAACTTGGTTCATCATGACCATATTCGTACCCTCACCCCCGAACTCAATCTTTGGTTCATTTAGACCATCTATGGAGTCTAGACGGGGAAATCTACATTGGATAATTTGTCCCTACGGTTTTCCCATATCCAATTAGGTTTATGATTCTTCCTAAAAAGAATTATTGGCGACTTCTTTCAAAACAATTTTCAATAAAACATTTACAATGGGGTAGTCAAATCAAATACGCGCTCACACCGCGTAGGCAAAATAAAAACACGCCTACAATTTGGCCACTTCACTGGGGAGGATTTTAAAAAAAATAATTTTTTTTAAATGAGTGGGTGAAACATGAAAAATACGATTCATTCTTCTTTTATGCCTTTGAATAATATATTGTTTTGCATATGCATGGCTATTGTTCAGCCACCATAAGGACAATCTATCTTGCCACATTAGCACATGTTCTATGTGTGAGGTCACCCCCGGAGGGTTTGCGCTTTGTCCTTCCAAAAAGCTTCCTGAGCGATAGTGTTGGACCTTAGTCATAAGCAAACCTACCCAACCATGGCATTATTCTCTTGTTCCTGACTTGAGAAATGGAGTGCGTCTTACACGTGGCCACCTCTTTAAGCAGGGGTACGAAGCGTGGGATCAATCTCTTAGTCATGGACCCTTTTCAGCCTTAACCTAAACCTGACCAATAGTTGAATGTAGAACTGGACTTTAGGTTGAGAACTTTTGCATCCATGTTACCTGACATTTATGTGTGATTGCCATTTTTGCCTACTAATATGCTTCGCGCCCGAAAATATTGCAAATTGCGTCTAAAACAAATCGTCGTTTTCGCCCGAACCTTCGTCAATTAATCAATACGCGTGCCGCAGAGCATTGGTCTTTCGACCTTGGTTCGAGTCTAAGATAACAAGTTTGCGTCAACGTCATTTTATCTGTCTGCATTCGCATAGTACATGGTCATGCTAAGGGTCTCACCTAATTCAAAAAATAAGTCTTTTCATGCAAGGTCGAGTCTATCCTAAAAAGTGCATCTAAAGTGGTCATGGCAGAGTTAGAATCATCATGCATGTCTACCTTCTCCCTGCTGTCCAACCAATCTTCCCTATCAATCCTACCCTATCATATTCAATCAATTTCAAAAAACTTACATCTTTTAAAATCAATCCTACACCCATGTCTATTCTACCTTTTTCAAAAAATATTTACCAATAATCATCATACGAGACATTGAAAAAAAAATATTTTCAAAATTAATCCATATTTTCCTAACAAAAGATAAAAACAAGGGGTTCCTTTCAAAAAATGAATTTCAAAAATTCTAAGCCCATTCCAAACACCTTCACCAATTTAATCCAATCAACCAAATCCAATTCACTTGCATTCATCCTAGGCCCATCTAATTGGAGTCCATACATTCACTAGCATTAGAGTCGATCTTAGGCCCATATAAGTCTAGTTCAAGTCAAAGGTAGGCCCATGTGCATCTCTATGTGAACCCTAGTCAATGTCAAGCCTAGTCCAAGTCTAATCCCAGTCTATTCCATTCTAAGTCCAATCCTAGTCCATCTCCAATGTCAAGCCCATGTGCATCTCCCAGTCCAAGTCAAACATATGTGTCAATTCATATCCTAGGTCTAGTTTGCATCTCCATGTAAGCCCTAATCAATCTTCGGACTATAAAAATTCAGTCTTAGGACTATAAAAGTTCATCCCTTAAAGTCTAGCCTGCTTGCTCACCCGTAAGTTCAAGGTCTAGCATTCCTTAAGTCTATAGGTAATTTTTGTGTCTAGCCTGCTTGCTCACTCGTAAGTTCAAGGTCTAGAATTCCCTAAGTCCATAGGCAATTTTTGTGTCTAGCCTGCTTGCTCACCCGTAAGTTCAAGGTCCAGCATTCCTTAAGTCCATAAGCAATCTTTGAGTCTAGCCTGCTTTGTTTAATGTAAGTTTCGAAGTCTAGTTGTCTAGCCTGCTTGCTCACCCGTAAGTTCAAAATCTAGTTGCCTAGCCTGCTTGCCTTAAGTTAAGAGTTTGGTCTCTGTTATTGTCCAGCCTTCCTTAATGTCTAGCCTACTTGCTCACCCGTAAGTTCAAAGTCTAGCATTCCATAAGTCCACATAGGCAATTTTTGAGTCTAGCCTGCTCAGTCTAATGTAAGTTTCGAAGTCTAGTTGTCTAGCCTGCTTGCTCACCCGTAAGTTCAAAGTCTAGTTGTCTAGCCTGCTTGCCTTAAGTTAAGAGTCTAGTCTCCCTTATTGTCCAGTCTTTCTTAAAGTCTAGCCTACTTGCTCACTCGTAAGTTCAAAGTCTAGTCTCTCCTATCATCACCAAAACCCAATCGTGGAATCCAGTCTGCTTGAATAGTCCAGTCCAATCCATGTCTGCAATTGCATATCGTTAGGCCCATGTCTCCATCATGGTCGAGTCCATGCTAGTCCAAAAACCATAACCATTTCCATTTCAAAATCATTTTCCATTTTCAATCCCATTTTCATTCCCCATTTCCATTTCCATTTCTCATCTCCTATTTCTATTTCACATCTCCATTTCTCATTTCGAAAATATTATTTCTTAAAATTCACGAGGTCCATTCGATTTCTGTTCAGGACAGGTCGTGAGATTATAACTTGGGAACGTGCGACAGAGAGGCAACAAGGTCGACCCACTCCTAGACTCGTCAAGCGTATCCTAACCTTTTCAGACATATCCTCCGACTCTTCTGAATCATCATCTGAATGGGAGACGCTAATGAACAGCTCTGTGCCATCATGGCTCAACTTCAACTGATGAACTCTCGTCTTGAGGAACAAGACAAAGAGATTAAGGCACTAAGAGAGAAACTAACTGAAGAAGAAGAACAGGGCGACACTCCACCACCACCACGTCCAACGAAGACTGAGACCGATTTGAGGTTTGAAAAACTCGAGCAATAGATCCAGTCAATTCGTGCACTCGAGAGTCAGGCTCATGGCCATGACATCATTGATCCTGAATTGAGGGAAAAGCTCCCTAAAAAGGTAACATTGGGTGACCTCCCAAAATTCAAGGGGGTCGAAGACCCAGATGATCACTTGAGAGCATTTTCCATCTCTATGGCTCTCAAAGGCATAAGCAAGGGCCTGTTTGCTTATGTTTTTCCCTTGACCTTGGATGCCCATCCATCCAAGTGGTTCAGATCACTGAATAAGGCCAAGCTGAATGACTGGGACTACATCATAGAAGAGTTCAACAAATAATATGTATACAACACTCAGCTTCCCGTTGGCCTTCGTGAGTTGGAGTTAACTAAACAAAACTCCAACGAAGACTTCGTCACCTTCCTTAACAGATGGAGGGATAAAGTTGCACAAATGATTAACAGGCCATCTCAAGAGAACCAAGTCCGCCTGGTGATCTGTAACCTGCAGCCTAAGTATGGGGATCATATTAAATTCCAACCCATAGAGTCTTTCACGAAGCTCTATAAGGTAGGCCTGCTGATTGAGGAGGAGGTACAAGCCAACAAGAACAAGGGTAACAACAACAACAACTCTTTCAAGAAGAGTAACAATAACCCTTCTAGCTCTAAAAGCAATGAGGTCAATGCCCTAGCTACTGAAAAGAGAGATTATCAAAAGCCTCAAAGAACATTCACACCTCTAGGCATGTCCCTAGAAGAAGCCTTCACAAGGCTTCATGCAAAAGGAGCACTTCAGCCGCTCGGCCCTACTCCAGACCCTGCTCCTGAGAATAGATCCAAGAGGTGGGATCCTAATGCCTACTGCAAGTACCACCAAGGGAATGGACACCCGACATATGCATGTCGTTGGACCTTAAAGAATCATCTGCAGGATATGGTTGAAGACGGTAGATTGCCAATTCCCCCTGCAGCAAAAGTCAGCAATAGCGGCAACCCCTTGGGAAGTGCCTAAATAATGCCGGGGCATAATCATTTAACGCTAGTTTTCTAGGTTGAGTCGGAGAGTCCCTCCCCTAACTCTTTCGTTTCCTTTCCGGTCGAGTCTCATTTAGGACTTTATTTCTAATAAGCCTTGTTCTATTTATTTTTAATTAATAAAAGAATTGCATTTTCATTTTCATTTTCATTGGCCTTCCCTCATTTTATTTATGCTTCTAATTCAATGATGAAAATTAAATCACCTAACGAACTTGACTAATAATAATAAAAAGAGATTTGAAAAAAAGAAAAAAATAATAATAAAAAAAAATGGACATGCTTTGGATTAAGAGTTATTCCCCCTCTTCCCTCCATCATCCATAAACCATCATTAGCCATATAACCTTTCAAATCAAAGCTCCACAAATATCCTTCAAACCTTCCCATACCTTAAACCAATAGCTTGTGTGCAAGCCTTACTACATAAAAATACATCAATGCCAGGCAAAAACAAAAAAAAAGTGAAAAAAAAAGTGCGAAAAAAAAGATCAAAAGCAAAAAGAAAACGCACAGGACAAAAAGGAAAAAAATACAAAAAAGAAAAAGCCAAAGGCAAAGAAATAAAAAGTCAAGCTAGGTGCTTGCACACAAGTTGGGATGGCAACGGGTCGGATCTGGACCGTGTCCAGGTGGACCCGGATCCAGGTCCTTTTTCAGACCCTGGATCCAGATCCGACCCGGATCCAGCGGGTCTGAAAATGTTGGACCCGGATCCAGATCCGACGGATCCTACGGATCCGGGTCCTAAACGGGTCCAGCTCATTTTATCCAATTTTCTCATTACATTTCAGTATTTCACCACATAACACAACAAATGCTACCAAAAAACAACACTATCATGCAAGAAAAATGGACAATTATACAAAGCAATAATAATAAAGCAATGTATATTAAGCAAGAAATTGCATCTACTATTGAGTTTATAATACCGGAAAAAAAGGAGAAATTACATCTAAATAGAGAAACTAAATTCGTAAAATTGAAATGATAACAGATTTTCATTTTTGCAGCAAAGAAATAAAAAAGGAAAGATAAAGTTAACGGTGAAATGGCGCTGTGAAGGCCGGAACTGGTGGCCGGAACCGGTGAAATGGCGTGCAGCGTCCGAGGGAGACTAGTGTTGTGCTGCAGCGTGCTGCGTGCAGCGTCAGTGGAGGGAGACTGGTGTTGTGGTGCGGCCTGAAATGGTACGGTGGTGGCCTGAAATGGTGCGGTGGTAGCCGGAAATAGTGAGGCGGTGGCCGGAAATGTCCGTGGAGGGAGAATCGAGACTGGGGAGTTTTTTGAACTTAGGGTTTAGAATGGAGAGTTGGAGTGAGACGCCGCGTGAGAATTGAGAAATGAAGTGAACTTTTGAACTTTTGGTTAGAAGTGAAGAAGCCCAGCCCAGGTGTCCAACTTGGTTTTTTTTTTAAAAAAGTGGGTCTGCGGATCCGGGTCCGGGTCCACAGGTCAGATCTGGACCCAGATCCGACGGGTCCAAAATTTTAGGACCCAGACCCGGAAAAACGGATCCGGGTCCACGGATCCGGGCCGAGTCCAGGATCCATTGCCATCCCTACACACAAGTTCTACCCCTCATTCAAATCCTTCAATCCATCAAACTTTTTAATCCCTATAATTCAAATCCATAATCCTTACCTTATCCCAACCAATTAAACCTTCATCAAACCTAAAGCCTTTAACCTTTCAACCTTTCATCAATCCTAACTCCTTCTCCAAGGTATGTCCAAGCCCGCTAGGTTGAAAACCCGAAAGGGCGACCTAGGCAAAAGTAAGGGCACAAAAAAAAATCAGATCCAGAACTACGAATGGTCTGATTCCGCAAGGATACGTAGGAATCCTCATCTCGAGGTCCAACCGCTTCAATAAAATAAAATTAGGCATGGTCTAATGATTTAACTTTCTAAAATTCAGGAGCATACAATTTCTAGATCCCGACATAGAGTCGAGTCTGAACCTGGCCTCGTCAAAGCCATTTCCCACCTACATTCATTTGAGTCATAAATTTAAACTTTTAATTTTTTAAATCCAAGCTCTCCTTTGCCCTGAAGGACTCTCCGACAATTCCATGGTTTCTGGCGATATTTGACTTTGCCTATATCAACTTCCCAAAGAAGAATTCCCAACGATAACTTTCAACGTTCAAGACAGATCAACTATAGATCAAGTACATGCATAATTCAAGACAAGCTCACCCAAAGTGGGGGCTTCCTTATGTGGTGGTGCCTCCAAATCAGACTCCCGAAACGTTGTAATTTGCGGATCTCGTTTACGGACCCCGATTATTTAGTAAAAACGATTTTCGAAAATCATTCAATCTAATTCTGATCATTCTATCATTCTACACATCTTCCAGCGTTGCAAAATCCTGACCTTGCATTGTAGACTTGCAGAACCCTGACCTTGCATTTCATACATCTTAGTCTTGCATAACCCTGACCTTGCATGACGTGTCATCCCTTAGCTTTGCATAACCTTAATCCTTGCATAGCGTCTCATGCATCCTTAGAGAGTCTAAGTTTGCATTATTGCATCATTATGTACTTATCTGAGTTGTTTGCACCTATTTGCTAACATCTTCTTCTGCAGGTAATCAGATTGCTTGTAGTTATTGTCCTGCATACTAACTTTGTTTTGCAGAGACCGACGTATACAGATCAGTTCTAAACTGCAGAGCGTTTAGAATCGTTCTCCGTCCCGACACCGTATACTTTGATTATCGGTTTCCTGAACCTCAGACAAAGTGGGGGCTTCTGTAGACACATAATCGTGTCTCCCCATTTAAGGATCCAATGATAAAACATACCGCGGTATTAGTTGGCGCGATCCAACGGAAGAGCAATCTAAAGAACCCATCCAAAATTGTGTTTTGAAATGATATTCTAAAGCCCAATTAATTGTTCATGATGATTAATTGTATTTTAAGCCCATAAAACGTTTTAAGTCCATTTTCAGAGCCCAATTAAATATTTATTATTTTAATGAATATTTTCATAATGCTTTTATCAAAAATCAGATTTTTAATCCGTAAAGTTCAATTCCCGGATTTTAGGGATAAAAAAGTATATTCGAAAGACGCGAAGAATCAAAAGCGAATATGCTGGAATATACTAGAATATGTGCCGGACGCGGCGATTGCGCTCAGCGCGCCACGTGCGTCCAGCGCATTGGCTAGAACGCGTCAAGCGAGCAAATGAGCGCCAGACACGTGGACTTGTGACTCACACAGTGTTCTGCGTCTGACGCAAGTCCTGTGTGAGGCGCAATTTTCTTTTCTATCTTTTCAAAAACGCGTTTACACGTGCTTAAATCTGATTGGGCTGGCTGCGTCAGGCACACTAATGTGCGCCTGGCGCAGGGCTTGCGTGCAGCGCACTGCTCTCTTTGCCTATAAATACTCCGTGATTTCTTGAATTACGAGACGGCTTTTCATTATTATTTCTACGCACGCACAAACTTACGAATACTTCCGAAATATACTTCGAACCACTCAAACACTCAAATACTTTCAATCAATTTCTATTCCTAATCATACTGCGTTCTTGGTTCCACGATTGCTCTGCCTAAAGATCGTTGCGCTCTTCAATCTAAGCCGCATAGGTATAATTCCCAAGGATCCTTGAATAATCAATTATATTTATTACTAACAATTTATTTCATGATGTAGATCTCCAAGTAATAATCGTGCCTTTGTACATTCTAATCCCTTTTCTATTTTATTTTATTTCATATTATATTTATTCATGCCTTTGTATATTATATGCATGCCTGATCATTCTATTCATATTATATGATTGTCCTGCTTTATTGCTTTTATCACTCACATGTTAATTTTGCTAATCAAAGACCTAAAGAATTATTCTAACATTAATCGGATTAATTTGGACAACCTGTTAGGTTCCCTGTAAATTGATTGCCTAATAACTTGTCACTAAAATTAGTCTTTTTATGTGTTTCCTAAACCAACCTAGACTAAATATTTTTAGGGTGTATAAAATATTATATGATTATTCTTTGGCATAAATTTTGTAATGAATCGATATTTAGTAAAGGCCAGCAATGGGCGAACTTGGTTCATTATGACCATATTCCTACCCTCACCCCCGAACTCAATCTTTGGTTCATTTAGACCATCTATGGAGTCTAGACAGGGAAATCTACATTGGATAATTTGTCCCTACGGTTTCCCCATATCCAATTAGGTTTATGATTCTTCCTAAAAAGAATTCTTGGTGACTTCTTTCAAAACAATTTTCAATAAAACCTTTACAATGGGGTTGTCAAATCAAATGCGCGCTCACACCGCGTAGGCGAAATAAAAATACGCCTACAGATCCATGATCCTAGTTCTTTATTAATTGATTTATTTTCTGATATTTAATTATGTTGTTAGTTTAAGTTAGTTCTTAAAAATCCAGTCTTTTGATAGTTAGTATAGTAGAATAGTTCAGTTTAACTAGTAACGCCATATCCTTGCGGATTCGACCCTGCTTGCCTTACTCCATTAGTAGATAGACCTGTAGTTTTATTTTTAATAGTACGCGACTGACCTGTCTTATAGACCCAAGCAACTTTTTATAATACTCCAAGAAAGCCTCGTTAACATCCTGAAAATTATCCTTCCAAACCGCATCTGAATTATTTATAGCATATACAGTATTTTTAAGTCTTCTTTGTTTGATTGATTGGTGAAAGAGAGTGGAGGTACCATCACCATCTTTACAATAGTGCAACTTTGCTTTCTGGGACAAAAAGGACATATATGCTTTATGGACTCTTTTATACTCATTCACAACTTCAAACTATGCTTGCCTCAAATAAGTACTCATAGGCTGCTCCTGCAGTGCATCTTGACATATCTTCATCTTATTTAGAGCATTAATATCTCTAGTCTGAACGTCTGAGAAACCCTCACTATTCAACTTTTTCAATAGATGCTTCACCTTTTTAAGCTTTGACACCACTCTAAACATAGCACAACCCCTCATAGAGTCATTCAAATCCTCAGCAACAACTTCATTAAGATTTGGAGCATCACTCCACATAAGAAAATACTTAAATGGACGTTTACCACGGTCGATACTTGGATACACATCAATCACAATGGGGCAATGATTAAATTTCCCCTCAGGCATGACATGAGTTACAACATTTTGGGAAAAAATCACACCAAGCTTGATTTACCATAGCTCTATCTAACTTGCAGAACACCCTCTGATCACCTTGTTGTTTGTTATTCCGGGTATACAAACAACCACGACTTCTCATATCTAGCATCCAACACTTAAGCATACATCCCTGCAAACTAGCATATTCATGTAATCTCACCACTGAACCAATTCTTTCATCACGCTTTAACACACAGTTAAAATCTCCTACAATAATCCAAGGACTAGTGATCTTTTCATTCCTCATCTCAAAATCGTGTCAAGCCATAGCTCTCAAATTAGAATCATTAAAGGCATATAATGAGCAAGAGAAGCTAACACCAAAACCAATAGGAGAAACTACACAAGTGAATCACTTGTCTAGAAACATAAGTAATATTCGAGAGAAAAACTTTTTGGATTCCAAACTACAATCACTCTTCCACCCTTATGAAAAGCCGAGTTAGAGCTAAAACACCAACCATTGAAAACTCTCTGGTAAAGGCACCCCATATTCTAAGCCTTTACCTTAGTTACTAGGAGACCAACCAAACCAACTTTATTCATGTTTAAAAACTTCTTCACATATTGTTGATTCCCCTTACATTTCAGACTATGATCTTATACATAGTCTCCAGGAGGGTGGCTACCTCCTGTTTTCCCCAAAATATCCTGTAAACATTCAACCTCACCTACTACCACTGTGGGCACTTGATCATTAAAAGCTTCAAAATTATTCCGTGTGGCAGCAGGCTTTGGACTAGCTAGCTAAGATTCTCCTAGCTAAATTCCCGACTTCCTAAAACACATGTTCACCCCCGCTACCCCTAGCCCCGTAACTAGCTTAGTCTCGCACATTTGGCTTAAATAGGGCCTCCATTCCTTCCCCGATAACCGATTTAACACATTCAACACCATCATGGTTTGTACCTTTACACACATTGCACACCTTAGGCTTCCATTCATAGTAAACCTCTACTTGAAATAATCATATCCTTCTCATTCACAAAGGAAATATGCTCTGGAAACTTCTGATCAATTTGAACCTCCAGCATCACCCTAGCATATTGAAGTTTCTCCCTCTTACCAGTAGCTAAATCTACCTTAATCATCTTCCCTATCGAACTCGTAATTTTATCAAGACATTATTCTCCCCAATACCTAAAATCCAGCTTCAATTGAACCCAAGTAGGAAGAGTTTTCAGATTATCTCTACAGATATCTATGTCAGCATTATATGCCTTCACAACAAGAGGTTTGTTGTCAAAGAAAAGGGCTGAACCATTCAACACCTCATCTCTCTTCTCCATAAACCTGAACCTCACCATATAAACTCATTTGCTAAATGCCGCCATTTTTTTTCTTATTAACGCCCTATGTACATGTATAATACATGTATTTCACTATTCATTTATACTCTCTTTCACTCTCCTTCCCACTCTCTTTACTCTCTCTTCACTCTCCCTCACTCTCACAGTACATCATCAACAAGATCTCCCTTCAAGAAATTACACCGGTGACCGGAATTAGCCGGCGGCTGGAAATAACCGGCGAGAAGTTATAACCGGCGAGAAGTTCGCGACCGCCGGTGACTGGAATTTCCCGGCGAGAAGTTCGTGAAAGTACTCCGGCGAGAAGACAAGAGCTGAAGTCTGGCAAGCCGAGTGGAAGATTTTCCGGCGACAAGACAACACCTCAACAACGATCTCCGGCGACAAGGTTAGTGTTGAATTCTTAAAAAAATATGCAGGCGTCTAAAATAGACGCTTCACCACATGTATAGGCGCCAAACTTAGGCGGCTACACCAGTGGTGCGAGCGCCTATTTCAGACGCCCACCTAAAATTTTTAATTTTTTTATTTTAAAAATTGCATGTTGTAGATCTGCATATTTGATTCGGATATTGTAAATTTTTTGTTAGAATTGCATATGTTAGACTAGGATATTGATGAAAAAGAGAAAATTGAAATGGAATTTGAATGGGGAGGTAGGCGCATATTTTAGGCACTTCCACCACAGGTGGGGCGTCTAAAAAAGGCGCTTGCACAAGTGGTTGGGCGCCTAAATTAGGCGCCCAACCAAATGGTAGAAGCGCCTATTTTAGGCGCCCCACCATTGGTGGAAGCGCCTAAATTAGGCGCCTGACCAGGTGGTCAACCGCCTAATTTAGGCGCCTGACCACTTTTAACGACGAAAAATAACTTACATTGTATGCCATGAAGCCGGAGTTTATTTTTCCTTCCTGGTCAACGCCGGTCAAAGTTGGTGTGGTGGTGACGCCGGAGGTGGTGTGGTGGTGTGCGCCGGAGGTGTTGTGGTGGCTCCTGTAATGAAGTTGAGGTGGGAGGAATGAAGTAAAGAAAGGGAAAGCAAAGGAGGGATGGAGGAAAGAAATGGTGTATAATGTACAAAAATACATGTATTATACATGTATTTATGGCGTTAGTAAGCAAAAAAATGGTGTCATTTAGCAATTCCCCATATAAATGCCCTTCTTAGCCATCGCAACTTTATTTACCCCATAATTCCTCCAAATACGACGAATAAAACCTTCCATTACATGAATCGGCGGGTTTGGCCCAACCACATAGCAATGTATAGCAGACTCCAATAATCTATTTCAGTTCGAACATCCGCTAAATCAATTTTAACCATTGGACATTCATTACTGATAGATTCATTCATATCCTTAACAATTTCTGGATTATCAAGTGAAAATAGGATTGGTATAGGATCAATCATACCTTCAACCCGATTAATTCTTCTGCTCTGTTCCGGGGCCATTCTCTCACCAGCTTGTTTGATTGTTCCCAGCCAATTAGAGAAAATCTTCCTTAAATCCGCTTATTGTTGAAGTGATCGCACAGAAGATCTCAGAGAAATAATTTCCACATGAATTTCAATACGAGAATCATCTTCAATTTCTAAGAGTGATACTCCTAGAACTGAATCAATAGGCTTCAGATTTTTGGCATGAGAGTCTGATATTGGTCCTTTCCTTTTTTTCGGTGGTGATTCCGCTTAATTTGCCTTCGTCTGAGCTTTAGATTTTCTTGCCATGGCTACTTACATACGTACATTGTACGCGGAGAGAAAAGCTAGAGAGAGAAGCACGCAAATCAATGTTCTTTGTTTTGAAATGGAAAGTAACTTATAAATTTGCATTTTTTGCGAGAAACTACTCAATAAAAATATAAAGCATTATAACTTTTTTTCTGCTAAAAAGGTATCAGTGGCTGGATTCCGATAGGTTGACTTTGTTTTCCAGCATTGACCCACACATGCCTAGCACTTGATTTTTCATTACCCTTTTTTATTCATTTTCCTTCTCTTTTTGGCGTGAATTTTTTCCCTCCCCCTCTTAGATTAAGGCTATGTTTAGTTCACCTGAAATTTTCTGATCTGAACTTATCTGATCTTATCTGATCTGATCTGATCTGAACTTATTTTTTCTGATCTGATCTGATCTGATCTGAACTGATCTGATCTGATCTGAACTTATCTTTTAAAAAACATATTATTACTAATATTATTATTACTTTGTATTTCATTACTAGTATTACTATTACTAGCATTTTATTACTATGCACAACTTTCAATAAGAATAATAATAATAATAATTTTATAATAATAATAATATAAATAATATTATAATAATAATAAAATAACAATAATAATAACAATAATAATAATAATAACAATAATAATAATAATAACAATAATAATATAAATAACATAATAATAATAATAATTATTATTATTATTATAGCATATTATTACTTTGTATTTCATTACTAGTATTACTATTACTATCATTTTATTACTATGCACAACTTTCAATAATAATAATAATAATAATAATAATAATAATAATAATAATAATAATATAATAATAATAATTTTATAATAATAATAATATAAATAATATTATAATAATAATAAAATAACAATAATAATAACAATAATAATAATAATAACAATAATAATATAAAATAACATAATAATAATTATTATTATTATTATAGCATAATTAGTTTTTTTTTTGTTAAAAGAGCACATTAGTATATGAACTGATCTGATCTGATCTGAACTTATCTTTTAAAAAACATATTATTACTAATATTATTATTACTTTGTATTTCATTACTAGTATTACTATTACTATCATTTTATTACTATGCACAACTTTCAATAATAATAATAATATTTATAATAATAATAATAATATAATAATAATAATATAAATAATATTATAATAATAATAAAATAACAATAATAATAATAATAACAATAATAATAATATAAATAACATAATAATAATAATTATTATTATTATTATTATTATTATTATTATTATTATTATTGTTATTATTATAGCATAATTAGTTTTTTTTTTTTTTAAAAGAGCACATTAGTATATGAACATACAATCAAAAATAAAAGACTAAGGACTCTTGGGTCTAATGGTATGGCTTCTTACCTCCCACATGGGAGACCAAGGTTCAAATCTTGGTGGAAGCATATATTTCAATATTGTTGTGGGTGGGGGAGGGGGTTGGGGCTTGTTGAGTCTTTAGGTGAGTGACCCTGTTGGAGGGCAGCCCAGAGAAAATTCATCTTACCACGGGATTCCCAAAAGGGGTCCAAAAAAATTAAAAATAAAAGAACACTCATGTTCAAGGTCCATTAATAATAAGAATTTAGGGAGTAATGAAAAGAACATATAATGATATTAAAAATAGAACATATAGTGAAAGAGCATACAAGATCTATTTAAAGAACACATTTTAAAAATAAAAGATAGATGTTATTTTTATATTGATGACATGTTTGGATCTAACTAACAACATGTTCTTTGTTATATCGATAAATTGTTCTTTTTTATTATAAATAAACATATAAATATATATTATCATATGATCTTGAACAAAATGGCTAAATATTCTTCTTATATCGTTGTCTTGTTCTATATAAACTTTGTTTTTAAAGATAAGTTGAAATCCTTTGTAGGGAAAATTTTGAACGTGATGACAACACCATTAGGTTATCCCATGCTACTCATGTTTTATATAAACTAGTAATATATAATTTATATTATTCTACCAAAATTGTTTTAAAAAATAAACATCATATACTATTATCATGTTCGTTACATGTACAACATAAAAAAGAACATCACATATCAAAATTATTAATTAGAATAAATATAAAAAAGAACACTTACAAATGCCAAAAGAACATTCTTCTTCTTGAACACAAATAGCTTCAAATAGTGATATCAATGACATTTATAATAATAGCAACGACATTAATAATAATTACCAATATTAATAATTAATAAGTACAACAACGATAATAATAATAATCTTTTTGGACAAATGTACTAGTAAATAGTAATAGTAATTGTATAAAGTAATATTAATAATAATAATAGCAACAACAACAATAATAATAATTATTACAATAACAATAATAGCATTAGTAATACTAATAATCATAATAATCATGATGATAATAATAATAAGTTTTTAAATATAAGCATAATCTGAACTTATCTGATCTGATATGATCTGAACTTATCTGATATGATCTGATCTGATCTGAACTTATTTTTTCTGATCTGATCTGATCTGGTCTGATCTGATCTGATCTGGTCTGATATGAAATAAGCAAAAATAAGGTGAACTGAACATAGCCTAAGCCCTTCTTTTTTATGGGATATAAAATTGTCAAAAAATTGGTGTGTTTAGAATCAGATTTTGCCGTTGAAGATAGATATTGAGCAATATATTGTCGTTTTTTTTGTGCCCATATGAATAATCATATTTTCATGTGCTATGGCTAATTTGAATAAGGAAATGGGGAAGAATAATGTTAAAACGAGAGAGAAATGAGAGACGTATAAGAGCATCATTTTGTGATGATCATAAAATTAAGATCATCGATCTCTCTCCTCACTATATCTCTCTTAAAATCTTATCCCCAATCTTTTTCTAATTATTCCTCTTAACAATGATCAAAGAAATAAAAGATCGTCCTCGATTTTATAGAAAATAAAAGTGTGTCAATAATATATCAAATTGGGTCTATATTTATAAATCTCCGAGAAATATAGATGTTCGTAATTTTATTTTATTGCCTCACATGGTATTTTCTGAATTAAAGTTTTTAAAATTTAGACAAAGCTTTTATTTATCTCTCCTCCAAGTGGCAACTTGCCATTTGCTACAATTAAGATAAAACTCTAATGTCATGTGGCTTTTCTTTCATGGTTGATTGTCTGATCAGTCGTCCCATACATTATTTCCATGACAAACATCACACAATTTTTTTTTTTGTTACTAAAGCCAAAAAATTGGGGGCATGATCTTTTTTTTGTTGTTATTAAGGATGCTCTAAGGAACAAAAAGGAGAAAAAAAATTCAACAGCCGAAAAATAAAAGTCAATCTAACGAAATATGGCCATTGGTACCTTTTTGCCACAAAAGAATTTTATAAAATAGTCTCGTGCCTATTTTTTAGGGATATTATCTCAGATAACCCTGACTTATAGGCCTTTTTCCAATATAACCCCGACTTTGGCAGCCCTGTCTCCGATAACCCTGAACTTGATTTTTGTCATTAAACGTAACGGAATTGTTAACGGCGTTAACTATTTTAACATCTATAATTAAAAACCTATTTTTTTTATTAAAAAAAACAAAAATATTTTGTGTTCTTCATCCTCTCTCTATTGTTATTCACCACTTTCTCTCTCTTGTATTAACATAGCTTCATTGATTCGATTCCAACAAAATTAAAGAATCAAATAACAGCATTCCTACCCAGAAATTGAAACCGAAGAAATGCAACAAACAATTTAGCGTGAATTGAACTCTCTCTCCTCCATCTCCTCATCCACCACCCCCTGGTTTTCTTTCTTCTGCTCCACCTCCATTGTTAATCCACCTGCTTCGACACTCATTCCCTCCTACACCAGCCCCTGATTTTCTCTCCTCCACTAGCATTCGCCAACCCACAACCACCACCACGACCCACCACTATAAACCCACACCAGACCACCACTGTAAACCCACGACCCACCAAACCGCTGCTATACCCACCCCTGTAAACCCACCACCCACCACCGATGTTCATCATCATTCGTCAAAATGAAGCCTAAAACCCACCCCTGTAAACCCACCATCAGCGCAATGCACTTCCTCGTCTACTCTTCACCCCCAATTCCTCTTGCATCTCCCTGCACCAACAATCTCCGCAATTCCTACTTTTCTCCTCACATAAGACCAAATATTCACAACTTCACTTGTTTTTCTACTGAAATCACAAGTACCCAGTTCAATTCTTGCATACCCAAATCAAGTTCTTTCTTTAATTCCAATCTCACTAGCCCAGGTTTAGTTGGACTTTGCAGTTTTGTCTCCAAACCCAAATGGAAAAAACAAAAATTCCACTTATCTGGCTCATTGGGTCCTCAAAATTCTATTGAATTTTGCAATTTGGATTGTAAAGGTGTAATTTTAGGGTTGTATGGTACAGAGAACTTCATATCAAGTCAGAATTTTCTGGGTTTTTGAGTTTTGTGAGAGAGGAGAGAGAATATGAACAAGGTTATAATTATGGAGGATTAACAATGGTTGATTTTGTGGTTTTTGGGTTTGAATGGTTGATAAGTTGTTGTTGGTGGCGAGAAGGTTGGGCTGCACTTTATCTGGATTTGGAGAGAGAGAGGGAGATGAAGACATGATTGATGAAGAACAAAAGAAAGAGGATGAAGAACATCAATTTTTTGTTTTTTTTTTTTAAAAAAATCGGTTTTTCATTATAAATGTCAAAATAGTTAATACCGTTAGATATCCCGTTAAGTTTAATGACAAAATACAAGTTTAGGGTTATTTGGGAAAAAAAAAATATGTCAGGGTTATTTGAGAAAAAGGCCTATATGTCAGGGTTATCTGAGATAATATCCCATTTTTTTATTATTAGATAGTTTCTCGCAAAAACTGTATTTTATAAGGTAATTTTTCGCAAACTTCCTATTTTAAAATTATATATTGAGAAGAAACTAACACAAACTCACACAATTCTGTTTTTTCATATACATTACTAAGAATTTAAGATCAAAGTTTTGATCAATCACCGTTACATTCTCTGTAGAAACAATGAGAGAAGCAATTGCACATGTGACTATATTGTCCAGCCAAATAAATCATGAATCATGAAGCTGTGTAAGCACAAGATGAAATGCCTTTGCAAATACTTATCAAACAACCATAAATTAGTACTAGTAGATGTCATAACTCATAAGAGAGCAAGGTAGAGTTGTTCATAGGTAATTACATAGAAACAAAGGATCGTTTACTTGTTGCTTTCCAAATTCCCAATTAATGGTTATCAACTGCTCCCCAACTATTCAAATAAATACAAAAAGAACCTCCCGAAAAATAAAAACACTAAACGACTATACTCGTAAATTATGACCTAACCCACATGCTTACATAAATTGGAGCTTTTAAAACCCAACCACTCTTCAGATGCCTTCATCAGCTTCGGAATCAATATTGCGTAGGAAACTCGCATTTTCCATATTCTGCATGACAGCAACAAATTTAGACACTTTTGTCAGTATTCAGGAGCTTCATCAAACACTTTATGAATGTAAACTACAATTTATGCAGCTATTAGACAAGCTTTTCATGAACAAGCACAACTGCACAAGTAGTAAATTTAACTCCTCTCCTCCCACAGATAATACTTCCCCGTTTCTTTTTAATTGCTACATTTCTATTTTGGAAAACAATTTACTAACTTTGACCGATTATTTGCTACATTTCTATTTCTGGAGATCATAAGTTTAACAAAAAGTCGAGCAACAATTTTTTGAATTTCGGTTTTATTTTTTAAAAAAAATCAACTTTTAAAGAAAAAACAAGAATGAGATCTCAAATTCCAAAAAGAGTATCTGTTGTTGCAAGATCCTTAGAAAAAAGAGGAAACTCACACTTCAAAGTTTAAAGTGTTGCTACATTGGTCAAAAAAATAGCAAGAACAATTATTTTAAAGTAAATATTTAATTAGAAAAGTAATCCAAACACTCCAATTTGTTACTGTTAACAACTGCAAGATTTGACTATATATAAATAATGCCAGTTAGTGACATATTCCAGATTCCAGCACCTAAGAAAAGAACTTTTGTATTGTAATGTAATAACCTCAACAGTGACCACATGGGCTTATTGGGTCCAATGCCGCATAATATGCACGCATTACAAACACAAAAGGATAAAACACTTACTAACTCTACGGTCTCAAATAGTACAGAGGATGATTATTGCTGCCAGAAACACGAGGTGACCAGTACCACGACGCAAACACCATGACCCTTTGTTTAACACTTCACAGTGTCACCAATAATACAAACATGACAACCTGTAGGACCACCTCTCTAAACAATGGAGGGTAAAAAAGTAAACGGTTATTTCACCAAATACCCCTGACAAATAAATTTATTCACCAAATACCCCCACTTTTTTCAAAATTCACCAAATCCCCGACCTTTAAAAAAAATTCACCGGATACCCCGACATTTCAAAAAATACCAAAATGCCTTTTTGGCTAACGGACGTTAGTCTCCGTTAATTAATTAACTAATTAACCTAAAAACCCTAATTAAACCCTAATTAAACCCTAAAACTCTAACTAACCCTAAAACCCTAACTAACCCTAAACCCACCCCCAAGCCCACCACCCTCCCACCCCACCCCCATCCCACAACCCCCACCCCCACAACTCCAACCCCACCAGCCCCTCCCCCCCCCCCCCCGCCGCCGCGCCCCTCCCCCCGACCACCCCCGCCCGCCGCCCCCCTTCCCGCATCCCCCTTGCCGAATTCCCCCACCCTCCCCCCCCCCCCGTCGAATCCTAACCCCACCCCCGCAAACGCCGCCCAACCCCCTTCCCCCCTTCCCCCGCAAATGCGGCGCAACCCCCTCCCCTTCCCTTTCCCCGCAAAAAATCGACGGTTTGAAGGGGGTGCGAGGGTTTGAAGGGGTTTCGGGTGCGATGGTTTCAAGGGGTTTCGGGGATGCGCAAAGGGAAGGGAGGAGGGAGGGGAGGAGGTGGGGAGACTGCCGCGAAGGGAAGGGGGGGGAGGGGGGTTCGCGAGCAGACCGACAGCGGGTGGGGAGGGGAGGGGGTTCGGCGAGTGGCCGACACCGAGTGGGGAGGGGAGGGAGTTCGGTGGGTGGCCGACATCGGGGAGGGGGAGGGGGAGGGGGTCGACGAGTGGCCGACAGCAGTGGGGAGGGGGAGGGGTTGAGCGGATGGCCGACAGCAGGGAGGGGAGGGGTTGTTGTGGGTGGGGGTGGTGGGCTTGGGGTGGTTGGGGGGTGGTGGGTTGGGGGTGGTTGGGGGGTGGTGGGCCGGTGGGCTTTTAGGGTTTTTAGAGTTAGGGTTTTTAGGGCTTAATTAAGGTTAATTAGGGTTTTTTAAGGTTTAATTAAGGTTAATTAGGGTTTTTTAGGGTTAATGACTAACGGAGTTAACCGCCGTTAGTCATTTGGGCATCTGGTGAATTTTTTTAAAGGTCAGGGGTATTTGGTGAATTTTGAAAATGTGGGGGTATTTGGTGAATAAATTTATTTGTCAGGGGTATTTGGTGAAATAACCGAAAAGTAAAACTCTAGCTACCGTGGGTATTGAGATAGACGTAAACTTTAGCGGAATCTAAGCACTTGTTCTTTTGGATTTATTTTCAGTTCAATTCAGTTTGGTTCCGTTCCGTTTCTCTCTGCAGTTCAGTTCAGATTCTCTCAATCCAAAAGAATAGGGCCTAATTTAGCAACAAGTACGTTTTGGATGTAACATGTTACATGTTACACCATAACTTATTGTGTAACATACGTAATGACATACATTTCAACAAGAATAACATAAACTATACAAATTTGATTTCTTTTAACAAAAGAAGCGATAGTTTGTAGAGTATTACACCATAAATTATAGTGCAACAGTTATGTTCAAGAATTTGTGTTTAGAAATATCTTTTAGTTGTCTATATTGTTAAATCTATGTCAATGTGTACAATATAGTTAAAATTTACGATCCGAAATCTCTCCATAATGCAAACATTGTTTAGGAAAAGAACAAATAGGAATATAAAGAGTATACACTTTTCCCTTAAGACCTCACTTCAATTGCTTGGGTTAGCCCCTTTTAGCAAAATCTAGCTTAGTTATTTAGCAACATTTTTTAGCTGTCTATATTTAGTGATTAAATTGTTAATAACGATTGATGTAGCATTGATCATTTAATAAATCATTAGATCTATTTGATGTATACGATATAGTGAAAATCTCTCAAAACATTCTATCGAAATAGAACAAATAAGAATGCAAAGAGTATACACAACTTTTCCCTATGAGACCTCACTTCAATTGCTTGGGTTAGCCGCGTTTATGTCGGTCGGGTCCTTTAAAAGTAGGGGTAGAAGGTGCACAACTGCGCATAGGAAGAAGATACCCTAACTGGGTAGGATTTGAGCTTCTAAGAACATCTACAATGGTGTTGTTTTAGTTGGTTTAGTAAATAGTAAAACTAATTTTACTTAGTTTAACCATTGGGGCACTTGGGCCTTGGAGCTGGTTGGTCAAGAATTCCAGACCAGCAGCACCTCGGATGGCGTGCTTGGGATGAAGGAGAAGTCGCCGCGTGGCGAATAAAGCTGGGCCCAATTTTTTTTAAAATCCAAACGCTGAGTTTAAAAGGGAGAAGGAGAGATGGCGTGTGAGAGTGCAGCGTTTCACGCGACAAAACAAAGCATTGAGCCGCTTTCTTTGTCGGTGGGCGCGACGCGTCGACCCCACCGAGCAAGAAATCACGGCCGCCACGCACGCGTGATGAAGCTGTCAACTTCCTCCCTCTTTGCTGTTCAACGGTTATATTTATAACGTTATAAAATTTGTAACATTAATAAAAAAACCAGGTTAAAATTAAAAAAAAATTACAATAACGGCTATAAAATATTTTTATCTATAAATTGAGCCTAAATTTCATATATTTTACCACACTTCTTCTTAATATATTTTTTTCTAATTACTCTCTCATTACTTAAGCTAAGTCAATATTATGGATTCAAATAATCCTAATTACTCCCAAAATAATCCAAACCACCCAAAATATTTAATTTAACGTAATTTAATTAGCTTTTATTAATTTAGATAATCTATTTCATTAAAAATAAACATTGAGTAGGAGAGAGAGTATATGGTGGGGTATGGTAAAAGTAGGAGAGAGAAATAGAAAAACCAAGTAAGACCAACCAAACCATTATGAGAAAAAAAAGATGAGTTGGTGAGAGTTTTAGTGGGATGCGAGGTGTAAGGAGGAGGAAAGGATAGAGAAAGAAAAAGCTCCAAGACCAACCAAGACCAACTACACCATTGTAGATGCTCTAAGTACCCAAAAAAAAATCAATTTAAACTACATTTATTAAGTACAGTGAACATTTATATAAGAGACACCAAAATGATAATCATTTAGGACAGTACGGAATAATTTACACACTCAAGTATCTTACAGCCATGATGCTATAGACTGAATTACGTAATATCCAACTATCTAAGTGTTCTTAGAAGATTTAAATCTATATATTTCCTCCCTTTCAATTTAGTTATGACACTTTTCAAATCACATACTCCTAGGTAATTTTTGGAGAGGAGAGAGATAGAGAAAGAAAACAAAAGGGTCACATGATATAGGAGAGAGATATAAATATAGAGATAGAGATAAGTTATTACCCAAAATGAAAGTGTAACAACTAATTTGAAACTTCCTAAAATGGAAAGTGTCACAACTGAATTGGAACGGAGGAAATATATATATTAAACTCGAGACAAACAAATGTCATGCTGCCACATGTAAACAATAAAAATGTGTGTTTCAAGACTCGAACCCATAACCTTTCATTTGATATGCTAATACACTACAATACTCAGTTGGTCTTTCTTGGGGAAAAAATCATTTAAAGACAATATAATATTTCTATTTTTGAAGACTTCAAATGCACATTGGTAAATAATCCGGGGTGTATTGCTCGGGACAAGAACTAGTTCAAGTTTAAATCTCCTACTTCTGCAAACTAGCTTTTACACAATAATCAAAACAATAAACGTATCCTATAGTATGTATTTATGTAGCCATTAATGTTGATGTAAACATTACCTTAAAAAAATTGCGACGTGAGGACACTTAACATTAACCCTAATTTTGAAGTAACAATGCTAGTAAGTTGATTCATTATAAACTTGTTTAAATTGACTCATATACTTCATTTAATCCGTTTAATTAAATGAAGTCTTAGACTTAGATTAATGGTACCCTAGATCATATAAATCACAAGATGAGCACATATAACAATCTAAACAATACTTAAATGACATTCGAAACAATAAGGGGGCGTTTGGTTCAATTAAAGGAGTTGAAAGTGAATGGAATCAAGTAGAGGGAAGGAATGGTAACAATAATTGTTACTTTTATTGGGTGTTTGGTTCAACCATGGAAAGGAATCGCCAGAAGTGAATGAAAAGCGATTTTTATTCTCTCTCAATTAGGAAAGAAGTAAAGGAATTGCTAACCCACTACCCAAACCAAACAAGGAGTAATGGATTCGGATTATTGAATCCGTTACCATACCCCCAAAAAAGCTCAACCAAACAAGACATAAATGTGTAAGCAGTAGTAGAAACAAAAATAAAAGGGTGTTGCAGGGTACGTACTAGGTGGGCGAGACGTAACGTAGGCAGCCCCTTCAAAATCACAAGAACCCATCGCTCGTTTATTCTTCTGATAGAAACTATTAAACGCATACGAAGCGTGGGCCTCCAATGTATTAGGATCGTAACACGTGGCACCCTCCTGAATCGGATGGCAGTCCGCTCCCCCTTCCCCACACGCGTAATCCAACGCCCCTTGCAGCTTCCCCTCTCCCACCTCCCCGTTAGCCACGCACCACGTCTCCTTCATCGCCACCTTCGGGCTCGGCCCCTCCATTGGGTTCGGGCCCACCGTCGGCCTCGGTCCGCCTTCTCTGTCCTCCTTCCAGTTCTTGACCTCCTCTAGTGTGAACGGTATGTTGTAAACCTTCTGCTGGCTCGGGTAGAACAGCCCGTAGTTCCTGACAACACACTACAAAGTCACACACGATGGAAAACTTTCGCAACGGAAAACTAATTACACTAGAATTTCTAACAACAAGCCTTCGGGTGAACCGAATTCACAATAATTTATTGTCACCTAAAACAACTATATCATGTAAATGAAAAAGTAATTATATTACATACAATTTTACAATGGCTGAAATAAAATTATTGCCATAATAACTTATGCAATCTATACTATCCATTTTTTATCTTAGATCCACGCTATTTATTAAGTTAAGTTTATATTTAAATTATAATTATAATTTATACATTAATAAATTTATATATTATTGTTGAATATATTAATTGGCTTTATATTTCACAAATGTTTGTTAATGTCGATAAAAAAAATACATTGAAGAAAATGATTTTTTTTTCTATTTTTCAATATTTTTAAATTTTAGTTAAATCAATGGAAAAGATTTCAATCGTTACCTGGCTACAAGAAAATTGTAGTCATTGAGTAATCATCCATATTTTACAAATATATTATTATGCATTGAGTCCATTCAAGTTTTTTATAATACCTCTCGGAGGTGGGCCCAGGTTTCTTGTTCTCGTTGAAGAGAGCGAAGAGGAAGACAGTGAGGTCAGCTTTAGGCCGCAAAGGGGTCCCACCGGCGGTAAAAATACGGCGGACAAGATTAGCATTATAAGCAGCAGCATTAGCAAGAGAAGCTCCAACTTCCATAGGATCACCTTTAGAGGGCCACCCAGTTTCAGTAACAATAACAGGAATATCAGCGAAGTTCAACGCCGACATTGCCGCAAACACAGCATCAATTTGAGCATCAAACAAGTTAAAGTACCTATACCCATTACCAGAATCTACCACCCCAGGATTCTCCCTAAAAAGAGCATAATCAAGCGAAATAACATCACTATTAGCTTGATAAGCAAAGATAGGGTAAGCATTCACCATAAGAGAAGACCCAGTTTTACTCAAAAACTCCAACATTGGTTTAAAAACCGGTTCGATTAACTCAGACCGGAACGAACCGGCGGAGCAAGGGTAAGAGTTACCAAGAGCGCTAAGGGCAATAGGGGAAGACACTTTGATTTTGGAATCTAACCCATATTTGATAAGGGCAGAATGGACATTGACCATTGCGGGTACAAGGAAGTTGGTGGTGTTGTGGGGGTCTACAAAGACTTCGTTCCCGACAGCAATGGCTTCGATGAGAGTGTGAGGGTAGTAAGCGACGACGTTTTTGAGGACCCATACAGAAGCGTAAGATGGGCGTGTTGCTGCTGAGCGAAGTTGCTCGTTAGGGAGGTTGATGGTGACTTTGATGTTGGAGTTGGAGAGTGCTCGGAGGACGGCTGTGTCGGAGTCGTAGACTTTGACTCGGTCAATGCGTTGAGATTTTAGGAGTTTGATTACTTTTGTTGCTGATGGTAAGTTGTTTGCTATTCTTCCGTAGTTCACTCCTATAGAACCTGCCTCTGCACAAAAGAAAACAAAACAAAAAAAGTTAGTAAATGTAAGTGAGTGTGTGAAAATGGGAGCACATTTTGAGGAGAGAGAATGGACCTGAAACAAAGAGGAATGAGAAGAGGAAGAGGAAGAGGAGAGAGAGAAGGGTGAAAATGGAAAAGCGGTCCATTTTCTGTTTTGTGACAAGCAGAGTGTTCTGTTTGGTAGAGTTTTATTTATGGTGGTGTTTTTAGATTCTTTTATTTTTACCGTTTTACAGTGGGGAAGTGGAGAGAGAAAGAGGGGATTGAGGAGAGAAGGTGGGGGTGAGGAAAGTGGGGCCCAGAGTGGTGTGTTTTTTTTTTTTTTTTTTTGAGGGGACCCAGAGTGGTGTGTTGGGGAGTGGTGAAAGAAAGGTTTGGAAGAGGAGAGAGAGAAGAAGGTAGACTGTAGAGTGAGTAGTGTAGTGGCGCTAGATAATAGATTTGGACGAAAAAATGGTGTTTGGGTATGAATGTGTAAGTTTTGTTTGTATTGAAGGTGGATGTTTTCTTGGTTTTCTCTCTCCACGTTGGCTTCCATTGTATGTCATCGTGCACCAAAATTATGTGTTTTGGGAAAATTGGATGTCTCAGTGTAACATCTCGATTAATGTTGAATTTTGGCCATTTTCTTCAAATCAAGGAATTCACAAAGAAGTACTCCATATTAAAAAAAAAAAACAATAATCCAATGTCTAAATGATAAAAGCTTATAATTGTAGGTAAGTAATGTGGAAGCCAATAGGCTGTGGCCTGTGAGTAAGAGAATATAATCTTCGGACAACACGATTTTATATCGATTGAAAGATGGTTTTGACTTAGGTTATGTTCAGTTCACCTTATTTTTGCTTATTTCAGATCAGATCAGATCAGATCATATCAGACCATACTGCACTGGATCGATCACGCTTATATTTAAAAATATTTAAAAACTTATTATTATTATTATTATTATTATTATTATTATTATTATTATTATTATTATTATTATTGTTGTTGTTGTTGTTGTTATTATTGTTATTGGTATCATGATTATTATGATGATTATTAGTATTACTAACGCTATTATTATTATTATTACTTTTATTATTTTATTGTTATTATTGTTATTATTATTATTGTTGTTATTATTGTTATTGTTATTATTACTATTATTAATAGTATTACTGATCCATAGGAGAGATGGTCATTTTCTATAAATCCTAGTTCTGTTAGGATTTGCTTGTTTCCTAATTCTAGTATGATTAGTTTTCCTAATTCTAGTAGGATTAGAACTCCTAGTTCTGTTAGGAGTCTAAAAGTTTAGTTTGTGTGTAATTCTAGTTGAGTTAGAAGTCCAAATCCTTGTTGGATTAGGATTCTAATTGGAGTAGAGTTATAGTAGTATTAGTAGTCTAGTTAGTAGACACAAAGTTGAGCTTGTTCTACTTGGATTATGAGTGTTTTATTTCTTTATTATCTTGTTCTTAGTTTTCCTAGCTTTAGTAGGATTAGGGTTTGCTTTGGTTTGCTGTTTTACACGCCTATATAAGGCTTTTCATGTTCATTAATAAAATCAGTTTTTTGAAGTTTAAAGAAAGTGCATGTTTGCATATGTTGAGGAGTAGTAAACCAAAACAAACAACTGCGACTTGTTTGTCCATGCTCTTAACCGCGACTTAAGAGTAATATCCCTTAGTTTTCTTAGTTAGTTCGTCAATCAATCATAAAAACACAAAAAGAGTTTGAAAAGCCAACAAAAATCACATCAAGTGGTATCAGAGCAGGGTTCAGTGCGACGGCGCGTGAGGGCGCGTGCAATGTCCAAATCGTGATTTTTTTTGCTATGTGAAAAGCTAACATACAGGGCTACATTGTGTCAAAATTTCAGCTCGATTAGATCAGTAACAAAGTCTCAGCAAGCAAAAACTTTTGACGAAAAATCCTGTCTTTTGCACGAGGATGGTGAGTGAATCTTCAAAGAAGTTGAAGGACGATGTGGAACTTTTGGGGGCTAATATGGTAAACTTGGTGGCTGCTATTAAGGAGATCAAGGCAGAGTTATTGGAGATGAAGACTAAGAATGGTGAACGGTCCTCTAATTCCTATGAACGGTCATCATACAAGGAAGAGGAGATCAAACTGAGTGAACTTACGAAATTTGATGGTAGTTTGGAGCCGGATGTTTACTTGGATTGGGAGAGGCGTATGCAGCGAATCTTTGATCATAAAAAGGTTACTGATGAGAAGAGTTTTTCTTATGCTACTCTTAAATTTACAAAGTACGTTTCTTTATGGTTTGAGAATATGCAAGTGAGGCGAGAAAGAGAAGGGAAGGAGTCCATATCTACGGGGACGGATTTGAAACTTACACTAAAGAAACGTTTTGTTCCACGTACTTATAAGCAAGATTTGTTCTTAAAGTTTAATTCTTTGCAACAAAATCAATTAACCGTGGCACAATATGTACAAGAGTTTAAGAGGCTTTCAATGGCTTGTGATTGTAAGGATGAAGATGAGCAAAAGAGTGCCAAGTTTCTGATTGGACTCAATACCCCTATTGCAAATCTCGTGGAACTCCAAGTCTATCATTCTTTTGACGAGTTATGCTCATTAGCAAGCAAGGTCAAGCGCCAACAAAAGGAGGCTAAGGGTAAGAGCGTTCGATTTCCGTTTGCTCCTAAATCTGAAGCAACGTTTTCTTCACCAAAGTTGGACGCTTTAGATAAAGGTAAGGCTATAGATGCATCGGTGGTGGGGGATTTGAAGCCAAAGCAAGGATCTTTGACTTCGGGGCAGGTGATAATGAAAGGCAAGCAGTGTTTTAAGTGTCAAGGACATGGACACATAGCTCGTCAATGCCCTAACATGGTTCTTGTTTCATTGGAAGAGCATCACGCACTTATGATGGAGCAGCAAGAGGAGGAAACGAGGTTGTTGGCTGCTAATAGGTCTTCTAATGACTTTAAGGAGATGGAGGCTGCCTTGTTTAGCACTAATTTTGTGCATCCCGAAGAGGAGAGGGGAGGAGAGGAGGAGTATGATACTTCGACGTGCCTTGGTGGTGCAACCAAGTGGAGGAGGACGAGCATGAGCAGCTTGAGAATTTATTTCAATCAAGGTGCTTGATCAATGGTAATACTTACAATTTTATTATTGATTCGGGTTCTTGTACTAATGCTATTGCTCGATCTGTTGTGAGTACATTGAAAATACCTACACAAACACATCCTAAACCTTATAAGCTGAGTTGGTTGAATGATGATGGTGGTGTATGGCCTATGGGTGAATTAGCGTGCGTTAGTAGGCTTTAGGGTGGGAACGTACATGGATCAGCTGTGGTTTGATGTTGTGCCTATGAGTGCTTGTGATTTATTGCTTGGGCGTCCATGGCAATCAGATCGCCAAATGATACACCATGGTCGAGATAATATCTACTCGGTGGTGAAAGATGGGGAACGTTTTGGTCTCAAGCCTTTACCTCCTAAGCGTAAGATGGTGCCTAGGGCTGCTGAAGTTACGTCCAAATCATACGAGAGTGTTGGCCATGTGTGCGTAAGTTCGTGTAGGGAAGAGGAGCTAGATGCCGCAAGCAATAAGAAGGAACGACGAGCTAAGCTGCTGCATCTTCGTCAAGATCCGCATCTAGGTGAAGGGGATTACGTTTGGCTATCACTTAGTGCTCAAAAGCTGCATTCAGGTCACAAGAACGATGAACCTATGGATGAGGGGCCATTAAAGATCGTGAAGAAAATTGGCTATGCAACGTACAAAGTCCTGTTGGGCAAGGGGGTGTGCGCAACACTTGGGAGTGTTGATCTTTGTGCCGTGCTTAGAAGACCCTTGAGGACAAGGATTGTTTTCAAGAGGGAGAGGATGATCCATATGAGAGATGGTCATTTTCTATAAATCCTAGTTCTGTTAGAATTTGCTTGTTTCCTAGTTCTAGTATGATTAGTTTTCCTAATTCTAGTAGGATTAGAACTCCTAGTTCTGTTAGGAGTCTAAAAGTTTAGTTTGTGTGTAATTCTAGTTGAGTTAGAAGTCCAAATCCTAGTTGGATTAGGATTCTAATTGGAGTAGAGTTATAGTAGTATTAGGAGTCTAGTTAGTAGACACCAAGTTGAGCTTGTTCTACTTGGATTAGGAGTGTTTTATTTCTTTATTATCTCGTTCTTAGTTTTCCTAGCTTTAGTAGGACTAGGGTTTGCTTTGGTTTGCTGTTTTACACGCCTATATAAGGCTTTTCATGTTCATTAATAAAATCAGTTTTTTGAAGTTTAAAGAATGTGCATGTTTGCATATGTTGAGCGTAAGCTAACGAATTGCTTTCCGAGTAGTAAACCAAAACAAACAACTGCGACTTGTTTGTCCATGCTCTTAACCGCGACTTAAGAGTAATATCCCTTAGTTTTCTTAGTTAGTTCGTCAATTAGTCATAAAAACACAAAAAGATCCTAAAGTTCGAAAATCCAACAAAAATCACATCAATTACTTTATAGGATTACTATTACTATTAATACTGCAACTATTTACTAGTACATTTGTTCAAAAGGATTATTATTATTGTCTTTGTTGTACTTATTAATTATTAATATTGGGAATTATTATTAATGTCGTTGCTATTATTATAAATGTCATTGATATCACTATTTCAAGCTATTTGTGTTCAAGAAGAAGAATGTTATTTTGGCATTTGTACGTGTTCTTTTTTTTATTTGTTCTAATTAACAATTTTGATATGCGATGTTCTTTTTGATGTTGTACATGTAAAGAACATGATAATTGTATATGATGTTTATCTTTTTTTAACAATTTTTGCAGAATAATATAAAGTATATGTTACTAGTTTATATAAAACATGAGTAGTAAGGGATAACCTAATGGTGTTGGCATCACCTTCAAATTTCCCCCTACACGGGATTTCAACTTATCTTTAAAACCAAAGTTTATATAGAACAGGACAACGCTATAAGAAGAATATTTAACAATTTTATTTAAGATCATATGATTATATATATTTATAGGTTTATTTATAATGAAAAAAGAACAACTGATTGATATAACAAAAAAAATATTGTTAATTAAATCCAAACATGTCATCAATATAAAAATAACATCTATCCTTTAATTTTTTTTGAGGGGCCATCTATCTTTTATTTTTAGAATGTGTTCTTTAAATATATTTTGTATGCTCTTTCAATATATGTTCTTTCATTACTACCTAAATTCTTATTATAAACGGGCCTTAGACATGAATAATATGTTCTTTTTACCATAAACAATATATTTTTTAACCTAAAATATGTGTTCTTTTATTTTTAATTGTATGTTCGTAAACTATGTGCTCTTTAAAAAAAAAACTAATTATGCTATTATTATTATTATTATTATTATTATTATTATTATTATTATTATTATTATTATTATTATTATTATTATTATTGTTATTATTATTATTATTATTATTATTATTATTTTTATTATTATTATTATTATTATTATTATTATTATTATTATTATTATTATTAAAAGTTGTGCATAATAATAAAAATGATAGTAATAGTAATACTAGTAATGAAATACAAAGTAATAATAATATTAGTAATAATATGTTTTATAAAAGATAAGTTCAGATCAGATCAGATAAGTTCTGATCAGATCAAATCAGATCAGATAAGTTCGGATCGGATCGATCGATCAAATCGGATTAGATAAGTTCGGATCGGATCGATCGAAAAAATAAGTTCGGATCGATCAAATCGATAAGTTCGGATCAAGTAAAAATAAGGTGAACTAAACATAGCCTTAAGATGCGTAAATGCGGATTTTTAAATTTAAGTATCAAAATAAGACTTTCCTCCATCCCATAATATAGCGCTTAGATCTTTTTTACACCGGCCTCCAAAACACGTCATTGACCTTCGATATCTTCAATTCTTTAATAATAAAAAATGTAAAAATTTGATATTATGAAACTACATATTGAAGCGAATCTAACAAGATCACACATGAGTATATTTTCTTGTATATATTAATGAGAATATTTGGTCAAGGATTTTAAAGTTTGACTCGCCTAAAATGAAACAGGTACTATATTATGGGAGAGAGGGAGTAACTTATTAGGTTGTTAATATTCCATCCGCTTCTTTTTGTTTTGTTAGTGCTTTTGACCTGAAACATCTTTCATTGCATATTAGTGAAAAATTATAACATTAATAAAGTACTCATTGAGTTGAATCAAACAAAGACCCCATATAACTATAATTTTTCTAATAAATTAAGAATAATGTAGAAAATCCTCTCTAATTGTAAATAGTGTTAAGATTTCAAATACAAAGAATAGAAAGAAACGAAGAGGTATTATTATTGTACAGTTGGTTTTTCGATACATATGGTTATATGAATAAAAAGAATTAGTAGAAGCCATTTAGGACTACTGTAGCACAAATCATTATATTAGTTTCCTCACCCCCAAAATAAGAAAGATTAAGGGGAAAGTCATGCTTTGAATTCGCTCCATGTCGTCTTTGTTATGTGGATCTAACATGGTTCACAAGTTTCCCTAACCTTATTTGCCACCTCGTAGTATAATTAACTCAAAGGTCAATCCATCACTTCACTAAGAATCCTCCCTAAGTTAATCATGATAATTGAGCACATAATCTCATTTGAACACATTTAACTAATTTGTAATTTCTGTCAAAAAAACTAATTTGTAATTTAAAGATGGAGTGTAGGACAATTTTAGAATTTAAACTCTAAACTAAATTAATTACACCGTTACATTAATTGTATATTGACAACAAATACACAACGAAGCTTATTAGAAGACAAAAGTCATGGCAAAATCACCATTTTTAATGATCTTAGAAAAAAAAAACATCCTCATCTCTTTCTTACTTTCTCTATCTATAAAAATCATTCTACGTATTTCCTGAATAATTCTCCTTAACAATGATGAAATAAAAAACGATTATTCTCATATTTATATATTAAAAAAAGTACTTCAAGAGTATACTAATTAGGTCTCTATTATGTGGGCACCGAAAAATTAGAGCTAGTGGCATATTTTATATTTTTTTCGCTTTGTATTTTTTGAAATATAGCAATGTAAAGATTTGCAATTGTATCTTTTTTCTCTCTCTCCAGCAGCATGTGACACATTGCAGCCACTTATTGACATGAACTCTAAATGCACCTTACTTTGCTTCCCACTAGAGGTATTAACGAGCCGAACCGAGACCGAGTCTGGGGTTGTCCGGCTCGGCTCGGCTCGGCTCGTAATACTTTTACTCGAACTCGAGCCGAGTCTCGAACTTTTTCGAGTTTAAATTTTCCAGTTCAATATACCTTTAAACTCAACTTGAGTTAAAAAATTATATTACATATATTCTATAAATAGGTTTAGAACACTTTGAGTTTTTCACAAGTATTGTGCATAATTTAAATATAACTTTTCATTTAATTTTTATTATATGAAAAATAATATAGCTAAAACATATTTCGAGCCTGCTCACAAACTTTTCGAATCGAACTTTGTTGTGCTTGACTCTAGAAAATTTTGAACTGAGCTCGAATAGCTTGTGAACCACTCCAGCCATTAACACCCCTACTTCCCACGACTGATCATCAAACTAACCGTCACATGCAAAATTCTCATGATTATCAGGGCACAATCTTTTCTCTTTCTGTTGTTAAGGAACAAATTTTTTATATTGCCTTCATAATCTTCGTTTTCAGCTATTATTAAGGATGCTCTAAGGTGCTGGAAGGTTGCAACTATCATCAGCAACTCAAATGTCTGACTAAACTAGTTGCTTTGTGATTCTATTTCACATTCATGAAAAAGGTCCCCGAGGCATAGAGGGTTCATTGAAAAAATCGACTAACAAAGAGGTAGAGCCATTGCAACTCCACAAGGCAACTAGAAAGAATCTTCATTCTACTTAATTATTTGCTAGAATATATGGACATTGGCTAATGATTGCTGAAGAAAACCTTATTTCTAGATCAAATAGATCACCATTCAAGAATTATGTACTTCAAGCCAAACCTTAAAAACTAATTACATAATGCAGTTCTACTAGATTCACAAAACCGCCATTATTGGTTCCCGATTTCAGTATAGAAGGATTAATGCACCTCATAAATATAAACCATATTTTTGAAAAGATTACACCATAATCATACAAAAATAAGGTAGGAGATATAGATCTCCCAGTTTCCCTGCTTCACCCAGCTGAGAGAGAGATGGGGGTAGGAGATACGTTTTCCATGTTCTAATAAAATGTTTATCCAAGAAACACAAATTTGTCTACCTCACTCGATTACAAAAGAACTGCCGACTGTAAAAGTCTCATCTATCTGTCTACATCAGTCGTTCAAAATTTGTACAATAATTTAATACAAGGACATACTCTAAATTCTATGCATATCTGCACCACTGAAAATGTAACCCAGTAATCCAATATAAGAAGGTAATATGGGAAGCCCAAGAAGGCATAGAGAAGATAATTACTTACACGGGACGGGTTACCTAGCATTAACGTAGTATTCTATGCACAATGTGTAATCTTGTCTTCCCTACATCCTTAAGAGGTGAAAGGAATATCTGCTAGCAAACTGGAAGCACATCATTTATAAGAAAAGTAATCCTCCAACATGGTGCCAGTACAGAAGGGAGGATCAAAAGTAATCAACACTAGTATGCAGCCGATGATAGAATAGTAATTAGCCCTTCCCGAGTTGTGCGAGGTATTCCTTGTCAGCATTTGCAAGTCGATTTTGGAACTGAGACCACTCTTTTTTGCATCTCTCACGGACCTTGATAGTAAGATCAAAGATGTGCAAACGACAAATCAATTTAGAATTTCTAGGGCAAAAGATACATAAAAGGTACATAAAACAAGTAATAGCTAAAAGATTAAAATTCCATCTCCCACGTCCCATATGCATGCAAAATTGAATTCATGGTCAGAATTTCACTGAAAAACCGATGTAAAGAAAAAGACGCTAGTGTATGTGCCTACCCCTTGCCATGGAGCTTTGCCATTCTCAGCCTGGCCCTGAAAATGGATAGACGCATTAGTGAAGAAAATATTACATTATATCATATGAAAAAACAGTAAATTTAAAGTTAAGCTGCAGAATGACTTTTGCAACCAAAAATAAATACCAGAATTTGAACAGACTACGGACAGGGAAAGTTCAATAACATTTAATTCGCAAGCACTACAGATATTAAAGACACTAGAGGTGTCAGATTACTGACGGAAATGGAAAGTTATTAAATACACTACAGGTATAATTCTTTTAGATGTGAACACATTCCATATAATGACGGGAATAGAAAGTTGACTTTCAAATATCAGCTAATGCTCATATACAAATCTGTGAGGGGGTGATAAGAAGACATGCTCACATAAATAGCAGCTTTCATCTAACATAGAACCGAAAAACTTGCTGAAAATCCACCTAATAAAGCAATCAAACTTTTCTGAGGTGGAAACCTCCCTAGATTCAGAAAGACCCATTATTGATCTGGCATTGACCAACTAACAGAGGTCGGAGAAGGTCGAGAAATCCAAGATGTCAGGGTAATATCACAGAAATTAGCTAACACAGGAAGCCTAGACAGATTTTGATGATTTAAAATGGTATTCCAGAATATCGAAAGCAATAGATGAGTAGAGCAAGTCAAGTCAAATGTTTGCGAGCATCAAAGAGTAGAAGCAGAAGGCTTAGTCAAGTGAAGGACTCATGTCCTAAAGTCCCTTCAACTGTCAGACATTCAGGAGTTTCAGAGGAATTCTTGCAACAGATTTCCTGCTGAGGATCGAACCTAAGGACTTTCCATCCCCCAGTGCTTTGCGATTGCACTTACTGTAATGTATTTCATTCATCTTCTGGTGGCCAACAAATGTACACATCCATGCAAGGTAAAACGCAAAGTGAATTGATGTTGCATTAAAAGGCCAATGATGAAGACACTGCAGCCCAGGCAGTCATTATGTAGCCTCTCAGGACAACATAAGGCAATTTAGCAGGGATGTGTATGGGTCTGAAGATATCTGTCAATCTCTGTTCTCAACAAATTAGAGACTACCATCGTCTATTCCTAATTTCCCATGCCTTCCTACAGGGGCTCTGATTGCCAGAGTTGCTCCTCTGTTTGGTTCTAGCAAAGGGAGGACTCTGCTATTTTTAGACTGAGCTGCAAAACTTCCTATCTTGTACAATCTGATATGCTAGAAAAATGTAGTGTGGGAAAGCATCGATTTTTCTCCAAAGCAAACACCCTTGTACACATAAAATTGGTTCTGAATAGATACTTGACTGCGGAACGAAAAGAGGTGGAGTTATTCTACGAAAATGGTAAGGCACTGATGGAAGGAAAAGAAAGCATACTAAGCAGATAATGACACAATAGAGGTTTGAAAAAAAAAACACTTCAAACGCTAGGGACTTATAGAACTACAATGATGTTCCACTTTTAGTTCCTTAAGAGCCCTAAATAAAAGTTTTCAGAAGCTGCTCTGTATTAACAGCTAATCATCCAATTTGTGAAATGTAGATAATGCATCGCGACAGGACTCCAAAACAAACTGTTTCACAGACACTAAGCAAGATTTACACTTTACACAGCATACTCACTATACTAAACTTTTCCAGATGCATGTGTTGATAACCAAAACACAGGCAACTGCTACCAGTCTATAGTTGAGGATGAAATGCTTTGGCATGGCTAGCATAAGAAGAAAGCAAGAGCATCTGAATAACTACAAAGACTATCAAACATGTTTCCAGAGACCAAGAAATTTTCCGCATTCAAAAAGCAATTGCACAACACCCAATTAGGCTTCTGCTGCAAGCTTGTGGTCATGTAAGAATAGGGAGAAACACAAGACGCCTTACCTTTACAAACAAGAAAAATTATAATATCCTTTCAGTCATATTGAGGCTGATGATTCAGCTCCGTTTAGCTCTCTTGCAAAAGCATGGAAATCGACTTCATTGATCCAAGTTCCAATTCAAGGGATATTAGAAAGACACTACGAGTCCACTCAGGAAAAAAATACGAGTAATATTCTATTATCATATCGTGGTTCCGTTACAATCACAATCTAATTTTTGTAAATATTGACAGAATCATCTTGTCTCCAGTCGCAAAACATAAAAGACCATAATTTCACAGTGATTCATACCCTTGGTAATATGGGCTAATAATTTGGAAAAGCTGTATATAGTGCAGTGTAACAATATAATCAGTGATATCTCATCTCAAATATGCTCTTTCCACAGCATCACCAAGCACTTAAAAAATAGGCATTAAAATGAATGCTATATTATATTAAAGGTTTATTACCTGATTTCCAAGAGACGGAATTACTTTATGAACTATCCATTGTTGATCTACAACACCAATTTTCTCATGTGCAGGCTGCAGAAAACGGATATACTCTATTATAATGTCACAAAAATATAAGAATTTAGTACATCTCAATGAAACAATAGACACAAACCAATATGTAGCTTATAGCCAGTCAATAACATAAACTTCATCCATCTATTTAGCTTTTAGGTTGAAATGCTTTCCTATATTGGATGTCCAAAAATACTAATTGCAACACACCTTTCTTGGCATATAGTCTCTCTCTCTCTCTCTCTCTCTCTCTCTCTCTCTCTCCCCCTCCCCCCCCTCCCTCCCTCCCTCCCTCCCTCTCTCTCTCTCCCTCCCTCTCTCCCTCTCTCTCTCTCCCTCCCAAACTCTCTCCCCTCCCCCTCCCCCCCCCCCTCTCTCTCTCTCTCTCTCTCTCTTTCTCCCCCTTTTCTCCCTCATCACCAAAAGAGCACCTTTTCCATCTCTCTTTTCCTCTCTTGTAACATAAATCTCCTAAATACCATGAATCCCTCCCCAATTTTGCAACCAAAATTTAAAAGGAAGTATATGATATGCAATTATAAATAATATGGAAATTATTTGATATTATTGTATATAGGGCTGGCAATGAGTTGAGACAGCTCGCGAGCTACTCGAACTCGACTCGGTCAAAGCTCGGTCAAAGCTCGACTCGAGTGAGCTCGACTCGAGCTCGAACTCGACTCGACATGTTAACGAGTCGAGTCGAGCAACTCAATACTCGACTCGAAAAGCTCGTGAGATACTCGAAAAAATTATTTATATATATACATATATATCTATATACTTTTACTTTTGATTTTTTTATTTGTTGGCAGGTTTTTGTGGAAAAACCGTACCAAACAGAAGATTTATATCTGAATATGTGATATGGGCCTTTAATGCTTTTAAATGATATTCAGCCCATTTTCTAACTCTCCCATGTTCCTAAGAAAGTAAGAAACCCTAACTCTCCTAACAAACCCTCAAAAGTTGCTAGCCGTTTCTCTCTCCTCTCCATTTCTGTCTCTCCTCCGTTCCTCCCTGACTCCTTCTCCTCTCATGCTCTCACCCTAGAAGGCCATCTCTCTCACTGAAAGTCGAAGATCTCTCCTCACTCATTGATTCTCTCGCTGATCTCCTGCATTTCTCAGTGAAAATCGAAGAATATCTTCTCCATTTCTTAGTGAAGATCGAAGAATATCAGATAATTGTCTCATCACTCGCTGACTTTCTAGTTAACTATGTTCGTCGACGACGACGATGGAGTTAGCAAATTTTATTTATCCTCCGATTTCTCGGCGTCCCGGGTGGGACCAGGAATACACATCGCCGGAAGTGAAGCAAGTCTGGATCTACAAGTTGCAGTTCCATTTAATTTCGGGAGAGAAGGAAAGGAAGGCAGACGGTTAAGAGGGATAGATAGATGGAGTGGAGATGATGATGGTGAGCTCAGGAATATGGTTTGCATCTTTGTTGCTTTGCATTTTTATTAAGTGTTGTATTAGAAAAAACGATCCGGCTTGGTAGTATTAGATTAATTACAACTGTTGCATTTTTATTTTTTTGATTTTAGTCTTTTACGCTCACCTTTACTGTTGATGCTGATGTCTAGCATATTTTGTGGTATTTGAGGGTGTGAATTATACATTTATGTTGATGTCCAGTATTAGTATACTAGTATTTGTAATTTGTAACTCTTGAAAAGAGGTGTTTGTATCTAAAAGAAAATTTCGGTTTGGTTTCATAATTTCGGATTGGTCTGGTTTTTTGGAACATAAAAATAAAGTTTGAGTTCGAGCATTAAACGAGTTCGAGTTCGAGCTTGAAACGAGTTCGAGTTCGAGTTCGAGTTCGAATCGAGTTCGAGTTCGAGTTCGAATCGAGTTCGAGTTCGAGTTCGAATCGAGTTCGAGTTCGAGTTCGAATCGAGTTCGAGTTCGAGTTCGAGTTCGAATCGAGTTTGAGTTCGAATCGAGTTCGAGTTCGAGTTCGAATCGAGTTCGAGTTCGAGTTCGAGTTAGGGTTCCGAGTTCGAGTTCGAGCTTGAAAATTTCGAGCTCGCGAGTTTTCGAGTCGAGTCGAGTTTGGGTATGAGTTTTCGAGTTCGAGTCGAGTTTAGTCAAACTCGAGCTCGACTCGCATCATTGCAAGCCCTAATTGTATATACACCGTTCATTCTTGCTCTTCTTGCCCGCTTATTCACGGTTCCCAATGTAAACTTTAAACATTAATTTATGGAAATTTTGTTAATAAATACCACTTTGGGCACTTTTTTGAAATAAATACCTAGGTTGTCTGAAATTTTATATAAATACCAACTTTCTGCCATTTCTTTTGGAATCACTACCACTTAATAAATTTTTGCAAAACCGTTAGTTTTGCTTCGTCAGTGGCATGTGAAGTTACCTTCATACCTTCCATTAATCTCTACCACCACCACCACCCTCCCCCAACGAAACTCACTACCCTTGCGATCCCCTTCTCTCTCCTAACCACCATTACGACATGGTAGTGGTTTCGTAGTTGGTTAGTATTGTAGGATGGGTCGATTTTTTGGTGGGTGGAGGTGGTGGTGGTTACGTAGTTGGTTAGGGGGTGTGGTGGGATGATTTTTGAGTGAGTGGAGGTGGAGGTGGTGGTGGTTTTATAGTTGGTTGTGGTTGTGGGTGGGTCGATTTTTGGGTGGGTGGGGATGGTGGTGGGGGCAACGGTGGCAAACATGGTTGTTGCATGTGGTAGTTGCGGTGGTGGTGGGGGGGGCACAAATCGTAATTTCAGGTGCCACTAACGGAGCAAAACTAACGTTTCTTTGCAAGATTCTGTTAAGTGGTAGTGATTCCAAAAAAAATTAGTCAACCTTGGTATTTATATAAAATTTCAGACAACCTAGGTATTTATTTCAAAAAAGTTCCCAAAGTATGGTATTTATTGACAAATTTCCTTTAATTTATCTTATGTTATGAAATCGTACAAATCATGAGAACTTAATAATTTGAAGATACATATTCAAACAAATTGACACGATACAATATTTTCAAAGAAAGCTACATACATGTAATCACCATGTACGTATAACAAGAAAATTATAAGGAGAATATTTATGATATAGAATAAATTATTAAAAAATATTAAGGAAACAAAAGCAGTCAAAGCGCATATAATATTTTCATGATTTCTACTTTTTCTCTCTTTTATATATTCCCTCTATCCCAAAATATTGGATCCATTTCCTTTTTACATGGTCTCCAAGGTATATCTTTGACCATTAATTTTGTGGTTATAAATTAATAAAGAAGTTCTAAAAGGTTTATATTTCAAAAGGACGCATTGAGACGATTCTAACAATGTACCACACCAATAGTGAAAAAACATGGCCGAAGTTGATAAACTTTGCCATAAAGACAAATATAGAAAACCAATATTTAGGGACGGAAGTAGTATTCTGTTTCAAAATAATATAATTTCTCATTCTAATTAATTTTTTCATTTTTTACCTTCGATTGATAATATATAGCCTGTGTAGAACAGAACACAGGGTACAAATTTATCTATCACATAAAAGTATCAGAGAGACAATGTAATCAAAAGAGTTTAAATCTCAAGGGCCTATCAAATTCATTTACAAAAATTAAAATATATCCGACTTCGGAAGGAAAGAACTACAGCTTACAGTGAAGCCTGCAATATTGGCAGGAAACTCCCAAAAAGGAACCATGACCAAGAACAAAATTGCCAAAATTCACTCAGGAATATAACCCAGATAAAATCATCAACAACTTACTCTAACTAAGCTGCCAGGTCAAATCAGAAGATAGTCCATTCCACCAAAAAAATTATTTGATAGTGACCCTTGCTTATTACATCCCAGGCAGAGCAGAATGTAATTTTTTCAAAGTCACACTCAGTGCATTGCCAACCAAAGGGAAGCGGTAATTAGAAATTAAAGACTTACTTCAACACATCTTCTCAGAGCAAAATCCAGTCCCCAACCATGTACCAAATCATTCTGGACATGTGATGAAAATGACAATGAGTGAGGAGTTTAAAAGCATTATATAGTTCCAATGTCAAACTCTAACTATAACAGTCACACAATAGCTTAGTTAGTCAGCATAAACATCAAGTATCATATACTTCCTCCGCTTTTTTTAGTTCTAACATTTAAACTTTTGACACTATTCTTCTACTTTAACCATTTTGTATTATTTATAAATAAGGAAAAACATAGTCATATGGGATCTTGTTGGATTCGTCTCGATACATATATTTCCAAAATATCAACTTTTTGTAATTTTTACTTATACCTAATTTTAGATATAATTGTTCAAAGTTGTGCGTTAGCAGACGGTGCAAAGAGCAAATGGTAGAACTAAACAAAGACGGAAGAAGTATTATACACATTAAACCATAGATTAAGTTAAACAAAATAGCGAGATGCAATATTAATACCTGAATCATATGCCACACACAGCGCCAAGCATCTCGCGAAAAGACAGGGGCCATAATTTCCACAAATCTGCAGTACCCCACAGAACAATTACAATTCAAAGGGAAGAAGAGTGTCCACATGCGGGGTAGCTTCTTTCATATTTCATGTGATTCAGTTAAAGACTTTGAGTAGTTTTAGTTTCTATAACTAGCCATGCTTTCATAGATTGATATAAATGTACTCTTCCAATTTCAGACATCCACAACATTCCCTATCATAAAAAAAGTGTGAATTTGATAACCAAACAGAGAACCCTTAGATTAGAAATTGATGAAGCAGTTAGTAAATAAGCTTGAAGTGAATACTGATGTATGTACATGTAAGCAAATATAGAGTAGCAGTGACATGATTTTGATCTGCCAATTTATGCGACTTTTCAGTTCTCATTAATTTTATGATTTTGGTCCTAAAATCATAATGCACGCAATAAACCAAGATTCTAAAATTTAATTTATTTCCATTTTCCACACTTTTCTTTGGTTAGTCATGTATATGTCATATCGGTATGAGGAACTTAAGGAAGGAGCATACGCAGCACAAGGAGGCAAGTGAGGATTGGAGCACCAGCCTGGTTTTTCCTTTGTTTCCCTGGTCAAACAACCAGACTATTCGTCAAACTGATTGCGAAAAAATGATATATAACTTTGAGGGACAGAAAAGGAGTTGACTACATATGTTAAAACAAAAGGCATACTTGTGTACTTCTCTATCACCTCTCCTCTTAGTCATCTCCCATGTCAAACCATTATTAGGCTCAAGACCAGGTTGAGAAATTTCAAGGCCATATTTCTTTACCAATTGAATATACCTGATAAATATATGAACAGAATAAGGTGCCTAGGAATCTCAAAGCTCAGGTAAAAGGAAAAAAGAATCTCAAATGTTAGTATGAAAGAACCACTGACAAATTAAGCCTTTACCTCTCTGCATTGAAGTGTTCAACACCAAGATCTTCATCCCAGATAAAGATGTAGTCATAAGCAGCAACAACATCAGGGTGCAGAAATCTTTTCGCATACCACCTGCAGAGTACTTCAGTGAGAGTCGGAACAGGAGAACAATATCAGGGATGAGGTAGTATAATTAGTTACGTGTCCATGTCTTGTCCACATCTTAAGTTTCTAGCATAGGACAGGAATGCCTTTTATTTGCACCACATGTAAACGCATCTTCTAATTTAAATGACGGACATTCTTGAGAATGTTAAGAGAAATAAATAAATAACCCTTGATTATTTAAGGATTTGATTCCTCACATGTCACAAACTCTTGGAATAGTTCCTTAACAAAATCAAAAACTTTTAGAGAATAAACAAAGTTAGATCAAGCAATAGGTCACCAAAAAGAGCACAAAAATGCAGTATCATAAAAGAGAAGATATACTGGGGTGCAACATTTAATTTATTCTTCAAATCATGTTATAGGAAATGCATTAAAGTCAATCAGAAATTTCAGGGCTAAAAGTCATTTCAGCATGCATAAGTATAAAACTTAACTCTTGTCAGCTTTAGCCCATAAACACCTGAAGAGAATATGTAAGAGAAATCATATTGGACTTAGAGGGTTATGGAAGGGCTTTGGTGTTCAAGGACAAATGACAAAAACTAGTATATCACCAAATTGCATACTTCAATCACTCCAGATTGTGTTACAAGATCTGCATTCACCATCATTTATAACGGAGATATGGTATTGGCTATGTATAATGCTGCAAGATTGGTAAAAGAGATTCGCACCATTTTGTTTGCTTTCGAGCACTGACATGGATAGCTTGTTTGGACCATTCAAACTGATCCCATTCAGTAATCCGACCATCATAATGGAAAAGCAATATTTGGAAATCATCAGAGAACTGCAGCACAGCATCAACACTCATATCATTGTCCTTGAACAAAATTTGAGAATCTTAGTGACATGGTAGTAGAAGTTGTATTTTAATACCTTCTGTATTGCCGCATTAACATTGTCCTTCTGAGCAAATCCAACAGTCAAAGTCACCAAGTACTTAGGCTTCTTTTTCAAATCCTGCAAGTGAAAGTGATAAGTTTTTCTAACTTTCAAAATAAAAAAATAAAAGAAAAGTTTGAGGGGGGGATAAAAAATAATGTCAATGTATACTTGGTAATCAACAATCACAATAAGGCATCACTTCAAAAAGGGAGGTACCAGAATAGCAAGAAACTCTAGAGCTGCCTACATAACATAAAATCCCATATCTTGCTACAATACTGCTCTCACCATATCACCATTACTGTCCTCGTCTCACTTTATCTTTTTGATAATTACAAGTCTAAGTTCGTTTACTTTTAGTGGAAAATTTTCTATGTAAAAGGAAAAGCAAAAAAGATCAAAAGTCCAAACATAAGGGAAAATTTTGAGGAAAAAACAAGTGCACACAAATATTGCAATAACTTGCAAGGAAACCAGAATTTCTACTACAGGAAGCAATAAGACTGATTCGTCACAAGAAATCTTAATAACAGACAATGAGAATTATCACTGTTTGATAGAAAATGCGTGAATCAATTATAATCATCCAGATAACATAAATTAGTCAACATAACGTAAAGGGTGTTGAAAATGTAGAAATAGTTTTCATTGTTCATTTTCAATGGAGACAAAAACTCATATATCTTTGTTTCTGTAAACGACTAATCAAACTGGTCCAATCAACTAGCAGCCATTTCTTATTTACCGTAAGGTAGAAGATGGACATCGCATCTTTAATCAAGGATAACCCAAAACAATCTTGGTTATTATAAGGGCAACACTACAAGCATCATAAGCCCTTTCCTCACGTACGGAACCATTAAGCAGTATCAATGTTGATGTTGACTATCATCTAAAACAAAAGGCAGCACCCTTTAATAAACTTAGTTACTTATATAGAACTTTTCTCAATAATAAGAGAAGCGACTATGGTGGTTTGGCATAGTCACATCAAGAGATATCATTCCAGAGAATGGAGAGTCAGAAGAACAGAGACTTTGAAAGAAGTTGAGGTAGACCAAGGATGATATAGAGAAAGGGATAAAGACCATGAAAGAATTTGGACTTCAGGATAGCATTATATAAAAGTTCATGGAGGAATAATATTCAAGTCAACAACTCGTAGGGATGATATCTGTTGATATAGTCGACCACATCCTTTTGGGATTAAGGTTCTAATAGCATTCTTCTTGCTGTTGGAGTGTCTTAAACATTGCATCACTATTGTAGCTTCAAATTTGATTTTCTAATTTGATGTAATCCAGAATTCTAATAGTTCTGTTACTAACACTAATATCAACAGAACTAGAGAGATTTTCAGCTGGCAAAGTTTGCAGCTAAGAGATTGCAGTTTGCAACAAGATAAAGATCTGAATATCCAAATATAATAGGTTTGCAGATAACCAAGAATAGAAATGACAAAGATAGATAAACTAGCCTTAAATTTTCATAAATGCCTCAAAAACACCAGTGATGATACAAAAGGTTCTTAGAATAGAGCATAGCTAACAGTTCACATCACATTTTAAAGGCAGACTTAAAGATACCTTGATAGAAGTGTCCTGTATTCTAATGAATTGAAGAACAACAAATATTTTAGTAATGAACGTATTTGCTATTCTTAAGCAAGAAGCCAGAGAAGACTAGTGTTCAGAATGACGTCAACTAAGTATACCAACAAAAAACTTTGTGCTAAGATAATTTCGCAGCTTACTCATAGGTGAAGCTTGCCATAACAATCAAGAGAGATGGTCTAGACAGCAACAAAACCTACGGCATTGGAGTAGTTATGCAACCTCATTAATACTTAATAGTCTGTGTGTCTGGTAGAAAAGAGATAAGAAACTAGTTGAAACATGAATCAACCAGAGGTACCCATCATTCAGAAGTGAGCAAATTTGATCTCACAAGCAATTGCAGCAACACTGTTGCCAAAGAAGAGGGAAAGAGCTTCTTGCCTAGCAGCTTTGGCTGGCCCAACTCAACCTCCAAATGTATGTAAACAAGGCTTGCTTAGAAGGACTTAAAGACACTTAGGTCCGAAATTCTCTAAAAAATACTAAGTTCTGAGTGGAAATTTTGGACTAATTGAGCTAAATTTATTTCAATAAATCAGTATATTTTCGAGTTGGAAAGATTTGGGACCTTAAAAGGTTGAATAAATTCAAATCTAAATGAATTTATCAAATCGCATCACTTCGCTGATTTAAGGTTAAACTGCAAGAACCATACTATAATCAAGCTTAATGTAGCATTCTGATTTCTGATTCGATGAAAAATTATAAGAACTCTCGCAAAATTTCCACAGTTTGAAGTTCACCAAGTGTTTTTTTTTAAGTTCAATTAAACGTTAAATTAAATTACTTAAAACTTGATGTAATTATCTAGTTGTTGCACAATTTTGTGCAAAACCCGCAAAGTTAAAGCTCCATTTCACATAAAGAAGGTGATTCAAAAACTCGATGGAAATTTGCATGCCTGCAAAGCTCCTTTTCACATAAAGAAGTTGATTCAAAAACTTGATGAAGATTTGCATGCCTGCAAGTCAATTGTACCAATAAGGGATTAAAGAATTTCGACAGGTTAGACAAAGAAATTAAGAGATTCATTTAAAAATAAGTAAATAAAATAAAATGCTTTCATTTCATGGCCCTAGAAGCAGCTCAGTTATGCAATGTTTGAGACACCATTAAATTAAAGGTTTACAGGGCAAATAAAAGATCAACAGATTGATTTCAAGATAATGCTCGACTATGCGTTTGAGTTGTTTTGGCCTCTGGGTACACTCTGTGATAGTTCTCATTATACACGAACAGGCTCAGTTTCAAAATTGCAACAAAAAGTGGTTCTGACATATTTGGACCTGGTGTCACCTTGATCACATTGAGTTCAGAACTATTTCCAGATTCAATTATATAATTGGCTGATGGAAAGACCTAAAAGGTAAACCTGGTTAATGCTATTAAGCAGGTGGATACCAATTCAATTGTAGTCAACAAGAATTATCTTACGCAAAGTAGCTGGTGTTTCATTAACTACTTCTTTTTCCAAGTTGGCATATAGCCTTCCTTTATTTCTCTCATTTCCTTAAGAAAATCAGACTTCTAAAGTTTTCTGATTAGAAATCACCATATTTAAAGACTAATATGAAGCTAAGCTGTAAGTCATAGGAGTATATGATCTAAAAATCTTCTTCAAATAAGATATGAATAATTAAAAAAAGGTATGTCTCTCTGAAGGCACAAAACTAGAGTCGTGGATTTATAATAATGTGAGTATCAATCACATCTATGAAGAGGAAACATAGTATATAAAAAAAGTCAAAATACATGTGGTTTGGATATTAAAGAAGTGTACCTCACTCGGTTCACCCCATAATCTTCGAAGATAAAAGTCACTTTCTGGAACTACAATTCCTGGCGGTAACATCTCAGCACCACGAGGATTGCTCGGTACATATATCTGAAAGAAAATACAGAAACCAGTAGCACGTTACCAGCCAGAAGAAAAAATGCAGTATCCATCATGAAAATTGCAAAATAAGCTACTGGATGCTGCATAATACTGTACAGAAGCAAAATATACGTTCAACAAGCTTCATTATTACTTCATGTAAATTGAACTAGATATAATCTAATATCTTTAACAAGTTAGACAAGGCCAATGCTGATATAAGTCAAAACTCTAAAAACACTAACATAGCTACGGCAAAGTAAGCAAAAGCATAAATTACACCTTCGGAATAGTTACTGATCCAACATCTTCAAGGGACTGTGCGGAACTTTTACCGCCCGCCGAGTTTCCATCAAATGATGATATAAGTCTTGATGATAATTTAATCTGGAAAACAAATCACATCACTCTCAATGGACTGACTATACATTACTAAATTCCAGTCAAATATGAACAACAATATAAAAAATGATTACAAAATTAATTAATTTACCTTATCAGAAACTGAAGGAAATGATACTCCAATGAAAAACCCAAAAACAATTCCAATAATAGTAGTCATAACAAGTCTTGCACTATCATTTGATCGTTTCAAAACTCCACTGAAAAAACAATTAAAAAAATTGAAAATTTGGACCCAATTCCACTATATAACTAGTATTAAACAGCAGCAAAATTACTCCATAACACTAAACAAGAAGATTAAAAAAACACAAAAAAGAGAATTGAGTTTCGAACCTGCGATGTGGTGTAGCCATCTTAATAAACACTTGCTAAGCACATTCAACAAAATTAGGGTTTTCGCCGGAGTACCAAATCGCTTCAATCAGCGATCTAGTACTCTAATTCAGGGCGATCGAACTGAAAATTTTACTCTTCAACAGTACCAAAAACCCTAATTCTTTGAAATTGCGATAAAATTTGAGATGCAATTGCAAAGATCAAGCAAAAGTGGAAAAGTATAGTATCGTGGTAGGTCGTAAAATCCCAGATCTTTAATTTAAATGATTAGGTCAGATTGTTGGCGAAAATTTTACAAAAGTTATGTTTGAAATTTCGTAGGGCGTAAATTAAATTGGGGATATTGTTCTGGAGTTGCAGTGATTGGTGTCGGCCAACCAAGATTTGCCACTTAGGTAAAAGTTGGAGTGTACGAGTACGACCATGTGAGTGGTGGGATGCAACTACGTGGCACTACCTATTTAGTATTTACACTTTTGTTGAACTATATTAAGCACATGAGTACAACATATAATTGATCTGTCTTTTTTTTTTTGGGGTTTTGGGCCAATATGTTTGTCCTTTAGTTTGCATTACCAAAGTTTTTTAATCTTCTTTGGTGATGCTATCAATTTCTATATAGTTAAAGATATGAAAATGTTGTAAGTTTGTAAGTGACATTCAGCTTTGTAATTCCTAATCCAACTTCCTTTTTATGTAACAAACAACCAACCGTTACAATTAATTTTACCAAATATTTTTGCAAATAATTCGACTTAAGCAACTAAACATACATAAAAAAGCTCAATACATATTACCAATCTTTCACTACCAAAATGTCAACTAAACAACCAAACAAGCCAACATCAGATTGCCAAACAACCTCTATATGTGACATTGAGCTTTGTAATCTCTAATACCACCTCCGTTTTATGTAATATTTGTCTTTTTAGTGAGTGGGTTAAAATAATCGAATGGTGCATAAAAAAAAAGGGAGTAATTATGTGTAGTTTGTGTTTATTAAGAACTTGTTCGCAATCAAAGAAGAAAGTAAGAGTTCGGAGAATGTGAAAAAATAGGTAATTTAGGATATTTGGATAGAAGCTCTATTACAAGCTTTATTGAACAGTTAGTAACTTGACATTTTTGGTATGGTGTTGGTATGATTTATGAAGCTAGATGATAGTACATGTCAAAGTTTAATTAAATTATTCCACTAATTGTTTGTCGTCATGTGAATACTTATTATTTGTTCACATGATTTGCTAGTGTATAATGTCATCTAATTCTTACTATACAGTCTATACTTGTCTATATTGGTTTTGGCTTGGAATAGCAAAGTTGATGCACCCTCCTTCATTGTTTATATGAATAAGAGTGATAGAAAAGTTGATGATAAGATGTTTATTTTTACTTTGTTTGTCTTTTTTCCTATTTTTACCAATTCTTTCATTTTCTTTAGTTTGATGCTTCTATGTGTGGTTTCGAAGAAATATGGAGAGAAATAAAGAATAACATGATCGGTTTTTCCTTATATAAAAGTTGAATTCGGGAACTTATTTGAATATAATATAAGCGACTTTTCCCATGAAGAAAAAAATTAAAACCTTCCTTTTGACTCCCCTTCTCGATCTCTGCACTCTCTTCTTCTCTCCCTACCCCTTTATTTCCTCACTAGTTTTTGAAGTCGCTGCGATACACGGCTTATTTTTACAATGTGGTAGAATTTTGGTAAAATGTAAGCAATATTATTACCAAAAAGACCAATCAAAGGTCACCCCAAAACAAACCATACAACCTAAGGACTTAACAGTACAAGCACTGTTAATCCAAAACACAAATGCAGCCTCTTATCCTACCACAGACATCAAGTTGGACTTTAATAACTTTCTCAGGACGTTTCACTGCTCCATTCCATAGTGCATGATTCCTGGTCCTCCAAATATGATACACCAGGGCAGTCAAGGTAGTATAACAAACCTGATGCCTTCTCTTATGTCTGACCAAAAACTTGTTAGGGTTTTATTTTAATACCGCAAGTGAACGGTGTCGTAGCACATACGGGTCGAACTCAGTGAGGTGCAAGACTAAACACTAGCTGAATTTAGACTATGAAATAGCTACACAATCCAAATATCAAGTGAATCTATATAACTAATAACTAAACTAATAACAAATATGATAAACTATGTTATATATGATAATTAAAACACTAAGATTAAGCATCACCACTAATATGAATTGATCAAAACATAACTCACATCCCAGTTATCCAATTATAGCTTAGGCGAGATTGACATTCCCTTATGACTCAGTAATAAAGCACAACTGCTAACCGAAACTAAATCCTCGGTCATTACTCAATACCTAGAGCTTACTTTCGTGATAGTAAAAGGCCTAACTAACATGTATGTTTCCTATTTTCATGGCTTTCACACATAATTAGAAGCATTAAGAACCAATGTCAAATAATTCCCAATTTTAGTTCTCACCTATTTTCATGGGAGAATTCAAATCAATGACAAGATTATCTAAATTAAGACCCAACTTTCGTTGATGAACTCAATTAATAAAATAACAATTTAGCATCAAACAAATATTCCTAATCTCAACTCCAACTTTTGCTGATAATATAAAACTAGGGCTAAATCAAGATGCAAAATTGACAATAATAGCAATCTTATCAAACCCTAAATATATAATTTAATAACATGGGAATTAGAGAAAAATCATATGATTAATCCATACTAGGGCTCAACTCAATCTTAGATAAAAAGACTATTCACTTAAAAACATAATTAAATAAACAAAAGAGAAAGGAAAGAATAAAACTTGAAACAATGCTTGAATGAAAGATGAATCTCTAATCTTGAATCTTCAAAATAGCAATAGGAAAACTAGGGCAAATATGGAGAAACTAGAGAGAAAACCCTAAGAACCAAAATAGCGTGAAATGTAGAATGAATAGATAATAGATCTTAGATCCTCTAACCTAATTATAAATCCTCTAATATAAAGTTATATCTCCTAATACTAGTAGGAAACCAAGTTACAAGAAAAGGAAGGCCAAACAAATCATTAAAAGGGCCGGAATTTTGCAATCCGCGTGCGCGTAGGATATCTCAGAAAAACAGGGCCAACTTGTGAAGCCCATATCTCTCATAATATAACTTGTCTTGGACCGTGCAACATATTGTTGGAAATCTCTTCACGCCTACTTTCCAATGCCGCTCGAATCATCTAATTATCACAAACGAGTCAAAAGTTATGAGTAAAATAGTGAACATGACTTGATTTTCACAAATCTTTCATTGAATTCCAACTCCAAATTAGCTCCAAATTGCACTCAAATATATTCATAACGATCCTTATCAACGTAGCTTGCTTCCAATTGCTCCTAATTACTCAAGCTTGTCCAATAATACTCCAATTATGTTCTCAATACCTGAAATTCATCAAAGAATATCAAAAACACACAAAAGGAGTAATATTTCGCAAATTAATTAATAGTATGCAATTATGAACTATAATGCATCTAAATGCTCCTAAAATGCAACATAAATGCAACTAAAACCTATATAAAAATACGACACATCACATACTCCCACCAATTTTCTTCCTTGATATAGACATTGTGAACCCACTTTATCCAGAGAACATCATCTTTTTGAGCAACTTGCCAAATGTACTTCCCAATAGCAGCATGGTTCCAAGTAACACAATCTTACAGACCTAAACCTCCAAATTTCTTAGGTCTACAGATATCCAATCCCAGGCAACAGGAGGACACTTATTTAAAACCAGTTTTCCTTCCCATACAAATGCTCTACACAACTGAACAATCCTATGCAGAACACCTTTAGGGAGCAAAAACACCTGGGCCCAATAAGAATGAATGCTCAACAAAATAGAATTGACCAGCACAGTTCAAACTGCATATGATAGATGTCTCGAGCTCCAACAAATAATTCTATTCATAATTTTGTCAATTAACACATCACAATCTGCTTTTGTTAATCTTTTAGAGGTGATTGACACCCCTAAATATCTGAAAGGAAATGAACCTTGCTTGTAACCAGTAATCTGTAATATTCTTTGTTGAACCTCCTCTTTCACGTTCCCAAATAAAATGGCAGTTTTATCTGGGCTAGCATGCAAACTAGAGACAAGAGCAAAGGCTTTTAAGATCCTTACCATTTACATCCCCTTTACTGAAGAGCATTAAATCATCAGCAAAAATAAGATGGGTAAGCTTAAGCTGTTTGCATCTATAATGAAAAGAGAATGACTCTTTTTTGCACATTTTCTTCATAAATCTTGTAAAATACTCCATAGCAAGCACAAAGATCAAAGGTGATATAGGGTCACCTTGCCTCGAACCCTTTTGACTTTGAAAAAAACCACAAGTTTCTCCATTAATGCTCAGGGAAAAAGAAGGGCTGGTGATACATTCCATTATCCATCTCACAAACTTCTCTAGAAATTTCAAGCCCACCAATAACTCCTTAATGAAACTCCAGTTTAAAGAATCATAGGCCTTCCTCAAATCTACCTTCAAAGTACTCCTAGGAGGTTGAGATTTCCTTTTATAGTGCTTAAGCATATCTTGACAAATTAGAATATTGTGCATAATCACTCTATTCTCCAAAAATGTACTCTGCACTTCATCTATTAAACTAGGCAAGACTGGTTTCAATCTACTATACATCATCTTAGAAATGATCTTATATAACACATTACAACAGACAATAGGCCTAAATTGTGTTACATCATTAGGTTGCTCAACTTTAGGAATGAGATACAAATTTATAGCATTAATTTGCTTCAAAAGTTTACCTGTTTGGAAGAAGTTAAGCACATCTTTGCATATATCATCTCCAATACAGGGCCAAGCTTGCTTGAAAAAAAGGCTTTTGTATCCATCTGGGTCTGGGGCCTTGTTTTCATTAATGTCCCCGAGAGCACTTTTCCCCCAAGCTGAACTTAACCAAACCTGAGAGACCTCACTTTAGTCATGTGCACTCATACTCTCATGTGTTTATGGCATAATTAATGACTCTCAACCTAAATGTCGACTCAGATGAAATATTTATTCTTTAACTTTGACTATCGACTCACTATCCACTCGAAATTAAAACGCAAAAAGATCATGAGTACTTTCAAGGGTTGTAATGGGGCTGAGTTTATGGGTAGGAAATATATTTAGAAAATGTGGTGCTAAAAGCCAACTAGTGGAGAAAACAACATTTTAACATCTATGGCCATTAGATGCAAATGCCACAAAAACTTCTACTAGAGGTTCAACAACACATTACCATTTATTCAAGATAGTACCCATCCTTATCAACTCCAACAAATTTCATTCACCTTTTATTCGAACTTTTTTTTTCATTTTTTCAGAATTATTTTCACAACTTCTTCATCATAGCTTTTCATTTTGTACTTCCACACTATTTCAAGCAACTTTCTTTCAACACATTTCCTTCCAATAATTATCGAAAAACCACAAACACAAGCTCAAAACATAAACTTTGATGCTACTCCACTAAGCAAGGCTTAGGTAGAGAAATCATAAAAGGCTATAGGCTTGTAATGTAGGTTGATCAAGAGAATGGGATATCAAAGGCTCAACATGGGCTAGAGAAAGGATAATATATATGAAAAGAAAATATATCTGAAGGCTCAGAACAATGAAAAGAACGCCTCACGGCCTCAATCATATCCAATTGCTTATAAAGTCAAGTGTCAAAGAGTACCAAGTCAAAGTCAAGATCCATGCAACAGATGAGGAACTAATCACACATGAAATAACATAACTGACACAGATACGTCAGTTTATAGGCACAAAAGCTCACTTGGGTCAATATGTCTAAACAGTAAGGTTAAATCAAGCCAGGGAGAGATCAACCAATCTTACCATAAGCAATTAATCATGATACAATTATGCTATGAAGAATCATGAACGAGATGAATTACGCTTAAGATCGTTGTAAAGATATCAACAAGGTTCTCAAAGAGTGCTGGCAATAGTCCCATAGATGCAACTAACATGACATGAAGTCTAATATACTAATGCAGCTAAGAAAGCAGTACAATTTTTTTCGTTACACGTAAACTCCCACTCCTAGTGAGCGGTACAAACCGTGCAACATCATATGAAAGTAATATAATCTACACTAGAAAGCAATAAATGATACAATATTCCTCCCCCAAACTAGAATCTGCAGTGTCCTCACTACAAGAAAACAAGATTAGAGAAAGAATACAAATAAAACTCAAGAATCACCTAATCACCAAACACTCCCACAAACACCACAATCCACCACAATCCACCACTATTGCCACACGCAATTCCCAACAATGAAATAATTCAATCAATGGAGTCACAAGAAAACAACAAGTGTGGCATCACAAATAAAAATCCAAGCAAAAAAATAGAAAGTCTTGTCGAGAGCATGAACAAAATAGAGTAAAGAAGCTTACTACCCAATTTAGTGGGGAAAAGAGGCGAATAAGCTCAAAAATCACATTGTTATGCTTCTTGAAAACCAACTTGAATCAATTTGTAGCCACCTGCACGAATTCCATAACAACCATCAATTAAAGAAAGAGAGAAAAAAACAAAATTAAAATTAGGTGTTCATGGGGAAAAAAGTAATAAAAAGAAAAGGGAAAAATAGCAAGAAAACGAGAAATAGAGAATCAGATAATACAAAAATAGAAAGAAAGAAAAATAAGAAATAAGATGAAAAAGGAGAAAGAAGAAACAAGGAGAAGAAACGAGCGAGAGAGGAAGAGGGAGTGGACTGCTCTCCTTGCTTCTTATTTTGCTCTCTTCGTTGTGGGCTGGACAGTAAAGTCCACGAGCAGCCCGTGGCTTAAGGGGGAAGGCCACGACCAACCCATGGTCTGTACTGCCTGGGCGTTGTGCGTGCTGCGCTGCTGTACAGAGGAACCCACGAGTAGCTCGTGGCTGGAGATATAATCCACAGCCAACTCGCGGTCTTTACTGCTGGACCGATTGTGATGTCTTTTTCCCAGTAGAAAACCGCAAAGAGGTCGTGGCATGTAGTACTAATTTGGAGGGGTCATGGGGTGTGCTTGTATTCTCCACCAAAAACCAAAACAAGGGCGCCTATAAGAGAAACAATTGGTGAAAATAAAAAAAGTTAGCTCCTACTAAGTAAAAAGAGGGAAAATATTTTTTTGGATTTTTGTGTTTTTATTATTTTTTTGTTTCTTTTTTTTTGTTTAATCTAAATAAGAAAATTTCAAAGGAAAACAAGATAGCTTATAATCTACAAGGAAAATATACAAAGAGAGAGGTAATGAGAAAAGTAAAAGGAAGAGAGGGTTAGAAAAATTTGGGTTGCCTCCCAAAAATCGCTCGTTTAAAGTCAATGAGCCCGACTCCTTAGAAATCAGTCGATATTTGGCGGAAGGGATAAATAGAGCACTTGCTTCCCTTCAATCGGCTCACCAATAACATAGTTCTTAAGACGACTTTCATTCACCTTAAAAGAGTCGCTTTTCCTTCGCATGAGCGGCTTGTCATGCCACTTTTTAATTCTTTCTTTATAGAGACGAGAACTTTCATAAGCGTCCAAACAGGGTTCATTAGGGTGGCGCAAAGGAAGCTTAGAGCACTCCATAGCTGTGGTTCTGTAGGATCTCGAATGGAGGGTCTTCATGCTCATAACCCGGTGCATCATCCAACATCTTCTCATAAGTCGTAGTGACTGCATCATGAACCTCATCACCATTGAGACACCCTTGGAGAGATTCAAAATCTCTACTATCCATAGGTGGCTCCTCTATCCATCTCACAGTAACATCTACGCGATAACAAGTATCTCCCAAAGGAGGAGCATTAAGAGCTTTATGGGGTTCAAACTCCACATTGTCTTCACCCACATTGAGAAACAATTTACCACGTTTCACATCAATCGAAGCTCCAGCAGTGGCAAGACACGGTCTAACTAGAATGATTGGGGTGTGCACATCTTCCGGTATCTCCATAACAAAGAAGTCACATGGGATAGTCAATTTACCAATTTGGAGGGGAACATCTTCTAAAACACCCAAGGGATATCTTATAGACCTATCCGCTAATTGTAGGGAGACACGAGTAGGGCGAAGATCACCAAAATTAAGCTTTTTGAAGATAGCATTAGGCATAAGACTTACACCGGCTCCAAGATCACAAAATGCCCTTTCAATAATTACATCACCAATTGAACATGGAATGGTGAAGCTTCTAGGATCACTTAGCTTTAGAGGGAGTGTATTAAGGAGGATGGCACTACACTCCTTGGAGAGCTCCACCGTAGTAGCTTCACAAATCTTCTTCTTTTTAGACAAGAGTTGCTTCAAGGACTTAGCATAGGCAGGGATTTCACAAAGGGCCTCAAGGAACGGGATTTTAAGATGAACATCTTTCAATAACTCAAGAAACTTCCCGTACTTCTTCTCTATTCGAGCCTTTACCAATCGATGAGGAAAAGGAGCAGGCTCTACATAAACTCTAGGAGGCTTGGATGGTGCTTTCTCAACCTCTTCAGCAAGGTCATCTTTATCAACCACATCAGCAACGTTCTTCGAAGTATCTCCCACAATCCTCGATGATGTCACAGTAGGCTTCATTGGTTCCACTATAGTCTTTCCACACCTCAAAGTGATTGCACTTACATTATGGTGATTTTAGGATTCGGTTCTAGCTGCCTTGGAAATTGGGGTGGTGCCTTCTGATGATGGATTACATGTTGAGTCATATGAGACATCTGTTGGGCTAGCTGTGCAATTTGGGTGTCAACTATCTTGTTGTGAGCATCAATTCTATCAAACTTCTTGTTAGTTTCCTCGGAGATCATTAGGAGTCTTTCTAGCATGGATTCGATATGCGATTTTTGAGGAGGTTGTTGAGAAGGTTGACCTTGTTGTCTTTGCTGAAACCCAGGGGGGTTGGAATTTCGTGGTGCTTGAGGGTGGTTGTTGCTCCAAGAGGAGTTCTCATGATCTCTCCAACCTAGATTGAACGCGTTCGAGTATGGATCATTTCTAGGTCTAGCATTTCCATACACAACATTGGCTTGATCTTGCTCCACAACACTCATATCCGCAGACATGGAATTCACATTATTCCCTTGGAAATAATTCATCTCGGCATTAGCACCAACTGATATATTCTTGATCTGTTGAAATAAAGCATCAACCTTACTGGAGAGTGCAGTTATTGCATTGACCTCATACTTACCGCCCTTCTTAGATGTAAACCGTTCACTAGACCAATGGTAGCTGTTAGCAGCCATCTCCTCGAGCAAGGCCTTGGCTTGAGCAGCTATCTTACCCATGAGAGCACCTCCGGCCGCAACATCAATAGAGATTCGGACCTCATGAGTCAACCCATTATAGAATGTCTGGATAAGGAGCCATGTTGGGATCTCATGATGAGGACACTGCCTTTGTAGATCCTTGTACCTTTCCCAAGATTCATAGAGTGATTCACCATCCAACTGAGTGAAGGATGTGATTGCATTGCGTAGCTTGGCAGTCTTACCAGGAGGAAAGTACTTCTGACTGAAAGCAGTGGCTAATTCATTCCAACTTGTGAACTTGTTCGCTTCATGACTCTTGAGCCATTCTTTTGCTCTGTCCCGCAAGGAGTAAGGGAACAAACGGAGGCGAATAGCTTTATCAGAGGCCCCATAAATCTTCACAGTATCACATTTCTCAAGAAAAGAGTTAATATGTTCATTTGGATTCCCCATAAGACTGCCACTAAACTGATGTTGTTGAATGAAGTTGATCAGTTGGATTTTGATCTCAAAGTTGTTGGCCTCTACAGCAGGCCTAGCAATGCTAGATGTAGATGTGACAACTGGCATGTTATATTCACGAAGAGGACGAGCCATTGGTTCTCTCTGACTAATTTCCTGCTCCATTCTTCTTATCTCGGCTTTAAATCTCCTAGTCGTGGCTTCTATCTCGGGATCAAAGACAAAAGTATCTACCGATCGCGATCGCCTGTGCAGTCGGAAACAACAACTAGTGAAGAAATTAGCAAGAAACAAAGCAACATGTGTAGTCTATTAAATCTATAATCAAACTAATTCTATTCCGTAGCCTCCCCGGCAACGACACCAAAAACTTGTTAGGGTTTTATTTTAATACCGCAAGTGAACGGTGTCGTAGCACATACGGGTCGAACTCAGGGAGGTGCAAGACTAAACACTAGCTGATTTTAGACTATGAAATAGCTACACAATCCAAATATCAAGAGAATCTATATGACTAATAACTAAACTAATAACAAATATGATAAACTATGTTATATATGATGATTAAAACACTAAGATTAAGCATCACCACTAATATGAATTGATCAAAACATAACTCACATCCCAGTTATCCAATTATAGCTTAGGCAAGATTGACATTCCCTTATGACTCAGTAATAAAGCACAGATGCGAACCGAAACTAAATCCTCGGTCATTACTCAATACCTAGAGCTTACTTTCGTGATAGCAAAAGGCCTAACTAACATGTATGTCTCCTATTTTCATGGCTTTCACACATAATTAGAAGCATTAAGAACCAATGTCAAATAATTCCCAATTTTAGTTCTCACCTATTTTCATGGGAGAATTCAAATCAATGACAAGATTATCTAAATTAAGACCCAACTTTCGTTGATGAACTCAATTAATAAAATAACAATTTAGCATCAAACAAATATTCCTAATCTCAACTCCAACTTTCGTTGATAATATAAAACTAGGGCTAAATCAAGATGCAAAATTGACAATAATAACAATCTTATCAAACCCTAAACATATAATTTAATTTCATGGGAATTAGAGAAAAATCATATGATTAATCCATACTAGGGCTCAACTCAATCTTAGATAAAAAGACTATTCACCTAAAAACATAATTAAATAAAAAAAAGAGAAAGGAAAGAATAAAACTTGAAACAATGCTTGAATGAAAGATAAATCTCTAATCTTGAATCTTCAAATGGAGAAACTAGAGAGAAAACCCTAAGAACCAAAATAACGTGAAACGTAGAATGAATAGATAATAGATCTTAGATCCTCTAACCTAATTAGAAATCCTCTAATATAAAGTTATATCTCCCAATACTAGTAGGAAACCAAGTTACAAGATATGGAAGGCCAAACAAATCATTAAAAGGGCCGGAATTTTGCAATCCGCGTGCGCGTAGGATATCTCAGAAAAACAGGGCCAACTTGTGAAGCCCATATCTCTCAGAATATAACTCATCTTGGGTCGTGCAACATATCGTTGGAAAGCTCTTAAGCCTACTTTCCAATGCCGCTGGAATCATCCAATTATCACTGACGAATCAAAAGTTATGAGTAAAATAGTGAACATGACTCGATTTCCACAAATCTTTCATTGAATTCCAACTCCAAATTAGCTCCAAATTGCACTCAAATATATTCATAACGATCCTTATCAACGTAGCTTGCTTCCAATTGCTCCTAATTACTCAAGCTTGTCCAATAATACTCCAATTATGTTCTCAATACCTGAAATTCATCAAAGAATATCAAAAACACACAAAAGGAGTAATATTTCACAAATTAAGTAATAGTATGCAATTATGAACTATAATGCACCTAAATGCTCCTAAAATGCAACATAAATGCACCTAAAACCTATATAAAAATACGACACATCACATACTCCCACCAATTTTCTTCCTTGATATAGACATTGTGAACCCACTTTATCCAGAGAACATCCTCTTTTTGAGCAACTTGCCAAATGTACTTCCCTATAGCAGCAAGGTTCCAAGTAACACAATCTTGCAGACCTAAACCTCCAAATTTCTTAGGTCTACACATATCCAATCCCAGGCAACAGGAGGACACTTATTTAAAATACACTTTCCTTCCCATACAAATGCTCTACACAAATGAACAATCCTATGCAGAACACCTTTAGGGAGCAAAAACACCTGGGCCCAATAAGAATGAATGCTCAACAAAATAGAATTGACCAGCACAGTTCAATCTGCATATGATAGATGTCTCGAGCTCCAACAAACAATTATATTGATAATTCTGTCAATTAACACATCACAATCTGCTTTTGTTAATCTTTTAGAGGTGATTGGCACCCCTAAATATCTGAAAGGAAATGAACCTTGCTTGTAACCAGTACTCTGCAATATTCTTTGTTGAACCTCCTCTTTCACGTTCCCAAGATAAATGGCAGTTTTATTTGGGCTAGCATGCAGACCAGAGACAAGAGCAAAGGCTTTTAAGGTCCCTACCATTAAGACCACTGATTGTACATCCCCTTTACTGACGAGTATTAAATCATCAGCAAAAATAAGATGGGTAAGCTTAAGCTTTTTGCATCTATAATGAAAAGAGAATGACTCTTTTTTGCACATTTTCTTCATAAGTCTTGTAAAATACTTCATAGCAAGCACAAAGATCAAAGGTGATATAGGGTCACCTTGCCTCGAACCCCTTTGACATTGAAAAAAACCACAAGTTTCTCCATTAATGCTCAGGGAAAAAGAAGGGCTGGTGATACATTCCATTATCCATCTCACAAACTTCTCTGGAAATTTCAAGCCCACCAATAACTCCTTAATGAAACTCCAGTTTAAAGAATCATAGGCCTTCCTCAAATCTACCTTCAAAGTACTCCTAGGAGGTTGAGATTTCCTTTTATAGTGTTTAAGCATATCTTGACAAATTAGAATATTGTGCACAATCACTCTATTCTCCACAAATGCACTCTTCACTTCATCAATTAAACTAGGCAAGACTAGTTTCAATCTACTACACATCATCTTAGAAATGATCTTATATAACACATTACAACAGGCAATAGGCCTAAATTATGTTACATCATTAGGTTGCTCAACTTTAGAAATGAGACACAAATTTGTAGCATTAATTTGCTTTAAAAGTTTACCTGTTTGGAAGAAGTTAAGCATAACTTTGCATATATCATCTTTAATACAGGGCCAAGCTTGCTTGAAAAAAAGGCTATTGTATCCATCTGGGCATGGGGCCTTGTTTTCATCAATGTCCCAGAGAGCACTTTTCACATTCTCTCTACTGAAATCAGCACATACATAACATTTGTTGCTGATCAGTACTAAGCAGCTTTCCTTCTTGCATAATAGCATTGCTTACATGAGCTTCAACAGGAGGAGCTGTACCCAACAAATGCGTGTAAAAATCAATAAAAGCATGTTCTATCTTCACTCTATCATCCTGCCACACTCCATTCACATCTTTGATTTTACAAATCTGTTTCTGCACTCTTCTCTTCTTCAGACAGGCATGAAAATACCTTGTATTCAAGTCACCACTATTAATCCATTCTTGTTTCACCTTCTGTTTCAAGAAGCTAATTCTAGCTTTGTTCAGATCACAATATTTCACCCTAGCTTCATTCTCATGGTTGTGTAGGCCAATATTATGAGGGTCTTGATGAACCAAACCCTGGATATTAAGCAACTGTGTTGCATTGCTTCCTCAGCAGCTTGCTCAATGTTGGAAAATCTCTGTTTATTAAGCTCCTTCAGAACACCTTTCAATTTCTTCAATTTAGTTACAACCTGGAACATAGGAACACCTTGCACTCTATCACTCCACACCCCTGCACTTTTTTCATAAACTCTTCAGCTAAAGTCCACATATTAAACAACCTAAACGCTTTAGGTTTTTTAACACTCTAACTCTCACATTTTATCACACAAGGACAGTGATCCGAAATGCTTTCAGGTAAAAAAAGAGCAACAACATCCCCAAACATAAGATCTGATGCTTGATTAGCCAAAACTCTATCAATTTTAGAGAACACACGATCATCACCATCTTACTTATTACTCCAAGTGAAGAAAGGACCAAATGATTTATGGTCTTCCAATCCACTATCCCTTATGCAGTTCCTGAACCCAATAACTTCCTCAAATGTTATGGCAGACCCTAGTCTTTCATTCATGTGAAGCACATTATTAAAGTCACCACCTATGACCCAAGCACCTCTAATATCAAAACTAATCTTCACAATTCCATTCCAGAGACACTCTCTTTCCTTTGCATCATTTAACCCATACACAAATGTGACATTAAACTGCCTGCCAGAAGCTAAATGACACTCTTCACAGTGGATATATTGAGTATCACACTCATAATATTCACTGCAAATTTACTTGGTAACCAAATCACCCACATTCTGCCACCTTTATGACATTGGTAGTTAGTGACAATACTCCACCCAGCACACACCTTATTAAACACTTTGGGGAAGTTAATCATCTTCACCCTAGTATCAAGAAGCCCACATAGTCCTAAATTATTGTGAGATAAAAACCACCTCACATCATTATGCTTCAATGCACTATTTAGGCCTCTTGTGTTCCAGAATCCAATATTATCCATGAGGTGGGACAACCCCCCCACTTCATGGTGTTTACCTTGTCCTCCCCCTGGGTCTGCTCTGTCACCAGTCATTCTTTCTCTGCCTCCTTGCCCCAATATATCTTCATCAGCATTTTCCCCCTCTGTTTGCTCTTCATCAATAGTGGTTAAGCTAGGACCTGACTTTTCTTTCAGACCATTGTCCTTTACAGCAACTGGAACTGCATCCACCTTGTTTTGCACTTTTGGAATCTACACCTGTTTAGGTTTAATCTCCGACTTTGCAACTTCATAACGTTTTTGTCTACGTTCCTGCATGGTATGCCCAATTCCTTTACAATCTGAGCAAAAAATGGGTTTACACTCATACCTCATTATCAGAGTGATAACAATGCCCATTTCATTCACAAAGGTAATTTCCTTAGGAAATTCCTGGTCCACCTTAACCTCTATTAAAACTCTTGCATATTCAAGTATATCCTTCTGTGCTGTTGCTTGGTCAGTTCTAATAGGAGTGCCAATCTTACTAGCCAACTTATACAAAGTTTGCTGATCCTAATATTTCAAGGCAAGATTTGGTAACCTAATCCAAGTAGGAACCACCTTAACATCCTCCTGTGACAGTTCAAGATCAGGTTCCCAATGTTTCATGATAACAGGTTTTCTATCATACTCCCTCCGTCCCAAAATACTCTTGACACTTATCAAGGCACGTAGTTTTAGATGATAAGTTGTTGTTTGGTTATCAATTGTTATTTTATTGAAAAGTAGATGTGATAGGAGTTAGTAGTTAGTAAAAGTAGTATTATTTTATTTTAAGGAGAGAGAATGTGGGCCATGGTTAGAGTTGGTATGTAATAGGAGTGGTATTATTTTATTTGGAGGAGAGAGAGTGTGGGCCAATGTTTAAAAGGTAGAAGGATTAAAATAATAGTGGGTCATATCCAAAAATAGAAGTGTAAAGAGTATTCTGGGACAAATGAAAAAGGAAAGTGTAAAGCGTATTCTGGGACGGAGGGAGTACACGATAGGGCCTGCTTCCATAACTTTCATTTTTTCATCAATTGTTCTAAACCTAACCACAAAAACTCCGTTCTCCATCATATCAACTTTCTCCACCCCAAATTTCCCCCAGACTCTTCGTATGAAACCATCCACAATTATAAATGGTGGCTTCACACCTAGAATATAACACACAATCGCAGACTTCCAATACTCAATTTCAGGTTGAATTTCATCATCTGTTATTCTTATCATATCTACAGTGTTGTTCAAATTATTACTCTCACTAGCACTTTTAGTTAAATCCAAACCTTCCTCTCTAACATTCTCAAATAATGATTTGCTCCAGGATTTGGAATTACCTGTATTGCTAATCAGTTGCTGCATCGGATGAGGGGAAGGATTAATCATCCCTGACCCAGTCTATTTGAGAGGAGTTCTAACAGATGCCACCCAAGTTTCCATTTGGCTACGCGCCACTTCAAAATTAGCTCTATCATGCTGAGATAGCTCCATATCCAGTTACGCTTGCGAATCAACATCCTCTTCCTTAGATTTCCAGCTCAAAGCTAAAACATCTTGAATTTCATTAACGTTTTTCTGCTTCCTTGCATCCCCTGATTGTGGTTTCCTAACAACAGTTACTGGTTGCTTCTCCTTTTGCCCACCGTTTCCCTTCTTAGGTACCTTTGCCATAGCTCCAGCAATTGCTGAGAACCTAGTCGGAAAATCAATGGAACAGTACTCAGATCAAAAATCTAGAGAGAGGAGAGGTTTCTCTCTTTAGGATGCATTTTTTCCTATTTTTAATTGGCAAGAATTAGAATTTTTTTATTGAATTCAAAACTTATTTGAGGGTATAATATGCCACCTTCATACTCTTTTAGAACTCCTCTTATAAATAGATAGTTAAACTATAGTTCTACTATTGGCTCCAATGGTATAATGGAAGTAATATACTCTTATTTGTATTATGGTTCATATTTCTTATAGTCCTACTCTTGTTATAATTTTTTTGGATTTTTTGTCCCAAACTACCTTTAACTTTCATGTTTTTTCGAGAAACTACCTTATAAAAAAATTGTTGTCCTGAACTACCTTACTTTTAATATTTTGTTGTTGACAGCTACCTTATGCCGGTTTCCGGCATTGACTTTTTTTTTTTTCAGTTTTTTAATGTCACGTTATATCACTTGACCTCTTCAAACCCTTTTTTTTTAATTTTTCCCACCCTAATTTCCCCATTTCCCTATGTGCGCGCGCTCTCTTTTTCATATCTATGTGACACTTTGTACCACCAATCCACCATTAAATTCCTCTTCTATTTTAACGAAAATTGAAACAATCACCCTTCTCAATTTCCACAAGGGTAATTTTGTTTTTTCCACAATTTTGAACTGAAAAACAAAAGTCAACGCCGAAAACCAGCATAAGGTAGCTGTCAACAACAAAATGGTAAAAGTAAGGTAGTTTGGGACAACAATTTTTTTATATGGTAGTTTCTCGCAAAAACATGAAAGTTAAAGGTAGTTTGGGACAAAAAATCCAATTTTTTTTAATGTTGTATAAATAATTCATTATGGAACATCGATAAGTAATTCATTACTCTTAGTACCATAATTCAAATAGTACTTTAATTATATTAAGTTCATACTCTTCTTATAACTAATTTATTGTTATATGATCCAATGTACAAGTTAAAAATAAAATAGTAGTCATATGTTACCATTCATCAAAAAAATTACATTCTAATAGGTTGTAAATACTCTTTGATGGTGTAAAATTATAATTTTCCGACTTATGTAGCAAAAGTTATACTTAATTTATATTATTTTAATATTTTTAGGTTGTTTAATCAAATTAAAACTCTAATTTTTTACCTTCCAAAACAAACTCTATTTTATCTTAATGATTCTAAAACTCCTATTCTTATAATAATTCATGTAGTATTTCTTATTATATTAAATTCAGGCTTTCCTTATAAATTCTTTATCGTTATATGATCCAAAATGCACAAGTTAAAAATAAAATATTAGTCATATGCTACCACTTATCTTTAAAGTTATAATTATTATAGGTCGTAAATACTCTCCAATGGTGTATAAAGTATGAACTTGACCTAATGCTCAAATGCTATGATCACATATAATTGGTTATTCTTATGGCTATTTTTATATGTATCTAAGATAAAGAATAAAGAATACATTATTATTCATCCAACTACATATACTTTCATAAGTTGCAAAACTATATTGTAAATGGATCTTATTTCGAAGCATATTTCGAGGATTATTTAATTGTATAAAATTATAATTTTTCAAATTATATAGCAAAACTAATATTCAATTTACATTGTATAATAATTTAGGTTGTTTATTAAAAAGTAAATTCTAATTTTCCCTTATTCGAAACTCCTTATATGTATTTATATCTATTTAAAACTCTACTTTTATAACAAAAAACATTAAAAATAATGACATGGCATGCTTACGTGGTGCTCTCTATACTCTCGAGATATTGAGGAGCTCTCTATGCTCTCGAAAAGTTCCTCCTTTATATATATATAGTTAGATAAAATTTATTAGATAGATTAGATTTAGATTTATATAATATTCCTATAGCTATTTTATATGTATCTGAAATAAAGAATAAGGAATACGTTATTATTCATCTAAATAAATTTATTTTTCATAAGTTGTAAAACTATATTGTAAATGGATCTTATTTCGAAGTATAGTTTGAGCACTCTCCAATGGTAGAAGAATTATGATATTCCAAATTATGTAGCAAAAGTTATATTCAATTTACATAGTATAATAATTTAGGTTCTTTATTCAAAACCAAACTCTAATTTTCCCTTATTCAAAACTCCTTATATGTATTTAAATTCATGTAGAACTCTAATTTTTTAAAAAAATTAAAATTAAAATTAATGGCATGACAATCCTACGTGGCGCGCTCTATGCTCTCGAAATCTTGAGTAGCTCTTTAAGCTCTTGAAAAGTTCCTCATATATATATATAGATTGAACAATAATCTAGGCATTTTTCATATGTCATATTCAAATCAATAAATTAATTTTCAATGCAGGAAATTTGTCGTTTGCTCAATATAATTACTTTTGGCCCGATTATATACAGTATTTATAGCCAAATTAGCCTAAATAAAATTGAATCTAATTCGAGGTGTAAAATGTTTAGTCCATTGTGAATTATTAGCGTATACAAATAAAGGCTCTAAGTCAAGAAGACTTTTCAAACCATAAAATGAAATTTACCTCATCCTTGGGGTCAGGGGGTTTTTTCACTCATAAAATAGTGAAAAGACTTTCAGAAAATCTATTTTAGCAAACCTAACTAGATAATGGAGTCATGGTTAAAATGAGCGTGTATTTGTAATGCTTCACGGGATTTGGAATTGATTGGAAATGACAAACACGTCTTTCAAACCTAACTAGAAGACTTTTGTTGTTCCTGTATTCTCCATTCGAAAATTTTAATATGTTGTTCCTATTTTGAATCTTTCCATAAATAATATAATTTATGAATTAAATTTCTCATTAGTTTTAAGATGTAATAAATGTGTTCACACTATTGAGTAGTCATTTTTTACCTTTCTATCCTTCAAACTTTTGTCTAATTGGTTGTCTAACATAGAGTAACTTAAAGAGCAATAAATGTGTTCACACTAGTTTGCAGTTACTTTACTCTTTTACCCCTCAAACTTTTTGTATGATTGGTTGCCTAACATAGAATAAATCAAAAGGGCTAGATTCTTTATTTTTAGTTCATTTAACTTTGTTTACAATAGTTGAATCTTGCCAATTTTTTGAGTTGCATTGGTTTCTTCCCCGATTCCAAATAGGAACAACAAAAGAGAACGGAGGGAGTATAACAAATAGTGTTTGTGTATAATACTGTTTGTGATGTTTTTCCCTTCTTTTGCTACTTTGCAGTTTGCAAGCACAAACAACACAAAATACTATTTGTTCACACACAAGCATTATTTTTGTTATATACACAAATCTTCTTAGATGTATTTATCAGTTAGATGTTTATCATTGCTCATATACTAAGAGAAACTTTGCCAACATATTATTGTTCCCATTTCAAGACATACTGTTAGGACATAAGATTTATCTTTATTATTCCCTTATCTTGGTATGATTATTTATACCTAGATTGATTCGGATTAAAACTTTGTCCTTTAGGTTGTATAAATTGATTCATTGATGAATAGAAACATAATACACAAGATTCACAAACCTTAACATGGAATCAAGAGCCAAAGACCCTTAAACCTAAAAAAATCAGAAAATCTAGAAAAAAAACAAAACCCAAAAAACCAAAACACCACAACTTACCAAACACTTCCCCTGTTCTTCGACCAAAAACAACTTCACTTCAACCAAACATAAACCATGACCGAGGCTACTTCCTCCAACCTCAAACCCGATTTAATTTATTTCTTGGGATCTAATGACAACCCTGGCAACCTTATCATCTTTATTCAATTGAAAGGTGATAACTTTGATCAATGGTCGCACGCGGTACGCACGTCGTTGATGCCAAACATAAACTTGGCTTTATTGATGGTACGATCATGAAACCAACAAATCCTAAAAAGCTTGCAGATTGGGGTATTGTACACTCTAAAGCTCCGTTCTTGGCTTCTCAACACAATTTTACCAAGTTTATTCTCGGTTTTTCGATGATGCTAGATAATTATGGAAACACCTTAAAGAATGGGTGTGTTTTGAAAATGGTACATGGACATGTCAAATGAAATCTGCCATAAGTGATTGTAAACAAACTCAAGGGGAAATATTGATTGACTATTATGGTCGCCTCTCACGATTTTGAGATGAGTTTGCATCGCACGAGGTGGTGCCGCCATGTTCCAAGGGGGCCCCGATTGTGAAGTCGTGAAGTTCGTTGAACAACTCAGCGCCCCATGACAGACTCCATAGGTTTCTCATTGGCCTTGATGGGGCTTATACGTTGATCCGTTCCACTCTCCTCAACCAAGATCCCCTTCATTCCGTGACTTGCGTCTACAAGCAGGTGGCTCAGTAGGAGCGGCTGCGTGGGCCTCTTGCCTCGGCTTTGCCAGATCCACACAATATGGTTGCTTTCAAAGTTGAGACAAGAGGTAAAGCTAAGACCTTTGACCAAAATTTGGTTTGTCCTCACTGCAATCTCGATGGCCATGAAGCAAATAGGTGTTTTCAATTAATTGGGTAACCTGAGTGGTCGGGGATCGCCTAAGAGGAAACCGTGGTGGTCGCACGAAACGTTGAGGATGGGGAGGTCGCGGCCGCGACACTATTGCTGCACCAGCTCACGTGAACAAAGCCACAATGGCTGGGGGTCCAGGGGGGATCACTCCGGTGATGGAGCTCCGACGACGCAGCCCCGTGATGCTGAATTTACTGGCCTTGTGGGTATTACTCCCGACCAATGGCAACATCTCCTTGACTTGCTCAATTTACCTAAATCCTAAAGTAGATTGAAGGGTAAGAGTGTGTGGATATTGGATACGGGGGCAACTCATCACGTAACGGGAACTTTTAAATGTTTGTGTGATGTCAAGAAGGTCCATGGATACCCTCTTGGTTTGCCTGATGGTAGCTGGAGATGCAAAGCCTGATGGTAGTACTGGAGGTGCAACTTATGAGGGGCATGTAGTGCTCCTTAGAAATTAAAAAATTACTAATGTTTTATTTGTGCCTAAATTGGATGGTAATCTAATTTTCGTTCCCCAGCTATTAGATTCTGCAAATTGTGTTGTTCAATTGACTAAAACATTATGTGTTATACAGGACGAGGACATTGATTAGAGCGAATGAGCATTAAAGATGGAGTTTTCTTTTTCCGGGGTATTCTTAAGGTGAAGATCATGATTGTTGAAGCATCAATGGTTTTGTGGCACAAACGTTTGATTCATCTTTCGGAAAGAGTTTTGTGTGCTTTACCTTTCGTGAGTAAAACTAGTACTAGTTGTAATAAAGATGTGCGTGATGTTTGTTTTCAAGCACATCATCCATGAACAAATTTTTCTAGTAGTATAGTAGGACTTTTGAATTGATTCATTGTGATTTATGGGGTCCCTATGGAACCCGTTCTTCATGTGGAGCATCTTATTTTTTAACCATAATGGATGATTGTTCTAGGAGTGTGTGTGTTTATTTATTACATAATAAAGTTGAAGTAGTAACTATGTTTCTTAATTTTTGTGGCTTTAGTAGACAGACAATTTAATCAAACTATTAAACGTATTCGGAGTGACAATAGAACTGAGTTTAATTATTTGCGTCCTTATATTATGAAACATGGCATAATATTTGAGATTTCTTGTGTTAAAGCTTCACAACAAAATAAGTGGGTAGAATGTAAGCATCAACATATTTTGAATGTGGCTCGTCGCCTAAGATTTTAAGCCCACTTACCTTTACAATTTTGGGGAAATTGCTTTCGGGCAACATGTCACTTGATAAATATAATCCCCTCGGTTGTACTTGACTATAAGACCTCTTATGAGTGTTTGTATGAAAACCCCATATTGTGACTTATATTAGAATATTTAGTTGCTTATGCTATGCCGATAACTTGAAACATAGAGGACATAAGTTTACTAGTCTTAGCCGGAAGTTTGTCTTCATAGGCTACCCATTTACCCAAAAAGGTTGGGAATTGTTTGACTTAATATCCAAAGAATACTTCGTGTCACGAGATGTGAAATTTATCGAACATGTTTTCCCGTTTGATAGTAGTGTTGCAATGCCTCAGAATGTGGAGGAGAGGCATGACGTTGATGACATGATAGGGAGGAGGAGCTCTTACCTCATGTGATTATTCCCGTGGTGGTTGAAGGGCGGCTGTCGCACATGATGATGATGCAGGATTTGTTGATGGCGAAGGGCATGATGATGTTGTAGCACCTTAGGTGGCTATAGGCGTGGAGAATGATGCGCCTCAAGTTGCCATTAACGCATGACATGATGTGGTTGCACCCGTTGGGGTGAATGGTGCACAGGGTAACGTGTGTGGAGACGGGAAAGGGAATGAGAACTAAGTTGCCTAATTCTCAATACAAGGATTATGCAACGCATACTGTGGTGAAAAAGAAAAGTCCCTCTGCATGCACATCCGTTCCATGTATCTCTTTAGGTATTTCTTATTCTATTACACATTTTCTTAGTTGTGATACATTTTCTAACAAGCATCGCAAATATCTGGCAGCGGTAACTCCAAGACACCCTCCTAAAAATTTTAACGAGGTTATGAAACATGAAGGATGGCCGAAAGTCATGGCAGAAAAAATCAAAGCTCTAGAAGATCAGGGAAATCGGGTTCTACAACCACTTCTTTCTAGCAAGAAGGCATTGGAAAGTAAGTGGGTGTATATACATAACAATATGATGAGCAGGGAAAGTTGTAGAGATTGAAACCACACCTTGTTATATTTAGTCATTAATCTCATTATCATGTGGAAAGCATTGATTATAATGAGACATTTGCTCATGTGGCAAAAATGACTACTATTCTTACCTTCCTGGCAATTGCATCTGTCAAAAGATGCAATTCACCAGATGGATGTCCATAATAAATTTTTTAATGGTGACTTTGAGGAAGATGTATATATATATACATATGTATATATATATACATATGTATATATATATACATATGTATATATATATACATATGTATATATATATATATATATTTGGGCTCACGTGAGAACAACATGTTTATGTGAGAATACTTAGTTATATGAGAATAAATCTCTACCCTTAGATCACTCTCATCTAACGGCTGACGTTTATTGCATTTCATTAATCCAAAGAAAATAGTCGTGCTTCCTCAACATACAGTAGCTCGACCTACTGTAGCAAATTATGAATTTCATTAATCCCACAAAAAAACCACCGAATCCCAAAAAAACGTCGTGCAACCCAAAAACCCAATTCCTCTAATTTGTTCACCGACCTACAGTAGCTCGCCATTTTCGTCCACAATTGAAGCTCCAACAACATTCAAAACTAGCAATTTATGCTCAATGAAAGCTCGAACAAGATTCCAAGTTCTCCATTGAAGCTCGAAAAAGATTTAGAGTGGTAATTTTTTGGATTTTTGAAGCTTAATTTTGTAGTTATTTGTCGGATTTTAGGGTTTCGTAACATGATTTTAGGATTTTTTAAGCTTAATTTCGTTTTTAGGCAATTCACGATGTATATTTAAGCATGTATAATTGGTGATGTACTTGTAGGCAACTTGTGATGTGCTTTTAGGCAATTCATGATGTATATTTAAGCCGAATAAGTAACTGTGTTAAACAACATCCATGTTAAACAAGTAATTAGATGCGCTATTTACTGTGTTTTTCTCTGACAACAAAAATGGCGGAAATGGAGGTTTCGTCAGTTGCGTTGATTGTTGTAAAATTATTAGCGCTGCTCTTTTGTGCAACAATTCTGATTTAGCGTTGCTCTTTTCGTTGCTATTAGTTTTCATAATCTCGATGTTGTTACTATGAAATTGAGCGATGGAAGATGTGATTCTCATTTTGCCTATATGTTTTAGTTGATTCGTTTTGGATTTAACAATAATTGTTAGCTGATTCATTTAGTTAAACTTTGCTTATTTGTTATTTTTGAGTAATAAAACGGTGATGTGCTTTTAATCCACTCTTGTTGTACTTTTAAGCTACTGGTGATGTATTTTTAGCCACCATTAGTTATATCAGTTGATAATTAGTCATGGATAACTGATGAGTAACTTGAGATTATTGATAATATCATGATGAGTAGCTTGAAAATATGAGTAACTCCATGTGTTTCTGATTCTATGACTAAGCATTTACAAAATTGAATTATCATTTTGGTATCAACTTCCAAGAATATGTTTCCTGTGAGTAAATGAGCCTATTATGTTGTGAGTAAATTATGGCACGAGTATTCGGATTTGATCATTGTAGATGAATTTAGCTGTATGTAAATTAATGGCCTATAAGGATACGATTGAACTATTTTTTTGGGGGGGGGTATTATTGAGATGCTAATTCATGCGGATTAGTGCTGAATTAAATATGGTTATGGGAGGTAAATAGAGATGCTGCTTGGTGCTTAGTTTGCAAGTTTGGTTGGAGAGGCATTACCTGACATGCTCTTCTTCATGGCACATTAGAGCTGGGCTATGGTTAATAAATACATTAGCTTTATTTATATGACTTTGGCCTCACATCCTTTCTAATTGGTCAAGTTGAGCCGAGTTCAAGGCAGTAGGCTTCTCAAGGAGCACATGCTTCTTCTTAGAGGTAGCTAACACTGCCCATTTAACATGTAAACTTGTGGGTAATGGCATATAAACTGCATCCACTTGTGGGTCATTTAGTAACTCAATATAGTTGCCATAAGCTATTCTGATATAAGCTAATGAGTAATGTGTGTTCCGTACTTCCTTTAACATAGTTCTTAAAAGGATCAGCATTCATTTTCCCTGTAACACGATAAAACATAACATAGTGAAGGTAAGAAGAACCACAAGCAAAACAACTCTAATTCAGGTCGGAAAGCATAGCTCATCTGGTTAAACAGTAGCTAACTCAGAAATCTAGCTTCTTTTTCATTTTCCCCATTATGTTTCCTCAATTTTCCCTTCTTTCGGTCTTCCACTTTGTTTCTTCTCTGCTCTCCGATCCCTTCTTTCCTTTTTTTTTAATGTTTTTTCTTCTTTCATTTTTGTTGAGGTGTTTGAGAGTGAGGAGGGGGTGTGAGGGGTATGCAGGTTATAATAACAACTTGATTAGGCTAAAAAATTGAGATAGTTGTGACTCACTGAGAGGGAAGATCAAAATCTGTAGTAGTTTCAGTCAACATATGCTTAAAGTCTTGTATGTTTTGCTTCAACTCCCTAGACAATTTCTCATGTACAGGAAGCTTTGCGATGCTCGGGAAGTATGCGCGAACAACAAATAGCCGATCCTTTAGCTTTTCCACCATAAAATCAATCATAGCTTCCTTATATTCACGACGCCAAAGGCAATAGCTCCTAAATCTGAATTCACATAACGTTACCCTTTCATCACCTTTTGGTATCTGAATCACTGCATCGGGGCCGCCGATGTTAACGATCCGCCGTAATTCGAGAAAAGTTTTGATAATGGCTCGGTGGTCGCCATTAGCAATCAATTTGCCATTAATTCAAATAAATTGTCTCCAGCATTTTGCTTGACTTTAGAAAAGCTTTAGGAGTGCATCAATCTTTTTCTTTGTAATGTTACTGCTTCAACGCTTATGGCACCAAGCTGCCCAGCTGCCCCTGCTTGAAACACATTTCAGAATGTGTGCAGGATTGGGGCTTTGAGACTTAGAGCTACATAAGAGGGGTTATGAGATTAATGAATCTTCTAACTCTTTCATATTTGGTGCTATCTTACCATCTTGGTTTAGTTACCTGATCTTGTGCACATAGAGTATCACTTTTGGAAAAAATCGGCTAAACAACAAAAAAGGGAAGAGTGTAGAGGAAGAAATTGAGAATAAGAGACAACGTCCTCTAAGGAAGCCAAAGAACTTGCCTTTGCAATTTAGGTCTCCGTATTATGAACGCAACGTCGACGTGTTTAAGAAGATGACTACAATTGAGAAGCAAATATGCAAATATGTTATGACATTTGGAGATAGGAAGTAAGATGATTATGTTACTTTTATCTATTTTATTGTTTGATCTATACATTAGAAATTTTAATTTCCTTGTTATTCTTTCTTTTTCGGAATCTTGTGTCTTCAGTGAAGTATTGTATCATTATAAAGGATTCCAAGGTCAACGCCATCTTTTCTCATCACTTTTGGAAGAGTATGTGGACACTGCTATTATTGATATATGGACATTGCTTTTAAATTGGAAGAAATCAGGACGTGGGTTGGGGGTCCCCAAAGAGATTCTTTATTCCTCCTACCGCTTGTGTAAGATTCTAATCAATTAACATCTAAATTTGTTCAAGTTAAGATAATGATTTAATAATTTTAATCTACAGGTTAACAAGACTCAAGAACTTCTTGGACGGAAAAAATCGGTGCTCCAATGTGAGCTTGAGTTCCATAAGAGAGTGTTGAACATGCTCAACTGCTCCGAGTATGAAGATATGTCTGATGTCGATCTTGTAAGTAATTAGTTACCTTGTAGCGTAATTTGATGTGCCTTCTTAATTTTTATTGCTTTTCCTGTTTATAATTTCCTTTAAAAGTGACTCCACGTGTTTATGATTTTAAAACTAAACATTTCTAATAGGTGATGTACTTTTAAGCTATCACTGATGTACTTTTAAGTCACTAGTGATGTACACTTACATCTTTCATAGTAAAAAAACAAAATACTTGAGAAGTAACGTTACATGATACAATAGTGATGGAACAACGTTACATAGACTTCCAAGACAAGCATAGATTACTGATTTAGGCTCATGTAAATCAAGCCATTTCATGCACTGGTTAAGTAGTGTTAACACACCATACTGATTGCAGAGTAAAACAAGGTCAACACACCATACTGTATCCTTCCCTTTTGCCTCATTATACCTCTTTAAGTACTCTGATTCGAGCTCATCGAAAGAATTCACTACCACCCCAAACGCGTTTCTCTCTGCTTCTCTCATTTCCACTCAATGTTTTACCCGCTTGGTGTACTGCATTAGGCAACTGAGTTCTTGTGAGCTCAATCCTATCAGGCAAACCCGGTTTTGGGCGATCAAATTGTGCAAACTTAGGAGAGAAAAACAACAAGTTCAAGTGAATCCCAATTAATTGTACTTTTAAGTCACCAGTAATCTATGCTTGTTTTGGAAGTCTATGGAACTCAAACGGGAACAATTAATTGTATTTCGTTTTTTAATATTTTATGCAATTACTCAACTTCTAACATTTTGAAGAGAATATATGTAGTCGAAGCCAACTGGTAGGGATGTTTTTGTTTAGTTTGCCGTCTATTTTCTGCTTTTCCTCTGCATGGCCCTTCTTTTTTTTGAATTTTTGTAGGTTTGATTTGAATGTGGAAAATTTGTTGATGTAAAATAGAGTGCAACAGTAGGATAAAATTTCTAATAGGTGATGTACTTTTAAGCCATCAGTGATGTACTTTTAAGTCTCTAGTGATGTACACTTAAGCTATGACTAGTTAGTGCAAAATTACGTATGACAATTGCTTGATTTGTTAGTTAGTGCAAAATTCTAGATATTATCAACAAGATAAAATATAGACATTAACTGCAAATATAAGAGTGAACTTTCCCTCTCGCTCATATCAGCTTGAGCAGTATAAGAGGAATCAAGTGGTTTGACAATACGACATCAACCATATAATATAAAAAAATTGCTATTTGTTATTACATTGAATCATGTTCAACTCTAAGACAACTGTGCAACATCAATATTGCCAAGTAAAAGAGATAATATCTTTTTTTTTGGTGAATGTTTATCTTAAGTAATTTAGGTGTTGAGTGCCTAAAATCACATATTGTCTTATCGCAGGTCTTCTGTCCTATTCTTCGTGGTGGTTGTTATGTAGTTTTATGTTTCAACTTCAAGCATTCCAAGATTGATATTATTGACCAAAGGATACTCACTGGAATATTAAATTAAAATTATGGTGGCTACGCGACAATATTGGTTCTTTATTGATATTCATCTCAACTACTTTGTTCTTTTTATGAAAATAGTTTATAATAGCATTAGTAATGTGTGTTTGTAGGCTAGGGCATTTTCCAACTTTTTCGAGTCAAGTGGTGATCCAAGAGCCACAAAGGTATTGAATTTTGATCTAAAGCTAATCAAAATGCAATGGAGATCAAATGAGCATGATGATGTTGATAGTGGTGTGTATGCGATGAGGTACTTGGAAATGTATATGGCGCAAGGAACTTCTACATGGGATAATAGCTTAAGAAACAATGTAAGAAATTTACTTTTAGGTTTTTTTTTCTAGTTATATTTGATTGTAAAACTAATGTTTATATGCTTATTCCAGGCACATTTACTGAAAACTTTGAGAGCCAAGTATTGTTGTGAGATCTTGAAGGATGACTCCAACGTGGTCAAACAAGTTATGTTGAAGAATGCTAAGGCGATGAAATGAGCAAGCGACTTGGAAGAATTGTATTTCAGAGAAATTTGCCATATATTTTGTAAGGAAAGAAAGAGATGTAGACTTTTACAAGTTTAGAACCGGTAGATTATATGATATATTGAGAGTTTCATGTGTATAAGCCTTTTTTGAGAATTTTAGTTGTGCATGAAGTGTCATCATATGGTTTGGCTGATGTAAGACATATTCTGATTCTCAACTCGTGTCTTTACTAGCAATCCCAGACTATAACCACACCAAAAAAAACCCAACTCAAAAAGTTGTTTTGAATAAATTTAGAGTTGGAAACTTATTGGAATATGAATGGGTGCCTTTGCTTGTTGATTGTGGGTAGAACTTTCTTTTATCATACTTCCTCCGTAACATAATAAATGCAACAAATAGGTATTATTTGTGAGGTATAAAATATTCATTTGTGGCGTTTATTTTGTTACAGATGAAGTAGAAAAATTCCTACCACCACTACTACTAATTTTCTTCTTGTGCTGAGTAAAGGTGACTTATTATTGAATGATTTGTGTTAAATTTTCAAGAAGAGCGTATGATTCATATGGGACATGCTTGAACGTGTCAAAATTTCTAGCTAGGCAGTAACATCTTTTCTAGTTTAAGAGCAAAAATTAAGAGAAACCCACTTAAATGCAACACTATATTATACTCATTAAGAGCAAAAATTAGCCAAAAGTTAACCTATTTATTAAGTTATTCAGCCCACTTTATGTGTTTGCTGGCGAAGATACCTATTTTCATACACCAGATGAGAAACCTGTTTCTGCAACCTATCATTCTTCACCATGAGAAGCTTACTCATTGCAGTCAGCTTCCTATTCACAGCCTGCAACCGTGATGCCTTTTTTTCTTTTTTTCTACCTACATCTATATCACATTCAACCACTTAATTTCAACCCCAATAAAATAAATATAACTAACATTATGCTACTTAACTTATAGTATTTCCATAGTAACATAAATCAATTCACAATCTAAAATACAACAATCAACTTGATGACATGTAGATGCAGTATAGTTTTACCTTTTATTCTGACACCAAAGTGCCTAAGCTTTGATCTGCAGTATACTAAAATATCTATACTTCTATACTACATGTCAACTTAATTCACGATCTAAACTTTGATCTACTTAAGCACTCCCTGATAACATCACAAATGAGAAATAAGCTAGAGCAAATTCCATGTATAATTCCATGTATATAGTATCACTTTCTAATGCTCTCTAACACTAGTGAGTTTGGCATATACGCGACAAGTTTTCCATTCCTGTACTTCTGGGGCAGCTGTTGAGTGGGCAGGAATCCGAAGCACTTCTTCAACAGAAACCTCTACCTCAAATATTTGTCATTAGGGGAGAAGCGAGCTGCAGAGTCAATAAACGCAATAGTCAAGAGACGCAACAAAAACTGTACTTCTAAGCCACTGGTGATGTACTTTTAAGCTACCAGCGATGAAATTACGGAAATGTTATGACTAAGTCTCTTAATTACAGAAATGAATGTAATGACTAGTGCTTGCTACATACTCATTTATCTGGTGTAGTTTGTCCTACTTGTGTAAGATAGCAAGACATTTATATGATTTCCTTTGGAAATTGGGACCAGTGTCAATCTTGATCTCTTAATCCTTCTTTTTCCTTTTCTAATATGAGTATGTTGTTACATACTCATTTCTCTGGTTCAGTGGTATATGATATGGCATATGAGGAAAAAAAAAAGTCTCCCTTGTGAGTTAGCTACAGTGGCATGACACCGCATAAGTAGAATGTACTCTATTTAGGGTCAAAATTTTATGTTCAATTAGCAGTAAAAAAATTATCAAGGAAAATATATAACAGTTTAGAGTATGCTTTATATCCTTGGAGATGTTTATAACTGGTTCTATTTACAGCATTTCTTGATTGAACATGAACCCAGGATCACCATCCAAAAATTCAGTCAGTAAACACTACGGTGCCAAAGGAGAAATAGCTTAGAGCACTCCATGATGGCATATCCTACTAGAACAGCAGGCATGGCTACGATCTGTAATGCTGCAAGTAGTGATCAGGGAAGTGTTTGCCTTCCCAAGAACCAGAAGACTATTTAAAAGGACAAACTAAGTTGCAAGAAGCCACATACGACATAAAATAAAATCTTTACCAAGGGGGAACATTAGACAACTTAGACTAGCCAGTAGTGCATCTTGACATATAATCTTTACCGGTTCAATGAATGAAAAGGAAAATATGGAACTTTTTTTTCTCATCCCTGGTTGACAATATTGAAGTCATCGTTCTGTTGTTGAGCCAACAAAAGATGAGAAATGGAAAAGCAAAGAGTTTTTATTGAAAAGTCTTGCATGCGGTTTCTACCCAAAACCGCAGTAATATGTTTTTTTTAATATTAAAAAACAAATCTATTGCCGCGGTTTCTACCCAAAACCGCAGCAATATGTTTTTTTACTATTAAAAAACAAATCTATTGCTGAGGTTTTGGGTAAAAACCGCAGCAATAGGTGGTAAATTTTTTTTTTTTTTTTTGAAATTTTGACAATTTTAAATCAACTCCAATAACTAGAATATTGTTGCATGACAATTCTTCAAATGAAAATACCAAAATTTATCTACAATCAATATTATATTCACAATACAAAAACAAACTAATAATCCAAAATTCAAGCATACACCATTGAAAAAAAATCACTTCATCATACAAACATAACCACTGCAACACTAATTACAAAAGAATCATAAAACTAAGAACAAACGAAATTTAAAAACTAAATCTAAGAAAAATAAACGAAAAAAAATAAATCTAAAAAAATAGATCTAATAAAATGAATGAAGAACCGCCAACGCAAGGAAGAATGAGGCAGCGAGAAGATGCCGGTTCATCTTTACCAACACAATGAAGAACGGCGAGCCAAGACGAGATCTCGATTCTTTGAAGACTGGCGAGCAGATGAAGAATGGCGAGAGAGGCGCGAACGACGAGGAGTTTTCGATCTGAACAACCACGAAGAAGCACGGTCGACGAAGAAGAAATCTTGAGGAGGAGAGAGAAAGGAGTGGCGAGGAGCGACAAGATTGAAGAAGAACGGTAGAAGAAATCTCGAGCAGGAGTTTTCAATCTGCACGCTGACGAGGAAGCACGACCAACGAAGAAGAAATCTCGAGGAGTTTTCAATCTTCGTGTAATGATGAAAGGAGTGGCGCCGGAGAACGAGAGAGGGAGGAAGGAAGAATGAGAGTGAGAGAGAAGGATGAGATGAACGAGTGAGAGAGAGGAGGCGTGAGTGAGTGAGAGAATGCTGGGTCAATGGATGAGGAGGGAGAACGTGTGAGGAGGCGCCTTTCTCTCACCTTAAAAAAGAAACCCTAGTTGGGTTCTTTTATAAAATTAAGAGTCTATTGCTGCGGGTTTTTCTAGGAACCGCAACAATAGGTTCAAATATTATTAAAAAATAATATTTTAATATATTGCTGCGGTTTTTAACCAAAACCGCAGCAATAGGTCTGGTCAAATAGTCAACCAAATTTGAAATTTTTTCTGTTGAGACCTATTGCTGCGGTTTTGGTTAAAAACCGCAGCAATAGGTCAATTTTATATTTTAGCTTTTCTTTTCACGTGATTTATTGCTGCGTATGGGTAAAACCGCATCAATAAGCAATTATTCTACTAGTGGCACCATATATAGGACTCCACATAAAAGAGCCAACACTTTCACAGAGATCAAAATGCAAGGGGTAAAAAAAGGTCTTCTAAACAGTCCCCCCTGGCGTAAGAAATCCAGTTTTCCCACTAAAAAAGATGGAGAGTACAGATGAGGCCACTTCAAAAGAAATGTACAAGGACAGCAACACCAATTACTTCAAGTTCTTCTATTGTGCATAAGGTATTTTTTTATCAATAGTATATTGTGGATGTCTAACGAAACCTTAATTTCTCCTGTTTAGGATAATAATCTATTTTCAACTTCCTCTTGGTTCCTCCACTCTACTAGTCGATAATGAGAGGATTCTTAGTACCTAAATGCTCAAGGCTCTCATTAAGAAACCACTGCATCATTTTATTTTTGCTCTCTCTTACACAGTGACATGAGTTTATCAATCTTACTAACCGACATCTTTCTTGAGGTGCCACATACGACATATAATAAAATAAGAAGTGATATTTATAAAGATTATTGAGTTGCAGGAATTACTGGAAGAAGGTAGCACCAAAAACCAATCAAAAGAAAGAACGGAAAACACCAACAGCATCAAGGAATTGCTTTCACTGATATCTTAGCCTACTGTTTACGTTCAAGTGCGTTGGCTGACAAAAAGAGAGTTATGGTAAGGCATGATAACTCTATTCTTTTCTTAACAATAATAAACTATGACAGATAACTGATTGTTTAGTCTCAATTCAGGTCATAATTAGCATCTATAAGACCGAAGGGTGGTTCAAAGGCAAGCTTGGGTCACCTTGTACAAATTTACTTCTCTGTAACTGGCCCGTGCTAACTACTAGACAAGCCAGACCATTCAGGCCATCTAACCCATGAATACCATGATCACCTGATGGAAAGTTCAATTTGAAAGAGGTCCAATTACTCATATTCAAACATAATGAGTAATTGTACGTGAAGAAGATGAATTGATGTTAATTTTTAAGGTAGGCTAGGTCTGGCACTTGTACGCTCTCATTCTATAGCTTCAGGTTTTTATTTGCGTAGTCTTGAGCATTTTCTTGAACTAGAATACGGATAGTATCAAAAAATTATGTGGCACTGATGTACTCATAGAAGAGTGGCAATGTACATATAGTCTATCAGTGATGTATGTGTAGTAAAGATCTTATGTATATTCGACAAAGTAGATAGACATCAATTAAAAAGGCAGTAGCAGTATAGAAAAAGAAAAAAGTAACCTCCAATGTTTATTTTTTGTATGATGAATAAAATGTGCTGTAAAGAACTACTATAATGGTGTTTAGAGTTTAACGCAGCATTGGTAATTTGGTACTGAGTTTGATGTTTATGCAACTAATAGTAGCGGCAGTATCAGCCTATACAGAATTGTACCTGGTATTAGAGGAAGCTAGGTTTGTGAGACAAGGGAAAAGATAAAGCAGTTCATTAACTGGCAAGAAATGATACAATTCTAATTCTTACTGTCATGAAAATATATTGAAATGTTGAATATAATGGACTATGGTGCCTTGGTCTAAACAAGTTTGGAGCATATTAAGAATATCTACATTCAGATTAATTAATCATTTAATCTAATCGGCTAGCAGTCTATGGCAAATTGGAAACCACATTAGCTAATAGCACACACTAGACAATGCATACAGTAGTTTCTTGTCAGTATCACTTGTAACCATACTAGCACTTCGTAATCTCCCTCTCTTGTAATTCCCCTATTGTGCAAATTTTATCAATTCCGAAACTAATCTCACAATCAAGCAAATTCATAAAATTTGCATCTATAACCTAAATACTAAATTAATCCTCCAAAAATACAATCCACACATTCAATTCATCAAGAACAAAAGATACAAAATCAAACCTAAAATTAAGCAAATTACTCAAAATAGAGAGAGAAAAAGATGAATATGAACATAAATTCCACTAACATTCCATCACCATCAAGAATAGTATCTAAAAGACCTAATTTTTTATTAAAAGATGTGACAAACATAGCTTATAATTAGGGAATTCATGAATTAAGAATGGAACGCAAGTACATCAATTTTAAAAAATTCGAATTCCATAAATTAGGTTTATAATTCGTACCTGATGATGATTACATGATGGATGAATTTCGATCAGGACAGAAAAGTTCAGATTTTCGTTTGTAATCAATCGTAGATGATGAGAGGTATGAATTTTCGTTTTTTTCCTCAATGAAAAGTACTGTTCACGCTTCAAATGAATGGTTGCCGTTGGTTTTGTTATTAGTGCTTCGAGGCTTGGGCAAATTGCAGCCTTAGGTTTTTTTTTATCCAACGGATGTGGTTTATTCTCATATATTTTTTATTCTCACATAACTCTTCATTCTCACCGGATCTCGACTCTCTCTCTCTCTCTATATATATATATATATATATATATATATATATATATAGGGGTGGGATCCGCTGAAAACAACTCTTAATCTGAAAACTGAAAACAAGGGTAACTTTTAACACTTTTAGGGTAACTTCATATATTTAAAGGGTAACTTTTGCCAGTTTTAGGGTAACTTTTACCAGTTTTGGGGTAACTTTATTATATTAAGGGTAATTCTATATATTTCAAGGACAACTTTATTTATTATAAGAGTAACTATTAACACTTTTAGGGTAACTTTTACCACTTTTAGGGTAACTTTATTATGTTAAGACCTTAAGGGTAACTTTATATTTTAAGAGTAGCTTTGAATTTTTTTAGGGTAACTTTTAGTATTATAAGAGTAACTTTGATTAGTTTTAGAGTAACTAATTATAGCTCTTGATACTTTTTTTCCCAATACAGCCACCTTCTTCCTCGATCAACCTACATCTTCTTCCATTTTTTTTCCCAAACCTTGTGTGCTTCAACAACAATGGCAATGAAACTCAAGTATACCCATCAATTTATCACGAACCTCTTATCTTTCGTTCCCAATGCAAATTATCCATGTCCGACTTTGAAAATCAATTTAAATCACCAGGTTTCGCAACAACGAGAGGATCCAAATTGAAAGGAAGAACATAAGCTAGGGTATCGGGAAACAAGTCTGGAATGTTTTGGAGAGATTTGAAGGATGTTGGAGATGGCGGACGAGTCGACTCAGAATGAATCAGAGGAAGAAGCTTCACTTTGAGGGATCCTAGGATTGCAGTGCCATCGGTGAAAATGAGCTTAGAAATCGGAAGGACGCCGTACTCGAAAGGTTTGCGGCGAGTGTAGACTATGATTGGATCTTTGGTTGAAGATGAAGGTGTTGATGATGGTGGCGCTCGGTGTTTTCCGCCATTGATGAAGGAGGAGAGAGAAAAAAATGGGAGGGTAAATGTGGGTTGGATTTGTAGAGGAGAGAGAGAGGGGGTGGAGTTTTATGAGCAGAGAGTGTCAGAGTGGGATAAAGGGAATTGAGAATATAGGCCGCACGATCAAAATCAACGGCCCAGATGTATTGTTTTCAGTTTTCATGTTAAGAGTTGTTTTCACAAGAACTTGTTCCTATATATGTATATATATATATATATATATATACAATATGTATAATTTTTTATACTGTTTGAATTTTTATTATTCAAGTTGGGTGTTCGGGATCTGCACGCTCCAACTTAAGAGGGAGTGTTAGGAGATAAGATTTATCTTTATTATTCCCTTATCTTGGTATGATTATTTATTCATAGATTGATTCGGATTAGAATTTTGTCCTTTAGGTTGTATAATTGATTCATTGATGAATAGAAACATAACATACAAGATTGACAAACCTTAACACATACATAATTGATGACATAGAATATAATCTCTGTATCTTCAGTTCTTCACATTACATGCTTTTTAAAAGTTGTTTTAACATAAATAATTGTTAGAATCTCCTTTCCATTTCATTGCCAAAAAAGACTCCAAGAAGGACCTACATAATGATAACTTCAAACTCGCATATGTAAAAGAACAGAGTGGAGATAACAAAATTCAATAATCTTTCCATGTTTACAGTAGTAAAAGGAAGCCACTTTGGCTTTGAGTACAAATGTACAATGCAATCAAACAAATTTTGAAAAGTTTTTTTATGAACTTTCATCTCCCTCCACTTTAATGGGGAATTTGAATACATTTTACATGGATTACAACCCAGAAGTCAAAATCAAGTGTCAATCCCACCCAGAAGGTTGGATATATGTAGCTTTTGATAATAAATCCTAATAAAGCAACCAAAAAAAGAATGTATAACAATTGAGTAGCCAAAGTCAGTTTTTCAGAAAATTTGCACACCTGTTAGGCAGGCCTGTATCATGGTGTACAGTTACAATTTCCTGTGCAGTACAGTTGATCACATCCATTCTCAACTTAGCTCCAGCTGCCTTCAATCCCTTAAGAGAAACAGCCTGGTTGAAGAGGTTAAGCGAGGGCAATCGAGAGGCCGAAGGCAACTTACCATTCGGTAAGTAATTCCTGAAATCATCTGCCAGAAGTGGTACCTCAAAATCTTCCTTGTCATGCTTCACAACATTTTCCTTAGCACTAATGTGAGCTCCGGGTTCCATATGATTGGTCGAAAAGCTAGCTTGATTCGGGAAGTTTGGATAAAGACTCACGTACCCTCGTAAATACATCATGTCGATGAGAAATTTCTTCCATGAAGCTTGCCAGCCATTCGTTCTGGACCTTGGAATTTGAACCGGATTTTTCTTGGCATCCTCAGTGAAGCGCATGTTCATGTACACATAGAACTCTCTCCAATGCTTGGGGAAGAAAACAGCCCCCCAACTGCAGGGGAGTTGGTGGAGATAAGGTGTGTTTGGATGAATCTGTTTGAAGAAGTCAGTTGCATTCCACTTGGGTCTTTCTTTGACAACTTCAACCAAACGAGGTGTGTAAAGAGAAATCGAGGATAGCTCAGGGAAGTATACTTGTGGGTCATAGTGGTAGGCTAAGATTGCATATTTGATCCATAGATAGTAGTAAGGAGAGACTTCGATATCATCTTCAAGTAATAGACCAAAGTCATCATCTGAAGATGGATACCAACTCTCACTCACTGCACGAATAAGCCCTCCTTGAATGATTCTCCTCCTTAGGGTCTTTGTTCCGTGTGGCCAAACAAATGTGCCTATTAGCTTTATTGTTGCCTCATCCACTCTGCTGTCTACGTTGAAGGTGATTGGAACATCATCACCCAAATAATAGGCATTGCTAAGTGATTTAAGAAGCCTTATGAGAGAATGAACACGGTTCTGGGTGATAATGTTGATTGAAAGCCTCATCTTGTTCCAATCTGTATGAAGTGTATAATGATAGGTAAGTTTACGAGTATAGATGGTAGTGTTAAAAAACAACCTAATATATTCCTCTCATTTCAAATAGGCCTTAGGCTCTGTTTGGTTGAACAAAAAACCATTTTCTACGGATTAGGATTTTACACCTAAGTAAACTATTTTCCACCCTCAATAAACCAAACCAAAGACAATAGGAAAATCACTTCTCTTGGAAATTTTTTTTAGCCCAACCAAACAATCTCTTAGATCAAACACATTCTTTTAGCTTTATACTAAAATCTTTCCATTTTAGTTCAAGGTTAATCTGATACTACAAGAGGTTAAAAACTTAAAATAATAGTAAAGAACTTACTTGGCAATGCAGTAGACCTTAGATCAGCCATCCACAGGACCTTGGGAACAGATGTTCTTGGAAGAAGAATAAATGTAGAACCGTTATTACTGGTCTCACAAGCCATTTTCAAAGCTTTTCTCACATCAGAATCAATATCGTTAACAGCAATTAACACACTAGGGTTGTGAACTTTAATGAGCCCTTTCATGCTAGCATAAACACTTTGCAGTACAGGCACTTCAGAATTTGATACCCCTAAAAGCGCGCCAACACCCAGGTCAAATATTTTGAATCTTCTCTCTTTACAAACTGACGTTGGCCAATCCAAAGCAGCAGCAGCATCTTCACAAGGACAGTACTGGCCTCCAGACACAACAATGTAGGCCTTCTTACCAACTGTAGTCCTAAATTTCTCAAGAAGAGGAGCAAGGACTTTCACTTCATCGATGGAATGGGCATAAAACAGTGCATCAATCTTTTGTGGGTTCATTGCCGCCCATTGTGTTACATATCCGCTTAAAAGGGCTCTCCACCACTGATCGTCTCTTACTTGAACGATATCTTTGAAAATAACTGTGGTTTCAGACACATAAGCAAGCCGGTGTTCACTATCTCCCCATGTTTCTTTGTCTTTTGGATCAACAGGAAGCACAAATGAGCCAGCATTCCGGTACTTTTGAAGCTGATAGCTGCATGCCAATTACAAGGACATTATATTAGACCATCTGACACAAATATATGTGATGGAAACAGGTAAGGAAAGAGTTGACTGTTGGGAAAAAGTTTACATATTCGTCTCACTGCATCAATTTGCAAATTTTGTATTAACAGTAAAATTAATAACAGTGATATCCGAAAAAGAAAGCTATGTGTTTCACATTCCTACTTCTTGGAATAAGTTCCTTAATTTAAATAAATTTCGTAAGAGGCTGCAGTGGCATGAACTAGAGATAGAACACTAAAAAAGGGTAGTTTATTTAACGCGCATGTTTCAGTTCTATATTACTTAGCACATAATTCAATATCAAAGTACGATACTTTTGTGAAAATATAAGCTGCATGTTTACAGAAAATCAATACATCATTGAAATTTTGTTGAATGAAAAACATACCAGACACGAGATTAATCAAGAGAAGATTAAAAGCCTATCTACTAAAAAATAAAAAAAAAATAGAAAGCAAAGCAGATAGAATATGAATCATGGACTTACCTTAGATGCAGATCTTCACCCGTCATAAAGGTCATAGGATTCTCAATGAAAAGAGTCTTGACAAGCTCTGCAGATAAAAACCATGAACTGGAGAGGAAGTCCACCTGCACCACCTTTTCAACAAGGATATCATAAGCTGGATCCGGTAAATAAAGGCCCGCCTCCTTCGAGTGGAACTTTCTATAGCTGGGGAAGGAGAAATCCTTCTGTCTGAAAGGTAGAATTCTCCCTATGCTGCCTAGAACAGAGTTCTTGTACTTCTCTGTGCCTGCAACATGAGACAGTATCTGAAGCATTTTCTTCCCCGGTATCATGTCATCATCCACTATGTATACAAGATCAGCGTCTGTTTGTAAAGCCATCTGAAACCTTCCATAGTACTTAAAATCATAACTAGAACTGACAAAACTAATTCTGCTATCATTGTAGCTCTGCACAATTCTTCTGAGTAGCAGCTCATTTGGGCTCCCAAATGCGAGTACCCAAACATGGTGGAAAGGGAGAGTTTGCTGAAGCAAAGAATCTAGCTGCGCGCAAAGAGTTTTTCTTTTGAAATGATTTAGAATAACTGTTACTTTTGGTCTATTAGAGCCCTTCAAATCCCACTTTGACGGCATTGCCATTAGTTGGAGAAGAGACTCGGTTCCTAAATTCTTGCTTTGAAACTCCAACACTTCATCATAAAGCTCTCTCTTCAACTTGATCATTTGAAGATCATTGGACTTTTTCTGCATAAAGTCAATCTTTTCATGCTCACAGACCTCAGACGGAGCAATAGGTTGCATTTCAGTTGCAGCCATATTAAAGACTTCTTGATAGTGGCTCACAATGTGGGGTTGGATGATATAGTCTTTCCATTGCTTTGCAAATTGAGTAGCCCATGAGAAGTCTGGTTTGGTGCGTAAATCAACTGCTGGGCTCATGTAGTACAAAAGAAATGTTGCATAGATCGCGAATGCGAACTGTAGGCAAGTTAGTGTTGTTACTAGCCGACTGGAGTTACTCTTAGGACTTTTCAGCTTCCCCTTTGTTCCTACATAATCACTTAACATTCCTTCTAGGTAATCTCCACTTTTGGCATTTGCACTTGGGTTCTTGTAAATACCCATTTTCCAAATTCGTTTTAAGAAAAATTGAGTACCTGCACACAAGGACAACAACAACAATGCCGAAGCCTTAATCCCGATAGAATATTGATCACCTCCTGACAAAAAAAAGGCCTTAAATCTGATCACATTCCATATCAAGCTATGAAAGGTGCACCCAACAAAAAAATAACACAACTAAGAACAAACAAATTTTTGTACCTTAGTATCAACTATACTGATATTATGCAGCCGAAATTGCCGTTACACTTGTGAATGCTGCAATGTGATCATTGACAAAGCAACAACAACAATGAGGAAAGAAAGATACTAGTGATACAAAAAAGGAGTTAGTTAATGGAAGAAGTATTGAAAGTGTTGTGCTTTGTCATTTGAAGTGCAACAGAACGTGTGTAAGCTAGCTTAAATAAGTGTGGAAATTGCGTTTCAAAGCAAATATGAAGAATTCATGAGGATTGCTATCCTAGCTCACATGGGTCTAAACAGCTACTTATGCCTAAATATTTGTTAAATAAAATTTGTTAAGGAAAACAATGCTTTATCTGCACTATTTCTCATACAGCGTCTAACTCAAACTCACTAATTTCAAAGCCAGTTTTGCTGCCGTGAAAATGGGCTAGTTCTTTGTTTTTGGTATGGATCTAGCTATTTTTACTAATAATTCTTGTTCCTTACATTTCCAGTTTCTTCCTTGAAGGTGGAATATGGAGTATCAAATTACTGCTTCTAACAAACTAAGAGCACAAAGATTCCTTGTTTTACCACTTAGAAGGATTTTTTTTCCTTAGTTCATGTCTACTTAGAATTATCTCTATTATCTCTATCAAAAAGAATTATCTTTATTATATATGGCAACAGGGGTGGGACATGAAAAAATAGAAAAAAGGAAAAGAAAATAGAAAAGGGATGTAACTACCTAATTAATTAAAAAATTTAAAAAAGTACAACAAAAAGAAAATAATAAAAATTTACAACACAGTCAATTACTTCCCTCTCAACTAAATTTTTGAAAAATTTAAAAATCCATGATTTAGTGGGATAAATTGATTAAAATTTAAAAATCTTTAATATATTATATGTAATTAGAAATTAATTTAATTTTCAATATGTTTTCGCATGCATCGCGTGCATATAAGGTTAGTCTCTATTAATCGACGAGGTTGTCCTAATTTTCAACTATGATATGCAAAACTTACCTATTACGATAACATTTTATGTAATTTTGGGAAAAATAACGGGCTTTTTGGTGATTTCCAACAAAAATAGAGGATTGTATTACGTATGTTTTGGGAAGTAATTTTCATAAAATATATTTTATGAAAGCTATTATGCTACGCACTATATGGATATTAAAGTTATAATTTAGGAGTTTCTCATCATTGGACACCTTCAATAAACAAATGTTTCATTTTGACTTATACACTACATTTTGATCATGAATATTTTTAATTATCGATTAGTAAATAATTATAAAAATTAATATTTTAAAAATATGTGTCCTGATAAATTCAACATCTTATATGCTTACAATTGGTTATCTATACATTTGTAAAAAAAAAGTTCAAAGTAACGTTTGTAAATTGTGCAAAACTTAAAGAGGAACATTTAGTAAAAGACAGAGAGAGTAATTCATATATTAGACACCACAATGCGATAAATGGCGAATAAATCAGGGACGGCTAAGGCCATATGCAGGGTGAGCGACTGCACAGGGCCCCCAAAAATATAAGGGCCCAATTTTTTAGTTGTCCGCTCAAATTAAAAAATAAAAAATAAAAAAATCTAACTACATGTGTTCGTTTCCAATTTATCAAGTGTATATTGGATGTATATTCAAAAAGGTTAATTTTCTATCTGGTGTTCGTTTCCAATTTATCAAGTGTATATTGGATGCATATTCAAAAAGGTTAATTTTTTATCTGGTGTTTTGTTTCGTTCTTCATATTCTAAAAGAAGCCATTAATGACACTTCATTCTCTTCCTATTCACCAAAAATTTTCGATCCTTATAATTTAATTTAGCACAGGGCCCCTAAATTGTACAAGACGGCCCTGGGCGAATTCATATATATTATTCATTAAAAAGATTGAGGCTGAGAAATGGGGTGAAATATAATGTCTAAGAGCAATGCATTCATGTCCAAAAGATGTCATGGATTTGGGTTGTAAGGCAAGACACAGAATTTGCATCCCGAACCTTCTTATCCTCCAAGATAGAAGTTTTTTTTTGTAAAAAGAAATCAAAATTGAACCCCCAAAATTCATCATAATAATCCCAAAGGCCAAGATTCATGTGGATGAGATTAAAACTAATAAACAAATCAATAATTAAATAAACAAGTAAACATAATTACTTAAAATATGGAGTGAATACAGTATAGCCATAAAATGAAGAGAAAGGACAAGTCAAAGTAGTAGTAGTATAAAGATTACCTTAGATATGAAGAAAATAATCAAATTACGTTGGGACACGAAGTTCTCTTTTCTTGTTCTTCACTAAAGGAAGCCCAAAGAATAACCTCAAAAACACACAACTATCAAAGCATTTACTTACATAAGAGGCAGCGTAAAATTGCAAAAATTGTATGAAAAAGGTAGATATATATGTACAATATGAAAGTCGGTACAGTTGACTTTTGATATGCATATCAAAATAAAAATGTATGAAACTCTGGACGTACATGGCGGCAAAATTGAGTGTTAATGGTATACTGCCCAACTCTCTGGTCAACTTGAATATGTGCGAGAAACCCACGAGCCCATATCACAAATATTGCTTGTAGTTGTAGGAGAGAGAAAGGTCGATGGAGTTTGGTTGCTTGTGGAAATAATATTAACTTATACTTTATCTGTTCCATTTCAAGAAACTCATGTAAAAAGGAGTAAAATACATATACATAACAAGTGGGATTCATGTGATAAAAAAGATGTAGAGAAAATATTACTGAATACGGAAATATTGCAATTAATATAAAATTTTCAAATAATAAAATGTTGCAATTAAAAAAGAATGTAAGATTTTTTTTTGGGTTTAATAAAGCGAAGTGCCCTATTGAAAGAGAATCTTGCGTAAATTAACCCGTTGCAGTTTATCATACACCCGGTTGACCATGTGGTATACGCAAGACTAATTTTTTTGCTCATTTGCTCATTTGGAAACTCTCATTTTTTAAGTATATTTTACTCATTTATAAATATTTTGGGTAAGGTTTCTTCATGTGTAATCTAGTGGAGTTTATCTCATAACTTATTAATAAACATTTATAATTGGAAAAACAAAATTTAACCGATATAATTGGAGAAAAGTCCCCTTTTTCAGGGGAGATACCATTACACCAGGCAATCCAAAAACGACTATAGTATGAACCAAAATGAGTTTTGTGAATTGAATCGGGTTTTGCTTTAAACGAAGTACTATGGTCCAAAACGTGTAAAGTACAATAACATTCATAGTGGAAAGCCACTGAAAGTCTGATTTTATATTTGAATTATAAGCTTGGTGAGCAAACTTTTTCCAGTTTTTGGATTTGTTTAAATTCTTATATTAAACAAACAATAATAGATTTAAACCCGGGTGACATACAGTTGTGTGTTAATTTTTTTTGGCCCCTTTTCGGGAACCCTTTGGTAAGAAGGATTTCCTCTGAGCTACCCTCGCACAGGGTCACTCACCCAGAGGCCCAACAATACTAGATATCATGAAAGTACTTTTGTTGTATTCCCGGAGTTTTTTTAATTTTTTTTTATGTTCAATGTAATATTTGTAAAAAGTACTTTTTATCTCATTATTCATAAAAATTACCTCTATCAATTATCATCTTTAATTTCACTCCATAGATTATAATATCGATCCAATTGATATAAATTAATATTTTGTATACATGAGTGTGGAGTATTGAGTACCATCATTTGATATTACATCATAATTAAATTTTTGGAGAAATATGTTGTTTCTTTGTTGTATAGGTTTACACCAGCAACAACTTTTTTTTAATTAATTCTCCAGTGCTAGAAGTAAAGAAAAGGCTACTGCATAATTTTTCAGATCTCATAAAGCATAAAAAAAAACCGACATACAGGGGCGAAGTCAGACTTGGTTAAGGAGGAGGGCCATGTCTAATAAAAATGTGAAACATTATTACATTGTGAGGGGCCACTTTACTAGAATTCCTAATTTTGTTTTATTTAGGCATCTTATATATTATAGGTATGGTTAGGCTTCTAGCCGGGGGCAGGGGCCATAGCCTCCTTAGGCCTCTTTATGCTTTGCCCTTCCCACACATTAAGTACGCTTTACAACCTCTTAGAAATAGAAAATATGGAATGAACAAAAAGAATATTGGTGAACGCGTTCAACTATATACATTACCTAATTGCTATTCACTTAACAGATGATCATGATTATTTCCAAACAAAGCAAAATTCTTAAGTAATGGGCAGGGAAATTTTCTTTGCCCCTGCCATTCAACTTGATAGTTACATGGTTGAGTTCTACAGACTACATGGTTCGACAAAAGTTCTATTTAGATACAATAATACAAAACTCACTTTAATTTGAAGGAGTTTTCTCAATAACTATTTGAAAATTATGAAAAAAAAAACAATATGAAAGTTTATATAACTGATAAGTTTATACTTCACTGTTTCTTTTCGATGCAACATTTGAATGTTGTATTTAAAAATAACAGAGGTAATATAATATAATTATCTTTTGTGGTTTATTGCGAACCAAACTCCATTTTATATTTATACAAAACTCTAAAAGAAGTTTCATTTATATATTTTAGATTAGATTGGATTGGCCCATATTGTATTGAATAATATTAGTTCATATTGCAAAATAAGTAAAGTTAGTATACTATATAATAAAATATTGTATTTCTCCCTTGAGAAAAGGGTGACCTAACTTCTATTTGTACTTTTTCAAAAAAAAAATTAATTAGAAATGTTATATATTAAGATTAAAATATCTCATATTAATATAGCTAATAAATGGGGGTGATATGTATATTTTTATATATTTCTTTCCATCATCTCGATCGTATATCAGAGATATCACTGAATACCTAATCCAATTTATATGCTCCTTATCATAGCACTCACATGCGGCCTCATACCTAGGGATGGGTAAGGGTCGGGTTTGGATCGGGTCCAGCTGGACCCTAGACCCGGATCCTAAATTTTTCTGCCGACCCAGACCCGGACCCGGACCCTAAGGGTCTGAAAAATTTAGACCCAGACCCAAACCCTTAGGGTCTGTAGGGTCTAGAGTCCGGGTCTAGGGTCCAAGCCTAATTCTTTATTTTTGCCAAATTTTCTTGAACATTCTGGGATGTACCTATGCTTTTAGAACCAAATTTAGATTGTATTTCATCCATTGCCTACAAAGAATATCATTTCATCAACATAAATTATACAATTCAATTTCTAGCACTAGATTACAGAGAATATCAAGAAAAAATCCATGGAAAAAATAAAAATTCTGCATCTAGTTCATTCGAAATCCCTCCAAAAAGAGCCATTGAGGGGTTTATATTTATAGCCTAATCAAACATACCAATGGCTTTGTTTTAAACTGATTTTCCAAATAAAAGAACCCAAAGTCTTCCAAACTTCCAAAGTTCCAACAACAAGTTAAATGAATAAAGCGTCATTCAACTTTTAATATTGTACAGTATGCAATTATGCATAAGGTAGTATATTGATCTTTAACCAGAAAAGTGAGGCTAAAAAACAAATAGATCTCACAAGAAATCTCGATAATAATGCCTGGCGTGAAATTCAGCGGTGAAGAGAACAACAAATTCGGCGACGGTGGTGAGAACAGCAAGTCGGCGATGAGGACGGTGGCGTGAAATTATTCACCGGTGAAGAGAGGATGATGAGTGCCGTGAAGATGATGGTGAGGAGATGATGATGAGTGCCGTGAAGTTGATGGTGAGGTGATGACGGTGGCTGTTGTTTGGGGTGAATCACAAAATAGGGTTTCCAAATGAGTGGTACTGGACTACTGGGTTCTGTTTTAGTGTTAGGAAATCAATTTTGTTTTAATAATAAAAAGGTAAAATTTATATATAAGATAATTTTAGGGTCTAAGGGTCGGGTCTGGGTCTAGAATACAAAGACCCGGAACCTAAAAATTTCGCTTGGACCCGAACCCGGACCCTTAGGGTCTGAAAAAGTTGGACCCAGACCCTAAAATTAGGGTCGGGTCCAGTAGGGTCCGGGTAGGGTGCTAGACCCATGCCCATCCCTACTCATACCACAATCACAAGCATGGGCTTATATTATTAGCTTTGTGGTAACACAAGGAATGAAGTGTGGTTGTTAGATGAGAGATTGCGAGTTCCACTCTTAACTAGGGGGTGTTCAAAAAAAAAAAAAGGAACCGAAAAATCTTATCGAAAAATCGGAAAATTGGTCAAAATGGGAGACGTACCAAAAAATTGGGATTAAACGGTCCAATAGCTAACCAGGTAAAAATAACGGTTAATTGGTACGGTTACTGTTGTAGCCTAAAAATCTAGGGCTCCTTTAGAGACACTTGGGCTCCCCAGGGCCGTACACGTGTCTTCTCATACTAAAAACAGGAAAAAGGTTTAAACCTTGGGCTGTGTCCAATTGGGAGAAAAAGCACCTCTGTGGCCCAAAAGTTGGTTAGAGCCCAAACCCTTGAAGGTGGCTGCAGGTGATTGGTTGATAAACCATCACAAATCCTAACTTGCCAAGTGTCATGGTCTGATTGCTTAGCCAATCAGGTGCCACTATTCTAGGGCAATTTTTAAGGTTAGCTGTCATACCACTATCACTATAAATACCCCTGAAATCAGGAGAAAGGGCATTCAATGCAAACAGTGTAAACTTACTCTGAAGAAATACTCTCTCACTTTGTCTCTCTATCTATACTTTTCTCCTTACAACTCCTGATATCTGACTTAAACTTCGGAGGGGGAACCACCACCCAAACCTCCAGGGTGGGTCCCTTTTTGCAGGTTCGGGAACGAAGCTGAGGCTCGGACCAAGCAGATTCAGCTATTGTTGCACAAGTCTCCAAGTGAAGAACATCTAAGGGATACTAGTTTACATGCTAGACAAGAAAGTCCAGCTTATAGCTTACTTGTTGGACAAGCAGACTAAACATTTGGCGCCGTTTGTGGGGAGACGCAACGATGACTGACTGTCAGTCGTCCAATGTAGCTAGAAATCAAAGTTTTCAGGTCAATGTCGAAGACACAGTAGATCATGAGAGACCGCCTCGAGAAAGGGATAGACCTCCGTCCATCATCAATGTCCCTAGACAAAGCCAAGTGTCTGTTATACAGGAGAATCTTGAACGTCCAGTGACTGCTGCCCATCTTGAGAACGTCTTGAATGATTTTCAGACTAAGATGGCAGCAGTCGTCCAGGAACAGATCAAGAGTAACATGCTGTTTTTCCATCTTAACCCTGAACCAGCCGCTAACAATCTAGTTCCTCTTAGAGGACGTTCCAAAGAAAATCATCCAGGTCCTAGTCGACCTGTTCGTCAAGAACCCTCTAGGAGGACGACCAGAGGAAAGCAGCCAGAAGGCAGTGAACATCGAAGGAAGATGGACTGGAACCTGGTGGTCAGGACCTAGGATCAGGTTCGTCCAAACGGGCGCCGAATGGAAACAGATGCAAGGGAGTATCTAGAGGCGAAGAAAGCGGTTGCATTACAACGGTCGGTGACAGGTTCTACACCATACTTGAAGGACCCTCCTTTGAGGTTGCTGTCCAGAACGGAAGGACGAAGTTTAAGCCTCTCTCTTGCTCATCCAAGACAAGAGAGGACGGTGGTTCAGCCCATAGTTTATAGACGTCCAGCCCCTGCAAACACTTCATCTAATCCTGTGATAAAGGAATATCGCAAGGAGTTCGTACCCATCGAGGAACAGTTGGGAGCCCTCCGGATTAACTGGCCCACTCCATTCTCGGCCAGGATCATGGAGGCGCCCCCATTTCCAAAGGTTAAACTCCCAACTATAGAACCTTTTGATGGAACAACAGATCCAGACGATCACCTATCCGCTTACAAGCATCAGATGTACGTCCAAGGAGTGGATGATGCTACGTGGTGTAAGAACTTCCCAGCAACTCTGAAGGGAGTAGCACAGAAGTGGTTCAACAATCTTCCACCCAATTCAGTCAACAATTTTACTGAACTCAATTTCTTATTTACTAGTCACTTTATTGCCAATAAGCAAGAGCAAAAAACAAGCATGCACTTGGGTAAGGTCGTCCAAGGACCTAAAAAAGCTCTTAGGAGTATTGTTAATAGATTCAATCTAAAAGCCCTTCAGATTCAAGATCTTAATGCTGGGGTGGCCTTTGACGCCTTTATCAGGGGACTAAGGCCAGGAAGTTTTAAGTTCGATCTTGTTAAGAATAAAATCACCACTCTTGCAGAGGCATTAAGGGAAGCCGAAGCATTTATACACGCCACTGAAGTATGTGCTGAGGCAAAGCATCCCGAGTCCAAGAAGCCTGAAGAGGTTGCTCAGCTAAAAAAGAGCAACCCCAAAAAGGCCGAGACTTGGGCAATTACCTCAACCACTACTTCGTCCAAAAGAAGCAAGAGAAAGAAATCTGAGCCTTCTTCATCCAACCCCATCGAATTCAGCAAGGATCAATACTCCATTCTCATGGAGATAAAGGACCAATATGAGCTGAAGGCTCCAGCTGAGATGAAGACTCCTTACAGAAATAGGGACAAGAGCAAATACTGTCACTTTCACAAGGACTGCGGTCATGAGACCAATGAATGCAAGCACCTTAAGAGGGCTTTGGAGGATCTAGCTCGAAAAGGAAAGATGAACTCCTATTTGCCTCAAGGGGGAAGGAAGTTTCAGAGGAAGGATGATCGGCAGACTAAGAAGAAAGAGAGTGAAAGCACGGACGAGGATGTTGTCCTTGTAATTTCAGGAGGGTTTGCTGCTGGAGGACCAACCAATAGAGGGCATAAAAACTACCTCATGGAGCTCGGCCAAGTCTTACTAGCTGATCAGACAAAGGCCGAGCCTTTCCCAAAAGTGGTAGTTAGTGAACAAGATCGGGGGAAGCTGAGAACTCCCCATGATGACCCTTTTGTTGTAGAAATGAAGATAGCAAACTTGAGAGTAAGAAGAATTCTGATTGACACCGGAAGCTCAACATACATCATTAGCGCTGATTGCTTGTCCAGATTGAAGTTTGATGAAAAGAACTTGGTTCCCGTCCACCATCCCATCATTGGGTTTGGGGGAGGAATCATTCATCCTATGGGGACTGTCACTTTGCCCGTCCGAGTGGGAGAGAAGGAGACCTCAAGGACTCTGTTTATCAAGTTTTTAGTAGTCCGAGATTTGACAGCCTACAATGTCATACTTGGACGGCTAACTCTGAATCATGTTAAAGCTGTAATAGTCACTCACTTGATGCTTATGAAGTTTGAGTGTGATGATGGCAAAATTGGCTGCTTGTATGGAAATCAGCAGGCGGCTAGGGAATGTTACCTAACTACCCTCAAGCCGTCGTCATGGACAGCAGACAATGAAGACCAGACGAAGATCGGTGACGAAAGGAAAACGTCTGAAATTGGGAAAGCTAAGACGAGAGTTGCTGGCGAAAGGAAAATATCTGAAATTGTAAGGGACCAAGTGGCCTCGTTGAAGATGGCAATTGAGAGTCCTCAGACGCCTGCCGCTCCCTCCAGGAAAACGTCTGAACTTCTTCCCAGCAAAAAAAGGAAGTATGAGCTCGTCAAGGTGGAGCCATCCTCGTCTGAGGAGGTGATGGCTATTATGGGGCTGGCACAAGAACGACCAGAGCCCGGTGGAAGCTCCAGAAGATGTCTGTTTGGATGAAGCTCGTCCAGAAAGAACCCTCAAGATTGGGTCTTCACTCTCTCCGGATTTGAGAGGCCTTTTTAATCAGTTTGCTGAAAGAATTTCAAGACGTTTTTGCTTATTGTGTTGAAGAAATGCCAGGAATCGATCCAGAGATAGCCGTCCACCGGCTGAATGTCGATCCAAGTTTAAAACCTGTTCGTCAAAAGAAAAGGCACTTAGGACCGGCCAGGAACTAGGCGGTCGACCAGGAAGTTCAGAAGTTGTTGGAATCAAAATTCATCAAAGAGACTTATTAGCCTGAATGGATAGCGAATGTAGTCATGGTGCCAAAGCCTAATGGCACTTGGAGAATGTGTGTGGACTACACCGATCTCAACAAGGCTTGTCCCAAGGATAATTTCCCCTTGCCTAAGTTGGATCGACTGGTGGACTCCACAGCCGGCCATGCTTTGCTAAGCTTTATGGATGCATATTCAGGTTTTCACCAGATTCCCATGTGGTCAGATGATCAGGACAAAACATCCTTCATTACTGAGAAAGGGCTGTATGGCTGGCTGAGGATGCCTTTTGGCCTCCGTAATGCGCCGGCCACCTTTCAAAGACTGATTAACACTGTCTTTCAGCCACAGTTGGGAAGAAACATGGAAGCATACATTGATGATATGATAGTCAAGAGTAGGCAAGAGGAAGATCATGTTGGTGATTTGAGAGAAACTTTCGAAACTCTCAGAAAATATAAGCTAAGATTGAATCCTAATAAATGTGTCTTTGGAGTCTTATCGGGGAAGTTCTTAGGCTTCTTAGTAGATCAAAGGGGAATAGAAGCTAACCCTGAAAAGATCCAAGCTATTCTAGACATGAAATCCCCGTCAAAGATAAAGGAAGTTCAACGATTGACGGGTTGGTTAGCTGCTCTTGGACGATTCTTGTCTAAGTCGGGCAACAAGTGCCATCACATTTTCGCTACTATCAAGAAGAAGGCCAAGTTTGAGTGGGCGGAAGGCGAGGCGGGGCGCTTCGGCGAGTCAAGGACCACCTTCGACAGCTGCCTAGGTTGGTCAGTCCAGCCGAGGGGGAGAAACTGTTTGTATACTTGGCTGTGTCCACTCAGGCTGTGAGGGCTGTCCTGCTAGCTGAAAGAGCATCCGTGCAAGTGCCAATATACTTTGTGAGCCATGTGCTCAAGGATGCGGAAAATAGGTACACTCCAGTCGAGAAGTTTGGATTGGCCCTCGTCATGGCCAGCAGAAAGTTAAGGCCCTATTTCTTAGCTCACAGTATACTCGTCTATACTGACCAACCCTTGAAACAAGTTTTGCAAAAGATGGAAGCCGCTGGACGGATGTTGAAATGGGCCGTTGAGCTTAACATGCTTGATATATCATTTGAACCAAGGAAAGCCATTAAGGGGCAGGTCTTGGCAGATTTTATAGTTGAGCTTACTCGGCCAACTATACAACCAATATTTGATCCAGCCGAAGGGAGGAAGCATTGGACGCTCATGGTTGATGGATCGTCCACTGTCAGTGGATGTGGGGCAGGAATCATTTTTCAATCTCCAGAAGGAGACAAGTTTGAATATGCGCTAAGATTCCAATTCCAAGCGTCCAATAACGAAGCTGAATACGAAGCGCTTCTAGCTGGAATCAAAATGTGTAAAGCGGCAGGAGCTCTTGAAATTGAGGCCAAATCGGACTCTCTCTTGGTCGTCAGTCAAGTCAATGAAGACTTTGAATGTAAATAAGCAGCGATGGGAAAATATATGCGTCTGATGAAAGATGATATTGAGCCTTTGAAACGATTTGTTCTTGACCAAGTACCAAGGTCAGAAAATCATCAAGCTGATGCTCTCTCAATATTGGCCAGCTCGGCTGAAGGTGATGCGCCAAGAACAGTGTTTTGGGAAGTTCAAACCAAAAAGAGTATTGACCAAGAGCAAATAATGTTTCTTAGCCGAGGGGCAGTTTGGATGGAGCATATAATAGAATACAAGAAGACAGGACGGCTGCCTTCGGACCCTGTAGAAGCCAAGTATGTGAAGGCTCGAGACAAATGGTTTGAGCTGTGGGATGAGACCCTTTACAAGAAGTCATTCAATCGTCCTCTCCTCAAGTGCATCACCAGAGAAGATGGCCTAGAGGTTCTGAAGGAACTCCATGAAGGAGCTTGTGCATCTCACATTGGGGGAAGAGCGTTGGGAGAAAAGGCTTTAAGGACGGGGTATTACTGGCCTACCTTAAAGGAGGACGCCCTCGTCTATGCAAAGAAGTGCGACAGTTGTCAGAAGCATGGAAATCTGCATCAGAAGCCGTCCAACTACTTAAGTCCCATCTTGTTCCCTCTGCCCTTTGCCAAATGGGGCATGGATATCTTAGGACCTTTCTCGGTGGCCGCTGGGCAAAATAAGTTTGTGATAGTAGCTGTGGACTACTTCACTAAATGGATAGAGGCTGAAGCCATGCGGGGCATAACAACGAGCGACGTCAAGGGCTTTATTTGGAAAAACATTATAACTCGTTTTGGCATGCCGCAGTCCATCGTCTTTGATAATGGTCCACAGTTCGAAACGCCTAAGCTGAAAGATTGGTTGGCAGAAAGAGAAATCAAAGCTCACTTCGCTGCAGTCGCCCACCCACAAGCCAATGGGCAAGTAGAGTCCTTCAACAAGATTTTATCCAATGGAATAAAAAGGAAGTTGGATAATGTCAAGGGACAATGGGTTGAAGAACTACAGCTAGTCTTATGGTCCATCAGAACAACCGCCAAAAATTCTACAAGGGAGACACCCTTCATGTTAGTTTATGGCACTGAAGCCGTCTTGCCCATTGAAATTGAAGAACCCACCCTCAGAGTCATGATGTACACGGAAGATGCCAACTGGGCTGCATTGCGCACGACTTTGGACCAAGTACCAGAAGTCAGGGGCAATGCCTTGCTAAGAATGCAATTGTACAAGCTGCGAATGGCACGGGATTTTAACAAGAGAGTCGCTAGACGACCCCTCAAGGTGGGGGATCTGGTTCTAAGGAAGATGGAGGCGGTTGGACGAGCTAAAGAGTTAGGGAAGCTAACACCAAATTGGGAAGGACCCTATCTGATTGTCCAAGAGGTGCGAAGCGGAACTTTTCGTCTCCAAGATCTGGATGGACGACCAATACAGCGCACTTGAAACTCAGATACTTTGAAGAAGTACCACGTCTAACTCATTTAATCGCCAAGAAACTGGCCAATAGTTTGTAATCACTCCAAAGTGCCACGGCACAAGCAAGAGAAAAAGAATTGTATACATGTATCTTGGCCTTTAGTCAAGCAAAATTCATATAATACAATTCCTACTTTCTTCTCGCCTTTGTTTGTTTTTTACCAAGTTGGTTCACTTTGGGGCATTAAATCTGTTATTAGTCTAAAAGTGACAGTAACTTGGACAAAATTACAAAGACAAATAGAGCGTCAAAAATGCTCACTTCTCTGCCGAACATCACTCCCTCGAAGAGACCGGCCAAAGTGTAACAACCTAAACGTTCAAACACATAATTGGCAGCAAATTGACAAAAATCTCTAGTAAGAGAAACGTCAAAGTCTCTAAGAGAAAGCTGGCCTGAAATAAGCCCTTAGTAAAGGATACTTACTTTCAAATGCACGGTCAGCTAAGTAGTAAAGACCCTAGTAAGGGATCACTACTTCATGACGAGTGTCGCTCCCTCAAGGAAGCCGGCCAAAGCATGGTTCGTCCGAAAATTCTAAGGCTCGTCCAAAACAATTACAGTAGGCTTGGTCCATGTTGGCCGTTCTCCTTCTTGGTGCATGGCTCGTCCATAATAAAAGGAAGAGTTAAGCCCAACAAGGTGGGGATAACGCTATACACCATGAAATTTGTTAGGACGAGTCAAGTCTATAGGATGAACCACGGTTATCCTTGGCCTCTTTTCAGGGAAGTCAGGGTCGTCCAAAGGCCAGAACTGTAACAACCCATGATTTTGCTCCTAGTTTTTCGCAAAAGTTTTCTCTAAAACTATTATTTTCTCTAAATTAATTATTTTTATTTTATAATTTTGGGAGCCGAATTATTATTTTTATTTTCTTATGACATGTTAATGTGTTTATTCTATTTATATTTATAATATAATTTATTAGACTTATTTTCATTATTAAGTATTTTCAAAGTTTAGGCGCGATTTAGGAAGTAATCGTTTTATCGTGTAGCGGGCTTTTGAGGCATGGATCATTGTTGAATTGGGCCGAAATTTTTGTTTGGTTTGTAGGCTTGGACAGTCGGCCAAGTGAAGGAGAAGGGAGCTTCTTTCTTTCTTTTTCTTTTTATTTTCTGGTGACTCTTTGATGCCTTGTAACTCCCGTAACCCCCATAATCATTCCTTCATAATTAAACCTCTTTAAACCAACCTTCATCACTTCAATTTCTGATTAAAAATCAGAAACTCCTTGCTGCCATTTTCGGCCATCATCATCTTTCTCAATCTCTCAAAATTTTTCATTTTATACTTCTTGTTAATTGTTCGTGAATTGTTCTTGTTGCCATTTTCTTATACTTGGTGCTTGGGATTTGAAGAAGGAGAGGATCACACGCCTATTTTGGGATTTTCCAGAAGTTTTCAGCTCGCCTCCGACGATCCAGGTAACTAGTAGTTATCTTAGAACCATAGTGATTAGAGTATTATTCGGTATTAGATTACTACGCTAGGAATTATTTAAAATACTCTTTGAACGAAATTATTGATGAAATTTGACACGAATATACTTGATACATGCTATGTGAATACTGTGTAGAGAAAAATAATTTTCGCATGATTTTTTGGTATTTATTCGATTTAATTGGTGTTTTGTGCGTTTTTGGCTAAATTGCATAATAATTATTGAACGAATGTTAAAATTGATGAAATTATTTTTCTTAGATCATGTTACATGCGTCGTATGTATTCCGTTTTTTACCTACTGCTTACTATTTTATATAATTGATATATCTGTTTTTTGTAATTTCGTTTCTGTCAGTATATAAATCATGAAAATTATTTCTAGAGGCCGAAAAATTTATTTCTGTAAATATTATGTATTTCCGTGAGTTTTTACATGTTATATAAATTTTTGGTAAATTTTGGGCGTCTGTTTATATTTTTAATTATTATATTGGCTTTATTGAGTAATTTGTATATTAACTGTTAAAAATACTTTTGGAGTCCGAAAATTATAAATAAAAATTTTACCATGTCAGTAGAGTCATTAGGGTGGTATGATAATTTTTGTGTGATTTTACTGCTTGAAATTATTAGTTTAATAATTATTATGGTGTTTTTGTGGTGAAATTGGAGTTACACTTTTAAATTATTTGAGGGCTTGTAAATCAGAAATAATTCATAATTTATTATATTCTGGGTTGCTGATTTTCAGTAGTATGCAGTATGTATCATTGGGTAACCATATGTTTACGTTTGATTTATGAAAGAAAATGATTAATTATTACTACTCTTTTATCGAATAAGATTTAGAGTTAATTGGTGATGTATTTTTGATTGAGGTGTGGTTGCTGTAAAAATTAGTATAATATCATTGATGATGTTTAGAGATGTTCAAGTGTTTATTGTGGGAGATATCTGTTGAGAAATTGTAAGTGATTTATTTTGAGGAATTATGAAGAACTGTTTTGATGAACTGTGGGTATAAGGCCGGGTGGCATCCCTTTTTGATGAATATTTTAGATGAATGATACTTGGATTATATGCATGATTGTATTTTGAGATAAGAACATCCGGTGGGATAGATGTAGTCCCCGGTGAAGAACATGCCAACCACCTGGTTTGCGAACTAGGGGTACACCTGGGTTAATTGTTGTCGTCCGAGAGGTCGGGGAGTTCTCGCGTGTTCTACCCCCGCATCGGGAGTTTGGCCATTCTTAGACACATGCAAGTGGGGAACGTAAGCCCATAGGACCGACTCGGAGATTGCGATCCGACAAACCTTAGGAAGTGATTTGCGAATCACTGGCGTTCGGTTTCTGACTCAATAACTTGTTGAATTCTTGATTTGTTATTATTTATATATATTGGAATTGTTTCACTCACTATATCATGTTTACTTATTGTTGATGATCACTTGTTTTACCTATGAGCTTTGTGGATTTAGGTGTATGCTATTGATGTAATAATTGCATGATTTTCCTTTCTTAATAATTTAATTCTGAATCGTGCTTTGATTGCTATTGTTCGGGAGAAGCGCTAGTTACTCCCCACCGATCGTGGAATTATTTAATATATCCTTGCAGATGGAAATGACTGCTAGACTTGTGACTGCTTGGGCTAGCAGAGTGAGAGTTTGTAGTGAGAAGAAGCTCTTAATACTGTTTTTGGTAGATGAATTCTATGTAGACCATAGAGAGACTTATTTTTGGATAGCTTTCAAGGACGTTTAATTTTATTTAAGTTTTATCGGGAGACTTGCATGTCTCATAGTATTTGGTTTTGATAATATGATACAATTTGGGATATTTCTTTTATTTTAGTACTATGATGTTTCCCTCGGATATTACTTTTCTTATGAAGTTATGAAAATTTGATTTGAGGATTATCTTTAATTATTGTTTTAGTGTAGCATAACCGTCCCGACGTTATTTCCGCTAACGTCTTTTTAGTATATCTTGATTAGATTTTGTTAGTATCTTAGTAGTAGAAGGACGGGGTGTTACAGTTGGTATCAGAGCAAAGTTACCCGAGACCCTTACTTAGTCACTAAGAAACTCCCGGGAAATGTGTAGTTGAACTAACTAGGATCATTAGAATCTTAGGCTTCAAGAAAAGTAGTGGTGAGAGGGTCACTTGGGTAGGAAACCACGGGAAAATATTTTTCTTACTTTGATGTGATAAGTTGTTAATTTACAACTAATAATGTGTTCAATAACGAATGTTTAACTTGTGTTTGTAGAATGCCACCTCGAGGTATGACTAGTGCTAGAAAAGAGGCTGCCCGGAAAAGGCGCCAAGCGCTTGAGAACGCTATCATAGCTATGGCTAGTCGGTCTTCTGCTCCACCTAGTGGGCAATCTGTCTTTGATCGGTTTGACCGTCACCGTCCGCCTACTTTTGACGGGACTTCTGATCCTGTTGTGCTAGAAGGGTGGATAAGGGAGATGGAGAAGCTGTTTGCTGCTACTGGTTGCCCTGCTGCTGAAATGGTGCCTATTGGTACCTACTATCTGAAGATGGAAGCTGATAACTGGTGGAATACTGTTCGTGCAAGCTGCATGGCTACACCGGGATTTGGATGGGATGAGTTTCATGTTAAGCTGAAGGAGAGGTTTTATCCTGATGAGCTCCGTTGGCAGAAGCAGGAAGAGTTCATAACTCTGTCTCAGGGTACTCTGAGTGTGCAGGAGTACACTGATAAGTTCACCGAGTTGTCCAGGTTTGCTACCACAGTTGTTCCTACTGAAGCTGAGCGGGTAAAAAGGTACATCAAGAAAATGGATCCTAGGGTGAGGACCCATGTTCTGAGTTCGGGAGCTTCGACTTTCCAAGGAGCCTATGAGATCGCTCTGAGTATTCACGCCTCTTTGAAAGAGGAGGATTCTGCTAAGGCTGCTGCTGCTAAGAAGCCTGCTGCTACCTATGTTCAGTTCCCGACCAAGAAGCCGAGGTATGAGCCGTCTGGTCGAGGGGGTTATCAACAGGGTTCTGGATCTGGATATCGTCCGAGTTTTGATCCGAGCAAGTGCCGAATCTGTGGTAAGGCTGCTCATCCGGGGAAGAACTGTGATGGATCGACTGTTGTTTGTTTCTATTGCAAGGAGGTGGGGCACAAGTCTTTCCAGTGTTCTAAGAATCCTAGAGCTTCGTCTTTTTTTGCTGGTCCTGCTAAGCCAGTTAGTTCTTCTGCTCCTCCGAAGAACAGGATTTATGTGATGACGCAAGCTGAAGCCGATGTCCATCCTGATGTCATCTCTGGTACTTTTCTTGTAAATAATATCCCTGCTTTTGTTCTGTTTGATACTGGTGCTACAGTGTCTTTTGTTGCTAGTTCCTTTGTTCGAAAAGCTAATCTTTCCTCTAGATCTCCTATTAAGTCCTTAATATCTCTTCCGTCTGGTGAGAATTATCCCTGTCATTCTGAGTTTAAGGGCGTGCCTGTCAGTATTCTGGGTTCTGAGTTGCCAGCCGATCTCAAGGAGTTTCCTATGTCAGAGTTTGATGTGATCCTTGGAATGGATTGGCTATCGAAGTATCATGTCTGCATTCAGTGTCGCGATCAGAAGGTGGCGCTCCGAGATTCTAAGGGAAAAAGGATTTCTTATTCTGGTGTTGTAGTGAAGAAGGGTGTTAAGTGGGTTTCCGCTCTGAGAATGCGGAAGATGCGTCAAAAAGGTGATGTGGTATACCTTTGCATGGTGAAGGATTTGTCATCTGAAGATCAACTCGAGAGTATTCCGGTAGTTCGGGATTATCCTGATGTGTTTCCTGAAGAGTTGCCAGGTATTCCTCCTGAAAGAGATGTGGAGTTCTGCATTGATTTAGTATCGGGTACTGCTCCTATATCCAAGGCTCCGTATAGAATGGCGCCGTCTGAATTGCAAGAGTTGAAGACTCAATTGCAAGAGTTGATAGATAAGGGCTTCATAAGGCCTAGTGTGTCTCCATGGGGTGCTCCTGTTCTGTTTGTCAAGAAGAAAGACGGGAGTATGCGTCTGTGCATCGATTACCGTGAGCTGAATAAGGTAACGATCAAGAATAAATATCCGTTGCCTCGCATTGAAGATCTCTTTGATCAGTTAAAATGTGCTGGTGTATTTTCCAAGATCGATCTGAGATCCGGATATCATCAAATTCCCGTGAAGAAGGAGGATATTCCGAAGACTGCTTTTCGCACCAGGTATGGGCACTATGAATTTGATGTGATGCCATTTGGTCTCACGAATGCTCCTGCGATTTTCATGTATCAAATGAATCGCTCTTTCCACGAGTACTTGGATACTTGTGTGGTCGTGTTTATCGATGATATTCTCGTTTACTCTAAGGATGAGAAGGAGCATGAGAAGCATTTGAGACTGGTGTTGGATGTTCTGCGCAAGCAAAAGTGGTTCGCAAAGCTTTCTAAGTGCGAGTTCTGGCTGAAGGAAGTTGCTTTTCTAGGGCATGTAATCAGCAAGGAAGGAGTCAAGGTGGATCCCGCTAAGATCAAGGCTGTTGTCGAGTGGGAAAGTCCTAAGAATGTGACCGAGATTCGGAGTTTTCTGGGTCTGGCTGGTTATTATAGGAGGTTCGTTCAAAATTTCTCCAAGATAGCTCAACCTCTGACTCGCTTGATGCGCAAGGACTGCAAGTTCATCTGGTCTGAGGATTGTGAAGGGGCATTTCTGAAGCTGAAAAAGAGTTTGACCTCTGCTCCTGTTCTTACCTTTCCATCTGAGGGTGTTGGGTATGAAGTGTTCAGTGATGCATCGAAGAATGGTCTGGGTTGTGTTTTGATGCAGCAAGGGAAAGTAATAGCCTATGGTTCGAGGCAGCTGAAGGTGCATGAGAGGAATTACCCGACCCATGATCTGGAGTTAGCGGCTGTGGTGTTTGCACTATAGATATGACGACACTATCTGTATGGTGTTCCGTGTAAGGTGTATACTGACCACAAGAACCTGAAGTACATCTTCACTCAGCGTGATCTTAACATGAGGCAGAGAAGGTGGCTTGAATTGATCAAGGATTATGATCTGACCCTGGATTACCAAGAGGGTAAGGCGAATAAAGTAGCGGATGCTCTGAGTCGCAAGAGTAAGCATTCATTAAACGCTGCTATGGTGGTGCCTCGTGAATTGTGTGAAGAGTTTCGCAAGCTTGATATCGAGGTTGTTCCTCAGGGTTATATGTCTGCGTTGTTGGGTTCCATGAGTGCTGAGCCTGAGTTGTTCCAGGAATTAAGAAGCAAGCAAAAGGGTGATCCGAAGCTGGAGAAGATCCGTGAAGCAAAGATGCAAGGTCGTGCAGAGAATTTTGAGATCTGTGCTGATGATAGCTTGAGGTTTATAGGGCGTTGGTGTGTGCCCAATGATGGTGAGCTTAAGAGGAAGATTCTCGAAGAAGCTCATAGTACTCCTTATTCCGTTCATCCTGGGGGTGACAAGCTTTATAAGGATCTGAAGGCTAATTTTTGGTGGCCTGGTATGAAGAGAGAGATTGCCGAGTTTGTAGCTAGGTGTTTGGTCTGTCAGAAGGTGAAAATTGAGCATCAGAGGCCTGGTGGTTTGTTGCAACCTTTGCCTATTCCTGCTTGGAAGTTCGACTCGATCTCGATGGATTTCGTGATGGGTTTGCCAAGAGCTGCCGGTGGATTGAATGCTGTGTGGGTGATTGTGGATCGGTTGATCAAAGTGGCTCGTTTTATTGCGATGAAGAACACTTGGTCTATGGAAGAGTTAGCTGAAGCTTATGCTAATGAGATCATTCGTCTTCATGGGGTTCCCAAAGACATTATCTCTGACCTTGATCCGCGATTCCTATCCCATTTCTGGATTGCTTTGCAATAGGCTTTTGGTTCAAAGTTGAAGCTTAGTACTGCATTTCATGCAGCTACCGATGGTCAGACTGAGATAACTATTCAGACCTTGGAAGATATGCTTCGTGCTTGTGCCATGGAATTTCAACAGTCTTGGGTCAAGTCTCTTAGCTTGGTGGAGTTTTCTTATAATAACAGTTATCAAGCTAGTATCCAAATGGCTCCGTATGAGGCTCTCTATGGAAGGAAGTGTCGTAGTCCTACTTGTTGGAGCGACATCAGTGACTCATTGATTTTGGGCCCGGAGATAATTCAGGATACAGTTGAGCAGGTGAAAGTAATTCAAGCGAAGATGAAGGCTGCTCAAGATAGGCAGAAGTCGTATGCTGATTTGCGTCGGAAACCTATTTCTTTTGAGGTGGAGGATAAGGTGCTTATGAAGGTTTCTCCAATGAAGGGAGTGATGCGGTTTGGTCAAAAGGGCAAGTTGAGTCCGAAGTACGTAGGTCCCTATGAGATCCTTGAAAGGATCGGGGAGGTCGCGTATCGTTTGGCTTTGCCGCCAGAGCTGTCGAAGGTTCATGATGTGTTTCATGTGTCGCAGTTGCGCAGGTATCGTAGTGATCCTTCGCATGTGATCCCTGTCGAGTCGGTATCAGTTGAGCCGAATTTGACTTTTGAAGAGCGACCAGTTTGTATATTGGACCGTCAGAACCGTGCTCTTAGAAGGAAGGTGATTCCCTTGGTGAAAGTACTTTGGAGAAGTCGAAAGTACGAAGAAGCTACTTGGGAAACCGAAGAGTCGATGCGACTGAAATACCCGGAACTATTCGTTTCAGGTACTATTTGTGTTCTTGTTTTATTTGTGTGTTTTCGAAGTTTCGAGGACAAAACTTTATTTAAGGAGGGGAGATTGTAACAACCCATAATTTTGCTCCTAGTTTTTCGCAAAAGTTTTCTCTAAAACTATTATTTTCTCTAAATTAATTATTTTTATTTTATAATTTTGGGAGCCGAATTATTATTTTAATTTTTTTATGGCGTGTTAATGTGTTTATTCTATTTATATTTATAATATAATTTATTAGAATTATTTTCATTATTAAGTATTTTCAAAGTTTAGGCGCGATTTAGGAAGTAATCGTTTTATCGCATAGCGGGCTTTTGAGGCATGGATCATTGTTGAATTGGGCCGAAATTTTTATTTGGTTTGTGGGCTTGGACAGCCAGCCAAGTGAAGGAGAAGGGAGCTTCTTTCTTTTCTTTCTTTTCTTTTCTTTTTATTTTCTTGTGACTCTTTGATGCCTTGTAACTCCATAACCCCCCTAATCATTCCTTCATAATTAAACCTCTTTAAACCAACCTTCATCACTTCAATTTATGATTAAAAATCAGAAACTCCTTGCTGCCATTTTCGGCCATCATCATCTTTCTCAATCTCTCAAAATTTTTCATTTTATACTTCTTGTTAATTGTTCGTGAATTGTTCTTGTTGCCTTTTTCTTATACTTGGTGCTTGGGATTTGAAGAAGGAGAGGATCACACGCCTATTTTGGGATTTTCCAGAAGTTTTCAGCTCGTCTCCGACGATCCAGGTAACTAGTAGTTATCTTAGAACCATAGTGATTAGAGTATTATTCGGTATTAGATTACTACGCTAGGAATTATTTAAAATACTCTTTGAACGAAATTATTGATGAAATTTGACATGAATATACTTGATACATGCTATGTGAATACTGTGTAGAGAAAAATAATTTTCGCATGAATTTTTGGTATTTATTCGATTTAATTGGTGTTTTGTGCGTTTTTGGCTAAATTGCATAATAATTATTGAACGAATGTTAAAATTGATGAAATTATTTTTATTAGATCATGTTACATACGTCGTATATATTCCATGCCTTATAATAATTTTTTCCTACTGTTTACTATTTTATATAATTGATATATCTGTTTTTTGTAATTTCGTTTCTGTCAGTATATAAATCATGAAGATTATTTCTAGAGGCCGAAAAATTTATTTCTTTAAATATTATGTATTTACGTGAGTTTTTACATGTTATGTAAATTTTTGGTAAATTTTAGGCGTCTGTTTATATTTTTAATTATTATATTGGCTTTATTGAGTAATTTGTATATTAACTGTTAAAAATAATTTTGGAGTCCGAAAATTATAAATAAAAATTGTACCATGTCAGTAGAGTCATTAGGGTCGTATGATAATTTTTGTGTGATTTTACTGCTTGAACTTATTAGTTTAATAATTATTATGGTGTTTTTGTGGTGAAATTGGAGTTACACTTTTAAATTATTTGAGGGCTTGTAAATCAGAAATAATTCATAATTTATTATATTCTGGGTTGCTGATTTTCAGTAGTATGCAGTATGTATCATTGGGTAACCATATGTTTACGTTTGATTTATGAAAGAAAATGATTAATTATTACTACTCTTTTATCGAATAAGATTTAGAGTTAATTGGTGATGTATTTTTGATTGAGGTGTGGTTGCTGTAAAAATTAGTATAATATCATTGATGATGTTTAGAGATGTTCAAGTGTTTATTGTGGGAGATATCTGTTGAGAAATTGTAAGTGATTTATTTTGAGGAATTATGAAGAACTGTTTTGATGAACTGTGGGTATAAGGCCGGGTGGCATCCCTTTTTGATGAATATTTTAGATGAATGATACTTGGATTATATGCATGATTGTATTTTGAGATAAGAACATCCGGTGGGATAGATGTAGTCCTCGGTGAAGAACATGCCAACCACCTGGTTTGCGAACTAGGGGTACACCTGGGTTAATTGTTGTCGTCCGAGAGGTCAGGGAGTTCTGCGTGTTCTACCCTGCATCGGGAGTTTGGCCATTCTTAGACACAGGCAGTGGGGAACGTAAGCCCATAGACTGACCTGGAGATTGCGATCTGACAAACCTTAGGAAGTGATTTGCGAATCATTGGCGTTCGGTTTCTGACTCAATAACTTGTTGAATTCTTGATTTGTTATTATTTATATATATTGGAATTGTTTCACTCACTATATCATGTTTACTTATTGTTGATGATCACTTGTTTTACCTATGAGCTTTGTGGATTTAGGTGTATGCTATTGATGTAATAATTGCATGATTTTCCTTTCTTAATAATTTAATTCTGAATCGTGCTTTGATTGCTATTGTTCTGGGAGAACTGCTAGTTACTCCCCACTGACTGTGGAATTATTTAATATATCCTTGCAGATGGAAATGACTGCTAGACTTGTGACTGCTTGGGCTAGCAGAGTGAGAGTTTGTAGTGAGAAGAAGCTCTTAGTACTGTTTTTGGTAGATGAATTCTATGTAGGCCATAGAGAGACTTATTTTTAGATAGCTTTCAAGGACGTTTAGTTTTATTTAAGTTTTATCGGGAGACTTGCGTGTCTCATAGTATTTGGTTTTGATAATATGATACAATTTGGGATATTTCTTTTATTTTAGAACTATGATGTTTCCCTCGGATATTACTTTTCTTATGAAGTTATGAAAATTTGATTTGAGGATTATCTTTAATTATTGTTTTAGAGTAGCATAACCGTCCCGACGTTATTTCCGCTAACGTCTTTTTAGTATATCTTGATTAGATTTTGTTAGTATCTTAGTAGTAGAAGGACGGGGTGTTACAAGAACGACCTAGGCAATAAAAGCCCTAGTAAGAGTTCGTTACTTCAAGACGAGTGCTGCTCCCTCAAGAAAGCCGGCTAAAGCGTGGCTCGTCTATAAACCGCATTATATCGGCCGCTTTCCTTCTTGAGTCAAGACTCGTCCAAGTTTGCAGACCGTCCAAAAGTCAGGACGAGTCTCACCTTATACTTGGCTACATTTTGGAATGTTTTGCGATCGTCCAAAGACAAGGATGATACTTTTTTTAAGCTTGCAGATCGTCCATAAGTCAGGACGAGTCTCATCTTATACTTGGCTACATTTTGGAATGTTTTGCGATCGTCCAAAGACAAGGATTATACTTTTTTAAAGTTTGCAGATCGTCCATAAGTCAGGACGAGTCTCATCTTATACTTGTCTACATTTTGGAATGTTTTGCGATCGTCCAAAGACAAGGATGACACTTTTAATAAGCTTCCAGATCGTCTAAAAGTCAGGATAAGTCTCATCTGTACTTGCTGTCTAAGTTGGGAAGGCGTTCAAAAAGTGATGGACGAGTCTCATTTATACTTGATGAAAATTTGAGTGCAATAAAAGAAAGGACAAGCAATTGGCAAAAGGAAATTTCATTATATACTTGTCAAAATATTACAGCTTAAGTATAAAGCTAGAAGAGGCAAAGCTACGACGGCAAGCAAGCCAAGAAACTTAGAAAAATAAACCTATAAAGCTAGGCATCTCCTTCTTTGGGAGTTTCTTGGTCGTCCTCAGGGGTTTCTTCCTCGCCCGCACCCTCTTCGTCCGACTCAGTGAACTTAGGAGGTTCTTCAGCAGACACCATTGCACGGTGAACACTCTCTTGAAATTCCAGACGCCGCACAAAGCTGGGGACCTCACTAGGCTCGGCCAGCATCTCAAAAGCTTTGACATCCCAGTCTTTAGACGTCTCAATGACTTGATTCAAGCCTTCTTTGGCGTCATTGAAGGCCTGGACCGCTTCCTTTTGCAGACGGGCATTCTTACCCCTTAGGATCATATTCTCCCTCCTCAGTTGGGTCGCGGCCAGAAGAGTAGTATCCCTTTCACCCTTCAACTCAGCTGAGATGGTGTCTACGACCAATTGCAGTCGGCTTTGTTCCTTGTACAGCTGGTTGAAAGTAACAAGATAGCTCTTGTTTTCGGACTCCAGGAGTGCTGATCTCTTCTCCAAAGCCTCAAGCGATTGGCGGTGGAGAGTATTAACCATCTCAATGTCATGGATGGCCTTGTCACCAGCCGTCGTAGCCAGGTGGACGAGTTGCTTATTTTCCTTTCTAAGCTCCCTCGCCCACTCTTCAGTCAGCATACTGCGGGCAAAAAGCTGGAACAATGAAAACAAAGTAAGTCATTAGACGAGTTACAAAATAAAAATTATTTGTACAAGTATAAAACAAAAGCGGCAGCAGATTATACCTCAGCAGCAAGTTGTGACATGTAGCCCACATGCCCAGCTGGTGCCCCCCTCAATCCTTTTATGTAGGATTCAGGGTAACATTTGAACAGCTCCTGCTTGAGCCGATCACGCTCAGCTTTTGACATTTTGGCAAAAGCAGCAGAAGACTCCTCGTCCGAGTCTATTGTGGGAATACCTGTGGGTAAAGCTGGTCCTTTGCCCTTATCTGAAAGAGGGGGGGAGTCAGTTCTCTTGATGGGAAAGACTATGGCTTGTCTGTTGGACGGACTCATGGACCGTCCGCCGACCCGCACCGTCCTAACTCTATTTGGGTAATATGACTCACCCGACGATAAGGATGTCGTTCTGACGGATAGCGGCATCTGAGAGATCAGCTTCGCCACCGAACCACTGAAGCCCGGGAAGTTGTCAGTAGCTGTCTCCGGCTCCAGAATTACCAGTGCCAAAGCCGACTCTGGTTTGGTCTCCGTTGAATCAGCAGGCACTATATCAAGCTGATCAGTGGGAGCCTCACCTTTCTCCCCCACGGCTGGGGCAGCAGCGGAAGGTTCCTTCTTCAGGACCTTGTCTTTCGGGGGAATCGTGGCTTTCTCCCCAATTTCTTTTCCAGCCGGAGTAGTCTTCTCTGTCTTCTTCCTTGTAAAGCCCTTAGACTTTTTTGCTGGAGGCTGGTCTGCGGCCGGTGTAGGCCTCTTCTTGGACGATGAGGACTTCCCAGGCGGAAGTTTGTTGGTAGGAGCATTTTTCCGAAAAACATGAACGTCATTATACAGGTCGTCCAAAGAGAAAAAGCTATAAAATAATTATAAGGCTTCGGACGAGAATCACCCAAAGAAGGAAGGCGTCCTAGAAAGGATAACCCCTTTCCTAAGGGAACCTCGTCCAAAGTAGTTTAAACACACAGGCGAAAGTGATGCAAAGAAGGAGGCCGTCCAAAATTGGACGGACTAAAATGATTATCGTCTAAGGACTGGAAATCAACTCTTCGGTGGTATTGGAGCTTAAAGTCGCTCAGACGAGAAGGGCCCAAAGAAGGTGGCCGTCCAATCATGGACGCGCTCCTTCATCGGGTGGTACTCGTCCATGGATTGGGATTCAACCTGGACGAACCAGAATGACCTCGTCCGAGGCCAATCAGCATTTCAGACGAGAAGGGCTCAAAGAAGGTGGCCGTCCAAGCATGGAAGCCTTCCTTCTTCGGGTGATTCTCGTCCAAAGAATGAAAACCGACTTGGACGAACCTAAAAGGTACTCGTCCAAAGCTGTTCAGAATCTCAGACGAGAATGGCCCAAAGAAGGTGATCGTCCAAGCATGGACGCCTTCCTTCTTTGGGTGATTCTCGTCCAAGGGTTGGAAGTCAATTCTTGACGAGTCAGAAAGATCCTCGTCTTAAAAAAAAACAAAAAAAAGGATATATATATATACCAGTGTTTGAGCCCTCTTCTCGGTACTGCTCTTGGCGAACTCCTTCCATAAGTTATCAGTAAATTTAGACATACTGATATCTCCCGTCCAAGAATGTTTGAGACGAGCTCTGGCTGGATCTGCAATAAGAAGTAAAGGAATTAGTCTGACTTGGTTTAAGGACGAGGCAATTTACTTGGAGGTTTTGAATGTATACCTTTATCTTCGGCCAACCGCAAGCCGGTGGCAACCAAGAAATCATCGTAATAAAACATTTCCTTAAAAGGTATCCAGTTAGCTGGACGTTTAAAAGACTTTTGGCCGGGCTTGGAATACTCCTTTATTCTAAAATACTCCACTACCTCCTCGTCATAGTGGTCTTCCAACTCCAGCCAGGACTGCTTTCGTCTAGTATTCGTGACGGCTCGATTATAAAATCGATAACCCTCAGTGGCGTAGTCGTTGGCCGCTCGTAGGAAGATGAAGTCCGGTTTCCAGTCATGCATCTTCGACGGTTTACCCCAAGCGGTGAGAAAGCCGGGGCGGTTAAAGATGCTGAGCCACGTCTCGTCCACGGCACCGAAAACCTTGGCCGCATAGTGAATGTGGGTGAAGGCTTGGAGAGAAAAGCCAGGCCGCACAGCTCGCAGACGGCTATGAAAGTAAGAATGTTGTGCCAGGCATTAGGCGTCAGCTGGTTGTGGCTGATGTTGTAATACCGAAGTACTTGTTCTATAAAATCATGAAGGGGGAACCTTAATCCCGCGTCCAAGGCCAGCTTGTAAACGGCTAAGTGGTGTTTGGGAACACTCAAAATGGTGGCCTCTTTATTTGGGATGACGAAAGAGAAGCCCGACATGGGCATATAATTGGACAAATAATTAGGGTCAGGTCCCATCTTCTCTAACCATTTACGATCGACCAAAATGAACGCAGGGTCAGAAAGGGGACCTAAGCGTCTCTTAATCTCAAACGAGGTAGTAGAGGCTTCATCCGACTCATCGGCAGCGCCAGACTCACTGCCGTCATATTCCTCGCCGGTTTCCTCCATATTGACGTCCCGGCCAGATGGACTGGCCTCATAATTTATTTGGGGGTCTTCGAAGCTGCGGTCAGGGGAAGGAGGTCCGCCCAAACGCTCAGCACTTTGGGCCTCCCTCACCTCATCTGGAACTCGTCCAGTAGATTCCTCCATGTCTGAACTACTTGATGGTAGTATTACCTTTCGTCTTAGACGGGCCGTTTGCTTGACGCGCGCCAGATTACCCTGCACAGGTAAAGACTGGGTCGTCTGACTTTCTCGGTCAAAACTATAAAAAAATATGTACTCGGCCAGAAGAGGCCCAACTCTAGAATGCACCGAAGAAGAAATACTCTCGGTTCTAGGGTTAAGACAAGCTCTTGGTCGGCTGGGATTATTTGACGAAGAAGAAGATTCTATTTTATTGATTTTCTAAGAAAAAATGAAGAATAAAAGAATAGTAAAAAGAACAAAGAAAAGATACCTGATGAAACGCCTGGACGATTTGGTGTAGAAGGCTGAGATTGGACGATCTCTCTCTCTCTCTCTAGAAAAAAAATTGCAGAGTTTCTCTCTATAGAAAAATTCTCTCAAGGTGTGAAAATGATTTAATGAGGTCACTCCAAGGATATATATAGGAGGGTAAGAAACTCGTTGAGCCGGTCAGGAATGACCGCAAAAAGTTTACAACGGTTGATTATGACCGGTAAATCCCAGAAAAGGGCGCGTCATTGCCTCTTTTTTGAGTTTGAATAAACTACCTTGGGTAAAAGGGTATTAACCGTCAGATAGGCCAACAGTGAAAACCCTTTTAGGGGCAAATGTTGTAGCCTAAAAATCTACGGCTCCTTTAGAGACACTTAGGCACCCTAGGGCCGTACACGTGTCTTCTCATACTAAAAACAGGAAAAAGGTTTAAACCTTGGACTGTGTCCAATTGGGAGAAAAAGCACCTCTGTGGCCCAAAAGTTGGTCAGAGCCCAAGCCCTTGAAGGTGGCTGCAGGTGATTGGTTGATAAACCATCACAAATCCTAACTTGCCAAGTGTCATGGTCTGATTGCTTAGCCAATCAGGTGCCACTATTCTAGGGCAATTTTTAAGGTTAGCTGTCATACCACTATCACTATAAATACTCCTGAAATCAGGAGAAAGGGCATTCAATGCAAACAGTGTAAACTTACTCTGAAGAAATACTCTCTCACTTTGTCTCTCTATCTCTACTTTTCTCCTTACAACTCCTGATATCTGACTTAAACTTCGGAGGGGGAACCACCACCCAAACCTCTAGGGTGGGTCCCTTTTTGCAGGTTCGGGAACGAAGCTGAGGCTCGGACCAAGCAGATTCAGCTATTGTTGCACAAGTCTCCAAGTGAAGAACATCTGAGGGATACTAGTTTACTTGCTAGACAAGAAAGTTCAGCTTATAGCTTACTTGTTGGACAAGCAGACTAAACAGTTACGGTTATGATTTTTTTTAAAACGGCTAATCGAAAAACCAAATATCTTTATTCTATTTAATTATTTTTCAATCCTTTTTTTTTTATAGATTTTAGATTAAGTAGTTAATACTAAGTGTTGTTTCATTTATACATATACCATAAAACTATGGAAGTAGCTTAGTATCAATTATCTTACTTCTACTAGTATTAGAACTATTTTTCCATTACCATTTTGTTAAAATCTTTTTACTAGGTAGTATTTTAGTGTCTTTATTTAGATAATTTTGAATTAATATTAAATTGTATATTCACTTATGTATAGAAAAATTAAAATTTAAACATCTAAATTAAGTAAGAAAAATTATTTAAACTTGATTAACGGTAAATGGTGAACCGAAAAACCGTTAACCGCTTTAAACAGGTACGGTTATGATTCACAAAAATGATGAATCGATATGACGGAAATTGAAATGTCATTCCATGACGGTTAACCACCCATGAACACCCACCCCTACTCTTGGCACAACCTATTGTTAGAAATATAGAGTATGGGGATATAAAGATGTGATTGATTTACTGTCCTTTTGGTAATCTGAGAATGAAAAAGAATAAGTGGAAAACAAGGGAACCATCTATATTTGTAATTACATAATAACAATTATTAGTGATGAGTGATATTTATATCACACAAATTCCTTATTTTTCCCATGTTTTGAGTCCTTTTTCCTCTTCATTTATAATTTTCTACCTCATTTTTCTTTATTTAGAGTAATTATGTTATTTGTAGCTTATTTGTGAATATTAGTTATTTTGGCTTTTATATGGGGTTTGGTAATACCTTTTTGTGCTTGATGTTGTAGGATCAACCTTAAAGATCTCCATCCCTCACATCGAGCATAGAATGGAGCAATTTTGGCAAAATAAGACCATTTCAAAGGGTTTGTGCATAAGGATCATATTCAAAGGATCGTAACTATCATCACACACAACATGTTTCAGCACTTCAAGTTGTAGATGAAAGTTTGGTTCAATAGCTTTCCAACGAGTGGTTGCAAGCACGATTCCGATGAAAATTGAAATAGATATGGTTGTTTAAATTCAGGCACGTCTGCGAGAAAGGAGCGTCGCTCCAAAAGCCCTAAAAACCTTCTACCTGATCAAAATTGTATGAAGCGCCTACTCCAAATTCTATGGAGCACCTGCTCCGGTTTTCCTCTGCGGAAACCCTTGTTTTTCGACCCATTTAATGATATAATAATGTTTAAACCTTTTAAAGGCACAAAACCTAACTTTTGAAAGGGGAGGAAGGAGGGCTAGCCTCCATAAGCATAGTTAGAGGTTTTAAGTAGGGTTTTTAGAAAAAGAAACTCTCATCTTCTAGAGAGTGAAGTGAGAGAAACTTGTTGAAAAGATTGAAATTTAAAGAATATAAGAAGGAACCTTAAAGATTTGAAGGCTCCTTGCAACTTTAGTGAGAATTTCTTACTCTGTCTCATCTTTTGTTGCTTTATTTACTTATTTTTCATCTCATTGTCACTCTATTTACTTGTTTATCCTAGATAAGTGTTTAATGATTTGTGAGTAGTTATTTTTACTTGGGAAGGGGATGAAGCCATTAATGATATCATAGGCCTTTGAGTCATTGTAGACACATAATCGTGTCTCCCCATTTAAGGACACCATGATGAAACATATCGCGGTCGTAATTGGTCCGACCCGAGGGGAGAGCAGTCCGAATAGCCAGGCCCAAAATTATTTTAAAATGTAAAACTTATTTATTTGAGATAATGATCTAAAGTCCTATTTTAAAGCCCAATTAATTATTCCCGATAATTAATTGTATTTTGAGCCCATAAAAATATATTGAGCCCAATCCTTTGAAAAAAGCTCAATTAATTATTCATGATAATTAATTGTTTTATTTATTTTAATAAATATTTTCAGAAATAAATAATTATTTTCAAAGATATTTTAAAATTGAAATTAAATTTTATCTCGTAAAAGTTGATTTCCGAATTTAAAAGGATAAAAGAAAATCATTCAAAAACGCGTCGAAGGAAAAGGCTGTAAGTGTGTCTGACGCAGACGGTGCGTCTAGCGCACCACGTGCGCGCGGCGCACCAATATGCGCCTGACACGTGGCTCTGCGCTTCATGCGCTCAGCGCAATCTTTGCGCGACGCGCAATTGGCTTTTCTATCTTTTTTTTAATATTTTGCTATAAATAAGCCGTGATTTTCCGGATCTAAAAAACACTTTTCACGTACTCTATACACTCAAATACTTGTGAACTCTCATACTTCCATACTCTCATATTTTTATATTTACAAACACACAAATACATATTTACAAACACATAAACACATCCTTTCATCAATCTTCATAAGTGTTCGTGGAAAGGCTTCACGATTGCTCCTCCCGAAGGTTGTTATTCTCTCAGACCCAAGCAACACCAGTATATTCCTGAGGGTCCATTAATCTTTCATATATATTATATTGAAGTTATTAACGATTTCTTTCATGATGTAGATCTTTAATAAAAGTTCGTTCTTTTGTACATTCTAATCTCTATTTCTTTCTTTTTAGTTTTTATATATATTTCCCTGATTGTCCAGCTCATGTTTTTATCACCAACATGATTTTTATTGCTAATCAATACCTAAGGAAATTTTCTAATATTAATCAGATAATTTGAACAACCTGTTAGGAACCCTGTAATTTTGATTGCTTAATAACGTGTCACTAAAATACTCTTTTTAATGTGTTTAATCAACCAACTTAGACTAATATTTTTAGGGTGTTTGAAAATATTCTCTGGTTATTCTTTTGCATAAAACTTGACATGAATCGATATTTAGTAGAGGCCAGTAATGGGCGGCGAACGTGGTTCCTTACCGTGTTCATACCCTCACCCTCGAACTATCTATGGTTCATTGACCATTAATGGAGTCATGACGGGGAAATCTACATTCGATAAGTCCCTAAGTTATTCCTATGATTTCCCATATCCAATTAGGTGTATGAGTCTTCCTTGGAAGACTTGTTGTCGACTTCAAAAACGTTTTCAATAAAACCTTTACAATGAGGGAGTCAAATACACGCTCATCCCGCATAGGCGAATAAAAACACGCCTACAGTCATATTTGGGGTTATTCTGGAAAATGAAATCAAATGAACAATAGGGGTTATATTATTGGTTTTTTTGTTGGCCTCCATGGAAACTTAATTATTGGTTCACTTAACCAAACTTGCATGAAAATAGGGGTTTTGTCTAAAGAAATTATCTAGTCATCTTATTATTCATGTTCTTGAGTTGGGGTTTGTTGTATGAAAATAGGACATAATCTCCAATTTAAGTAACCCTCTTTAGCTTGAAAGAGTAATTACATATATGTTAGATGACCCCTTTAATTCATTCTTTTTAGACTACCACCTTATCTGCCTGTTTCGTTTTCATGATTGAAATAATTGGTGAATTATTTCTCTTTTGGGAGTTGAAATGAGTCGAATTATTTCTCTTTTCGAAGTTGTAATGACCCGTGCATGAGTTTTTACCTCCGAATAAGCTATTCTAAGAGTTAAATCGATTGTTAAAAAAAGAGTGTCTTAGGTCTTAAGTCCAATAAGCAGAGCCAATGAGCCCACAAACCATAATAAGCCTATCAATGTAAAAAAAAATGATAAAATAGTCAATAAGTAGTAATTACCACATGTTTTTTAGAAAGTGGGTCACTCAAGATAATTGAGTGAGAACTTGAAAATTAAGTAGAGTTTTCCTAGTAATGATGAATGTCATTATGACTCAAAAATCGAGACTTTAGGCCTATTTATACATCATTAATTACAATTTTATGATTAAAGTTTTTCTCTAGCAAAAGTCAAGTTTGGGGGAGTTCATGTGCACTATAGGTGATTACGATCAATATCTTGGGCCCGTTTCGTCCATTTGAGAATGATATGTGACTCTTGAATGCCTTAGTAGACTCTAATTGATGTTCAACCTTTTGATAGTGTCAATCTTACACCTTAGATTAGCCTATCCCCTATATCCTAAGTCATGGGTACATATTAATAATGGTTATGCTTTGAAAGTTTGCTTAAATTGTCCACTACTTTGTGAACCATGGTTGAAGAGATGACTTTGGGCTATATTTGTGCTTGATTAAAAATGTACTTGATTAAAGGGTTTGTGCACAAGGATCAAATCAAACGATCATAACTTTCAGCAGCACACACAATATTTTTCAGCAATTCAAGTTTGAAATAAAAGTTAAGCTCGATGGCTTTCCAACGAGTTGTCGCAAGCTAAATTTCGATGAAAATGAAAGATATATGTTGTTTAAAGTCAGACGCGTCTGCCAGAACAGAGCGCCCGCTCCAAAATCCCTAAAAATCTTTTGTTTGCTCGAAATTATATGGTGCGTCCGCTCCAAATTGTACAGTGCAGAAATCTCTTTTTTTCGACCTGTTTAATGATGTAATGTTAATCCTTTTAAAGGCACGAACTATAACTTTTGAAAGGTGAGGAAGGAGGGCTAGCCTCCATAAGCTTAGTCAGAGGTTTTAATTAATTAGGGTTTTTAAAGAGAGAATCTATCCTTTTCTAGAGAGAGAAGTGAAAGAAACTTGTGGAAAAGATTGGAATTTAAAGAATCTAAGAAGGAAACTTAAAGATTTGAAGGATCCTTGCAGCTTTAATGAGAATTTCTTACTCTCTCTCATCTTTTGTTGCTTTATCTGCTTATTTTTCAAGTCATTTTAAGTCTATTTATTTGTTTATCCTAGATTTGTGTATAATGATTTGTGAGTAGTTAACTTTACTTGGGAAGGGGATGAAGCCATTAATGATATCATAGTTATTTTGGAAAATGAAATCAAATGAACAATAGGGGTTGTATTGTTTTTTTTTTTGTTGGCCTCTATGGAAACTTAATTTTTAGTCACTTCAATAATGAAGGATTGAAAGATGAAATTGCATAGTTGAATTCCTATTTGTTCACTTAACTAAACTTGTATGAAAATAGAGTTTTTAGCTAAGGGATTTATTTAGTCATCTTGTTATTCATGTTCTTGAGTTGGGATTTATTGTATGAAAATAGGTTATATTCTTCAATTTAAGTAACTCTCTTTAGCTTGAAAGAGTAATTACAGATTTGTTAGATGATTCCTTTAATTCATTCTTTCTAGACTACCCCCTTATCTGCCTGTTTCTTTTCATGATTGAAATAATTGGTGAATTCCCCTACGTACCCTAGTTCCTCTTATTTAATAGTTTTTAGTTGATGATTGACAAATCTTTTAACTATATCTTTGCTTAGCTTATTGTAATTAAAATTTTCAGTGATTACCATTAACTATATCTTTGCTTAGCTTTCTTCTGCTTTATATTTTCTTCTCTCAATACTATATTTAAATAATAATGAACAAATAAACACCAACGAAACATCGATTTAAGAAAAACATATTAAAAAAATTAAAAATAATTATAAATGTCTGTTCGAATCAAATTTTTTGTAATACTGATGATGTAATCCCCCGTAAATTTATGGGTTTTATAAATATATTTTAGTGTATAGTTATTTATATTTAAAAATATATTTTAGTATTTTAACGATTTATTTCTTTAAGGTTGACTATTTGAAAGTCAAAGAAATTATTTCAATGATTTATGCAAGTCAAATATGTATTAAAGTCATGCTTTGAAAAGTATTTGAAATGTTTGAAATACTTTTTGGATTTGGAAAAAAGGATCTTTAATTGGGAATGAGGAGCCCAAACACTCTTAGACTTGGAAAAATGATTTATAATCTTAGCCCAACTACCTTTTCCTAAGCCCACAAAGGAAAAACTATTTAATCCCCATAAACCCCAAATTTTCCCCACACGTTATTTTCTCTCTCCTCCTTTCCTCCCAATCACTCGGCCCTCCTTCCTTTTCTCTCTCTTTCGGCACTCTTCCTCCTTCGGCCCTCTCCTCTTCCAGCCAGCCGCCAGTCCGGCCACCGCCGCTACTACCCGGCGACTACCGCCGCCGCCTGCTGCCCCTTGGCCGACGTTCTTTCTCCCTCCTTCCTTTGCTTTGGTTTGTTTCTTTTCTTCCTCCTCAAGTTTTATTCAAAGTTTGTATCTTTAAAGTTTTGTATTGATTTATTCATGTTTAAAAGTTATTGTTTGACGATTTAATATTGAATCTAAGTTATATAATTTATGTATTGAAGAAATAAAATTCAGATTTGCATATTTAATTGAGTTTAAATTAGAGTTTTAATTATCAAAGCATGAATTTTTAGGGTTTTGAAGGTTAGAAATCATAGTTGTTTATTATAAGTTATGGAAGTTATTACCTTTATGATTCTAAGCATGTTTGAATATGTTTTAAGGGAGTTTTACTCATGTTATAATGCTGGAAATTTAAAGAGAGTGTTTTCATGGTGTTTTATGATGGATTTTAACCACTAGTGTAGTGAGAATTATGCTAGGAGGTTTAGTAATCAAGTTTTATTTTTTGGGAAAGGTTTTAAGCATGTTTTAGAGGGATTTAAAGTATTTTATCATTGCTGTAAATTCATGAAGGATTAATTATAAAATTTATATTGGTTATTTTAGGCGGATAATTCTCTCTAGGCGACTTTTAAGTCTGTTAAAGTGGCATCTCAGTTTGTCTACACAAGGTACGTACATACCTATGTGTTGATTGATGTAGTATCATGATTTTAAGAAGGAGAATTATGTAGTATCATGTATAGGAACTATGTTGAGTTCATATATGATATCTATTATGTTGGATTTTGCATGTTTTATGCTATCGTGTGAACATGTTGAATATGAGATTTATATTATGAGATTTATATCATGTTTGTATGGAAGATTGATGCAAGCATATTGGTTGGGAACTTTATTTTTATTAATTCACATGGGGGAATTAATATATTTATTAGTATTGGATCATGATTGATCATTGTTCCCTTTTGAGTATTTCACTGCTTTATAAGGACCGGGGGCCTTGTTTGGTAAGTTGATATTTTATACCAATGAAAGGTAATTTGGTTGTTGGCTAGGTTCAACAAATAAGAAAGATTGGATTAAGGTTGAAATTAATCTTGGATTGTTAAGTTGTGTGATCACTTATCTAATCTTAAGATAAAAAGAAAGTTGTGATTGTTTGTTGATTTTATTATTTACGTTGTTTGTGGGTCATAACAAGTAATAACTGGTAAATCATGTAAAGTGAAACTGGATAGCAATAGCTTTAGACTTGTGCACGTCTGAAGTGTTGCACAATTAGGAGTTGGGGTACATGGTGAGCGGGCCATGGCTTTTTCTGGGGCCGGATTGATCACCGTGTCCTATTTTCGTTTAAAAAGGTTCCTCGATATCGTAGGTCATGGGAATACGGAGTCGCGCCCGTATTTCGTCTTCCAAAGGGAAGGCTGGTTTTAGATAGACAACTCGGTCCATTGACTATTCCATTTAAAGTAATAAGAATGTTGTTAAAGTTTAGTTCAGTAAAAGTTGTCTGCAAGTTATTATACTATTATTTGTTCCTGCCTACTATTTATTAGTATCATGTTAGGATTGTTTACTTGTTTAGTATGTAGTACTCAGCTTTGCTGATTACGTGCTTTTATTTGTGTATGTTGATCATGGCTTTGCCTTATTGATCCTGTGATGACCCATTTTGGTGAGCAGTCTCTAGGGATCAATAGTGCATTGTCTATCTACATGTTTGAAGATGATGCATCATTGGGTTCGGGATTGGAGAGCTTGTGTAGTTTATTTACAGTACTTTTGAGTTATACATTTCATAGTTGGTTTGGTTTAAGTTTGACTTTGGTTTTGTTGGTTAGTTTTGGAGTTGACTTATTGTTGACTAAGTTTATTTATAAAGTTTGTTATTATGTTTTCCGCTGCAAAATTCTGAATAAGCCGATACTTTTTCACACGGGCGATAATACTTTGATAATTCTCTATGTTTTATATTTAAAAAGATATTTTAGAAAAGAGAGAATTGTCGGGGTGTTACAGATGAATAATTAATTGAGAAAAAAACGTTAAAATGACACGCACGCATAGCGTGCAAAAAATGATAGTATTATATAATATACCATCAAAGCACATGATACATTATAGTTTCCCTCCAAATACTCAAACTATAAGGGTGGTTATGTCCATCTCTCAAATTTTTACAATGTGGGATTGGGAGTTTCAATTTCTCATACTCTTCCCAAAATACCATATCTAAAGACTAGGGGTGTAAGTGGATTGGACTGGATTGGACTTTGCCAAATCCAAATCCAGTCCAAAGTTTTTTGGACTCGAGAAATTGAGTCCAAGTCTGATCCAAATATTTTTTGAGTCCAGTCCAGTCCAGTCCAATAATTTTTTATTGAGTCCGAATCCAGTCCAGTCTGATTATTTTATTCTTATTTTTTCCCCGATTTAGATTCAATTATTCATAACGTTTTCAGAGATGCTTGAGCATTTGACATCCGATTCAATTATCAATGTCCACAAATTAGATTGAAAGCTTAAATTAAAGTAAAATACTATGAAAAAAAAGTTGAATTAGATGCCTACCTTCATCTAAGTTGAGAGGAAGCAGAGAGACTGATAATATAATCTGAGAGAGAAATAGAGAATGTGAGAGTCGAGACATCGAGGTAGAAAGAAAATGAAAGAGTGAGAGGAAGTGAGTAGTGAGGAGTGAAGTGAGATAGAATTAGTCGGCTACTAGCCTACTACTGCATTACTGCTAGTATCATTTACTTATTTAACAAATGGAGCCAAGTGAAATTGTCTGGCGCTAAGTGAAATTTTCTAGCGCCAGTTGAAATATTTAGAGAGGGAAAGTTGAAAACTCCAAATTTTTTAAAATAGTATCAATTATATATATATATATATATATATATATATATATATATATATATATATATATATATATATATATATATATATTATACAAAAATATTTTTGGACTGGACTGGACTTATTGGACTCCAAAGGGGTGAGTCCAAATCCAGTCCGAAAATAGTTGGACTCGAAAATTTGAGTCCGAGTCCAGTCCGAAAAATTTTCAGTCCAGTCCAGTCCGACAAGTTTGGACTGGACTGGATTAGACTCTGGACTTTTCGCAGTCCACTTACACCCCTACTAAAGACTAACTTCAACACCTATAAAATAAAATTTTGGTGCAAAGCCACGACATTGTATGAGCGATATTTTTTAAAAATAGTACTCCCATACTTTCTCCAGAATTTAAAATGAGAAAAATTTAGTCCTATTTTGACCATTTTTCTATTTAACATCTTTTTGCAAAATTGTGAATTACTTCATCCCTTCCTCCCTCGATCTCCATATATTAATATGGGCAAAAGTGTTCATAAAATGAGTAAAAGACAGACATATATTTATGATAATTCACAAATGAGTAAAATTGATTTTGAAATGAATAATCACAACGTCAACATTATTGATTTAGGGCCTGTTCTCCCCACCTTATTTTCAGTTCAGTTCAGTTCCTAAATTATTATCATAACTATTAATTAGTTATAATTTAGCTTAGCCTAAGCTAAGCTAAGCTAAGCTAAGCTAAGCTCAGCTGTTTTATGCCGAAGAGAACATGCCCTTATTAGTAAAACAAGCAAAATATTTCTAAGCTGGTAATTGATTTCATGTTTTTTTTTTTGACATTGAGAAAATGTGCATTAATTAAAAACTGAATTACAACCTAGGGAAATAACACCAAAACGAAAACATAAAATGAACAAACACTAAACTGAGCTTTTCTAACTCTTACACACCAGTTAACAGAAAAACAAGTAAACCTAGTAAGAAACTACTTGCTATGGAGGCAATTGTTGTTCGATAAAGTTGATATATGAGTCTTAACTCTGATGGTTGTGGTCAATAATCGTTTGATCGTAGTAGCGATAAACGATAATACATCGTAGCTTCTTAGAGGAAGGCAACCTGCATGTAAAGGGTATATCATACCTGATGGAAGTGGTGAGAGGAGTGGGTTTCTTTCACGAGCTGGATGTCGAACAAACAAGAACGAGATTGGCATCTCGCCGCATGAGCAATCCCAGTGACATGTTGTCTCCTGAAATTCTAGGCTCATGATTCCTTGAAGAGTCACGTTCCTTTGTGACTCCTTACTCTCATGAGAGAGTATATTGGGTTTCTCCTTTTGATAGAAGAACCATATTTGAGTTGGCGCACTGAAAACCACCAGATTTAACTAGGGTACCGCCTTCAGATTTAATTTTTCCAAGGCAAAGATCGTTAAGATTTTTGCCAAACTGAAAAGAGAGCTAAGAAAATTGAGCTCTCGAACAAACCTCCGATATACAAAATCGGAGAACATGCATTGCAACCATGAAAACCTTCCCCCTCCACGCTCACGCTCACATAATTTTGAATAGACAACTTGAGGAACCCTAAACTTTGGTTCCCCGCTTGCAACTTCCATTTTTTTTGGCTCTAAGCTATTACCGTCGATTTGGTCTAATACACTAGAACTCTTTCCTTTAGTCACCCATGATAATGAGAATTTTTTTGACTAAAAAACGAGGTAGCCCACTCTAGTATCTTTGGAAGATCTAACTCTAGAGACTGGGATAGGAAATTGACTATACCCAAAGGAATTTTCATCCTCTAATCTTAACTTTACCTTCACGAACCACTCCAAGAAGCCTACACAACTTACGCTTGTCAAGAAGAACAAGCATGCTCTTCCCAAACACTCAAATCCCAAATTCCATAACCAACCACAAACAACTACTACAACACCTTGAAATAAACTACCTCCTCCACTAACCATAATCCATCCATAGCACCTCAAACTACAAACATTAGCAAAATCCAAAGAACCTCCATCAACAAGTGACAGAGAAACCCGATAGACTAAGAAGGCAATAACCACTAAAACTAAACTGAAGGTGAACGGAAGATCAATCACCATTCCAAACAGAGAAGAAATAGAGCAATTAAAACTGCAAAAACTAAAATAACGGATGAAAATACACATAACAAAATCAGAATTTCAGTAAACCTCACCTTTACCGACGGGGAAACGTTAACAAGGACCCACAAACGGCGGCGTTAGAACTAACCACTGAAATTGAGATTGAAACGGTGGCAATTGAACGAACCCAAACACGAGAATCTACGAAACCCTAACTCTACCTTCACCTAAACATCACAATCACCCTTTTACCGGTGAAACCCGTGATGGAGGCGGTAGAATTAGCCCAAGACTCTTGAATCGCCAGCAACACTGAAGAAACTTGCTCTTCCCACGAAGAAGAACGACCCCAAAAAACTAGTAAAACACTAAAGAAACCTTAAAAAGCTATATAAAAAACAGGGAGACTCGCCGGAAAACCCGCCAGAAACCTACGCGGTGCCGGAACTCCAGTGAGTCCCTAGGGTTAGAGGTGGGTGTGAGTTTGTTTTTAGGAGAGAAGGCAGAGCTTTAGGTGTTCTGTTTTTTGGTGTTGACGAGAGTAACATAATTGAGCTCATGTTACAAATGCGTAATTGCTTCTAAATTGATCAAAAAAAGTAGTCAATCATCTAGAATTTTTCTGTTGTTTGTTTTCACATCTAATCATCTCATTTATAATCTAGCATGACAACTAAGATGGTTGTGTTCATCCTAGAAGCACATAGAGTATGTTTTACATCAGTTCGTTGTCTAGGTAAAGTATTATCGTTACGTGGAAATATATCACAGTTGTTGGTAAGATTAATTATATGTAGGTAGAATTTTAGATATTTGGAAATAGTACTCCCGTGTTTGTTAATTTAATTTCTTATCATTGTTAATTGTAGACATGTGATTATCATGTTTTAACCCACACAATAATTAATGATTTTTTTTAAGGGGAAATAATTAATGATGTTTTGGTTTGAATACATTCGACAATTAATTTTTAAAAAAAATCCATAAAACCAAAAATATAAGTGATAGATTTGAATTCGGGATGAATTTCCTTACTTATGCAATGAAATATTCAAATATATGCACATAAATTCGATTAATTTCAAAAGTAGACAAATATGTTAAAGGTTGGTTTTTTTACCAAATAAGATCTAATTTTGGTGATCACTTAATTACACCACAAGATTATTGGGTACCTAGGTTGGTTGTCCAATTTATCTTATTAGGCGTGAGTTAACCTACTTGCAAGTCTGATTTAGCAAACAATAATATATTGGTGATTAGACAATTGCAACTAAAAAGGCATAAAATATATTCAAGGCATGAGAATAATTATGAGAAAGGAGATTAGAAAGAATATCTCTATTATATATTGGAAGATGGAAGGATTTGGTGTCTACCCTCTTTTACCATTATACACCAAACTAAAAACCATGTATAACTTCTCCAATTTGTTTTTTTTTTCAAAATAATAAATATAGTGACTAAAAAGCTGCAATTATAACTTCTCAAATTCTTGGTTTATATACATATATATACGGTTTTTTCACCATATACCCCTGACAAATTGGAAAATTCACCATATATCCCTAATATTTCAGATATTCACCATATTTCAGATATTTCAGATGTTCTGAAATTTCAAGCTTATGTTCTAAAATATTTAAAGTGTATTATGAATCATTTCAAGTGTGTTCTAAATTATTGAAAGTGTGTTGTAAATCATTTCAAGTATGTTTTAAATAATGTTAAGTATGTTCTGAATTTTCATGTTCCAAATTATTTCACGTATGTTCTAAATTATTTCAAGCGTGTTCCAAATATTCGATTGTATTCTAAATTACTTAGAGTGTGGTTTAAATTATTTTAAGTTTGTGCTTTAAATTATATCAAGCGTGTTCCAAATATTCGATTGTATTCTAAATTACTTAAAGTGTGGTTCAAATTATTTTAAGTTTGTGCTAATTTATTTCAAAAATTATTTTAAGTTTGTGCTAATTTATTTCAAACATGTTATAAATTATTTCAACATGTTTTAAATTATTTATAATATGTTATAGATATACACAAATATGGTGTGCTAAATTTTACAAGTATGTTCTAATTTGCCAACAACTCAAAATTTCGTTCTCATCTCAGCATCTCAACCTCATATCTTAGCTTCGATTGATAAAATAAGCCTCAACAAGCTTCACAACATCAATTGGAGTTAAAAAGACGGAAATTATGAGCAAAATTCAACTAAAAAAAACCTAAAAAAATCAAAATTAAATGAGAATATCACAATAACAGCATGAAACTATAAGAAGAACAATAGCAGCAAGGGCAACACACGGGAAGTGGTCGACAACGAGAGGACGACGAGTTGGTTGGTAGAGGGAGAACGCACCAACACAAGCAACCGTCAAACGACCGTGAAATCGAAGGAATTTCGCCACGAAACTGAAGATAAAAAGGTCACCGACAACGGTGCAAGTCTTATGAAGACCAATCACTGATTTCCGGTAATTTTTTCGACGCAATAGAAGGCAAAATCACCGGTTTCTGGTGATGATTGTAGAAAAAACGAAAGTGAAGAGAGAGAATGAGAAAAAATGAGCGGTAATCTGCGAAGGAAGAGGAGAGAATGGCCGGCGGTGGTCACCGGTAGGTGGTTATTACGGCGGTGACATGTTGAGAGGAGAGAGAATGAAGAGGTGAAGAGAGAGAAAAGAAAGAGGAGAGAGAAGGAGAGGGGTTTGTGTGGGGTGAGAGAAATGAGTGAACGAAAGTAAGAAAGAGAGTGAGTGAATAAGTCTTAAACTCTTTTTTTTTAAAGAAAAATTTCAACCCTTAGATTTTAAATATCCAATGGTAGAGATCTATTCTCACATAAGAGAGGTGTTCTCATAGGAGGCATCCCTTATATATATATTTATATCATAAGATTTATCAGTAGTAGAAAATTACCTTATTGTACAATGTTGCGATTTAAGCTATGTGCAGCAATAGACTGCGTAAAAAGAAAAAAGAACGTACAAGATAATCTATTGATGCGGTTCTTAGAGAAACCGCAACAATAGATTTAAACCAATATTATTTAACCTATAAAAGGCCGCGTTATATAAGCCCACTAGAATTGTGTCATTTCACATCTTCTCTCGTCTCTCTCTTCGATTCTCTTATAACCTCTTCCTCTCATTCCGCTACTTCTCTCGTCCTTCTCTCCTCTCACTTTTCTCTTCGTTTCTCAGCTCCTCTCTCTTCGATCTTTTGTCGCTGCCCGAAGCCATCGAAAGAAATCCGGACAGATTCAACCATCTCAGAAAAATTGGCGGAGATTCAACCATCGAACGCTCTTCTTTAGGGAGATATTCTCTTGCCGCTGCTCAAAACAACCAGTCGTTGTTTTTCAAAGAGACTTCTTCGAACGCTCTACTTCACGAGATCTTCTTTGCTCTAAAGTTTGCGGCGGATAAGTGTCGCTCGATCTCACCGGCAACGAAGCGTCGCTGGATCTCTCTACTTCGCTTGCTCTCCTCCGTTCTTATTTTTTTGTATTTTTTCATTTTATTAATTTTTACTTAGATATGATGTTATTAGGTTTTTTTTTCATTTTTAATTTTTTTGAATGAATTATGTTAGAGTTTCTATCATAGTTTAATTTTTGAATGAATGTGATTTTTTGGTTTTTGATGTTGGTTTCATTTTCAAGACATGGTATGCGTTTCATGTTTGAATATTACTAATGTGCTGGTTTCGTTTTCCTATCTCTCAAACTTGCGTATTTTTTTCAACGCTAGTTTTACAAAAAAAAAATTTACTGATTGTGCGATTTTGGGCTACAACCGTAACAATAGGTTGACATTGTAAACTCTCTCGTGTGCCACCTATTGCACCGGCTTCCTTAAAAAAATGCACAATAGGCAGCAATATATTCTAAATCATTTGTTGCACATTGATTTGGGCGGTGCGAAATCCACAACAATAGGCCTCTTAAAAACCGCAACAATATTATACTACCTCTGGTTTTTATTATTTGCAACGATTAGACATCTTCTCTCTCTACTTTATTTCAAATCGTTGCAAATAATAAAAACCGGAGGTAGTATTATTCTACCAGTGTATATATATCCGTTTTTGGAACGCATCGCATGCATATCAGACTAGTATAAAATATATACAAATTTGTGCCTTTATGAATATAAAGATCTACACCATGAAAATTAGATTGTTAGTATAATAAGAAATAAATTGGAATTGATGACCCTCATAAAATATACCTTTGTTGCGTAGGTCTGACTATACGGACGTTGGAGAAATCAATCTTTAGCCTTGAAAAAAGAATAACTTAAATGAAGATTCGAATAAGGATGAAGAATGAAAATTCTTGAGGTTGAATGTATTTGAATAGTTGAATGTGTTTGCATGTGGTTTTTAGATAGGGTTTGGGTGTTTTTATATGTTGAAGTATACATATATATAAGTCCATTCGAAAATACGAGTGAAAACGGGTATTTATAGTGCAAAATACGACAAGGATTTGGAAAACATAAGCCGCGGATAGAAAAGAAAGCTTGCGCTCAGCTCAGGCTCGATGCGCTTAGCGCATGCGTATCGTGCCATGCAATAGTTTCGTGTCATACGCATAAGACCATCGCGCCGAGTGCATCGTCTTTTGCGTGCAGTGCATTTCCGCTTGTTTTGCCAGAGTTCAGTTTTTATCTTAAACAACTGTTTTGACTTATCTTTTATCTAAAATTATCATTAAATAACGGATTTAAACATAAAATTTGATTTTATGAAAATAATTTTAAAAAAAATTATTTGAAAATTCAATTAATTATCATGAATAGTCAATTGGGCTTTAACTTAAAGTGGACTTTATAATATATTTGGATTCAAAAAGGGTTGGACTTAGGCTTTCTTTATTGTTCATCTTCAGTCTGGACCAAGTAGGACGATGGTATATTTCTTCATCGGGTGCTAAAAGGGGAGACAGATTTATGAGTCTATAGAAACCCCCACTTAAATTGAAGTTGAAAAACTGAAAGTCAAAGTACTTTGTGTCGGGACAAAGAACTGGATGGGGAAATACTAAGGTAAATTTTAGTCTTTAATTAGTTTAAGGTGAATTGATGATTTGATGGATGGAAGGATTTGAAATAAGCGGTAGAACTTACGTGCAAGTCCCCCCCTTGCTTGACTTTTTGCCTTTGGCTCTTTCTTTTTCTTTTGCATTCTTGCTTTGTCAGAAGAAACCTTATAAATCTAAGTTTTTGTAAGAAAAAACCTTTTAAAAAGAATCTGGCACCCTAAAACCTTAAAAAAAATTCTTTACAAGATGAAACCTTAAGTCAATTTCCGGTGTTTGACCCAAATTTTCCGACGTTGACTTGTCATGTGCAGGTCACGTGACCTTTATAATGCCTAATTTCTGTAATTGTTACTCATTCCCTCCATTTCTCACTCTTCTCCTTCTCGTCACTTTCTTCACTGTTGGTAAAATTCTTCAACATCTGCACCCCATCCTTCTCTCTTCAAAAGCTAGCAATTTGTTCCTTCCTTTTGTAATTCAAGCACAAAAAACTTGAATTGAAGCCAAGTCGACCAGGATAAGGTATAAATTCCGCTTTAAATTCTTACATTTCTATTTTCATTCGTAGTTAAATTTAGGATTTTTTCCCCAAATTGTAGTCTTTAGTAGTTGTTCGTTCAATTGTGGAACGCTGTATTTAATTTGCTTAATGCTCATAATTGATTTGCAGACAAACAATGGGGGAAGGGGGGAAACTATGGAGTAGGCAACAATGAAGAAAGTGACGAGGAGAAGAGTGAGCAATGGAGGAAAAGTGAGTAAAAAGATAAAGAAATTAGTCATTGTAAAGGTCACGTGACCTGCACATGGCAAGTCAACGCCGAAAAAGTTGGGTCAACACCGGAAAATGACTTAAGGTTGCATCTTGCAAATATTTCTTTTAAGGTTTTATGGTGCCATATTTTTTTAAAAGGTTTTTTCTAACAATTTTTTCTATATATATATATGTATATATATATATTGGTCGTTTTTCTTTACACTTTGAAATTTTTCTTTATTTTTATTTTTCTTAGCATTAGTTCTATTTTTTGTACCGAGGCTTGCACACACGTTTTTGTGGTTTTGGGTATTGGAATTTTTGAAGGCTTTTTGTGGAATTTCGATAAGAAAGGATATTTAGCTCAGGATCATGAAGATGATGGTTTAAGTTTTTTTTGCATGAATATGGCTTAAGGGATTTTTTTGTTTGTTAATTAAAGGTCATTAGAACAATTTGATTTGTTTTTGAATTCGAAGCATAAATAATGGTGAAAGGCCAAAAAAAAAAAGCAATGATATTATTCATGAATATGAAAAGGTTATAATAAATAAAAGTCGTAGAGTGACATAAACTCGATGGGAAAAGACGAAAAATGCCTAGTGTAAGGTGTAGGCATGTTTTTATTCGCCTACGCGGGATGAACGCGTATTTGACTACCTCATTGTAAATGTTTTATTGAAAACGTTTTTGAAGTTGCCATAACAAGTCTTTAAAGGAAGAGTCATAAACCTAATTGGATATTGGGAAACCTTGGGACAACTTAGGGACTTGTCCAATATAGATTTTCCCGTCACGGCTCCATTAATGAACCATAGATTGAGTTCGGGGGTGAGGGTACAAACACGGTCATGAACCACGTTCGCCCATTGTCGGCTTCTACTTAACACGATTCATAGCAAAGTTTATACCAAAGAACAACCAAATAATATTTTCGAACACCCTAAAAAAAATTAGTCTAGATTGGTTTATTAAACACATAAAAAGACTACCTTTTTAGTGACACGTTATTAAGCAATTAAAATTAATGGGTTCCTAATAGGTTGTCCAAATTATCAGATTAATCTTAGAACAATTTCTTTGGTATTGATTAGCAATAATAACATGTTGGTAGTGAAAGCATAAACAGGATAATGATACAAAATATATAAGAAAGTAAGAAAGAAAGAGTAGAGATTAGAATGTACTCCCTTTGTTTTTTTTATCTTACTCACTTGGAATCTTGACACTATTCATACTTAGAGAGAATCTTCTCAATTTATAAGAAAAAATATAGTCATATGGGGTCTTGTTTGATTCGTCTCAATTATCACTTTATTAATATTCAATCGTTACAATTTTTACTAATATATAATGAAAGATATTTAAGTTCAAAGATGTGCATTGGGAGACGCGCACAGGAAAGTGATAAGGATCAAAAAAATAGAGGGAATACAAAAGAATGATTTTTTATTAAAGATCTACATCATGAAAGAAATCGTTAGAAACTTCAATAAAAAAAATAAGAAGGAATATACCGGTGTGGCTTGGGTCTGAGGGCATAACAACCTTCACGAAGCGTAATTGTGAAGCCTTTTGAGGAAAACTTGTGAAGATTGATCAAATTAAAGTAAAAGTATGTGTTTGAGTAGGAAAGTATGAAAGTATGAGTGTTTGAGAGTTTTTTTTGCCTTGAGAGATCGCAAGTATTCGGGTGTATAAAAGTGTGTAAAAGTCTATATAGATCCAGAAATCATTAGCTTATTTATATGAAAATGAAGAAAAAAAGATAAGAAAGTGCAGTGCGCTCAGCGCAAAAGATTGCGATGTATGCACCGCCACGTGTCAAGCGCAGAGTGATGCGTTGAGCGTAATCCAGCCTGTGCGCCAAGCTCACAGCCTGCGCCAAACACACCACTAATCTGGCCAGCCTTTTTAAATGTGGTTTTCTAAAGATTCTTTTTATCTTTTATCTTTAAATTCGGAAACCAGCTATTTTACGAGATAAAATATGATTTCAATTTAAAAATCCTTTACTCTAAAATATCTTTGAAAATATTTATTTATTTCTGAAAATATTTATCAAAATAATAGATAAATACAATTAAGTATCATGAATAACTAATTGGGTTTTTCAAAAGATTGGGCTCAAAAGATTTTATCCGTGGGCTCAAAATACAATTAATTATCAGGAATAATTAAATGGGCTTTAAAATAGGATTTTGGATATCTAATGCAAATAAATAAGCTTTATGCTTTAAAAAAATTTTGGGCTTAACTCTTTGGACTGCACTCCCCTTGGGTCGGACCAATTAAGACTGCAGTATTTTCATCATTAGGTCCTTAAATGGGGAGACACGATTATTTGTCTACATAAGGACTCTCTGACTTAACCTAGAAAACTTTGAAATATAAGACTAAGCCTTTTGAATTGGGGATACAGTACTCAAGGGGTTGTTGATGATGCTAGAATGTATTAAAAGTCTGCCGTTATTGACCATATTTTGCAGTGCGTTCATTATGCTCCAACATTGAGATATCAGATGTCTATTACCTTGATGGCATCATTTGTAGTAATTTTGGTGCCACCTTTTGGATCTCTTCCTTTTTTTTAGTGCAGGGTCAAGTGTAGCCTTACAGGATTGATCGTGCCTCTGTTGTGAGCGGTCAAAAGCAAGCACATGCCTCAAAGTGAAGTCGGGGATGGTGATATAATTCGTTTGGTGAGCCTTAGATTCGGCTCACCTTTTTACTTCTCCGTTAGGCGTTCCCAAGTTGTAATCTCTCGACCAATTTTGAATATAAATTGAATGGACCTTACTTGTATGTTTTGGAAATGATTTTAGAAATGAGATGGATGATTTGAGAATGATATGGGTTTGAGAATAGGATGAGTTTGACCATGATGGAGACATGGGCCTAACTATATGAATATGCAGACATGGACTTGATTGTAAATGAACCCACATGACAATATAGACTTGAGATAGATGGGCTTGACCATGATGGAGGCATGGGATTAACTATATGAACTTGCAGACATGGGCCAGATTTTAGACCTACATGAAAATGCAAGCAGACTAGACTCAATATTGGGCCTGTATAGAAATATACGGAGAATCTAGACTTTGGATTTACATGAAACTATAAAACAGACTAGACTCAAAGATTGGGAGGACTAGACCAAGCAGGTTAGACTCAAAGATAGGAAGGAGTAGACTTTGAACTTACGTGAAGATACAAGCAGGCTAGACAGAAATATTGGGAGGACTAGACTTTGAAGTTATATGAAGATGCAAGCAGGCTAGACTATAAGATTTGGAGGACTAGATTTTGAACTTACATGAAGATGCAAGCAGGATATACTCAAAGATTGGGCCTATATGAAAATATGCGGAGGTTTTAGATTTTGGATTTGGGCCTACATGAAGATGCAAGCATGGGTTTGACTTTGGAATTGACTAGGGCTTACATGAAGATGCAAACTAAACCTAGAGTTTTGATTGGGCCTACATGAAAATGCAAGCATGGGCTTGACTTAAGTTGAGCTACATGAAGATATAAGCATGAGTTTGGCTTAGATTGGGCCTAGATTGGACATGAGCTACACATTAATGGGCCTACATGAAGATGCAAGCATGGACTCAGATTTTAATAAGACCTACATGAAAATGAAAATGGGCCTAAGATGTGCATGCATGGACTCTTGGATTAACTTGATTGGATTGAGCTTAGAATTTTTTAAAATTCATTTTTATTTTGAAATGGACCCCTCCTTTTTATTTTTATTTTCTTAAAAGTGATGATGCTGATTAATGATGGATTAATTTTGAAAAGGATTGTTTTGCAAGCTATCTTAAGAAAGATAGGGATACAAATTATAGGATGAGATAGTAATAATCTTGAAAAAGATTATTTTTTTAAAGGATATCTTGAAAAAGACATAATAGGAAGAGTGTAGGATTAATCTTGAAAAAAGGTTTTATTTTTTTAAGAATATCTTGAAAAAGATAAAGATAGGATAAGTCTTGAAAAAGATTGAAGGAGGTAGGATAGGATGAGATGAGATGAGATTATGACTCAAAACTCTAGCATGATCACTTATCTAGATGGACTCAAAAGATAGACTTAATCTTAGATGATATGCATGGAAAATATTGATTTTTATCTTTGAATTAGGTGAGTTTTGTTTGAAAAATATGACCTAAAAGTGGTCATGGATAATGATGCAAATATGGATCGAAAAACGACAAATAAATCGTCGAAATTAAGTTGTATCGAGCTGTCTATTTGTGTCACACTCAAGGATCTACGTGCCACACAAGCTTTGCGTCATTCACAAGCTCCTTGCATTTGGCGCAATGATCTTGCGCTTGGCACAGCATGTTCACGATTTAAATTTTTGTTTTCGACGATCTATTTGTCTTTTTTCTATATTTTTAATCTAATTCAAGGAGAATGCGAGAGGAATGCATGATGAACATAGCAAACAAGCAATCAAGAATGTCAAATATGCAAGAAATAGTATGCAAGTCTAACCTAAAGTCAAGATCAATGTTTTAGTACTATAGTTAGGTTTTGGTTAGGCTTAAAAAGGGTCCATGTCTAAGAGACTAATTCCATGCTTCGTATCTTTGCTTAGAAAGATGGCCACATGTAGGATGCACTCCAGTCTCAAGTCAGGAACAAGATAGCAATGCCATGATTGGATAGGTTTGCTTATGACTAAGATCCAACACAATTGCTCAAGAAGGGTTTTGAAAGGACAAAGCGCAAACCTCCCAAGGGTAGCCCCCATAGAACAAGCGCTAGTGGGGGCAAGGACAAGACCTTATGGTGGCTCTGAAGAATAGCCATGCAATATGCTAACAAATATAATGCAAATGAATATACCATTGAATTTTCGAGTTTCACCCAAATAGGATTTTAAAATATTTAATTTTGAAAAAAAAAATTCAAATTTTAAAAATAAATCCCCAGTAGAGTCATCAAACTGTAGGCATGTGATCTTCATGTTTTAGCCCACACAATAATTAGTGATGTTTTGGTTCGAATACAGTCTCGAATTAATTTTCAAGAAAAATCAATAAAACCAAAAATAAGATATTTGAGTTCGGGGTGAATTTCCTTACTTATTCAATGAAATATTCTAATACATGCACATAAATTTGATTAATTGAATAAATAGACAAATATATTAAATATTGATTTTTTAATATATAAGATCTAATTTTGGTGATCACTTAATTAAATCACAAGATTAATGGGAACCCAGATCGGTAGTCCAATTTATCCTATATACTAAACGTGATTTAACTAATTTGCAGGTCCAATTTAGCAAACAATAATATATTGGTGATCAGACAATTACTATAAAAAAGGCATAAAATATATTCAAGGCTTGAGAATAATTATGAAAATAATTCCTAGAAGAGAGATTAGAAATAATGTACCAAATGTGTATCATCAAAAGTATATTGTTATTATAATAAAAAAAATTAGAATTGACCATCAAGAATTATACCTTTGTCGCCTAGGTCTGACTGTACAGATGTTGGAGGAATCAATCTTTAGCCTTGAAAAATAAAGATCTTGAATGAAGATTCGAAAAAGGATTCATGAAGAATGAAAATTCTTGAGGTTGAATGTGTTTGAATATGGTTTTTTGAGAGGTTTTGAGTGTTTTTATACGTTGAAATATATGTAAAATTCCATTCGAAAATAGGAGTGATAAAGAGGTATTTGTAGAGCAAAATACGACTACTGTTAGGAAAACAGAAGCCGTAGATAAATAAGAATGCTTGTGCCCCGTACAGGCTCGATGTACTTAGCCCACGCGTGTCTCACGCCACGCAATAGTTTCGCGTCAGACACAAGACTATTGCGAAGAGCGCATCGTCCTTGTATGGAGGGCATTTCTGCTTTTTTTTTTTGCTGAAGTTCAGTTTTTATCTTAAATGACTGTTTTGACTTATCTTTTATCAAAAGTTATCATAGGATTTAAATCATAAAATCTGATTCTATTAAAATATTTTAATATTTGAAAATTCAATTAATTATTATGAAGAATTAATTGGGCTTTATTTTAAAATGGAGTTTAAAATATATTTGGATTCAAAAAGGGTTTTGAACTTAGGTTTTGATTGCTCCTCTTCAGTACGGACCAAGTAGGAGGACGTATGTTTCATCACCGAATGCTAATAGGGGAGACAAATTTATGTGTCTACATTAATATCTCTTGCCAAGATACAATTTTGTTGTATTATTTTTTGCTAATTCTTAGGCATAGCTTATCCTTAATTAGTTTGTGTATCTTTATCTCTTTCAATATTTTGTATCTTTGTTTAATTGTCATATAACTTAATCACGGCTTACGCGTTGCTGTATGATATAAATAAATTAAAAATTACAATGCTCCTACAACAAAGAATTATTTGTTCTTTATATGAGAAATTCTCACCTGTGTATAATACGGGTCACAAGTCTAGTCGAACTTAATACTAGGATATTGTTAGATTACACCTTATATATGTTGTATATCTATTCTTAAGCTATATTGTATGTGCGTGTTGTACGTATGAATGAAATACATCTGTTCACAGTCTCGTATATATATAAGTTTTGTGACAGTTTTCATGCTTAGCTTTTCATTTATTTTTCAACAGGATGCTGCTGTTTATTGAAACTATTAAGTGTAAGAAAACATAAATTTGAGACCTAATCTTTTAACCTTTTCCCTATTTGGGATCTCACATGATGTTTTGTATTTTTTTAAAGTTACTAGTTGTTGACCCGTGTGCTATCGCGCACGGTCCCCCTAAGGTAGTGAAAATTAATTAGCCACTTAATGATTTAAATATTTTAGCAAAATTGTACTTCCTCCGTTTTTTTTATTACAACAATTGAGTTTTCACTATTGTTAATGCTTAACTTTAACTATTAATATCCTTAATTACTTTTTAGTAAAAATTATAAAAAAAAAAGATATTTTTGGAAGTGTATATTGAGTCGAATGTAACAAAACCCACAAAAATTATATTTTTCCTTACATAATAATCACAATAGATCGTGAAAGTATGGTAGGTGAATATATAGTGTAGAAATCCAATTGTTGCAACACAAAAAGAATGGAGAAAGAATCAATGAAAATTGACTAATGTATATATATATTTGCGAATTGATATGTTATTTGTAACTATCAAATCATAAGTGCATCATTGTCTTACTATAGTTAATGGTTGTTGGAGAAAGAGGTGGTAGCTCAATGAAGTACCAACATGAATTCCAGGACGTTGCCTAGGGTTCTAATCCTCGTCTCAACAATAAGTTAGGTGATTTTTTTGTCATGGCAATTGGCCTTCATGTCAGATGTCTTCTGGTTGTTAAGGCTTGTACCGAGTCTTTGAGTTGGTGTACCTTACAGGCTAGTAATCTAGCAGGGGTTGGTTCTTGATCCAATTATCTCTAAAAATAAAATAGAAAAACCTAATGTTTGTGGAAATAAGCACCCCTTAATCATGCACCGTAAAAACCTCATTTGCTAGAGTACCCGAAGGGATAACTCTCCTCCATAAGCTCCTAAACTACCACGACTCAGAGTAACCATAACCTCTATTGTACTCGCCTACATTACCATAGCCTTTGAAGTTATCTAAATAATAATGCACATTGATAACACAAAATTAAAAAACAGATCAAATTCATTATAACCCATAGCATTCAAAGTTTACACTACAAGTTTGATTTAATTTCCCTTTTATTCTATATTATTTAATGCATTTATGAAATTAATACACGTTCCAAAAAACAAAACTTTTCAGATCATCTCGCATAATACACAATTAGATTCTTTATTGAATCAAAATACATTCACAATTAGATGAAAATATACTTGCTCATACTTATTTTTAGAAAATAATAGTAAAATCATTATACATACTTCCACAAGCATTAGCGTTTTGCAATATCATTATAGTAAAATCATTATACATATCTCCTTTGTTCTTTAGAGCAATAACGAGTCAACAAAAAAATCAATATTCTCTATTTGCAATCTCCAATCTATAATACTCCCTCTGTCCCATAATATAGTGCTCACTTCTTTATTTTCACGGGAATTAAGGAGATTGGATTGAGTAGTAAGATTTAAAAAAAAAATTAATGAAGTACTTTTGTCTTGGAACTAATCCCTTTATTTTCTTATTTCCTTAAAAAAATGAAAAAGTAATAAATTTTCCTTGAAATGGTACAAAGTAATAAATAGGAGCACACATTTTGAAAGAAAGGTAGGAATATTTTGGGAAGTTTGTGTAAAAATTGAGGACAATTTAGTTAAAATAAATTAATATAAAATGAAGTAGGCACAATATTTTGGGACACCCAAAATGGAATATAAGCACTATATTATGGGACGGAGGGAGTATAAAAGTATACACATGCACAAATATTGAGAGTAGATGATGAACAACACATAGTTGCATGAACAACATTCAGATAAGACTTGAAGATCCATCCAAACAATCTTGTTTGAAGTATTTCTGAAACATTAGCTCGAAGGTCAAAATCTTGCTACTTGACGATGAAGACGTTGGACCAATGATCAATTGCGCAAATTGCTTGCAATAATGCAGGGAAAAACCTTCATTCCATCCTAAAACGACTGGAAGTATATATCTTAGTTAGACAGCTTTAATGAACCCAATCTAATAGGATAATGTTCTATATTATAGGTTTCACTTTCAGTAAAATAGGAAAAACTTATCTATTAGATAAGTTTACCCCATTCCTTATTTAGCATGGGACCGGTCTCTCTATATTATCATCTTTACTATAAAGTCACATTCCTTCTCTTTTCCTTCTATGAACCGGCCAAAATATCTCCTTAAACTTTGTGCAAAATATCACACTCCTCTTAAAATGAAGGAAGCAGGCTTTTGAAATAATGATCAATTTGGGAGTAAGTTAGTGGAGCAAAGAAGAAATGAGGCATCACACTTGATCTTGAAATAAATTACACCTGCTCGTATTTCCCCCCAAAGTTTCACAATACATAAACACAGAAAGAAACCATGTTCATTTTAGATAAAAAATATATTCTTGAAGATGAAAGAAGAATTCAATTACAAGACAGCACATCTCAATTCACAGCAAGCAACAATAAGTCACCCCATATTAAGAAAATCCTTCCTAGACCATCTCCATCATATTCTACAATCAACTTCAAGCTTTACTGAATGTCTATTCAAACTTATTCATTGAGTACACCTGTGATGCAGGTTTTACATCCCCCACCTCTTAGTGTTTCCACTCAAACAGAAGAATTTTGTTCAACATAATAAATAAATTAGAAAGGTGAAAAAATCAAGAGAGAACAAAAATCATGATAAAGTAACTTCTTCCTTCTCTGTTTCAGATGTATATAAATAATGGATATCCACAAAATTGTTATCAACGTTTACAGAAACAACATTGCTTATAAGTGAACAAATGCTTGAGCTGTTGGTAAGACTTGGAAATTAATCAAAGATTTCATTTTGTTTGCATCTGTGAACAAATCCATCCAAGACAATTTAAATCTCTAATCCTCATAGTTTAGAGCTAATTTTCAAGTTGCAACATCATCTTCTTAACAAGTATGAAATGTATAACAATCACTGCAAAGTCTCCTGATTGCTGCATTACTTTGGTAAACCAAAACAAAGTCAAATAATATCTTTTTGGCCATTCTGTCCAAACCTTTTTCAAGCCCCAATCCTATCTTCTAAGGATTCACTTCCTTAACATAGAGTGATTAATACAATATCAACTAAAAACTTCTTGCTCCCAATTTATCTTCCGATACACCTAACTATTTTGGATGTCCCAAATTTATCTTCCACTTACCAACAATGGAAAAGCTTCCCCCCCAGGTGAAGTGGAACCCACTGTATCTTACTATTACTACTACTTAATCTCTGAACTTTTTTCTATTCACGTTTAACCACTTTTGGGACAGAGGGAGTATTAAATATACGGCCATATGTGTGTAAAGGGCTCATCAGTAATGGCAAGTATATGCTAATAGTTGAAACGGAAAAGCACACATATGTTACCTCTGTGGCCATCATATACCGCAAAGAAAGATGTCGAGCTGTCCAAACCTGGAAGAACTGTGTGCTGTAAACAAGTAAAACAAGTTATTCGTACCTTGGATTCAAAACTGAAATATAGATCTGATAGTCAGGGTAATCTTAAAATTTTTTCCCTTTTGATTAACAATAAGAAGTTGACTACATAACTTCAGAACACTCATAAATTTTACGAGGTCTTGAAAGGAGTGCACGTTAAATCAATGCTAATATATAAGGTGAAGGCTTAAATCTGACAATTAGGAATCAATCATCTAAGAAATGAAATGGAGAATCTTAACTTATTTTTCCACCTTTTCCCCCACTCTCAACACAAGGACACATTGGAGAGCCAAAAAATGTAACCTCATAATGTCTCATCGAACTCAAATAATTAAAAAAAGCCAAAGAGAACACCCCTACGACGATAATGTTGAAATTTGATAACAAACCAGTTGATTTCTCTTTTTTTTCCTAGGTCAGAAGGAAAACTTCTCATGTGAAGAAAACCTAAAAAAATAACATACTTCATAGTCTTCCAACCAAGACAGATAAATGGAAGCTCCAGCACTTCTGACAAAGATAACAAAGGGAGTGCTCTTGAAGGGTGCGCCTAATAAGAGGCTAGTAATGCTACTCTACCACGAAGACAAATGAATATACTAGGGGTGTAAGTTATTTGGTTAAAAATCGAAAACCAAACCAAACCGAATTAATAATTTGGTTTGGTTTTTTTCAAAATTCGGTTTGGTTTGGATTGGAAAATTTTCATTTTTTCATTTTTTGGTTTTTCGGTTTGGTTCGGTTTTTATTTTAAAAAACCGAAAAAAACCAAACCAAATCGAAGTTTGCCTATCCTATATGGGTTTTGATGTTTTTATCAATTATCTTTAGTTCTAGTACTTCAATTTTAAGCTTTAGTTGAAATTGAAGTAATTCTTCTATGTTTGATGATTTGAAACTTGATAATTTTCGTATTATTTGTAAGATTTGGAAAAAAAAATTTGCATCATAAAAGAATTTCCGTTTTTTGGTTTGGTTTGGTAATTTCGGTTTGGTTTGGTTTGGTTTGGGACGAATTTTGGTTTGGATTTGGACTTGAAATATGAAAACCGAATTTATTTTGGTTTGGTTTGGTTTTGCCCCAAAACCAAACCAAAAACCGAACTTACACCCCTAGAATATACCAACTCCAAAGCTTCATATCATTCTTTCCTTGACAACAATGCCCACAAGATGGCCTGATAAACTCTTATGAAATACACAGAATTGCTCTAAATTAGTAGCCACGTTAACCCAGTCCACCCACACAACCACAAGAAGTTAGCATCAAAAGTAGCAACAAACATGTAGCATAAGAAGAGCTGATTTCCCATATTATCAATAGCAAAATACATGACATACATACTACTTAATAGAACTTTAGTAGGTTCCTGAATCAAAATTAGTATTACCAATGCCAAGTGTTACTAAAGCAAAATACATGAATTAGTATTAGCTTTATCATTGGTAATACCAATTCATGTGGGTGGTATTTGCTTTAGTATGTGGGTGGTATTAGCTATATATACATGAGTTGGTATAGCCAATTCGTATAAGCTAATGATCATTATTAGGAGTTTTTGCAAATAACCATCATTATATGAAGGCATTATCCTCATACCAAGACCTGAGTGAATTCAACCATCCATAAGTCTTATCTCATCTTCTCATAGCCACCCTTTATGACGTAGGAAGGTTAGCGGAGAAGTTCGACGAAGAAGTTGTTCGTCGAAATAGCCTGGAATGATTTCCACTGGTCTGGCCTCCGGAGTCAGAATGCTTATTATAATACCTTTTCGGAAGCGAAATGGGCCAACGAGTCAAACTCATCGCTATGCTGTGAGCAATAGGCTTTTTAAGCCATCCGAGTTCGTTTAGGGCCCGAAAATAACATTTTAATTATTTCTGGATTTTGTTATTTCCTTATTTTCATATTAGGGTTTTGTTTAAACTATTTAAACATTACTAGGCCATCTTTAGGAGGCAGTTTTTCATCTTTAATAATATTTCAGAGTTTTTACTCTCTTCTGGTGGATTCCGGAGCCTTTTACAGATTCATCGCTTGATAATCTGTTTGTTCTTGTTAAGGATTAGCGCTTGCTTTTCCTTTGATCTTTCCGACTACGTCACTTTACCAATTTATGTTAATTGGATTTATTGTATCAACTTTTCCAATTCAATCTATGTGTGTGGGACATACAATAACTTCAAATTTAGAACTTTATTGTATCAACCTTTCCAATTCAATCTATGTTTTATTGCTTTTTCAATTACTCCCAAATTAAATCATTGTTTATTTACCTCCCAGCTAATACAATCAACACTGTCCCAGGTGTGATACAAGACATTTCCTATAAAAACCAAATTATTACTCAAAAAAAAAAAAGATTCACCCAAAAAGAGTAAAAATGAGAAAACCTGAGCGAAAATGGAGGCGAATTATCTAGGTGAGGGAGGAAGATGAAGATGGAGGGTTCAAAACTAAAAGAGAGAGAGTTTTTCAGACAGTGTACGCTGCATAAAATGAATCAAAACTACAATCAAAACCAAATCAAGATCAAGATCAACTAATTAACACAACAACGTGATTAGAATCACCTGGAATTCGCTACCAAATCGTCCTCAATACTCCTGCACTCAAATTTTATCAACAAACTTCAATCAGAGGAAAAAATTAATTGAATATCTCATTGCATTTCACATATTCAAATCAAGATCCCTAATCAACACAATTAGGTTCGTACTTTCCAATTGAATCAAAAAATTTCAATCAAATAACAAAACCTAATTTCAATTGAACCAAAAAATTTCAATCAAATAGCAAAACCTAATTGTCAAATAACGACATTTTTCATGGCATTTCACATGGATTTCAATTGGTACATGGAGATAAGAAGAAGTAGGAGAAAGAAACCTTGCCGGCGAGTTTTCCTATGCCGATGTGAATGAATTTGGTCAGAAACGAAGAGGGTTTAAGGATGGTTTTGAAGGCGGGGATTCTGATGGGAGTGAGGAGAGAGAAAGGAAGAGGAGGAACTGGAAACTAGAAAGAGGAGAGTGAAGATAGAAGAGCGAGAGACAGAGAGGAGAGATGCAGAGAATAGGAGACAAAGAGACACGAGGCAGAGTAAGGGCAGGCCAGCAATTCAAAGAAGGTGAAAGGGTAAAACGGTAAGCCCACTGTTACTAGGCTACAGTAGACCAACTTCTCACTTTTTATTGGGTATGGATATAGTCAAACCTGGGTTAAGATATGGCTACACTTAGTGGTGTCAAAAGAGGTTCTGGGTATACCCACGGCGAACCAGGTCAGACCCGGACAGGTCAGGAATCTGACAGTCAGTGCCCCACGTCGTGATTGGTCAGGTTTTGTTCAACTGGGTCGATCACATTTGAATCATGAGATTGCCGGGTGCCGGACAGGTCTGAACGTTCCATTTACACGTCAATCCATTACCGGGTATGATCGCCTGTGGACAATTTTTAATCAGACAGGTTTTTTTTGTAGATTTTTTTTTTGTAGATTTTCGTTTTTTTTGGTAGGTGGTGGACTTGGTTCTGTAATTTGTAGATTTTCATTTTTTTTATTTTCGTTTTGCTGATTTTTTTTAATTATGATTTTCGTTTTGTTGATTTTTGGATGGTTGAATGTGGCTGTTTTGTTGATTTTTGTAAATTATGATTTTTGTTTTGTTGAATGTGGCTGGAATTTGGATTGCTTGAATATTGATTGTAATTGGATTTTTGTTTGAATCTGCGTTACTTGTGTGACACAAGCCTGTAGGCACTAGGTTTCATTTTTTTTGACACATTATGAGCCACAAATGATCCGGTTTTCACCTTAAATCCGGATCAGTTAATGGTTAACTAATCAGAATTTCAAGTTACCTTTTACTTTTACAAAACTTTAACATATTTTAACCTTATAATATAATAGTGACATAGTGTAGTTGTAGACTTGTAGTTATTTGGTTAGAAAATCACTCGGTCAAGTCATAAGTGATTAATCATAATGTTAAGTTAACTATAATTTTAGTAAAATACTCGCTTCTTTCAAGTTATTATACCTTATAATAATAAGTTTAATAAAAAAATCAAAGTAAAAATAAGTGATTAATCATCATAATGTTAATATATTGTTAGTTGCTATTGTTTTATTCAATATCATAAACATTTGTCTCGATTCTCCTTTACATTATATAACTTCTCACCTGATTTAGTACATATTTCATTTTGTTTATAAAATTTTAAACAAGTACATAGCACATACGTAAATGAGAGAGCTTATTTTAGATTATAGTAATCATACAACATATGTTAAAAAAAAAACAATACAAAACAATTGTATTCTTAAAATATCCTAAAATAAGTACATGATATTCAAAGTTTAACCCTTAAATTGAGAATGTTATTTTTTTATTTATTTAATTAATTATCAAATGTAAGCAATTTTATAAATTAACATATTTAAATGATTTTGTAGATATAGAAAAATAATTGAATTTTAGTAATTTTGTTGAGTTTAGTCGTCTAAATAGGTTGGTTTAAAAAAATGGATCAAATCAGGAAGATCTTATTTGATCTGATTCAACTGAATTCTAGTTTAATTCGGGTCGGTCATTATAAACAAATCGGGTTGAACCAGGTATTTACTGGGCCTAATCGGGTTTTGGGTTAATATCGCGTTGAGATGCGGTCAAGTTCGGGTTTGAATGCAGGTCTGTGTGGTCATGTAACACCTCAAAAATTCACTCTGAATTTTTCGCGTTTAATTCATAGCGTTTAATTAACTCCGTTAACGTTTCACTGTTGTAATCAATAAGATTTTCATCTTGATTTGCAAATTCATAAAAATTATATTTTTATTTCATAAACATGTTGGATTTATTTTCCTAAAGTTTAAATAATTTTTGTGAAATTTATTTTCGATATTCAGATTTTATTTGAATTCAAAATCGGTTTTGAGAAAAATTAGGAAATCGGTAAAAATAATTTTAATTAATTAATTTATAACTTTTAAAACTCATTTCAAATGTATTAAAATCAGTTTGTCATGGTGGAAACTCATTTTCGGATTTTCTAAGGCATTTATAAGCTTATTTGACTATTTGACTAACATTAAGGTTTTAATCTTTAAAAATAATAAACTTGGTCCAAAAGTCTTGAAATAATATATATTTACTGATTTTATATGTATAAATCTTGATAAAATGATATATTTGGTATGTCTATGAGCTCATACATGTTATTGTAGGCGTGTTTTTATTTCGCCTACGCGGTGTGAGCGCGTATTAGATTAGACTACCCCATTGTAAAGGTTTTATTGAAAATTATATTTGTATTGAAAAAAGTCGCCAACAATTCTTTTTAGGAAGAATCATAAACCTAATTGGATATGGGAAAAACCGTAGGGACAAATAATCCAATGTAGATTTCCTCGTCCTGACTCCACAGATGGTCAAAATGAACCAAAGATTGAGTTCGGGGGTGAGGGTACGAATATAGTCATAATGAACCACATTCGCCCAGAGTTGGCCTCTACTAAATATCGATTCATAATTCTATTCAAAAAAAAAAGTTATATATCGATTCATAACAGATTTTATGCCAAAGAATAATCATATAACGTTTTAAACACCCTAAAAATAATTAGTCTAAATTGGTTCAGGAAACACATAAAAAGACTATTTTTTAGTGATATGTTATTTAGGCAATCAATTTGCAGGGAACCTAGCAGGTTGTCCAAATTAATCTGATTAATATTAGAATAATTCTTTAGGTCTTTGATTAGCAAAAATAACATGTGGGGTGATAAAAGCAATAAAGCAGGGACAATCATATAATATGCATAGAATGTTCAGGCAAGTATGTAATAATATGAAAAATAAAAAAAAAGAAAGAAGAAGGTTTAGAATATACAGTAGAGCGCTTTTATATTAAAGATCTACATCATGAAGTAAGTGGTTAGTAACTTCAATAAAAAATATAGAATTTATTCAAGGACCCTCAGGATTATACCTATGCGGCTTAGATTGAGGAGCGCAACGATATTTAGGCGGAGCAATCGTGGAACCAAGAGCACAGTGATCAAGAATTGGTTGAAAGTATTGAAAGTATTTGAGTGTTTGAGTATTTCGGAATTCGAAGTGTATCGTAGAGGTATTCGTAAGTTTTTGTAAACCTGAAATAATAATATGAAAAGCCGTCCATAATTCATGAAATCACGGGTATTTATAGGAAGAACTAAACTTGCGCTCCACGCAAGCCCTGCGCCAGGCGCAGGCCTACGTGGCAGACGCAATGCCACGCGTCAGGCGCACATTGGTGTGCCTGACACGGCTAGCCCAATCAGGTTTAGGCACGTGTAAACGCGTTTTGAAAAGATAGAAAAGAAAGTTGCGTCTCACACAGAACTTGCGTCAGACGCAGGACTCTGTGTGAGTCACAAAATCTATGTGTCAGGCGCTCATTGGCACGCCTGACGTGATATGGCCAATGTGTTGGACGCACGTGGCGCGCTGAGCACAGCCCCCGCGTCCGGCGCATATTCTAGATTATTCGAGCATATTCGTTTGCGCGTCTTTCGAAGATACCTTTTTTATCCCTAAAATTCCGGGGATGGAATTTTACGGATTAAAAATATGATTTACTTATCAAAAATAATAAAAATATTCATGAGAAATATTTATTAAAATAACAAATATTTGATTGGGCTTTTAAAATGGACTTAAAACATTTTATGGGTTTGAAATACAATTAATTGGGCTTTAGAATATCATTTCAAAACACATTTTGGATTGATTTTTTAGATTGCTCTTCCATTGGGTCGCGCCAACTAATGCCGCGGTATGTTTCATCATCAGATCCTTAAATGGGGAGACACGATTATATGTCTACAGAAGCCCCCACTTTGACTGAGGTTTAGGAAACCGAAAGTCAAAGTATACGGTGTCAGGACGGAGAACAATTCCAAACGCTCTGCAGTTTAGAACTGATCTATAACCGCTGGTCTCTGCAAAACAAAGTTAGTATGCAGGACAATAACTACAAGCAATCTGATTACTTGTAGAAGAAGATGTTAGCAGATAGGTGCAAACAACTCAGATAAAGCACGTAATGATGCAAAAATGCAAACTTACACTCTCTAACGATGCATGAGACGCCATGCAAGGATTTTGGTTATGCAAAGCTAAGGTAGACATGTCATGCAAGGTCAGGGTTATGCAAGACTAGAATGTATGAAATGCAATGCAAGGTTAGGGTTTTGCAAGGCTGCAGTGCAAGGTCAGGAGTTTGCAAGGCTAGAAGATGTGATGCAATGCAAGGTCAGGATTTTGCAAGGCTAGAAGATGTGTAGAATGATAGCATGAGTAGAAATAGATAGAATGATTTTCGAAAATCGTTTTTAGTAAATGATTGGGGTCCGTAAATGAGATCCGCAGATTACAACTCTTCGGGAGTTTGATTTGGAGGCACCGGCCACCACATATAGGAAGTCCCCCACTTTGGGTGAGCTTGCCTTGAATTAGGCATTGAGCCTTAAATGAAATGTACTTGATTTGATATTGAAACGTAGTTGCTATGTCTTGAACATTGAAAGTTTTCACTGGGGATTGTACTGGGGATTCTTCTTTGGTATAGGCAAAGTCAAGTATCGCTAGAAACCATGGAATTGTCAGAGAGTCCTTCGGGGACAAGGAGAGCTTGGATTGAAAAATAAAAAGGTTTAAATTTTGTGACTTAAATAAAAGTAGGTGGGAAAAGGCTTTAACGAGGCTAGGTTCAGACTCGAGTCTATGTCGGGATCTAGAAAGATATTATGCTCCTAAATTCTAGAAAATCAAATCATTAGACCTTGACTAATTTATTTTTATTTTAGCAGTCGGACCTCGAGTAGAGGATTCCTACGTATCCTTGCGGAATCAGACCATTCGTAGTTCCAGATCTGATTTTTCTTTATTATATATTTTTTTATGTGCCCTAACTTTTGCCTACGCCGACTTTCGGGTTTTCAACCTAGCGGGCTTGGACATACCTTGAAAAAGGAGTTAGGGTTGATGAAAGGTTGAAAGGTTTAAGGCTTGAGGCTTTGATGAAAGGTTGAAAGGTTTAAGGCTTGAGGCTTTGATGAAAGGTTAAAGGCTAATGTAAGGATTATGAATTTGGATTATATGGATTAAAGGTTTGATGAATCGAAGGGACTTGAATGAGGGGTAGAGCTTGTGTGCAAGCCCCCTAGCTTGACTTTTATTTGCCTTTGGCTCTTTCTTTTTGAATCTTTTCTTTTTGTCATGTGCGTTTTCTTTTGCTTTTGCTTTTTATTCTTTGTTTCGCACTTTGAATTTTTTTTCATTTTTTTATTTTGCCTGACATTGATTTTTTTTAATGAGGCTTGCACACAAGTTTGGTTTAGGGTATTGGAAGGCTTGAAGGATATTTGTGGAGCTTTGATGTTGAAGGGATTTTGTTTTTCTTTGGTTGTATGAGGATGGCTTATGAAAGGTAATGGAAGAGAGAGAGGAATAACTCCTTATCCAAAGTATGTCCACTTTTTTCATTTTTCTCTTTTTTTTTATTATTTTTTGTTTCATATCCTTTTTTTTATTAGTCAAGTTCATTAGGTGATATGAGTTTCATAATTGAGTTAGAAGCAGAAATAAAATGATGGAAGGCCAATGAAAATGAAAAAGAAAAAGAAATTCTTTTATTAATCAGAAATAAATAGAACAAGGCTTATTAGAAATAAAAACCTAAATGAGATAGACTCGACAAGAAAGGAAATGAAGGAGCTAGGGGAGGGACTCTCTGACTCAACCTAGAAAACTAGCGTTAAATGACTAAGCCCCGACGTTATTTAGGTGCTGCCCAAGGGGTTGCTGTTATTGCTGACTTTTACTGCGGGCGGAATTGGCAATCTACCATCTTCAACCATATCCTGCAGGTGATTCTTTAAGGTCCAACAGGCAGATGTTGGGTGCCCATTCCCTTGGTGGTACTTGCAGTAGGCATTAGGATCCCACCTCTTGGATCTATTTTCGGGAGCAGGGTCTGGAGTAGGGCCAATAAGCTGAAGTGCTCCCTTTGCATGAAGTCTAGTGAAGGCTTCTTCTAGAGACATGCCTAAAGGAGCGAATGTCCTTTGAGGTCCTTGATAACCTCTTTTGTCAGTGATTAGGGCGTTTATGTCGCTGCTTTTAGAGGTATAAGGGTTAGTATTACTCTTCTTGAAAGAGTTGTTGTTGTTAGAACCCTTGTTCTTGTTAGCCTGTACCTCTTCTTCAATCAGCAGCCCCACCTTATAGAGCTTCGTGAAAGACTCTATAGGTTGGAACTTGATATGATCCCCATACTTGGGCTGCAGGTTACAGATCACCAATCAGACTTGATCCTCTTGGGATGGCCTGTTAGTCATTTGCGCAGCCTTTTCCCTTCATCTGTTAAGGAAGATGACAAAGTCTTCGTTGGAATTCTGCTTAGTTAATTCCAACTCACGAAGGCCAATGGGAAGCTGAGTATTGTAGATGTATTGTTTGTGGAACTCTTCTCTGATGTAGTCCTAGTCATTCAGCTTGGCTTTATTCAGCAACCTGAACCACTTGGATGGATGTGCATCCAAGGTCAACGGAAAGACATAAGAAAACAGGTCCTTGCTCATGCCCTTGAGAGCCATAGAGATGGAAAATGCTCTCAAGTGATCATCCGGGTCTTCGACCCCCTTGAATTTTGGGTGGTCACCCAATGTTACCTTTTTAGGGAGTTTGTCCCTCAATTCAGGATCAATGATGTCATGGCCATGATCCTGACCCTCAAGCGTAGGAATTGACTGGGTCAATTGCTCGAGTTTTTCAAACCTTAAATCTGTGTTGGTTTTGAATGGTGGTGGAATGTGACCTTGCTCGTCCTCTTCAGTTAGCTTCTCTCTCAGTGCCTTAATCTCTTTGTCTTGTTCCTCAAGACGAGAGTTCATCAGTGTGAGTTAAGCCATAATGGCACTGGGCTGTTCATTAGTGTCCCCCATTTCAGATGATGATTCGAAATAATCGGAAGATTCGTCTGAAAATGTGAGGATGCGTTTAACGAGTCTAGGAGTAGGTTGACCTTGTATCCTCTCTGTCGGGCGTTCCCAAGTTATAATCTCACAATCCGTCCTGAACAGAATTCGAATGGACCTCGTAAATTTTTAGAAATGATGCTTTCGAAATGAGAAATGGAAATGAGGGATGGAGATAAGAAATGAAGATGAAAGTGGAAATGGGGATGAGAAATGGAAAGTGAAATGGAAACGGGAAATGATTAGAGGTGGGTATGATTATGGTTATGATGGTGATATGGGCCTAACTATATGCAGATGCGACTGACTGGGCTGGGCTGAACTGGACTGGACTATGCAAGCAGACTGGACTAGACTTTGCAAATAGACTAGACTCAAAAGGATTGTCTACGCTAACTTCGCTAGGCTTAGGAAGGAATTGGCTTCGCCAGACTTGATGATTTGGGATTGCTATAGATGTAAGATAGGAGTAGCTTCGCTAAACTCGGAGGGTGCCTTTATGGTCTTAGGGGTGACTAGCTTCACTAGATCAATGGGTGCCGTTATGGTCTTACGGGCGACTAGCTTAGCTAAGTCAGGGGGTGCCGTTAGCGTCTTACATGGATGACTAGCTTAGCTAAGTCAAGGGGTGTCGTTATGGTCTTACAGGGATGACTAGCTTAGCTAAGTCAAAGGGGTGTCGTTATGGTCTCACAGGGACGACTAGCTTAGCTAAGTCAAAGGGGTGCCGTTGTGGTCTCACAGGGACGACTAGCTTAGCTAAGTCAAAGGGGTGTCGTTATGGTCTTACAGGGATGACTAGCTTAGCTAAGTCAAAGGGTGCCGTTAGGATCTTATAGGGATGCTAGCTTCGCTAGACTTAATGGTTTGGACTTCGTCCTATATGGATTTGGAATTGGACTGGATTGACTTTGGAAATGAGTTGGGCCTTATGTGGACCTAATTCTGGACTTAGTCCTATATTGGTTTGAAGTTAGACTTGAAAATGCACATGGGCTTGACATTGGATTGGAATAGAGTTAGATTAGACTTGGACTGGGATCGACATAGACTAGGGTTCACATAAAGATGCAAATGGGCCTAGGTTTTGACATGAGCTAGACTTAGATGGGCCTAAGATGGACTCTAATGCTAGCGGGCCTAATATGAATACATGGACTCGAATTAGATGGACCCTATATGAATGCAAAATGGACTCTAATGCATATGAGCCTAGAATGAATGCAAGATGGATTGGATTTGGATAATTGGATTGGATTGAATGAAGGTGTTTAGAATGGGCTTAGAATTTTTGAATTCGTTTTTGAAAGGAACCCTTTTGTTTTATCTTTTGTTAGGAAAAGATGATGGATTAATTTTGAAAAATGTTTTTGCAAATGTCGTGTATGATGATGATTAGTAAATACTTTTTTGAAAAAGGTAGAATAGAAGAGGGTGTAGGATTGATTTTGAAAAAATGTAAGATTTTGAAATTTGATTGAATATGGTAAGGTAGGATTGACAGGGAAGATTAGTTGAACAACAGGGAGAAAGTGGGAAGTGGTAGACATGCATGATGACTCTAACTCTACAATGACCATTTTAGATGCACTTTTTAGGACAGACTCGACCTTGCATGAAAAGACTGATTTTTGAATGTTTGATTAGGTGAGACTCCTAGAATGACCATGTATTACGCGGATGCAGATAGAGTAGCATAGGACTGAACGTAGGATCGACCATTACGGCGACTAAATCGACGAAAAGCGCGCGATGCACAGACTGCGTGTAACACCCCGTAATTTTCACCCTTTATTTTTGGTGTTAGTTTATTTTAAAATGATATTCTTTTCGTAAAAAAATAAATAATTTATTATTTTCTCTAGATCAATGATTTTTATTCTTTATAATTTGGGAGTCGAATTATTATTTTATTATATGGTGTGTTAATGTCTGCATTATATTTATATTTATAATATAATTCATTAGAATTATTTTCATTATTAAGTATTTTCAAAGTTTAGGCGCGATTTAAGAATTTATCGATTTATCGCGTAGCGGGCTTTTGAAGCATGGACCCTTGTTGATTTGGGCCGAAATTTTTGTTGGTGTGTTGGACTTGACAGCCGGCCAAGGAGATGGAGAAGGAGAGCTCCTCTTCTTTCTTTTCTTTTTATTTTTCCTTGTGACTCTTTGTAGCTTTGTAACTCCTATAACTCCCTAATCACTCTCCTTCATTAAAACCCTTTATTTCAACCATTAAACATCCATAAAATTCTGAATTTTATTCAAAGAAGTTCAGCATCATTTGCATTAAACCCTCACCGTTTTTCAAGAAAAGGAAGAGAGAAAAGGAAGAGGAAAAGAATAGGAAGTTTCAACCCGGTTTTTCCTGTCATACCTTCACGGAAATAACCGTAGCCAGAGATCTAACCGTTGGATTGTCTTCATTTTTGGACTCAAAGTTTATAACATCTTGTTATACACTCTGACCGGAGCGATTTATAAATTGAGCTTTTGATCATCGAGAATCATGGTCGTAACAGAGCAGTGCGAAACAAGAGTTTTCAACGTTCAAGAAGAAATGCTTAGTGACTTGTTGCTACAATTCTCGTTTGTTATGCCTTGGGGTTAGAAGAGGATTTGGATTGCATGCTTAACTCGTGATTGTCTCTTTAGACTCAGCACTCCTCCCGACGATCCAGGTAACTAGTTGTTATCTCAGAACCATAGTGATTAGGGTATTATTCGGTATTAGATTACTACGCTAGGAATTATTTAAAATACTTTTTGAATGATATTTTTGACGAAATTTGACATGAATATACTTGATACATTCTATGTGAATACTGTGTAGAGAAAAATAATTTTCGCATGATTTTTAGTATTTATTTGATTAAATTGGTGTTTTGTGCGTTTTTGGCTAAATTGCATGATAATTATGGAACGACTGTTAAAATTGATGAAATTATTTTTCTTAGATCATGTTACATGCTTAGTATGTAATCCATGCCTTAGAATAATTTTTGTCTACTATTTACTATTTTATTTAATTGATATATCTGTTTCTGTAATTTTGGTTCTGTCAGTATATTAATCATGAAAACTATTTTTAGAGGTAGAAAATTAATTTATTTGAATATTATGTATTTTCGTGAGTTTTTACATGTTATGTTAATTTTTGGTAATTTTTGGGCGTCTTTTTATATTTTTAATTATTATAATGGCTTATTTGAGGAATCTGTATATTAACGGTTAAAAATACTTTTAGAGTACGAAAATTATAAATAAAAATTGTATCATGTCAGTAGACCCATTAGTATCGTATGATAATTTTTGTATGATTTTACTGCTCGAAATTATTAGTTTAATAATTATTATGGTGTTTTTATTGTGAAATTGAGGATACACTTTTAAATTATTTGAGGGCTTGTAAATCAGAAATAATTCATAATTTAATATATTCTGGGTTTCTGATTTTCAGTAGTATACAGTATGTATCATTGGGTAACCACATGTTTATGTTTGATTTATGAAAGGAAATGATTAATTGTTACTACTCTTTTAATGAATATGATTTAGAGTTAATTGGTGGTGTATTTTTGATTGAATTGTGGTTGCTGTAAAAACCAGTATATTATCATTGATGATGTTTGGAGATGTTCAAGTGTTATTAAGAGAGTTATTTGTTGAAAATTCGTAAGTTATTTATTTTGAGGAATTATGAAGATCTGTTTGATGAAATGTGGGTATAAGGCCGGGTGGCATCCCTTTTGACGAATATTTTAGATGAATGATACTTGGATTGTATGCATGATTGTATTTTGAGATAAGAATATCCGGTGGGATAGATGTAGTCCCCGGTGAAGAACATGTCAACCACCTGGTTTGCGAACTAGGGGTACACCTGGGTTAATTGTTGTCGTCCGAGAGGTCAGGGAGTTCTGCGTGTTCTACCCTGCATCGGGAGTTTGGCCATTCTTAGACACAGGCAGTGGGGAACGTAAGCCCATAGACTGACCTGGAGATTGCGATCTGACAAACCTTAGGAAGTGATTTGCGAATCACTGGCGTTCGGTTTCTGACTCAATAACTTGTTGAATTCTTGATTTATTATTATTTATATATATATTAGAATTATGTCACTCACTCTATCATGTTTACTTATTGTTGATGATCACTTGTTTCATCTATGAGCTTTATGATTTCTATGTGCATGCTATTGATGTAATGATTGCATGTTATACCTTTCTTAATAATCTTCTTCTGAATCGTGCTTTGATTGCTATTGTTCTGGGAGAACTGCTAGTTACTCCCCACTGATTGTGGATATTTGTTGTATATTTTGCAGGTTTTGTTGATGGGGATTTTCTTTGATTTTGGGCTCGGGTTGAGATGCGAGAAATAATCTATTAGGGGTTTTAGTTCTAGACTTCTCTTTAGTTTGAGATAGTTTTCTCTTTTCGATTTTAATCTAAGTAATTAATTTACTTATAGTACTTACTTATGTTTGTTTTTATCACTTAGTTATTTAAACATTATTCTTGTAGTAGTAACATTCCCAGAAGACGATGTTTCCGCCATCGTCCTATTAATACTATTATTATTTCTTTCTTTTCCGCTTTGAAATTCTGGGGTGTTACAGTTGGTATCAGAGCAAAACGCTCCTAAACTCTGAAAAAGAGTTGCTAATGATGCTTTAGAATTATTAGTTAGCCATTGGATATAAAATTTGTTTAGAATTATGTTTAGTTGTTTCACTATAATGAGAGTGTTATGGGTAGAGTAAGTAAAGGGAAGCCTTATGGGAATGTGGTGTGCTCTCATGCTTATGGAGCATATGTTATATGTATAGTTACTTGTATTATTGGTGGAATTAGTCTACCAAGTTTGCTAATCTTATTTGCAGGGCCTCTTACATGTAATTTATTTTCTCTTTTATCAGAGTGCGCAATAAAGCGAAGTAATTTATAGCCTTCTCTGTTTAGTTGTGTTTAATTTGTTTTGTGTTTTGCAATTTAGAAATAAGCTTTAATTTTATTTTAATATAATCATGTGTGTTGCATTGCATTTATTTTATTTGATGGTTGTTTGATAGTATATGTTATTATGTGAGACAGTATATATTTTCTGTTCTTTTTCAATTAAGTGTTGTTTATTATGTGAGTACTACGTATCTGTTTTATTATTTACAAAACTTTCTAATTTGGATTTATATTCCAAATTATATTTTAGATCTTTGAACTTAATAAATTTTATACTAATGTTAGAGTTACTTTCTGACTTTTAAATTTTGTTATTTTTAATATTTTGACATACTCTTTTGAAAAACGTTTAATTTCAATTGTTTTATAATGGTTTGGAAAAAAGAAAGGGGTTATGAAATTGTCTTTCAAGATATTCTTCAAATTTCTCATACCGTCTTTGACCATCTATAGTTATAAATATTTTCCTTTTAATATTTTTATTTTTCATGCTAATCCTTGTTTAGCTTTTAATTATGGTAATAAGTTTTGTAGTCTTTGAAAATAAAAGTACTTTAATGAGTTGTCTTGGTGTTAGTTTGAAATGTAGATGCAAACTATTTTGTTTTAAAGGTTAACATTCCACAACTTTTATTTTACTTACTAATTTACTTTTCTTATTAGCATTATTTTTCGAACTCAAATACGTGAAAGGATCTCGTTTACTATTTGTTGTTTCTTATTTAAATATTTAGTGCTTTCTCATTTCATATCAAAATTTTGGTTGTTTTCAATACTTCTTATTTAATTCTTTGGTTTTGACTGGATCTATTTTATATTCTTTGAAAATGAAATTTATATACTCGTCTAAATTTTAAACTTGTTTGAGTTGATATTAAGTCATAATGGGTGATTCCTTTGACTTGTATGTCAATTTGATAAGTCTAAATTTTAAACTTGTTTGAGTTGATATTGAGTCATAATGGGTGATTCCTGTGACTTGTATGTCAATTTGATAAGTTGACGCATTTTATCTGTTTTGATTTAATTTCCTTTTTGAGTTGACATTAAGTTTATATTGGGTGATTCCAGTAAACTCTAATGTTGATTTGATAAGAAGGCTTTCAAATATTGTTTTGTTGATACTAGATTGCAATGGGTGGTTCCATGCACATTTGTGTCGACTTAGCAAATTTTATTATTGTTGTTAATAATTTATTACTTTATCGCCTATTTATTATTAGTGTTTCGTCGTTGTGAAATTTATTTTAAAGTATTCAATTTCTTTTGTGAACTTTAAATTTTCATATATATGTTTAGGAAGCGTACGCTCTTATAACATATGTCATGACTTGTGTTCGTAAGTGCTATTTTAATAAAGCAGCTAGCTAGTCTTTATTAAAGTGTACTTATCTCTTTAAGTGTAGTATAAGCTCGTGTGGTTACCTCTATTTAAATTGATTTGGCTATCTATTTACGAACTTTTTTCTTCTTCGTTTCTTTTCTCAAAATATTTATGTATGATCGGATTTATTCTTTTATAATTTTACGTAACTAGTTATTCCTGCTTCTTTTACAAATTTACCTATAGTTTATTGTGCAAAAGTTTTTACCTTAAACTTTCTAATACTTGTCTTTGGTTCTTTCACATTTTATAAAATGATTGTTGTTACCGTGCTTCTTTACTATACAACTCTTTTGGTCTTCCAAAATAAAATATATATATTATTTGAGTTATCAAATTTTATACCTGCAAAGTTGTTTAGTTCTTAACTAAAATCCATCGATTTCTGTTTTCTTAATGTTCTTTATCTAGAGTATTTTCTTTTGTCTCTTGGTTGTTTTGAAGTTTCGAGGACGAAACTCTTTTAAGGGGGAGTGATTGTAACACCCCGTAATTTTCACCCTTTATTTTTGGTGTTAGTTTATTTTAAAATGATATTCTTTTCGTAAAAAAATAAATAATTTATTATTTTCTCTAGATCAATGATTTTTATTCTTTATAATTTGGGAGCCGAATTATTATTTTATTATATGGTGTGTTAATGTCTGCATTATATTTATATTTATAATATAATTTATTAGAATTATTTTCATTATTAAGTATTTTCAAAGTTTAGGCGCGATTTAAGAATTTATCGATTTATCGCGTAGCGGGCTTTTGAAGCATGGACCCTTGTTGATTTGGGCCGAAATTTTTGTTGGTGTGTTGGGCTTGACAGCCGGCCAAGGAGATGGAGAAGGAGAGCTCCTCTTCTTTCTTTTCTTTTTATTTTTCCTTGTGACTCTTTGTAGCTTTGTAACTCCTATAACCCCCAAATCATTCTCCTTCATTAAAACCCTTTATTTCAACCATTAAACATCCATAAAATTCTGAATTTTATTCAAAGAAGTTCAGCATCATTTGCATTAAACCCTCACCGTTTTTCAAGAAAAGGAAGAGAGAAAAGGAAGAGGAAAAGAATAGGAAGTTTCAACCCGGTTTTTCCTGTCATACCTTCACGGAAATAACCGTAACCGGAGATCTAACCGTTGGATCGTCTTCATTTTTGGACTCAACGTTTATAACATCTTTTTATACACTCTGACCGGAGAGATTTATAATCTGAGCTTTTCATCATCGGGAATCATGGTCGTAACAGAGCAGTGCGAAACAAGAGTTTTCAACGTTCAAGAAGAAATGCTTAGTGACTTGTTGCTACAATTCTCGTTTGTTATGCCTTGGGGTTAGAAGAGGATTTGGATTGCATGCTTAACTCGTGATTGTCTCTTTAGACTCAGCTCTCCTCCCGACGATCCAGGTAACTAGTTGTTATCTTAGAACCATAGTGATTAGGGTATTATTCGGTATTTGATTACTACGCTAGGAATTATTTAAAATACTTTTTGAATGAGATTTTTGACGAAATTTGACATGAATATACTTGATACATGCTATGTGAATACTGTGTAGAGAAAAATAATTTTCGCATGA